>CM050888.1:151786028-153036028 GCA_027725995.1 Rhynchospora tenuis | reverse complement strand
CAAGCAATTACAAGCTTTCTAAAACTTGAGAGTGATCCTCACAACCAAAACACTCAAAGATCTTGCACTAATGAACTTGGGTTTGATTGAGGGTAACTAATCTCAATGATTTTGCTAAATCAATGCTTAAACAAGTCAAGTATGAGAACTAGCTGTTTGGAGCTCAAAGGCAAGTGTTTTGCAATAGTTTCAACAACTAAAAGCAGCTCAATAATGGCTGGTATAAATAGAGGGCGCAATAAGCTCCAAACAGATCAAATTTTCTCTAGGGTGTTGCACAACTCTGATCGGCGTTGTGCAACGCCCAAGTTACCGTTGGAAATTCAAACGGCTACCTTATCTGACAACAGGCTCTGTCAGGGCGTTGTGTAACGCCAGAGGGCGTTACATAACGCCAGGTCAACCTGGGTCAACGAAAATCAAAACAGGAAATTAAACGAGTCCAACTTGTCAGGGCGTTACATAACGTCATTCAGCATCATACAACGGCCTCTGGATACGTTTCATAACGTTTCAGAGCGTTATGTGACGACTCCAAACCGAGAGTAAAGCGTTGTAAAACATTTCAAAACGTTGTAATACGCTTGAAAAACAAAGCGTTATAGAACGTTTGTGAAGCGTTAGCTAGGCCGTTGTACAACGCTGCTGGGCGTTATACAACGCTCTGTTCTGAGTGAAACGCTTTAAAGCATTGACACAGCGTTGCCTAACGCCAGTGGGCGTTGTGCAACGCCACTTCACTGCTTGTTATAGATTTTGCAATTTAGATTTTACAATTTCAAAATCGTTGCAAATCTTCTTTGGCCTCCGCTTGATTCTTGGCCACATTTGCTTCCAACTTGTCGAACCTCTCATCAATCCTCTTGTTCAAGGCATCAAACTTGCCATCTATGTAGGCGGTCACGTCGGCACCTATGCCATGACCCTCCGCCCGTCCACCGGGCACATGAAGAGGCTCATTTCCAATCTCTTCATATGGATTCACTCATGCATTTGGACGGAAGAGATAGGCATTGCGGTGGAATGGCCCGGGAGTGATGATGCCATCCGCACCTTCAACCCAACCGGTACTCTTGAGGTGAGTGAAGAGGTTTTCGGGATAGGCAATGGTGTTCTCATGTGTAGGGCGGCCCCAAACCGGGAAATCCACATCAATCCCTTCTTGCCTAAGTATCACGGTGATCACATGGGCATAGGGAAATGAGAAGTTGTAGGAGTTTTCAGTTTTGTCCATATGAGCAAGCATGATGTGGGGTATGTTGACTCGTGGTTTCTTCTCTAATATGGACCGAAGAAGGTACACGGCAAATCTCTCAACATTAGTCTTGAGTGTGGCTTTTGGAGTGATGACATTGTTGATGATTAGGAAGAGGAAGCGGTGTAGTGCCGGTAACTCGGTAGCGGTGAATTGATTTGGAAATAGGTTCCGCCAACAATAGAAGAAACGGTGGAACTCATCATATGGTGGCAATTCCTTTGGCCACGATCCATGAATGTATATCTCCTCTCCTTCATTTATCAAGCCAAGAACTTCACTCAACCGCTCTCGTGTGATCTTAATTTTCTTTCCAAAAACATATGAGTGAGCGGTTGGTGCTCCATCATCCCATTTCACACTCAAATTGGCATAGAAGAATTTAATTATGGTGGGATGGTACCGTTGAGTGCAAGAAAGTAGACCCGATATGTGTTAAAAATCAAGTCTATCATTAATCCAATTCAATTCTCTCGTGGCTAGTCTTCCATCCCCACATGGGTTCTCAAAGTAATAACAATCCGAGCGCTCCCTACCGGTATCCCTAAAGCATTCCCATTGCCGAAATCCGGCCGGGTCATCAAACAAAAAGGTATTGTTGGATGCGGGGGTCCAATTCATGGTTGGTGCTAATCCTTGAGGCACCGGTAGTTGGGTAGTTTCAATTTCCATGTTGGTACCGGAACCAGAGGCCTTATTCTTTTTGCTACGCTTGATTTTTGGTGCCATTTACAATTGAGAGAGAGATGAAATCAAAGAGAAACCTCAAATTGGAGCAATGGAGTGGATGAGAACTCTTTGGAGACCTTGGAGATGAAGCCGATTGAACTCTCGACTCACGGATTGCCGGAAATCGAAGAAACATCGAAACCTAGGGTTTGGGCGGTTTGAGAAAGAGAGAGAGAGTTGATGGCTTTGAAGGGTATGAGGAGAAAGAGGAGAGAGAGGCGAGTTTAATGGTGTAAAGGCTTTGGAGAGAGAGTGTATATGGTGGGAGTATTTGGTGGAGTTGTGTGAGAGGGTGTGAGGAGTTAGAGAGGAAGAGGAGAGGTTTGGAGAAGAGAGCTCTCGGGTTGGAGTGGTGTAAAATGAAGAAGAAGAAACGCAAACTACATATCAAATTTCCGTCGGGCGTTACATAACGTCGATCGGCATTGTATAACGCCATAACCCAGAAAGCAAATAAAAGCCAATACCAAACAGCGCCGTTGTGCGACGGCAAAGGGCGTTGTACAACGCTAAACCAAATTTTGAAATTAAAACAAAGCAGAGTTGTACATCGCTAGATAGCGTTCTGTAACGGCCAGATAAAATGAACAGAAATTCAAAAGAATTTTCAAAACCCAGTTGCATGACGCCAGAGAGCGTTGTGAAACGCTGTAAGAGAAAAGAATTTCGAAATTCAGTTTTCAGAGAAAACTACACACAGGGGCGTTATACAACGCTAGATGGCGTTGTGTAATGCCTTTGCCAGAAAAAAAAACATTTTGCACAGAAAAACCTGATACAAAACAATAAATCAACAGATTTTTCACAGAAATACTAGAAAATTATCAAAATATAGCAGATAAACACCACAATCAAGCTGATGCAATGACATGATATGCAATTAAAATAAAATTGAGATTTTTAAAGAATTTTCCTTGAATTATAATCTCAAAACCTCAAACAAGAATGTCCAAAAATTCTTGAAATACCCTCCCCCTCAAAATTTGACTATAAGAACCGGGGGAAGGCGAATGACAACTTATGCCACACTAGAACCGCTTCCATTTGTGGGTGTGGAAGCGTTTTTAGCAACCCTAACCGCTTTTGGAGAATCAGATGCGGATTTGGCATTTCTAAACTTGCATTCTAATGTGATATGGCCATTCTTGCCACAATAATTGCAACAAGCACTTGTAGGCTTGTTCAATTGTGTACTATCTCTAACAAAATGGGTTTCAAAGTGATGCCTAAGCTCAATGGCCCTAAGCTTTGGATCCTTAGAAAAAGAATTTGATTGAGAACTCTTGAAATCTCGTTTTTGAAACCTTTGGTTTTGGTGTTGAGAGGCATTATCTCTTCTTCCATCATTCATTTGAGGTCTAGCATGGGTTCTAGGATTCCTATTGTGAGTGTTGCTATTCCTATTTCTCCCATTTTTGAAAAGATGAAAATAACCATCGGGACCTTTGAAATACAAAGCGTATTGAGCGGTTTTGGTATCCCGATTCTTTTGGAAATTCCCTTGTGACCCCCCAAAATTTCTTGGACCACTATTGAAATTCCTTTTGGCACCATTGAAATTGTTTTGCCCTTGCCCTTGTGGTTTCCTATGATTGGTGCCTTTTTGAAAATGCCTCCCATTTTGTGTCGGACTATTCGAGTGTCTTGGCACAAAGGAAGATTGATTCTTCTTTTTGTAACCAAGTCCCGATTTGTCGTTTGGCTTTTGCCCCACATACATTTTCTCAAGGTCCATCTTAGTGCTACATGAAGCACTAGATGAGCTTGAAGCCCTTTCATTTTCCAAAACCTTTGTCTCACTCAAATGAGCTTGACATTTTTCACAATCCTTTGGTTTTTCAAGAATCTCAATCATACCCTTGTACTTACTCACCAAAGCTTCAAGTTCATTGACCTTACTTGTCATAAGACTAATTTGCCCTTTTTGACTATCAATAGTCACAATGCACTCATCAAGATAAACATTCAACTTCTCAAATTGAGAGTTTGATTCATCATTCAAGAAAGATTCTTTGACACTCTCATGGTCACTATCATTATCACTATCACTACAAAGGAAATCATTGAGAGGTAGATATACCTTCCCTTGAACCTTTGGCGCCTCATTTTGAGTGGATGTTGAGGGAGAGGTTGAGGTAGTGATTTCCTCCAAGCTTGCCTTGCTCAAAGGATGCACATAGATATTGCCATTGTTGAACTCATCGAATGCTTCCTTCACTAGGTCATCAACCTCATCATTCATTGGCATCACCACTTTGGCCACTAAAGCCCTTTCTTCGTTGTTGTCCGAATCGGATGTAGAAGGGTCGGAATCCAACTCCATGCCAACATTCTCCATTTTGCCTTTCTTGCAATGATTTAGCATGGCTCTCCAAATGTCCCTAGCTACATCAAAATCGCAAACAAGTGTGCTACCAATTGATTCATGAATTGAGCTTAGGATGATATTGACCGCATAGTCATTATCTTCCTTTTCTCTCAAATTCTCAATGGTTAGCTTGTGAGTACATGGAATAAACATAGGTCTATACCCTTTGGCCACAATATACCAAATACCCAAGCTCTTGAGATAGCTAACCATACTCTTTCTCCAAATGGAGAAGTTCATGCAATTGGAACCAAATTTGACCGGTTTTTCAAATACCCTCGTAGCCATTGGAAATCAAGATTATCACAATGATAACCCCTGCTTTGATACCACTTTGTTGTCCCTAAATATGAAGCCTAGAGGGGGGTGAATAGGCACAATTCAATTCACAAAACCGGTATGGACAATTTTTGCAGAAATAAACAATTAAAGGTTTCAAGCAATCAATCATACAATGTAAATAAAGAGAAAGAGGAAGAGAGATTGACACGTGATGTGATAACGGAGTTCCGACCCGCTAGATGAATGGCTAGCCTTAGTCGTACGTCTCCGGGAGTTTCACAACCACCAAAAGGGCGCGCTTCGTTCAATTCCAATAAGAACGGGTCTACAACTTCGAACCGAATCGCCTCGTCACACAAAGACCTCGAGGTGGATCGGCCTAACTCAAAGGCAAGCAATTACAAGCTTCCTACAACTTGAGAGTGATCCTCACAACCAAAACACTCAAAGATCTTGCACTAATGAACTTGAGTTTGATTGAGGGTAACTAATCTCAATGATTTTGCTAAATCAATGCTCAAACAAGTCAAGTATGAGAACTAGCTGTTTGGAGCTCAAAGACAAGTGTTTTGCAATAGTTTCAACAACTAAAAGCAGCTCAATAATGGCTGGTATAAATAGAGGGCGCAATAAGCTCCAAACAGATCAAATTTTCTCTAGGGTGTTACACAACTCTGATCGGCGTTGTGCAACGCCCAAGTTACCGTTGAAAATTCAAACGGCTACCTTATCTGACAGCTGGCTCTGTCAGGGCATTGTGCAACGCTAGAGGGCGTTACATAACGCCAGGTCAACCTGGGTCAACGAAAATCAAAACAGGAAATTAAACGAGTCGAACTTGTCAGGGCGTTACATAACGTCATTCAGCATCATACAACGGCCTCTGGATACGTTTCATAACGTTTCAGAGCGTTATGTGACGACCCCAAACCGAGAGTAAAGCGTTGTAAAACATTTCAAAACGTTGTAATACGCTTGAAAAACAAAGCGTTATAGAACGTTTGTGAAGCGTTAGCTAGGCCGTTGTACAACGCTGCTGGGCGTTATACAACGCTCTGTTCTGAGTGAAACGCTTTAAAGCATTGACACAGCGTTGCCTAACGCCAGTGGGCGTTGTGCAACGCCACTTCACTGCTTGTCAGAGATTTTGTAATTTAGGCTGAATTTCTCGGAATTTTCTGGAGCGTTGTGTGACGCTATATGGCATTGCTTAACGCCTGCCAGTATTTTGAGCATTCTGATCAGCAAACTGATTGGGATTAATTTCAAACCTAATTATCCCTAAACTAATGACTCTAACTGGCCTAATAACATCTCTTATAGCTGCACAACTTGTGCAAATCATGCATTAACCATTTCTTCAAGTATTTCACCTATAATTCACTTAAATGGAAAGATTAGTAGGGTTTTGGTGTTGTTTTGCAAATCGGCAAATATCGGAATAAATTGTTTAGTTCAACACTCCCCCTTTGCGCAAAGATCGATTTCACTTTCGATAAAGAAGTGATGAATCTGGAACAAAGAAAACACAGTAGATTATCATCAACTATTCTAATTACTGGAAGCGAAGGAGAGATAGTTGACAACATAACATATAATTGGTAATAACTTATATCTTATATGTTTTGTGTCTAATTACTGGAGCTTTCAAGTTTGATCCAACCTAATATTTAAAAAACTAAGATGTATACTGAGATTTACTGAGGTTAGGCTCATTTGTTTGTTTTTTTAAAAAAAACAAGTTGAATACGGAATGAAAGGTGATATTTTCCATTATTAGACCAATGGAAGCAATAACCAATAAGATCATTTTGTCAAACAACTTTGTTAGATCTTGAAATTAAAGGGTAACCAATAACAACTGGATACGGTAGTAAAAAAAAAAATTTAAACAACTTTGTTAGATGGTTTTAGCTTTCTCATAATAACCACTAAAAACATAGAGAAAGCAATAATCGCAGGGAAACCAGTAACAACAAGGTTATATAAGCAATTGAGAGAAAAAACCAGAAGGAAACAAACATGAAAAAGCCATAAATAAATAGAGGGTAAATTCATGTTGAAAAGTATGATTGAACCAAATCAAATTTCTTACAAATTAAGTAACAGGAACACTATTCCTCTTGCTGCTGGCATTCAGATTTTTGTGTTCCTTGAGATTTCATGTCCTACTAAAAACAAGAACACTATTGTTTTTCCTCATAAAAAGGACAAAACAATTCCATATTTAATACCATTGTAAGTAACATATCTCACGATAACGGTCACTGTATAAGAGCCAGAATCCTTGGTATAAACAAAAGCAACTAACATATCTCACAATACTTGTCAAAGTATTCTCCAGGAGATTGTTCATACCTTTAAACATTTGCAATGGTCTCATCATCAGGTGAGATTTCATTAGCCTTTTTCAAGTCAACAAGAGCAATCTGAAAATAATGATAATGACAATTATAAATAACTAAATTTTAAAATCATTTGATTCTAGAAAAATTGAGTACAAATATGCATTAGATGAAAATAATTACCACAAAATACCTCGAAATTCCCCAATTCCCTGTAAGCTTGGCCTCTTCGATAAAGTGCCTTGATATTTTTTAAAAAAATACGACAATACCTGAAATTGGTTAAACAAGGACAAAACTTCAGGGGCTAACATCCAATGTAACTTACTAACTTCGAGTATTAGTACCTAATATTCAAATAACTATAGCATGATAGAATCTAAAAAAAAATAATAATAATAATAATAATAAATAAATAAAAGGAGATCTATAATTAATGATATTGAAAATTATAAATAACTATTTTTTAAAATCCGTCCTCTAGTCAAGAAATCACAAATAAACACAATAACTATCATTAAGAAAAAGTGGATCGCAAGGTGTTTGTAGAAATGCCCAATAATAACACAATAAACACTAACAATGAGAACTGGAGGGTCGAGGGTTAAGTAATCACTGGCTCACTTCCACTGACCTTAAAGTGCTTATAGAGTCCCAAGGCGGCTAAGCAGCCTCCGCATTCGGCCTAGATCGAAGCCTTTTTCTATCCGCTTGTAGTTCTTCCAAGCCATCGTTGAATTTTGGGTGAAAGAGATAAAAACCCTAGACACAAAATAAGAATTGCCCAAGAGATGGGGATGGAGGCGCTGAGCTTCCTTTTTTAATTTGAAGGATAGCTTGCGCAAGGGGTGGGATGGAGGCGCTACATTTCCTTTTTCTGATTAGTAATCAGAAGGCCAGAGTAGGAGAAGAAACCCTTTTAGATTTTCCTTTTCTGGCTGAAATGGGGTTAGGAAGGAGGAGGAAGGGGGAGGGGGAATGAAGTTGACCGTCTCCAATTTTGTTAATTTTTCAGAGGGGACGGGGATGCGATACAAAAGAAATCACATGAGAAAAAAGAGGGGGCGCAACTATAAAGCGAAGCAGCAGAGAATCGAACCGACTACGCAGAGCGTAGCAATTCAGTTTAAGAACCACCCCACCGCCTCACCAATTTCAGATAAATTGCTAGCATTTTATCTGATAACATCATCCAGACCGCAGATCATATCAGATTAACAAAATCAATGATCTATATTTGATGCTAGGGATTGAATACAACCTTTATCTGGTATTTCTTACAAGGGCTGCTGTAACACCTGGAAATTACCAATCTAAATTTCAGTTTAATTAACTGGATTAATTTCATTAATCGAAATTGAAATAAATAAATTTATTAAATAACATATAAAAATAATTGGGATAAATAGATAAAAAAATAATTGGGATAAATAGATAAAAAAAATAAATGAATGAATATTTGCTATTTAAATACCAAGCTAATTAGAAAATAATGTTATGAAATTAACCCTAATTAAGACCAAAGAAAATATTAGTACTAAATAAATTAGAAATTTGTCAATAAAAAAAATATTATAACAATATTATTAGTAATTTTAAGAAATAAATTGATGCAACAGTAAAATCGAATCGAAATTGAAAATTTTTAATTTGTGTAGTATTTGAAATTTATCTACATAATTCTAGCAAAATCAAAGCTAGAGTTATATTGAATTATAATATCAGATTAATCAAATCTTAATAAAATCAAATTTAAATACAAATTTATATGAGTTGCAACATATTTGACCACACAAAATCTGCCACAGAAAATCCAAGGGAGGAAAATTTGGATAAAATCAATTTCACTCTCTCTCTCCCCCCCTCGTTCTTATCCCCTATCCCCGTCCCTTATCCCTTCTCTCTCGCGACCCCATCCGAGAACTCGCTCTCCCTCTCTCGTCCGAGAAAAAAAAAATTGGGAGGAGGAAAAATTAGTAATTTGAGTTGCTCTCTCTCTATTTCCGTTTTTCCTTGTTGGTGTGTTGATAAGTGGGAGCCGACGGGCCAACTTTTGGTTGGAGGTGGAATTTCCGGTTTGAGGAAGCAAGGAGAGGAAATTGGAAGGGAAATCAAGAGGAAATCAAGGTAATTGGTTACCCTATTTACTCGGATTTGTTGTTGGTTGGGATTTGACCGAAATTGAAAGCTAGGGTTTGATTTGTATCTCGGGTCTAAAAATTTGGTGGTTGTAATCTACGATTTGGTGCTACTATTGTTAGTAAATGAGTTATTGGATGTTAGAATAAATTGAAGTTTGTTGAAACTTTGCTTGAGATCTGATAACTTGCTGGTTATGTGTTATTTTCGGATTTTGTGGATAAAAACTATGAAATTTAGAGATTATACCTCGGGTTGGACCTAAAACTATATTGTATGACCCTTATTTGAGGTTGTTTGGGGTTGTCTCGGCCACTGATACGACCTCTGTACCACTGGTACGCTCCTTTGTACCTCTGTTGAATGACAGGGACTGATTTGCGAAATAAATTGGTGTTCGAGGACTTGTTTGTAATTAAAAAGGGCTAACTTGTAAAGAAAAAGGACCTAGTTACAAGAGAAAAGAGGGCAGGTGTGAAATAAAATGATTCAGGGTCCTTTCAGGAAAATTGAGGAAGCTGGCGGGTCGGATTTAATTCCCGGCCTGTCGGGTTTGTGGGTTTGTGTCGGACCCGACTTGGTTGGCTCAGGTCAACTGCCCAGGTTGACCTGGCTCAACCCGTTCGTTGTTATGGTTTTGGGCCTCCCTGTTTGGGCCTGGTTTTGTGGCTTGTTATCTGGGCCTTAGCCGTGAGAAAGAAAGAAGGGAAAAAAAAAGGGGTCTAGCCCATTAGGCTTGGCTGTTGAGTTTTGTGATTGGACCCGAATTAATTTTACTAGTGGACTTGATTTGAACCCGAGTTATTATTGGACCCAAAACTAAAACTTAATCTAAGATTAAGTTAAATAAAATGCAGACTAATAAATAATTAATTAACTAAGGAGGAACCATTAGAATTAATTGGACGTCCCTTTAGTCAATCGTCGGATTTCGGGAGATGACGATAATAGTCTAATATTGAGAACAGATATGATGAATTCACTGACTATCTGATCCCAATTAAAATAAGAATAAATTATCTTTATGATTTTCTGAGTTTAATATTTCTGATTTTAATTTCTGATTTTGATTTCTGATTTTAAATTTCAAATTATGATTTTTGAATTGATCTTCGATATAAAAATAAATAATTAAATAAGTAATAAATAATTAATTAATAAAACATAATTAACCACATAAACAATAAAAGATAAGAATAATTAAACTATAAATAGTAAACAGACGGAATTTTACCATAAATTATTATTAACTGGAAAGTCAAAACCAATTATAAATTAATCAAATAAAATACTCAATAATATATCTCCAAACGGAATTCCTCAATTTAAGGTGAATCATCCCAATCAGACCAGTCTGGTTAACCTAGTCTGTCAGTCTGGATCCTAAGCATGACCTTTTAGCTAGAAACTCCCAGTCTGGACAAATTAAGAACCGTTTGGTCAAGATCTTAACGGTTTTTGACCTATTTTACAGGATACTGGATGGAGACAGATCTCGATCCAACGACAGGTGCGGATACGTGGATTTTTATAGAAATCCGGTCTCGGTAACTTTAAATTTATGTGCATTGCATGTTGCTAATCTCATTGATTGCATTATGAAATAATTATTTTAGTTATAGAAACAGATATTACAACTCATGTTGTTTTATCTCCTTTGTTAAACTTGATATGAGATCAAGCAAGTTTGCTCATTCATTTGTTATGATGAACTGAATTGTACCAGTTCATCTTATTCTTGCTTGATAGCCTGAAATATGGAATATGTTGGTATATGAATGATTGTGAAAAGGAAATTATGAAAATTGTGAAATGACATGGAAATCAAAGCCACTCTTCGAAGTCGACTGATCCCCGGCTTCGACCAGTTCGGTAGCGCTATTCGGATATGGAATTTCCTTTTGTGCTCAGGGAAAGAGATATGTCTCTTTTGTGCCTTGAGAAAGGAAAATGTTTCCTTTTGTGCCCAAACCGGATGGGAAGGGAAAACCTGAGTGAGTTTTTGAATGAAATACCCTTTTGTGCTCAGGGAAAGGGATACGTCCCTTTTGTGCTCTGAGAAAGGGAAAGAAAGAGAAAGAGATACTGATGATATGCTTGTATGTGACATGCTTTGGGATACGGTCCGTTTTATGTTTTATGCTTGGTTCATTTGCATGTATGTTATTTGTTCTGATGGCATGATTGGACTCTTTTTACTGTTGTGCATGGTATGCAATAGATTTAAGCCTGCATTACAATGTTTTGAAAATAATTGTCATATTTATTTGTTACTTATTATTTAACAGTAAGTTAAATATTCATGTTGATTATTATGGGTGTTACTCTAGACTATGATTTCGACCAGAAATCCACGTCTGGAACTAAAACCCGCACTGAGAATTTATTTCTCACTCCGTATTTGTTTTGCATGTTTCCCCGGCGGTTGGGGGTTCCAGACGGCATACAAGCTATGCAGGGATCGCTTCTGGAGGCTATTGAAGGTCTTCACGTTTGTCGAGACGATTGTACACCAATCTGCTACCACTGTATTATGGTCATGTTCCCAGGTTACCAGACATAGTTAGTTTGTTTGTCTAATATGATACAAGTAGGTTAGGATCACCTTTTTATTAAATTAGATTAGTCTTTCTTTGTAATTAGGTAGAACTAGATTAAGAGTCTTGGTGTAAACCCTAACTATCCACTTGTACTGTACTTTTATGTTTTATGTAAATATAAGTGTGTTATACGGTTAAGTGTCTGTAAGTTTCTTTTGCTTTGTTCCTTTTCTTTCTACCTTAGTATGATAATATTTCATTATATTATCTGTTAAAAAAAAAAAACGGTCTTAGGACAGGTTAAGCCTTACGAGAGTACATTTACTTGTACTTTCGTGACGGGAGCTGTCATGTCCAGTGGCGGGGTGTGACAGTCTCTTGTGGTGGTATCAGAGCGTTAGGTTTGGTGTAAGCCCTAACTATTCCTGCGGAAGCATGGGTAGAAGATGGGCTAAGACGACTTATTTCAATTTCTGCATTAAGTTAGGCATGCATGCGTTTCATTTACATGTTATTTGAAAAAAAAATAGTCCTAACATGCTGCATTAATAGTTGTTATAGGGTAAGATTTACGTCATTAGTATTAGCTAATGGAAAACGCTCGCGAACGATGTGGTAGACGTAGGACACGAGAGCCTGAAAGAGAAGAACGAGTGAACTTAGAAGATCACGAAGTGAACCGTTTGCTACAAGCTTATGAACATGGTAGGAGAGTAGCAAGTGAAGTTGGACAAGGTCTTCAGGACCGAGATGAAGCTGTATTTTGGAAATTTGAAGCATTTGCTCGAGTGAGACCTCCCCGGTTTAGTGGAGAAAGTGGATTTAAAGCAGCAGAAGAATGGTTAGCAGCAATGAAATCTCGACTAAAGGTATGTCAAGCTCTTTTAGAACAACAGGTTAGTTTGGCAACTTATTATTTGGAGAATATTGTTCGATTTTGGTGGGAAGGAATCAGGGTTACGAAGGAAATGCTGCCCGAATTCCTTGGACATGGTTTGAATAACGATTTGAACAAAGGTTTATGGGAGCAGTACATCGGGAAGCAATGCGGGCGAAATTTGTAACACTCAAACAACAGGGACGAACGATGGCTGAATATAATAGCAAATTCCTGAGTTTATCCCAATATGCTCCAGATATTGCTAATGATGCCTATCGACAAAGGCGTCAGCATCTGGATGGACTTGATCCAGATATCGCAATAGCTGTGGACAACAGCGCTAATCAAGGGCTGCAAGCATTAATGGATGCAGCGGAACAGGTAGATGTATACCAAAAGAGAAAGACTTAACTACACCTGATCAAAACCAAAATATTCAGAAACAAAGTACCAAAGTGCTTAGACGAGATGCTCCGGCAACAAAGATTACAAAGCCAAATAAACTACCTTTAATCACTGCAATCAAATTACCCCATCTTTCCAAATCTAACTGGTGTAACAGGTGTAAACGTCCACATCCAGTGTCGACATCTCAATTGTGCTTGTTATAAATGCGGTAGTCCTGATCACTGGGTTAAGGATTGCCCAAAATCTTATGGTTATCAACAAAAAGGAACTATCTTTGGAACAAGTGATGGGCATGGGATAGGAATATCACGACGTGAATGAGGTCTTGCACATAGAAATTTTCCTAAAACAGGACCAGTTATGCATGCTATAAATACAGTAGATGAGTCAATTCGGAGAAAAATGCTGGTAAAAGAGGAAATTAATGAAGAAGTAATAGAAGATTCAAATACAGGCATGACGGGCATGTTGACAGGTACCTTATTTATTTCTAGATATCTAGCTTAGGCATTAATAAATACTAAATATGGCCTTCTTATCATGTCTAATTCATATGTTGAGTTTGTGGATGGATAAAGCCAAGAAATAAGATTTGTAAGTCTACATAACCTCGGGATGAATTATTAGAACAGCTGAACCTTGCCAAAAATGCAAATTTCTTGTAAGTGGCGAGAACTAAAGATTGATCTACTGGATATGGAGACTTTAAATAATGATGTACTCTTGGAGACATACTGGTTGATTCAATACCCAAAGATAATTAACTGTACAAGAAGATGAGTAACCATTGGAACTCTAAACTGAACCTTTTGTATCCTGAAATACCGAAAACCTAATGACCCAACATCTTAAATTCCAACCCTTGAGACTAAAGCAATTGGTGGGAACCAAATAAACAGCTTTATCTAGTTGTTGTAATCAAGTTTACTCAACAAAATCAGACCTTATCTTCATATCCGATGTTTCTGACTACTTAGACATATTTTCGAATGATAGTTCGGATTTATCACTTAAAGAGACATTAGATTTCAAATGAATTTGTACCTGAAACTACCCTTATCTTTAAACCCCATATTGTGAAACTCCTGCAAAGTTGAAGAAACTTAGGGAATAGTTAGAAGAAAATTTTGGAGAAAGAATTTATTGAACCTAGTACTCACCTAGATGCCTCTGCTCTGATTGTTCAAATGAAAGATGGAATCTTGAAGTATGCATCAATTTATCGAAAACTGAACAAAGTCATATCAAACTGGGAAAAAGGATAGTATTTGACCTTGACAAAATCTAAGCTGTAATTGAATGGAATTTACCAAAAACAGCAAAAAAAAAAATAATGAAAATTACTGGAGATTTGCAGAATACCATTGTTGACTTGCACTCGATGAGGAGATAACCTGATCTTTTTCTGAACTACTACAGAAAGAATATGAAATGTGAATATGATTCATATCAAAAGAAAAGCTCTCAAGAACTTCAGGAAGCTTAGAAGAAACTTCTACCCTGAGTCAGGAATTGTTAACGTTAGGTTAACTGGTTTTCTTTCTTACCTTTTTATAGGAGTGTGTCAATAGTTAGATGGAGTTACCTACCAACCAGGTTACATCCAAATCTCAAAATCTTGCAGATAAAGAACCAATAATCCAAAGCCAAATCTGATTTATATAAAAAATATATATATACAATAATTAAAATAAAATCAAACAGATAACTATAATAACCCTATGTTGGTATATAAGGGTTAAAATCAATAGACTGGTTATCAATATTGAGATTAATCTTATGATATCCAGAGTATATTTTCTCTTCCTTCACTAACCACCAAAGAAGTTGAAATTATACCCTGACATATTTGTACTGACAACAAAGATGCAAAATAAAATGTAAGAAGAACTAAAATGACAAGATCCTGTAAGAGAAAACATTAAAATTTTAATTTTGAAGATGCTGATCCTAAATCCCTCATTTGAAATTTCGTGGTAGAAATTTCCTTTTTAAGAGGGGTGGAAATGTAACACCTGGAAATTACCAATCTAAATTTCAGTTTAATTAACTGGATTAATTTCATTAATCGAAATTGAAATAAATAAATTTATTAAATAACATATAAAAATAATTGGGATAAATAGATAAAAAAAATAAATGAATGAATATTTGCTATTTAAATACCAAGCTAATTAGAAAATAATGTTATGAAATTAACCCTAATTAAGACCAAAGAAAATATTAGTACTAAATAAATTAGAAATTTGTTAATAAAAAAAATATTATAACAATATTATTAGTAATTTTAAGAAATAAATTGATGCAACAGTAAAATCGAATCGAAATTGAAAATTTTTAATTTGTGTAGTATTTGAAATTTATCTACATAATTCTAGCAAAATCAAAGCTAGAGTTATATTGAATTATAATATCAGATTAATCAAATCTTAATAAAATCAAATTTAAATACAAATTTATATGAGTTGCAACATATTTGACCACACAAAATCTGCCACAGAAAATCCAAGGGAGGAAAATTTGGATAAAATCAATTTCACTCTCTCTCTCCCCCCCTCGTTCTTATCCCCTATCCCCGTCCCTTATCCCTTCTCTCTCGCGACCCCATCCGAGAACTCGCTCTCCCTCTCTCGTCCGAGAAAAAAAAAATTGGGAGGAGGAAAAATTAGTAATTTGAGTTGCTCTCTCTCTATTTCCGTTTTTCCTTGTTGGTGTGTTGATAAGTGGGAGCCGACGGGCCAACTTTTGGTTGGAGGTGGAATTTCCGGTTTGAGGAAGCAAGGAGAGGAAATTGGAAGGGAAATCAAGAGGAAATCAAGGTAATTGGTTACCCTATTTACTCGGATTTGTTGTTGGTTGGGATTTGACCGAAATTGAAAGCTAGGGTTTGATTTGTATCTCGGGTCTAAAAATTTGGTGGTTGTAATCTACGATTTGGTGCTACTATTGTTAGTAAATGAGTTATTGGATGTTAGAATAAATTGAAGTTTGTTGAAACTTTGCTTGAGATCTGATAACTTGCTGGTTATGTGTTATTTTCGGATTTTGTGGATAAAAACTATGAAATTTAGAGATTATACCATCGGGTTGGACCTAAAACTATATTGTATGACCCTTATTTGAGGTTGTTTGGGGTTGTCTCGGCCACTGATACGACCTCTGTACCACTGGTACGCTCCTTTGTACCTCTGTTGAATGACAGGGACTGATTTGCGAAATAAATTGGTGTTCGAGGACTTGTTTGTAATTAAAAAGGGCTAACTTGTAAAGAAAAAGGACCTAGTTACAAGAGAAAAGAGGGCAGGTGTGAAATAAAATGATTCAGGGTCCTTTCAGGAAAATTGAGGAAGCTGGCGGGTCGGATTTAATTCCCGGCCTGTCGGGTTTGTGGGTTTGTGTCGGACCCGACTTGGTTGGCTCAGGTCAACTGCCCAGGTTGACCTGGCTCAACCCGTTCGTTGTTATGGTTTTGGGCCTCCCTGTTTGGGCCTGGTTTTGTGGCTTGTTATCTGGGCCTTAGCCGTGAGAAAGAAAGAAGGGAAAAAAAAAGGGGTCTAGCCCATTAGGCTTGGCTGTTGAGTTTTGTGATTGGACCCGAATTAATTTTACTAGTGGACTTGATTTGAACCCGAGTTATTATTGGACCCAAAACTAAAACTTAATCTAAGATTAAGTTAAATAAAATGCAGACTAATAAATAATTAATTAACTAAGGAGGAACCATTAGAATTAATTGGACGTCCCTTTAGTCAATCGTCGGATTTCGGGAGATGACGATAATAGTCTAATATTGAGAACAGATATGATGAATTCACTGACTATCTGATCCCAATTAAAATAAGAATAAATTATCTTTATGATTTTCTGAGTTTAATATTTCTGATTTTAATTTCTGATTTTGATTTCTGATTTTAAATTTCAAATTATGATTTTTGAATTGATCTTCGATATAAAAATAAATAATTAAATAAGTAATAAATAATTAATTAATAAAACATAATTAACCACATAAACAATAAAAGATAAGAATAATTAAACTATAAATAGTAAACAGACGGAATTTTACCATAAATTATTATTAACTGGAAAGTCAAAACCAATTATAAATTAATCAAATAAAATACTCAATAATATATCTCCAAACGGAATTCCTCAATTTAAGGTGAATCATCCCAATCAGACCAGTCTGGTTAACCTAGTCTGTCAGTCTGGATCCTAAGCATGACCTTTTAGCTAGAAACTCCCAGTCTGGACAAATTAAGAACCGTTTGGTCAAGATCTTAACGGTTTTTGACCTATTTTACAGGATACTAGATGGAGACAGATCTCGATCCAACGACAGGTGCGGATACGTGGATTTTTATAGAAATCCGGTCTCGGTAACTTTAAATTTATGTGCATTGCATGTTGCTAATCTCATTGATTGCATTATGAAATAATTATTTTAGTTATAGAAACAGATATTACAACTCATGTTGTTTTATCTCCTTTGTTAAACTTGATATGAGATCAAGCAAGTTTGCTCATTCATTTGTTATGATGAACTGAATTGTACCAGTTCATCTTATTCTTGCTTGATAGCCTGAAATATGGAATATGTTGGTATATGAATGATTGTGAAAAGGAAATTATGAAAATTGTGAAATGACATGGAAATCAAAGCCACTCTTCGAAGTCGACTGATCCCCGGCTTCGACCAGTTCGGTAGCGCTATTCGGATATGGAATTTCCTTTTGTGCTCAGGGAAAGAGATATGTCTCTTTTGTGCCTTGAGAAAGGAAAATGTTTCCTTTTGTGCCCAAACCGGATGGGAAGGGAAAACCTGAGTGAGTTTTTGAATGAAATACCCTTTTGTGCTCAGGGAAAGGGATACGTCCCTTTTGTGCTCTGAGAAAGGGAAAGAAAGAGAAAGAGATACTGATGATATGCTTGTATGTGACATGCTTTGGGATACGGTCTGTTTTATGTTTTATGCTTGGTTCATTTGCATGTATGTTATTTGTTCTGATGGCATGATTGGACTCTTTTTACTGTTGTGCATGGTATGCAATAGATTTAAGCCTGCATTACAATGTTTTGAAAATAATTGTCATATTTATTTGTTACTTATTATTTAACAGTAAGTTAAATATTCATGTTGATTATTATGGGTGTTACTCTAGACTATGATTTCGACCAGAAATCCACGTCTGGAACTAAAACCCGCACTGAGAATTTATTTCTCACTCCGTATTTGTTTTGCATGTTTCCCCGGCGGTTGGGGGTTCCAGACGGCATACAAGCTATGCAGGGATCGCTTCTAGAGGCTATTGAAGGTCTTCACGTTTGTCGAGACGATTGTACACCAATCTGCTACCACTGTATTATGGTCATGTTCCCAGGTTACCAGACATAGTTAGTTTGTTTGTCTAATCTGATACAAGTAGGTTAGGATCACCTTTTTATTAAATTAGATTAGTCTTTCTTTGTAATTAGGTAGAACTAGATTAAGAGTCTTGGTGTAAACCCTAACTGTCCACTTGTACTGTACTTTTATGTTTTATGTAAATATAAGTGTGTTATACGGTTAAGTGTCTGTAAGTTTCTTTTGCTTTGTTCCTTTTCTTTCTACCTTAGTATGATAATATTTCATTATATTATCTGTTAAAAAAAAAACGGTCTTAGGACAGGTTAAGCCTTACGAGAGTACATTTACTTGTACTTTCGTGACGGGAGCTGTCATGTCCAGTGGCGGGGTGTGACAGTTGCTATCGTCCATTTATAAGTAGTAGGGATGTCAAGACAATAATCGCTGAAGAAACATTGTTTTAGCCTATTTTTGTGTTTTAAAAAAAGCTTGCAACTTTTTTAGGTATTTGTAGGAATTGGGAAGAAGAATTTGAAATTGATCATGCCACATTCACTGCAGTAAATAAGAAATCATATTTTGGTTATCTTAATTTTGATATTTTGGCAAAACTCAGGTACTAAATAAAAAATCTGAAGTTTATATTAATTTTTTTCACTTATAGTTCAAAAGAAATGAATCTTCGAGGAAAAAAAAGGGATGCACTACTTCAGAAAAAAATTGTACTAGAAAAAAAAGGATCCAGATTTTATATATATTCATTTGTGCAATTTTTTCCCAATAAATTATAAAAATTTGTAAAATTCTTTGGCAATTTCGTATTTTTTTTAATTTGCTAACTTACATTTCTTAAATATTAGATGTTACCAAATGGACCGAAAAATTTTCTAAATAATTTTAATTATTCTCAACCTAAATCTCTACTACTTATAAATGCACGTAACAAAAAGAGTAAACATTTCATATAAAAGGAGTAAACATGTCATATAAAAGGGTGTAAACAATTCTTATATCAATTATGGACCATTGATTTGTGTAATTTGATTTGATCAGTGGTCTAGATCTTAATTTTAAATTAGAAGGTCAAGATTTTTTATTAGAAAAGATTAAGTTACTACCAAATTAGCTATTTATTTAAAAGGAATGACTAATAAATTATTGATTTTACCATATCTTTGTTGTCTCTAACATGTAAAGTTCTATATGATACAAAAATAATATCAATATTTTATTTTCTTATTTGCCCACATCTTGAGGGCATCTTTTGCTAGTAAACATAATGCAGCGAAGCTGCGATTACTATGCCTAGTTTAAATATAAAGAAAAAAGTCGGGGGTGTCACAGACTCACAGTTGTATAACCGGGTCAGGCGCGGACAGCATCGGCAATATTTGGGTTGGCATATTATCTGAGGATTAAACAATTTAGAAGAAAACCAATAAACATGTGCAGAATTTGCATTGCCTACTTTAGCAAAGTTACTAAAGTGTATTGAAATTTTTATCTAATCCGATCCATATACAAATCCGAAAAATAGTGAATTCAAATACGGATATGGAAAGACATGGTGCAGATATGGTTGTGAATTCGGATAAAAATCCGAATAAGAAATGTTTTATAGAACGGATATCCGAATAGATTGATTGGACTCCAAATTAGCAAATTGTTTGAGGATTAAACAATTTAGGAAAAAAGTAAGCAAGTGCCGAATTTTTAAATGACTACTTTAGCAATGTTTCAAATATTAATTGAAAATTGGAACTTTATTCGCATGCAATTTTTGACTTTGGGAAACTTCTACGGACCGGCAGAGCATTTACTGGCACCAACCGTTTGAACTGGCGTCCATTTATTGGAAGTTTGGAACAATCCATTATTACTTTTACAATTGGATTAGCAACACCTTTTGAAATACAATTATTGGTACATGGACTAAAAGGCAAAACATGATATAAGACCCCCAATCTTTTCTATTCGGATATAAATCCCTCTATAATATTTAAAATTGGATAAAGCCCTTTTTGCCAACCGCTGCCTGTCTTAATTTCTTGTGACGCTTCAAGAGTTCTTTTTGCCTCCCTTTCTTTCTTTCTTTCTTTTTCGATTCGATTTTCTTTTACTATGGACTATCCAGCCGATGATATAAATCCCTCTAAAAATCCCGCTATACAGTCTGAATGCCAACCGATGCCTTTAATTTCTTGTGACGCGTCAAGGGTCCTTTTTGCCCCTCCCTTTCTTTTTTTTTTCGATTTTCTTTTACTATGGAGTGTCCAGCAGATTCTAACTTTTTTTTTTTTCAGCTTTTATGTAATTTGGTAATTTTTTAATTTTTATTTTTCTTCGGGAAATTTAGCAGCTGGCTAAATCCCATGTTGTACCTCAAACTTTTATTATTTTCAATACTAAGATGAGGGCTTGACCCTTATTTAAGTAAAAAAAAAAAAATTGGATAAAGCTTCTCTAATTCGATTTGATTCAGACATATCCCTTTTTATTATTTTCAATCATATTTTAAATAAAGTAAAAAAAAATTAAGACTGATATATTACTGACCTGACCTGCTTGCATTTTCTTCTCCTGACCTGACCTGCCCGCAGTTTCTTCTCTCCTTGTCTGCATGACCCTGATTATTTTTTTTTTCGAACAATTGACAGAGGCTGTCAAAGGGACCCTGATTGATGAGTCTGACGAGACAAGTACATTTCTTTGGAAACTATCACGTCAACATTGCACTTGGGTCTACGTATGCTCCAGGGTACATAACGTTTCACTTTTGTGTGTGTTTTCTTAGCAAAACCATATGCCGTTTTGTTTATGTATGAAACTATTTTTTCTTGGTTTCAATCCTTTTTTTTTAAACCTATAGGCAAAACAACATAAATTATTTACGATTACTCACTTTTAATCATGTATGTGAATTTCAAAGTAAATATCATATAAGTAGTTCTTGATTAACCCAAGTAACCATGGTATCGAAAGCATACCAGTATATCATCCATCCAGTCACAAAATACCCAAAATTAATGTTTTCATCCAAATGATTTTCCGGTAGGACTAAGCATAGTTTCACAAGGAGTTGATAACCACTTTAGAAAATAAAAAAATAGAGCAATATAGGCAGAAGTAGAAAGATGAGAGAGAGAAAGATGGTATATGGGACTATGGTAGATATATAGAGACACAATGTCATGTACTGGATGGACAGTAAAAGGAAGGAAATCCAGAGCCGTTGGATTAAATAGTTGACTATTTAATCGATGGTGAAATTAAGTAGTACATTTATAGAGCTTATGTAGAATAAGTAGGGATGTGCGTAGTGATTCATTGTTTAGTAAAATAGAGTAGAAAGTGAGTAGTACAATTGTAATTTCTGATTATTGACGCCTATAAATAGGCTGTTAGCTGTAAGAAACGGGGATTATGTTGAATGAAATTATTGTTACCCTTTACTTATCTATTCCTGTATCTTTGCTCTTCCTATTTCCTCTCAATTTATGCCCAATTTCCACTAAATTGACCCAAATTCCACAGCAAGACTGTGACACACAAAAAAGAAAGATAAAGATAGATGGATGAGAAGATTGTATCTGGGGATTTAGCAAAATCGCAATAGCGTAAATCTTTCCTTATCAAATTGGGAAAAGAAAAATACAATCACCAAATTGGAAGATGAATCGTCAGGGAAAAGAAAAGGTGGGAGAATGAATGGTCGTTGCCCAGGGCTGCAGAGTATGTTGTTTGTTAGGGGTATACTTAATATTTATTTATTTTTATTTTTTTATTTGGAATATGGTTGAAAATATTGAAAAGAGATTATGTCCGAATAAAATCGAATTATAGAAGGGCTTAAATCTAATTTTAAAGATTAGAGGGTTTATATCTGAATAGTAAATGGGGGTTCATATCCGATTTTGCCAAACTAAAATGATAATCATGTAAATATGTAATACATTAGCAAGTTCCCGAAGTTCCACTCACAGTCCTTACTGGTATTATTATTCGTACTTATATTATATAATAAGACCCATCACGCACTTAGAGAGATCCCTCCTTCCCATTTCTCCGTCAAATTAGTACAACTCACTCTCTCACCTTTTACGATCCAATCATTTTCCTGATATGAATGCAACAACTGGGCTATTCTTAGTTCCCTGCAAAAACTCCTCCTGATGAACCTCAATATCGAGACTTCTATGTTCAAGTTTTAAAGTGTGAGATTTCAAAAAAACAAAAAAAAGGTTTTTCAAAGTGGCACCGATTCCACCCGGCGACGTTAGGCATCCTCCTCTTCTTGATTTTTCCTCCGTCAAAGTTGAATATTTCCAATCAAATTCACCAGGCAAGTCGATATTTTTATGTTATTATAACTTCTATTTTCTGGTTTGAAATTTGGTTGGAATTTGTTTTAACTTGAGTGGAGTCTCTCCAGATTTCTCTTTTGACTTAATTAGACCCATTATGGCACAAAATAAATTTCAATTTGTTCTTAGTGATATCAAACCCAAAAAAATTGAAAGATTGAGTGGTCGTATGTAAAATTTTCAAAAGTGCAAAGAGTAAAGTCGGAAGGTGAAGGCTTTCTAGAATAAGTCAACAATCTTTTTATGATATACAACATAAGAAGTATCAAATCAAGTGTCATATCTCCAGATAGGACGTAACAATTTTGCCGCAGATACACATCTTTCTGTGCACCCACAAAGAAATTCTCTATTAATCTTAATAATAAAAAGTCCAAAACTGTCATGATAAGCTATACAAATTTTCTTTAATCTACCCTGTCTCTAAATCTGAAACCCACAGCCAATGAGGAAACAATGCAAAAAGCAAAGCGTGAGATAATCATAGAATTATCTCAATCCGGTATTCAGTTCCAGTCACACAAGCCAAATATGTTTAGCAATTAATTACCGACCTACTGAGATGAAAATAATACAATTCAAGTGAATTACATCTCATTATACAAATATGAATGCAATTTGCGAGTTGATTCCTTCAGTTAATGAATCAAATGATCAATTCATTTGGACAACTACCTAAGTGCAAGTCTGGTTGACATGCCAAATCAAGTCAGTTGAGAGTTCTTTGAACTCGTAGTCAGATTGAGAGTATTATGGTTGTTGTTGAGAGTTTTTGGGACACTTGCAAACCATTGGGTTTTTTTTATGCCCCCACAAACTAGTGTATACAAATACCATTGAATTTTTCAGCTACCCACAAACCATCCCATAAGACTATTGAGTTTTATTTTATTTGAAATCCCACAATCCAAGCAGATAGATTCAGCATTTCTCTCTAATTCCAGTTCAATTCAGACAATCATATATACAAGTTAAGTACCAGGAGTCTCCTTTAGATATGGCTACTAGCAGCTGCATGTTCAGTTAACAACAATCATTCCCGATAGTAACCATCCATCAGACCATCATGAATAACAACACCATAACTATAGCCATATAATAACAATACGAACAGTCGAACGTACATGCGATAAAATAAGCTATTTAAAGATACAATGCAGATTTTTTTTTTTAAAAAAAAAATGCAATGCAGGTAATTACTTTCCTAAATCAAATATATATCAAGGTTTGTATGCATTTGCAAATTGCACCTGGCTAATAGCAAGTCCATTTATTATTTCTTAAAAAGCATTATAATTAGTGATCCTTACGTTTGGGATTTTCTTGACGTGATAATCCTTGATCCTATTAATCAAAATAGAATTTTACCATTAAAGGACGGTTTAACAGGCTCCTAAGACATACCGGGTTGAACTTAAATAATCTAATCCTAGATTATTCCTAGGCCACTAGATTGATGGCAGTGGCGAGGCCACGTAAGACTAAGTCTAGGCATGTGTCCAGGCTTGTTTTTCTGAAACTGATGTCCAACTTCAATCTTTTAACTAGAAAAGTCCATTAAATTTTGGAGTGCCTAGGCTTAATCTTATGTGGTCTAAGAGAGTCTGCTCCAAAAAGAATAAACCTAAGGAAAGGAAGATCGTAAGGGAAAAAAAATGAAGGAAGTGTAGGACAATATAAATATCTTGCTTCAGATTTCAAAATGCATGTGTAAGATTAATGGTCGTAATCTCCTATCTAATTTATGTATGAACCACTTCGCCCTTATGTTTTAATTGAGCTTGAATTTTGTGGATTAAAAGATAGAGATATTTTCAGTAGAAAAAAATTGATTGTAAGTTATCTTTCGTTGCACCCCGATTTTAGTAACTATCATTCTCCTTAAATAAAGTTTTGAGGAAATCTGGTTTTCTTTCATTTTCTTCTGTTCACCTAGAAATTAAAATGGGACCAATTAAGCTACTTGGCTTACTCTTCCTTCTCTTATAGTCCAGGTTTACTCTTCCTGATTTCTCGCGCGGCAAGTTTGCTACGCACATTCCTAACCGTCCAATAGATGATGAATGTCCCGTGAATAATACTAGATTGATAGGTCTGAAAAAATTTAACCATCAAAATCAGATCGGACAATTGAGATTGTGCACTGGATCAGCATTCCCATAAAACGAAGTGGGTTTGGGTTTCGGTTGCACCATCTTTTGACCTCCTATGGATTTTATGTGTCGTTTTCACTATAGTTAATTTGATAAAAGATTTGAAATTAATCTTCCTTTTGCACTCATATCAATCCAAGTAAAATCAACCGCTTTACGAGTAATGCACCAGTGGGTAATATACCACAGTAGTAGAGCATTGACATACTTTTCATGACATAGTCAATAGTCATGAGGGTACGTATTTGGAACTCACACAATGAGGAGATATATAGCGGTATTAGTCCTGAGACTACTCAACTCATTTTCCAACGTCGCTAAGCACACGTGGTATTGTCACACCCTGAGTCACTTTTGGATGACTCGCGAGTGCATCTCGACAACCCACCGCGTATTTTTACGCAAGGCGAAACGTATATAACATACATACCAATAATCTACACATTAAATGCCACAAAAGTTTATTTATTCAATAATGAACGAGTTTGATAAATATCTTTTTCGTTTGAGTATCCTGGAATACACAATAGTCAGGAAACATAAGTACACTGCAATTCTGGTCCTTTGTAAGTTGGCTGACCGATATTAATTTTGTTGCAAGAAATGGAACAACAAGTGTATTTCTCAATATAAGTTTGTCAGATAGTGCAACTTCCCCTGTCCCATATACAGGATATACCTCTCCATTTGCATTAATAATACCGGGTTTTGTCGAGGCACCAATATTGCATTTTGGATGACAATGTGTCACAATGCATAGTTTTTTTTTAAAAAAAAAATGCTCATCAAACCCTTTATCATAAAGTTATATTGTTTTCTTTATAGACATATCAAAACATATTACAAGTTTTATATCTCACTATTAAATAGGAGTCTCTCAACTTATTCATCCAACCAATAGTGCACCACACGTGCTATGCTGATCATGCATATCTATTGCTTAAAATAAGTTAGGTGTGGCAAACTCATCTTCTAACAATTGATCTACTTACATATCTAATCCCTCTGTTGTGTGACATACGAATTGTTTATCCACGAAACAAATCATTTCACATAATTAACATAGTCTCTGTTGCTAGTCAGTGTCATACAAACGGTTGAACCCTCAAAAGGATCATTACATACTTACAATTGGAATTTGATTGAGACTAACTAATCTCAATGATTTTACTTAATTAGAAAAATGCTCAAACAAAGAGAGTATGAGAACTAATTATTTGGAACTCAAAGACATGTATTTTTCAAGGTTAACAAGAAAGCAAATCAGTTTCAAAAGATCTGATATATATAGAGGACGTAAACAGCTCCAAAATATACTAATTTTCACATTTGCATTATATATACAATTCTGACCATCTGTTATACAACTTAAAGTAGCATTGCATAACACTACATCATAATATTGCAATTTTCAGGAAATAAACTTGCCATTTGTTGTACAACGGAAAAAGGCGTTGTACAATGCACTAGTGTTCGTTACGCAATGTGAATTTACGATGTAACATTAGATGATAACTGATTAGAAATTCACACGAAATTAGTATTTACTGATACATATTACGTTATATGACGCTATATATACTCCAGAAAATGAGCATTTAGCAGCAAAATGATCGATATGAGTTTAGCAAGTGATGATACCCATTTTAATGACGACTCTAACTGACTAAAAACGAGTCTTTAATGCTCCATAACTTGTATACATGCACCTTGCTTTTATCATTTCCTTGAGTAATCATCTAATAAATCATTTAAATTGAGATATTAGTAGAGATTAGTTTGTTTTGCAGGTCAAAAAATTCCAAGTTTAATTGTAGTCCAACGGACATATCTATATTATCTATATTATTATTAAATTAAAAGATGTGGCCGATATTGCCTTTTTAATTAAAAATAGGCTTTTTTGTTTTTATTAATTAAAATTAAATATATATTTGGAAATCTAAGATATATATATTCAAAATCATTGTCCATGCCTATTCTATAGAAAAAAAATTATGTCCTCTTATGACATGTGATCTGAGCCCTCCAATTTTTATTAATCGATTGATTTGAATTTATGCCAAAAGTTACTTTTAGCAAATTTTTTTAGGAAAAATATTTATACGAAGTTTATATGGCGACTTTTTATGACAAAAATTACCAATTTTGAACTTACAAATTAAAATCTGTGGCCACTATTGACTTTTTATTAAAAATAATTTTTTTAAATTAAAATTAAATATATATTTGGAAATCTTAGGTAGATATATTTCGAAATCTAAAGTAGTTCATACTAAATCTTTAGGGGAAAAAATTATCCCTTTTTACTGCATGCGTTTGGAATCCTCTAATTTCCGTTGATCGATCTTTTTGGAAAGTTTTTTTGGGCAGAAAATTTATGCCAAATTTATATGACTATTTTCTATGGCAGAAATTACTAATTTTGAACTTACAATTTTTTTTAGAAATTTCATCAAATTTTGACAAGTTTGACGAAATATATTGAATTATTTTTCGATTTTAAAAAACATAACAACAATGAAACTCTGCGACTATATATTCTCTCTTGTAATTTTTATGAAATCGGATGTCGAGTCCAAGTAACCTTTCACCTTGTATATAGTTACATATTATCCTACAATAGAAACATAACAAACCTTGTATATATTTCCTTCATTCAGAGCAAAATTAAAGCATCACTGTGCCATGGTAAAAAAACAAGCATCCTCAACCGTCAAAAGTGCTGAATATGATGGAATCGACGCAAGTTCTAGTTGTGCCAACTTGCATGAGGAGGCCCTCATAAGAACCAGTATTCATTCTCGCGCTGAGGCTGAGGCATCCAATGCTGATCTTAACCAGACGCGAGGAACTGGAGCAAGCATTCTTTTTCCCGAGATAGAACCTTACTTTGAGAGAGAAGAAGCTCAAATACCCAAGAGCTCTCAGCGCACACTCATGTGTAAGGAGCTTCTCGAAGCAGCAACAAATGGCCATAAGAACACTTTAACTCGACTTCTTGGGTTAGATGTAGGAGAGAGCCATGATTCTGCGCATGTTACTATTGAGGCTTCAGATAATGTCCCTAACCAAGCCGAAAACCTCCGGAGCACAACTCATACAGATTCTGTGCATGTTACTATTGAGGCTCCAGATAATGTCCCTAACCAAGCCGAAAACCTCCAGAGCTCAACTTATACTGATTCTGTGCATGTTACTATTGGGGCTCCAAATAATGCCCCTAACCAAGCTGAAGACCCCCAGAGCACAACTCATATAGGTTCTGCACATGTTACTTTTGAGGCTCTAGATAATGCCCCTAACCAAGCCGAAAACCTCCAGAGCACAACTCATGCTGGTTCTGTGCATGTTACTATTGAGGCTCCATATAATGCCTCTAACCAAGCCGAAAACCTCCATAACACAACTCATACAAGTTTTGCGCATGTTACTATCGAGGCTCCAAATAATGCTCCTAACCAAGGCGAAAACCTCCAGAGCACAACTCATACAGGTTCTGCGCATGTTACTATTGAGGCTCCAGATAATGCCCCTAATCAAGCCGAAAACCTCCAGAGCACAATTGATACAGGTTCCGCGCATGATATTACTGAGACTCCAGATAATGCCCCTAACCAAGCCGAAAACCTCAAGAGCACAACTCATACAGGGAACACTGTTCTCCACATACTTGCTAGCAATGGACACTTTGAGCTTGCAGTAAAGACCTATATTAAAGATAAATCCCTGTTGGAGGTATGCAACAATACAGGGGAAACTGCCCTGCATTGTGCAGCACGAAATGGGCATAGTAATGTAATTTCCGAGCTAATTAATAAAGCTCATGCATTGGAGCAGGACTTGAAGGACACGCTGAGGAAGGAGAACAGGAGTGGGGAAACAGCATTGCACGAGGCAGCCAGGCACGGCCACAAGGACACTGTTGAGACATTGATAACAAAAGATCTAGAATTGGCAGGTATGGTCAACAAGAACGATGAATCACCATTATACCTGGCGACGATTGAAGGACATGTTGCTGTTGTTCAATTGTTCGTGCAACATTTATGCCATAGAGAAATCACGTCTGCGTACTACTCAGGGCCACAGAAAAGGACTGCACTGCACGCAGCTGTTTTAAGAGGAAACAAAGGTACTGGTCTGCAGTGTTATATTCTCAATAAGCAATTAATTGCAACTAGTAATTACAATCCACTGATTGGTGTCTCTCCTCAGGGCCGGCAAAGTACAAAATTAGGATAGGACTTCCCTTCGGTAGATCATTGAAGTTGTTCAGAATGCCACAAACAGAACACCCTGGTAAGCAATGTTTTTCCTACTCTCATTTGAACTCTAACCAATCCTAGTCATTCATCATTCTAAATACCCGACACAAAAAAATTCATACGCAAAGTATTTTCTCATTTTATATAACGATAGCTACATTTGGTAACTACAATTCAAAAGGCTAATGGGTCTAAAATCAGTAACCTTACAAGCTTTGTCAACCTTTGGAATTAAACTTATAACAGCTCTATTGAGCTTGGAAATGTCAAACTCATTCCTAAAGAAAGCATGAAAGCAATCCATAATATCTGCTTTAAGAATATCCCAAAAATGCTGATAAAAGAAAATAGGAAACCCATCTGGCCCAGGAGCCTTGTCAGGAGACATTTGAAAAATAGCAGAGTGCACTTCCTCCTCAGAAAAAGGAGATGTCAACATCTCATTTTCTGCCAAGGAAACTAACTCATCACCAGCCCATAAATCATTACTAATATTACCTAAGGAAGTCCCAGCCACCCCAAAAAGACCCTTAAAATGCTGTACTATATGATCATTAATAACAGTAGCATCCCTAACTTCTACCCCATCAATCAAAAGGTGGGAGATTAAATTTTTGTTTCTCCTTACAGAGGCTAATCTATGAAAAAATCTAGTATTAGCATCTCCCTCTCTTAACCAAGTAATACGAGATCTTTGTCTCCAATGAAGTTCTTCTTGATGGAAAACATCAGCTAAATTTTTTTTGAAATAAAAATAGCTTTCCCATTCAGAAGTAGAAAGATCTCTACTATCTAGAATGTCCTCAATATCCTTAATGCTGGCTAAGGCATCCCTTTTTAAAACCTTAATATCATGTCTTAAATTCCCACTCCAACCTCTCAGCTTCTTCCTAATCAAAGCAATTTTTTCTGTCCAGGATCTACCCAGATCATAAGTAGGTGAAACATCATTCCACCATCTATTCATAAGCCCATTTAAGTCAGATTGCTGTAACCAACTTTTTTCAAAATGAAACCTATGAGTGCTGTTGAAAGGAAAATGACAGTCCAAACAAATTGGAGAGTGATCAGAGTACATTCTGGGGTAACTCTGAGAGGTAACATTAGGAAAAGATGTTAACCAATCATCAGACACAAAAAATCTGTCTAAACAAGCTAGTTGCCTAGATGTACCCCCTCTTGCCCAAGTAAACAAACGATCAGGACACTTAAAATCAGTAAGTGTAAAAGCATTCACCCAATCATTAAAACATGAAGAATATAATACATTCACTTAAAATCAATTTGAAGAATATAATACATAGAATATTAGCAACATGAAGAATATAGACCCAAAAAAGAATATTCAAACAAGATCATTATGACCGTTTTTTTGCCGTTTTTTCCGGTGAAAAAATGCCGCACCGTTTAATCAACTCCGAACCGACATATCAAAAAAAAATGTATTTTTAAAGCTTGATTAATTGACATACATCAGGTCTAGACATGGTCGTTGAACTACTTAAACTGAAGTCTGCAACATTTGCAAAAGAAGGCGACATTTTCGGAAGCACGCCGCTTCACTATGCAGCATCAGTTGGAGACTTGCCAATTGTAGAAACACTGCTAGAACATGATGCTTCTCTTGCATATTGCGATGATTCGCTTGGTCTATATCCCCTGCATGTAGCTGCCTACATGGGCTGGCGCAATTGGGGACTCATTGTTAATTTGTTGGTGAACAATTTAGATCCATGCGAGTTACTCGATCATCGAGGAAGGAACTTCCTTCATGTTGCTGCTGAGAGCCCCTGGTTAATCACTCCCTTTCTTATTAGAAATGCAGATGGGCACCCGAAGTTGTGGGAAGTACTCTCCAAAGCAAGCTCTGCAAGGGACAGCGAAGGAAACACACCGCTGCACGTAGCGGCACGTTGTGGAGAGAAGGAAGCTGTAAAAGCTCTCCTGCAGAAAGAATGGATTGACATCAGTTTAACTTCACTAGATAATCTAGCCTTATCTTATAATTCAGAAGTCCAAGTCAGTAAAAGTACAACTGATGAGAAGTATAAGGTATGAAATCCTAGTCCTCTTGATTATTTTATTTGTTACAATTAATTGATCTTCGTCCTTAATGTAATATAGAACACAATGAGATAACAAAATTAAACAAACAAATAAATAAACAATAAGGAAACAACAATGCAAAACAGTTTGACGGAATAACCAGATAGACTGAGAGACACATGGTAGTATGGTACGATTGCGACCAGTAAACAATATAATAGATTGATATAGATATATTACTTTGTAATTAGATTATTTTTTACTGTTGAAAATTAATACATTATGGATTTGTTTGGTTGCAAAAAAAAAATAATAAATAATAAACTACAACCACATAAGAAATAAATTGGGGTACAAGTTTATTTCTTAAACTCAAAAACAAAAATGATACAAAGAATAAGTTCTATACCATGATTTATCTCTTATTTATATGTAACTTATTTAATATTTTCGATTTAATAAGATTTTAGTTTATTTCATATTTCGATTTTTTGTACGGTCAACAACGCGATATACATTAAATTTAGGACAAAAAAAATTAATGAGTTACGTTGTAATCAGGATTGTGCGGCAATTCATATGTAATTTTGATGAAGGGGGTCGTTTTTCAGTTAAGGCCCGGTTCAGAATTTTTTTTCAACGAGGGATTTCAATTCATTTCATTTTATTGAAAATTTTTTGATTAAAAAGAACAGATTTGGTATCATTTAGTTGGAATTTCCATATAATTAGGTCTAACAAAATCCTACTAAATCAATTCAAATGAAATGAATTTAATTAAAATACCGAGTAAAAATCATTCTGAACAGGGCCTATATGACCTGCAACGCGCATACATCAATCGGTATATTGTCACACCAGACCGAGCGTCCGTATCCTCTGTGTGTTTTTTTATAACACGCAGTGCTTGTTTACTAACCCGAGCCGTCCGATTTGATTTTGACGGACATATTTTTTTCGGGCGAACCAATTTGATATTTATCACGTGGCATCCATTAATGATCGGACGGTTCCGATCAAAAAACAAGCACTGTATGCCCACGCAAGGATCCGAGTGCCCTGACAGAGCACTAAGATTTCATTTCAAGACGGATATGGTACATATGGACCCCTTCTAACACGTGTAGGCTCCTAATTGAGCGAAATTCCTCACAAGAGGATGAGTTTTAAAAAATCCACAACACCATTACCATACAGCTAGGCCTCCACGGACCACGGCTCCACAGACCACAGCCTCCACTCCATGCATTATGCATAAACACATCGTGACTTCGTGTAATGCCGTGGAGTGTTCTGATTCGGATCTCCAATTTTCACCCCAATTATAATCAATCAGACGGAGTTATAAAAAGAGTAAATTTTTTGGATGGTCACTAAACTTTGTCTATAGTTCAATTTTAGTCACTGAACTTTAATTTGTCCCTTCATAGCCATTGAATTTCAATTTGGTCCAATAGTCCTTCCGTTATAATTTTATTATAATTCTGTTAAGTTACTCACGTTGGGTAAAATTTGGGGCGGCGAATCCTCTCTTCTTTATTTTATTCCTTTCTCTTCTTTCGGAATGGCTCGCTTTTTTTTTTTTTTCTTTCATCTCTTTGATAATGAGGCAAGACTGTGTCATCTAAATTCTAATACACATTAGTGAGATCAGATAGGAATGAGGCTGTATCGGTGATGTCTTAGTTGTCATGCGATAAGAGGCCGACTAGAGATTACGAGAGATCAGATCGGGGTAGAGCTCCGGTACGCCGGCGACGGCGATGGTGCGAAGGAGGTCAAGTTCATCGTGCAAAGCGACCTCGGAGTCGACGAATCGGTCGAGGCAGTCGGGATGCTTCATGCGTGCCTTGAGATTCTCATAGAGGCGGCGTCGAAGGAGATGAATAGCTTTCTGACGGGCAGATGCCGACAAACTCGACAGAGGCGGAGGATTACCATGGACGGATTTACATTCAATAAAGGGGTGTCAATGTCACCCCTTTTGTTAAAAATAATATTAGGAATATTAATATCAATAGTTATAAAATGTAACTTTGTTATATGCACCAAGTGGTTTGAACCCCCAAAATTTTTTTTTGACAGTAAAAGCCCGTAGGCAAATATCATATCACAAAATAAAAACATTTCATGTTACATGGAAGGCAAATAGAAAATAAACACAATCCCTATTCACCATTAGAGACAACCCCTTTTTAGAACTAGCTAGAATTCTATTCTAGCAAACAAGTGCACTAATAGAAAATGAAAATGTGCCTATGTTGCAGTAGGCTTGGATAAGAAATTATGTAACCTACTATTTTGGGTTTCCCTCTCCTTGATAAGGCAAGCGCCTTGTTATCAGCATTGTGAATATAAATGGATTGTGAAATCCTGCATGAATGACAATTGCCTTCCTTTGCAAAAGGAACCATCCACCCCAATCATTTTGTTGAAAAGACCCGTCAATGAAGCGGCGATATGCTCGAGGGTCATGTCGAATTTCTTTAAAGTGGAGGAAGAGAAAGAGCAACAGAATCACTATACGGCCTCCACTCCGACCGTGATTCCAGCTGGTAGGACTCATGGAAGTATGGGCGATTGTGGGCTCGCCCTTAGCCTCTTAGAAGTGGTCTTTGATAGAGGGATATCTTGCATGGGGTCATGGCAAGTGTTGTTGACTTCTTCAAGGGGTGCAGTTGATACAAACGGGCTAGTATGATTGGTTACATTTGAGAAAGCAATAGGGACTAGCGAAGAACAGTTCACCCATGGTCCAATTCTGACATATGAGATAGATTCACTAGCTATGTTCTGTTTGTATCTAGGATCAAGCAAAAGGCGGTTGAGTCTCGCCCATAAGAGACAAGATTCATAGCTATGTCCAATGGATCCACAAAATGAACAAATTTTAGGCACTTTCTCATAAACCAAATATGCAACCAGAGTGCCGAGAGATGGGTGAATATAAGAAATCCTGTCCTTGATGGGTTGTGCTAAGTTAACCTTTATCTTGACTTTATAAATCATGCTTCCCCCAACCATTACCTGAACTGGCATGGATACAGGATCTCCAATTTGCCTTGCTAAATACAATATGCCTTGAGCGGAGACCATTATAGGGTTGACGTTGTGAAACTGAGTCCACACTTCAACTTCCTCAATGAATTCTTGTTTAATTTCATTAGCACATGAGATTTTTTTAGGCACAACCAGATCTGATCTATATCTCCAGGGACCTTTTTCAAGCACCATAAACAAATCTTCATTCGATGAAAATTCAGCCAGATAAAGATTCTTACCCATCGGTGTTATAGACACTGCATTAGTAGTTTTCCATGCTCTCATCATCACATCAATGAAGTTTGAGTTGATAGCTTTGCGCTGTGAAATCACCTTGAGAAGTAAGCACCGCGTCCAATTCTTTGCCGGATGTGTCTGGTCAGCAAGCACTACACATTGTTGTTGAGTTGACAATCTCTCCTTTATAAATGAGAAGTAACGGAGGAAGTCCTCATCAGATAGGTTCATAAGGCTATGCCGACTAGAGTGGTCATGGTGTGCACATCAGCAGGTTTCGGCAGATGGAGCAGTAAGTTCAGGTGTAGGACTTACATGCACTTTTGTGGGCTGAGAAAGCAAGTTGGAAGTGGGAATTGTTCTTTGGAGAGCATCTGGCCTTGGACCCAGAATGGAGGGTAATGGGGAACTTAAAGGTGTGCCATTAGCTGTATTCTTCTTGCAAACCATAAGCGATTTATGATGTTTTGTATGTAACTTTGGAGTAGTGGGCTGCTTTGATTTTGCAACATTGGAGTAGACCAGATCGATGGACCCACCAAAGAGGTCATGGTATAAAGGAGCATGAACATTGTTATGCTCTTCCCTGACAACTGTTTTGACAATTTCAGGTAACTCACATGTCTGTAATCGGACCTTATTGGTGATCTTAGTGGCTGCCATATGAGATAGAAGCATTCCTATGGCATGATCCCTTCTAATTAGAGTTTTGGTTGCTCCTATTACATATCCTAAAGCTGGAATTTTCAGTCTTGAGGAGCAAATTAGTAGCTTCGCAGTACCTGGTGGGTCGCTTATACATCGGCACTTGAAACTTCTACCTGTCCCCGAACACCTCCTGACACGCTGAGGCAAAGAGAGAGAGAGTGAAGAAGAGCGGCTAGTAGGGAGGTTTTCTGAGTACTCAGAAAGGGGAAAGTGGAAATTAAAGAGAGGGTTTAGGTGAAAAGAAGCAAGAGAAGAGGGTACAGTAGCGTAGAAAGATGGGAAGGGAGAAATCGCCATTGATTCACCAAAAGAAGCTTCCACCTCTCTGTAGCCATCCCCCCAAAATAATTAGATAATTTACCATTGTTGAACCCCCAAGCGTCAATTTTTGTGAGGATTATCTTTTTGGAAAGATCAACAATTTATATTTGCAAAAATATTACCATAATAAAAAAAAGTCAATTTAATATGACCAAATGCACTTATTGTTGTTGCCACAATTGTTTGTGCGCATCATAGCCCAACTAGGTAACACTAACAGCTGTGCAATTAGCAAATCACATTAGGAAAACAAAAGACAATTTTTTTAATAAAAAACAAAAAAAAAAGGTTATCCAGCATTGCCCGTTGGTCCTTCCCTGTTTCCACAATTTTAATTTATTAAAACAAAACTCGAGCGATTCTATTCTCTTTTCAACTTGCGAGATGAGAGAGAAAAAAAATTTTCATCAATGAGTTGATTGCTCTAGTCCTCTTTTTGCAAGAACAATAGAAAAAAAAAAAGGTATTACTTTTCAAATTTACCCCTTTTTATCAAATCAATTCTTTTTTTTTATTATAACATATTAAAGTTTGGTTTGCTAGTTAAATTGTTGTTTGAAAATTGAAACAAGTCTAGAACATAGTCAATTTCTAATTTGTATTGTTTCATTTTAATGACAATTGATGAAAACAATAAAGTTATTTGGTGTCATATTTATCAAAGGATATAATAATTTTAATTTTTTAATTATAATTATTTAGGACAATTTTCCTTTTAATGTTCTCCGTTTTTTTTTGAAATCTTTGAATGTTCTCTGTTAAATTGAATATGGAGAAAATTTTGAAAAGACGACAATCTCAAGATGATACTTTAATATCTCAAATTCCTAAACAAGTCCCTAAACTAGTTTAAGCTGGCACAAAAAAAAATAGAAAAAAAAACTATATATCTAGTTGATCCCGCAAATCGACCAAAAATTTAGTGAACCCCCTTATGAAATTTTCTGGCTCCGTTCCTGTCCTGAGGATTACTCGAGGGATTCGAGGAGGGAGAGGTCGACACCATTCTACGTGGAATCGTCGTAATAGTTGAATTCGAAGTTGATTTCACGCTCGCACTTGTTATCCATGGCAGAGGAAAGGTACGTGGTGGCAGTGAAAGTGAGGATACATCCTAGAAATTCTAGAAATATGATTTGGTTTGGTCCAGCTGGGAGGAAATCGGAATGGGTGGAAGTCCAGAGAGAAAAGACGAAAGAAAGGGAAAAAAAATGAAAGAGGTTATGGAGAAAGAAATGTCATCGGCGCATAACGCCATTATCAAAGGAGGAAGAGACCAAACGAAAAAAAAAAAAAAAAAAAAAAAAAAAAAAAAAAAAAGCAGAAGAGAAAAAGTTGAACGGAAAATGATTTGTCAACCCTAATTTTACCCGACGTGAGTAACTTAACAGAATTATAACAATATTATAACGGAGGGATCAAATTTGGACCAAATTGAAGTTCAATGGCTATTGAGAGACAAATTAAAATTTAATGACTAAAATTGGACTATAGGCAAAGTTCAGTGACCTCCTAAAAAAAAATTTTCGGCGTATGTCCCGAGCCCCGAACCTGCACCATAATGGTACCAGAGGCAAAAACCAAGGTAATAGAGACTGGTACCACCTTGTATACATGCACAATAAGCCTCCAACAACTCTCCTTTGTGCCCAACCAAAGTGAAAACCCCAAAAATCCCTCAATTTTTGCATACTAAATTCTTGACCGAGCACCATCCGTCAAACCTCAAGTTCCAATAAATTTCTACATGTTTGGCGTGCGGAGAACAATTGCGAACAGGGAACAAGAACAAGGACTAAGTAAATAAACACAGAACATCAGTTCGTGAACAGCGAATTGGGCCTTATTCGCAGTTCCCAGATTTTCACGAACTGGGAACTGGGAATTCACGAACTAGGAACCGGGTAGTTCCTTGTTCACACCCAACTACCAAACACACTATAAAAAGAATCTCACCCTACTGGACTAACTTAATTAATATTATTTAGAGTAGCTAATAACAAGCTACAACCAAATTTCAAAGTTTAAGCCTTAACCCTGTACTCAACAGTTTAGGCAAATCGGTTCAACTAACTCAAATTAAATCACATGAAATAAAGATTGGTTATACCTTGAATCCTTAGCCGTTGTTCTCCCTCTCCCCTTTTCTCTAAGTTCTCTTCCTCTCTCTTACTTTCATTTTATTTTATTTTTTTTCTGGAATTTTTCCAACCCGAGAAGCCAACCCCAATTCCAACCTCAGCAGAGATATTTATAGGCTGAGAAAGAGAAATCAACGGCAAAGATTGCATACCAAATCCTAATGCCAAGGTCAAAGGTTCAACCCTTATCCTTTTCCTCTTTCTCGGAATAGATTGGAAGAGAGGATAAGAGCGAGGGGGAGGTGGTCACTGCCTATTGGTTTGCCTCAATGCATCCCACCTCAAACTTGCGTGCTTCAAATCATCGGAGAAGAGGAGAGGCGATCGAACGGATCGAAGGAGAAGAGAAAGAAAAAGAAAGAGGGGTGATCTAGGGGGAAACCACGCTCAAAATAAAAACTTCGTTTACCCGATCTAATCGTTTGTGGTAAGGCTTGAGGGTCGAATCCACAGGGACGGTGTGGAATATTAGTGTTTTACTTTACTAAACTAGCTAGACGAGTTCAACTCTTTTAAGAATTAAAGGTTGAAGGTGAATTCTAATCCTAAGTTTAATATTAAGGTTAAAACAAGAACTAAATAAGAGATAATCAACAAGTCAAATAATTCTAGGGTTTATGGTTCAAACAATTCTACCTCTTGTTCGATCATGATATTTAATTATTAATTAAGTGTTTATGCAAGTTAAATTAATTCCTAACCAATAAACTTGTACTCTAACTTTCGTTCAGGTCAAATCTTTTGGTTTAATTAATTAACTCCTAAAACTCCTAAACTTCAACTTTCGTTTCTTGATTTAGGGGATTTAATTTATTTCTTGGGTCTTGGTAAACTTGTTATCTTTCGATCTTAAGTAAAATCTCGATTACTCAAGATTTGGTTCAACATCTCGGTCTATTACCTACCTAAGAGTTTCATTACTATGCTACGAATTATTACAATTGATTTTGTATCCTAACTATTAAACTAAGCCTTTGTTCAACGGGATAATCAATTAAGCAATTAATCAAGCAAAGCAATAAATAAATCAATTAAAGCTCAAGAAATAAAACATAAACTTAACTTAATTATTAACTAAAAGTTCACAAACAACTAAATAGAAAAGTTTACAACCATAGCCCTAGAACAATAAACTCAACAACTAAAAGGCATCATGCAAACACAAGAGAGAAATAGGAAATAAAGGAAGAATAAAACCGAATACTCCCTTGCTTCCTCTTATATGTCGAAGCCTCCTATCGAAACACCCAATTTCTACCACAACTTGGACCTAGGATGGAACTCCCCTCTTGTATATTTCAAAATCCCCTCAAACTATGTTTAAATAGGCATTGAGAATGTGTAGAGATGATGGAAATAGCAGAAAACACGTTCTGGAAGTGCTAGAAATAGTTTGGAACCGTCATAACATAATAGAACTTTAAATTTGGCAACTCTGGACTATTTCTGGAAATTCTGGCGAATTTAGCTGGGGCGGACCGTTCTAATTTGGGACGGTCCGTTCCAGAAATTCAGCACTGCGTCTTGTCCGTATTTCAGCCATATCTCCTTCATCCGGACTCCGTTTGAGGTGATTCAAGAACCGTTGGAAAGCTTGCAACGAGCTCTACAACTTTATGGATTCATCCAAGTCTTTTATTGTCCAAAATCTGTAATAAAATTAGAAACTATGGTAGTAACTCATTCTTGACACAAAAACTAATTAAACTAACATATAATTAGCTTATTCAACTAAAAGTACAAGTATTCAAAGATAATTTAGGGCCTAAATTGGATTGAAATGTGTGCATGAAAACCCTACATTAAAATCCCCCAAACTTGAACATTGCTTGTCCCCAAGCAAAACTCTAAGTCTAGAAGATGGTTTTGGACCTAAATTATATTTGGATAATTGTAATCTAACAAGTTCTAAGAATTTCCTAACAAGAATCAATAATTGTGACTTAAATTGAGCAATTTGGTTAAAAGATTTTTTTTATAAATGCAAACCATTTTTTTTTTGTGACTAACCTTCCTCAATTCAATTCTAATGATAATTGCAGTTTATTGTTGATGATTTACCTTATTCAAATATTAAGTCAATTAATTTTTCTAAGTAAAAAATTATTTTTCAACAAGAAGACCCGGGATCGAACCCTTCCAACTCGAATAGTGTGACTTAGTTTTAGATTATGATGCGCATGTCTTTGATCTTTTAAACCACTTTATTATTTTTTGAAAACACATTGGAGGTTAGACTAAAGTGAGGCAAAAATAATGGTACAACACCTCACCCATCATCTCCAAAGTTTTTGGGTTGATTAATTAATTAAATTTTCCCGGGGCAAGGAGTTTTTCCGCGATAGGAAGGTCGGCCAGAAGTAATGTGGAAGGAGTTCGTTGGAGCATGGGGTGTAAAAATCGTAGGCAAAAATAAGGTACAAACCTACGACCCACCTTGCACTCTTCTCTTGTCCTTATTTCAAAGATGGCACTTTTTTAACCACATTGTCCTATAGCCTTCCGCAGTGGCCACCATCAAAGCGCCGCTTTTTAGTTCCCATTTTTATTTATTTTTTGAGTTTTCTTTTTTTTTGTGATTTTTTTGTTTTTTTAATTAAATTTAAATGACTAAGTTAAACTTGAAAAATAGTGGTTTAATTGATCTAACATGTATTTCATTACCTAGACTTGGAAAGACTTTCGAGTCGCAAGAATTGATCTATAGCAAGATATGGAAATTATTTATTTTGGGTGGTTGCCTTAATTACCGGTTTCTACTTGACAAAATTAATTTACTACTTATCAAATTAATCTTCCTAAAATTAAGAAAAGATCTATCATGGGCAATACTTACTCCTATCCTTAGGTTGAATGAGTCGGTTTTGTCAAATTTATTTTTGAAATTTTTTTTATATAAAATTACTTTTTGAAAAAAATTGTTTTGAGTAAAATTCATTTTTGAAAAATTTTCGATAAAATTCAATTTTGAAAAATTTTGAGTAAAATTTATTTTCGAAAAATTTTGTGTAAAATTCATTTTCGAAAAAGTTTAAAGTAAAATTTATTTTTCTTTAAATTAGCTCAAATTTTATGTCACAACTTTCAATTCTTGACATTCTATTTTTAGAACTTACCTAAATGCAACTCTATATGAAATTAACATGCAAATTTTGAGACCTACATGGCATGATGCAAATCCTAGATACAAATTCCTATTCTTCCCCCCAAGCTTAAAACTTTGCATTGTCCTCAATGCAAGGAAAACAAAAATTAAAGGAGAGAAAGGAAAAGATAAACTCATCAAATCAATGTTGAGGTTGTGAAGTTCGCATAGGGGTTGGTGCGACTTGTAGAACGATTTGTATGCTCCTTCATGGTGTATCCCCCAAACTTGAGCTCGTGCATACAATTCGTGTAGTTGTACTTCCAAAAGCTGATTTTTACCTTTCTTCAAACCTGAAATCAACAATAAAAATTCGATGAGTTATACCTACCTAAACCTAATCTAAATCTAAATTAAACTACTTAAGGAAATTGAAAATTTTGGGTCTTGGGTTGCCTCCCAAGAAGCGCTTCTTTTAGGTCATTAGCTTGACCACCTTGCATCTTCCTCATCTTATCTTCACTTTTCTCCCTCTCCACGCATCATAGTTCTCCCAAAAGTGATTGAGCGATTGTCTTGAAACGTGCTTGGAGTGTTCCTCTTTGAATGTCATCTTTGTTGATTCGATTACGATGTGATACTTGATATGCAATTTGTTGTCTTGCATCACATCGGTTTTTCCCAAGCACTTTCTTGGTGGGTTGCTCAAGTCTTTGGTGAACTCTTCGTTTGTTTTATCGGATGCGACGATCTTCTTTGCATCACCACCGTCCATCTCTTGCTGAAAAGAATCAAACATGGTGATAGAAAATATTTTTGAATTTTTAAATGATAAGATAAAATAAGTAAGATACAAGGATACAAGGGTGTCTAGACTAATTAACTAAAATAAACTACTAATATTCTAGCAAACCGTCCCCGGCAACGGCGCCAATTTTGATCTAGGGGGAAACCACGCTCAAAATAAAAATCTCGTTTACCCGATCTAATCGTTTGTGGTAAAGCTTGAGGGTCGAATCCACAGGGACGGTGTGGAATATTAGTGTTTTACTTTACTAAACTAGCTAGACGAATTCAACTCTTTTAAGAATTAAAGGTTGAAGGTGAATTCTAATCCTAAGTTTAATATTAAGGTTAAAACAAGAACTAAATAAGAGATAATCAACAAGTCAAATAATTCTAGGGTTTATGGTTCAAACAATTTTACCTCTTGTTCGATCATGATATTTAATTATTAATTAAGTGTTTATGCAAGTTAAATTAATTCCTAACTAATAAACTTGTACTCTAACTTTCGTTCAGGTCAAATCTTTTGGTTTAATTAATTAACTCCTAAAACTCCTAAACTTCAACTTTCGTTTCTTGATTTAGGGGATTTAATTTATTTCTTGGGTCTTGGTAAACTTGTTATCTTTCGATCTTAAGTAAAATCTTGATTACTCAAGATTTGGTTCAACCTCTCGGTCTATTACCTACCTAAGAGTTTCATTACTATGCTACGAATTATTACAATTGATTTTGTATCCTAACTATTAAACTAGGCCTTTGTTCAACGGGATAATCAATTAAGCAATTAATCAAGCAAAGCAATAAATAAATCAATTAAAGCTCAAGAAATAAAACATAAACTTAACTTAATTATTAACTAAAAGTTCACAAACAACTAAATAGAAAAGTTTACAACCATAGCCCTAGAACAATAAACTCAACAACTAAAAGGCATCATGCAAACACAAGAGAGAAATAGGAAATAAAGGAAGAATAAAACCGAATACTCCCTTGCTTCCTCTTATATGTCGAAGCCTCCTATCGAAACACCCAATTTCTACCACAAACCGGTCGTTTCGGCGCTGCCACGATCTGGACTTGAGACTAAAATCTCAAATAAATCTATGTCTAACCCTAACTTGGACCTAGGATGGAACTCCTCTCTTGTATATTTCAAAATCCCCTCAAACTATGTTTAAATAGGCATTGAGAATGTGTAGAGATGATGGAAATAGCAGAAAACACGTTCTGGAAGTGCTGGAAATAGTTTGGAACCGTCATAACATAATAGAACTTTAAATTTGGCAACTCTGGACTATTTCTGAAAATTCTGGCGAATTTAGCTGGGGCGGACCGTTCTAATTTGGGACGGTCCATTCCAGAAATTCAGCACTGCGTCTTGTCCGTATTTCAGCCATATCTCCTTCATCCGGACTCCGTTTGAGGTGATTCAAGAACCGTTGGAAAGCTTGCAACGAGCTCTACAACTTTATAGATTCATCCAAGTCTTTTATTGTCCAAAATCTGTAATAAAATTAGAAACTATGGTAGTAACTCATTCTTGACACAAAAACTAATTAAACTAACATATAATTAGCTTATTCAACTAAAAGTACAAGTATTCAAAGATAATTTAGGGCCTAAATTGGATTGAAATGTGTGCATGAAAACCCTACATCACCTCAAACACTCCAAAGAGGGGATGATGGGAATTGATTTGCACACATCCCAAAGTAATAAAACACTCCAAAATAAATTTTAAAGACCAAATTATCCTTTATTAATTTATAACAATTGACGCATTAGAAATTTACCATAACTGAATAATAAAAAAAAACTTCCATAATTAATCAAATACCTAGCCTGTCCAAACAACATAGAAAAATATTGCAATGCTGTCTGAGAAGAAATATCTTGCTTATTTCTCTCAATAGTCGCACTCAAGAGGTATGAAACCTCATATTTCATTAATTTGAAATTGGATTTTAATGATTCTTGCCGGCACATAGAGAAAGGAGGGTCCTTAGTTTTATTATATAACTTTGACCCTGTTGCATATATTGTGCAAATGTTTTAAAATATATATATATATGTGCAATTACACACATATAATGTATTCAATACATATTTAAATCAAACAAATTTTTCTATAGTTTGTAAATCCGAAACATGAAGGGACTTAATTGTAAAAATATGTTTTTTAAATAGTCAAATAACTCATCTCTGACCGCACTTCTTTTTAATTTTATGTTTTTACATTTTAGTTTGCATTTTCTTATTTAGAAAATATAAAAATATTGCAATTTACAGATATGTGATGCCTGCACGTAATGAAATTAATATACATACATTATTTATATGTAATTGTACAAATTTTAATAAAAAAAAACATCACTACTTGAACTGTTTGTAAATAAAATATATACAGGTATTAAAATGAAAAAAAATATAAAAATTAGGGTTAATTAGATTTATGCCACTGTGAAAACTTGAAATTAGTAAAATGCCATCACTAAATGACAAATTAGTTTTATGCCATTACAAAATAGTAAAAATTAGTTTTTTGCCACCGAAAAATTAATTTGCCAATTTTACCCTTTAAAATATGCCACTATAAAAAATTGAAATTAGAAATATGCCATCACTAAATAACAAATTAATTTTATGCCACTACAAAATTTTGAAATTAGAAAAATGGCATTACTATAGTATAAAATAATTAAATGAGAATGTCAATATAAGAAATAGATTTATACAAGTGAAATTTTGCATTATCAAAAAGCTACTGGTTATATGTATGTATACTATTTGCACATGCGAAATTAAAATTCTTATCAGAGTCGTCATCAAATAGAGTAGCGGCCGTGGAATTTCACCTATTCAGTCCACGAAATTAAAAAACCATTTTTTTTTTTTTTTTGAGAATTTAGAATTACACCTTTACATGGAATCGAGGGGGTGCTTGGCTGGCGATCGGCAGCGAATAGAGACAGCAAATTTTATCCCAGTATTTTCTTTATGTTTGCATATTTTTGGGGTGTTTTTTTTTCACCGTACTTTTTAGGGTTTAATATAATAAAAGGGCAGTTTGGGAATTTTTAAAAATAATGAGAGATTTCAGGATGTCATTTTTAGAATTTAATCTTTTTAGGAATAAGAGATAATGGCATATATCTAATTTACACGAGATAATGGCATAAATCTAATTATGAATTTAACAATGACATATCTCTAATTAACTATTTGTCACAATAGCATAAAACCAATTAATCCTAAAAATTAATATCAAACTTTTAAATTAGGTTGAGGATTAGATTTGTTGGATTAAAATTCGAAAGAAAATAAAAAAAAAAAACCATTAACTCATCAGTTAATGAACGCGTTAAGTTATGAATTAACTAAGAGAGCAAAACAATGTAGTGAGATAATTTCTCAACATTAAAAAGATGACTACTGCGTGTTGAAAATGCATATACCAAATTTTTAAATTCAAAAGTTTCATTTTATTCATTATATTATTATTTTTTATTTCTTAAATGATTTTTTAATTATTTACTTAATGACCATGATATCTTGTTATTCGATGCTGTTATTGTTATTGTTACAACTCACGTACAATAAGAGTATTCAAAGAGTATTTTCGAAATTGCGTAAAATAAAATTTGGTACATATCCTAACTATACGGACTAGGGGTGAAAAAAAAAACTCGTAACTCGTGAGGTAACTCAAACTCAACTCAGAAAAAGTTCATCTGTAACTTGAGCCAACGGAACTCGAGTTGGCAGAACTTGAGGTGAACTATAAATCGGTTGTTGCACGAGTCGAGTTTGAGTTAAGGTCAACTCAGCTCGCAAGTCGTGAGCCGACTCGTGAACTAATAAATTTATATTTCAAATATATATTCTCAACATAATTTATGAGTATAAAAAATTTATAAATTAGTTATAAGAATTTTTACTTTTATATTTTAATTTTAAATAATATTACATATGATAGATTGAAAACTCATGACATATTTTGTTTTAAATCAATAGAAAGAATATAAAAGAATAATTTTATTATTTACAATATTGTATAGGTCAATAAATGTTAATACTAGAATAACCTTTGAATTAAATAAATAAAAATTTGAAGGATATATGTTTATTTCAAGCTAGCTCGTGCATGAGCCCATGAGCTCGCTCGAGTTGGAACGAGCTAAGTTTGAGACAGTTTAAAAAGCTCGAAAATATTTCTAACTCGGCTATGTGTTGTTTCCCAACTCGCTCAAACTCGGCTCGTATGCCGCCCTAATACGGACAAAAAAGATACATTTTTTTCTTTTTTAAGAAGTTTTTTTTTTTTTGGCAATATACTTGTAAATAACATTGAGATATGTTCATTTATTATTTGATGAATAGAGTTAATTATCTCAAATTTGAACCAGCTTATAATGTTGTTTTAGTTGATTTTAAAATTTCTAAATAAAATTATGATCATATTATGTAATTATTATTTCAATATTTCAACGACCGATTTAACAAAAGATAGACGTGCAGTAGAATTAACTACATACATCTGTTTCTTGTGAGGTAATGTATTTCTTTATTGCGTAGGAAATATATCACCACTACAAAACTCTGAGAAAGGTGTGGAAGGCAGAAAGATCTCCCCGAAAATGGCTGCTCTCATACATTGATAAGCAAAATCCCCCGGAATCTTCAGAAACTTTAGCAACGAAGGTTCAAACAATAGCATTAGGCTCCGCGCTTATTGCGACAGTGACTTTTGCCGCTGCATTCACTCCACCAGGAGGATACAATTCAACTGATGGCACACCAGTTTTAGGGAGAAAATATGTCTTCAGGGCCTTCATTTTGGCAGATGTTGCCGCATTTGCTTCCTCCTTTTTTTGCACATGGAATCTCATATTTCTCGGGGCAAACAGGTCTGGTCGTTCTTTGCAGAAAAATCTGAAATTGACTCATTATTTCTTTATGATTGCTTCAATATCCACGGGGCTGGCATTTGCGATGGGTCTGTATGTGGTGCTTGCTCCACTAAGCAAGGCATTCAGTATTTTTGTACTTGTGCCGGTACTGCTGGTGACACCTTTCATGAGCATGTTTTGCAGAAGACACAAACTACTATCGTTTTTCGCCTTTATTGCCCCTTTCTTAACCGTATTTTTGTTTGCGTTTATTAAATAATAAATATTGAGTTTCTGAATTCAGTGGTTGGGGTAGTCCTTTGCGCTTATGTGTAATCCTAAAATAAAAATGTTTCGACCCTCAAAAAAAAAAAAAAAAAAAAAAAAGTTTCGTAGCCCCTTCCTTGGTATTGCTGCTCTTCAGCCATAGTAATTTGCTGCTGTCTTATTTTCTAGTATGTATTGTATGTTGTCTTGCAATGAACAAAAATTCATTAGCATTATGTATTCAAGTATTTTATTCATCCTCTGTTTTTTACGTTAGCGACAATCTCTTTCGTATATTAGGAGAATCACATTCATCAGCAGACTAATTTTCCATTTTATCTCATGTCTAATTCAGCTCGGTTTGCTATTGTATCAACTGACGTCTAATCTAATTATATGGATCAAGCCAGGTTTGTTCTGGGCTTGTTCATATATAAATGCCTCTGTCATATGAAATTGTATCAATTACGTAATTCGTCCCTTTTTCATTTGTTCTATATATGACTGGCTTCGCACTTTTAAGTGCACAAGTGTAAGGAGTATACCAATATCATCCAAACCGCTTGATCTAGACCATCTATACTAACAGAAAAAGGATGACTGAAATTTAAATAAAAATTAGAGTATGATCATACAGTACCAAAAGATTTTAAAATCCAGAATGACACTGTCGATTTTTTGGATAATCAAATAATGAATTGTTTTTTATTCATTTCTGATGATTTTTGTACAAAGATGTTTACAGCCTATTTATAAGAAAAATCTTAACGGCTAGTTCCTAATTGCTAACGTTCTACAAGGCTATACATAGAAGATTTGCAATTCTAATATCCACATTGCGCCTCTTTGCTAAACGGTGCCATTGATGAATCAACCTCTGAGGCCAGCTGTCCAGTGGCGAAGCTAGGATTTCGTCTCAGCAGGGTCCATAAAATTTTTTTTGTTGAAAAAAATATGTACAACAATGACATAATGTCTAATCAAACTTTTAAAAAATCCTATTTTATTCTTTTTATCTAGATATTTGTATATCGCGCAATCGTTTTGTAACGTAGTAGAAAATACCAGATCAAATTTAATTGATTAAATTAATTTTAAGAATAATATTAGGGAAATTAAATATATAGAAACAAAATTATTTCTAAGAATTAAATCAAAAGCAACATGAAAATCGACTCGAATTCGAAATCTTTGACTTTATGTAGTATCTATAAATTATCTACATAATTCTAGCAAAATCAAAGTTTAATTTAATTATAATTATTGAGCTGGGATTTAATTATAACTCAACAAAATAAATAAATTAAGTAATTATATGAGCTGCAGCATCCTTGGTTGCATGATGGCTGCCATAGAAGATCCGGAGGGTTAAATTTTGGTAAAAATTTGGATGAGCTGACGACATCTCCTTTTCCCCTTTCTTTTTCTCCTCTTTTCTCCGCTCCGTCCGATTTCTTCTCTTCTTCTCTTCTCTGATGTCGAGCCTCGCACGAAGAGTGAATGGATTTCGTGTGGCAAACCAATCACTCTCCTCGACGGCTTGAGCGGCGAAGTAACCTTCTCTCTCTCCCTCGTTCCTATCCGAGAGGATACGTGTGAGTTGCGGATTGGAGGGGGGGGGATGAGTCAAACTTTTAGATTCGGATTTTTGAACCATGCTGTTGATCTTCTTCTCTCTTTCTCCATCTTTTCGCTGCCTATATACCCCCGTTGAGGCAGAACTGAGGTTGGTTGTTCGGTTTAGAAATTTCCAGAAAAAAAAAAAGAAAAAGAAAAAGAAAAGAAGAGTAGTAGTGAAAGAGAGAGGGGATCAATAGCTGAAGATCAAAGGTATAGATGACCTCTTCTCGTTATAGTTTATTTGAAGTTAGGATGAGTTGTTGAGTTGATAAACTTGATTGAGTTTTTGGTTTTAGTCTAATTTCGGGTTTCAAAGGGCTATGTTAATGTTTGGCATTGATTGTGAGCCTGTTAAGTTCAATTAAACATTTGGAAATGGACCAAATGGTCCAAATGGTTATTATATGCTGCAATTAGTTGAGAAGGGGGTTTTGAGGGGTATGTAAATTGGATGGAAAGAAAAATCAAACAAATTGAGGGATTTTTGGGTTTATTGGTTTGGTTAACTATAGAAGGGACTTGTTGGAGGCTATTAACGCTTGTGTATGAGGTGGTACCAGCCTCAGATACCGTGCTTGTACATCTGGTACCGAACTGGTACGATACTGGTTTGAGTTGGCGTATGACAGGGACTGATTTGTGAGAAAATTTAGTCTGAGGACCAAATCGTGAGAGAAAAAGGACCTAAATAAAAATTAAGAAGGGCTGGATTGTGAAATAATTTGATTCAGGGTCTTTTAAGAAAATTGATTTTATTGCGGGTCGGATTTTTGTTCCGATAGTTGGCGGATCCTGTCGGAAGCTATGTGGACCCGTTAGGTCGGATCCGGGTCAACTGGACCAGGTTGACCTGGTTTGACTGATTAGCATTTTGGGCCTTTTGGGCCTGTTTGATATTCGGCTGAAGAAAAAAAAATGGGGCCTTCGGCCCATCCTTTGATAATCGGATTTTGCTATAAATCAAAATATATATATATTGGGCTGGATCTATATATATTAAAAACTTAATCTGAGATTAAGTTAATTAATTATGTAGGCTTATTATTAAACAAATAATTAAAGGAGAGGTCACTTAAACGTCGGGAATGCCTTTAGTTAGTGGTTTTCGGGAGAAGATGAAAACAATCTGAGTGAGTCAAGAACAAATACGATGACAAATCACCGACTTTCTTATCCCAACAATAAAATCAAACAACTTTTAAATTTTTAAGTTGTTTTGTAATCTCTAATTTTGAATTTCGGGTTTTGAAATTATATTTCAGATTTCAAATAATAATAAATGTCTTAAATAAGGATATAAACAATAATTAATAATTAATACATAATAAGTTAATAATAAAGGAAATATTACTGTGATATTATAAATATAAATTAATTAGGTAACTAATTAATAAAGATTTAGGAAATAAATAAAATAATTATAACTTAATAATAAAAGTAATATTATAAACATAAAATTACAAGTTATGATATAAGTGGAATTTAAGTAGCTTTGTAAAATAAAAGTAATATAAATAATATATTTCCACTTTGACTAATATTTATCAGTTATGTACGAAATAATTGTCTATAACAACTTAATTAAGATAGATTTCATAATTATTTAATAACTAGAAAGTCAAAACCAATTATTAAATGATCAAATAAAATACTTAATAATAAACTTCAACACAAAATGTCATCAATCGAGAATGTGGATTTAGTTAAACATCCAAATACATACTAGTTTGGTTGACCAAGTCTGTTAGTATGGTAATCCAAGAACCACCTGATAGGTTATTTAGGTTTGTCTTAGGTATTCTACGTCATCATTAGATAGTCATTAAAATAATTTCTCCTTTTCTTATTAAGGAATCGATCTAGGATCGTTAAGATGAAGTTATCAATTTTAAGGACCGTCAAGCAGGAGATTTCCGGATAGGATGATCGTCAAGCACTCAAGCCATCATAGAATGTCAAGGAGCCCCGCTTAAGTTCGTTGTACAGGTGCGGACACGTGGATTTTTATAGAGATCCGGTCTTGGTAATTTTAAATTATGCATGGCATGTTGTTGAACTCCTTGGATGCATTACACAGATCATGCTAGTTTATAGAAAGTTAGAAACTGATGTTACTCATGTTGAATTGATCTCTTTTGTTAAAATGGTTATGACAACCAGGCAAGTTTGCATATTCCTTTGTTATGGATGAGTTGAGTGGTATCAGTTCAACCTAATCTTGCTTGATAATTTTGAATTGTGAGTTGTGATTATGCTTGGATGATACTGAAGGATAATTGGATTTGTTAGCATTGAAATCAATGCCACTCTCCGAAGTCGGTCGGCCACCGGCTTCGGCCAATTCGGTAGCGCTATTTGAATATGGAGTTCCCTTGTGTGCCCAGGGATAGAGATTCGTCTCTTGTGTGCCCTTAGGATAGGGAAAGGTTTCCTTGTGTGCCCAGCCGGTTGGGATAGGAAACCTGAGTGAGTTTTATGGAATTTCCTTGTGTGCCCTCGGGATATGGAAGGAAATGTTTTGCTCTTGATTTGTTTGTGTGCATGTTCATGGTAAAGTGAATTTTGATGGAATCATTCTTGTTTTATTGCTCGCTATGAAACTGGTTAGAAATTTGCATTTGCATTACTTCTATTTTATTTTGGCTATGTTTATTGTTAATTTAATTGTTCATGTTAACTATTACGGGTATTACTTTCGGACTAAGATTTCAACTAGAAATTCACGTCTGGAACTAAAACCCGCACTGAGAATTTATTTCTCACTCCGTGCTTTTGCATGTTCCACAATGGATGTGGGTTCCAGGTTACAGAGACGGGCTCGATCAAGTCAAGTGAAGATTAAGCCAAATATCTTGCCATGACGACTCGTTGAGTCATAAGAATCCGACATGGTAATTCATGGTAAGATTGAGTTTGTACCTTGTACTATAAAAAAAAAACTCGTAGGAAAACGCCTTGCGGATACACAGAAACTGTGTACTCGCGGCGGGATTGTCACAACCTATGTGTCGGGATGTGACAGTCTTTTGTAGTATCAGAGCATGGTTTTAAGCCATAACCAGACCAATAATACGCGAGTGTGGGTAGCATAAGGGAGTAATTAATAATTTGTAATATGTAATTATTTAGTTAGTTATTTCAATTTATTTTTAACTCTAATTTCAATACGTAACTCCAGGCAGTTGATAAAATTAATAGAATAAAATGTCCTATTTTCATAAATTGAAAATTTCTTTTTCTGTAAACATTGCATTTATGGAATATTTCTTACTTAAGCATTTTAGTTACAAACTAGTATATTTTACCGCTAAATTCAAATAACTAGTTTAATTCCTAATATCTATATTATACCCCCTAAATTGTAGCAATATATAATGAGTTATTTAGTTAATACTTAAATACATAGCACTATTTGTTATATTGAGTAAATAACGATACTATGATTTTCACAAACATATAATTAAAACCTAATTATTTTCTAAACAATTTCATGTTAGCTCATTTTGAATATAGTTAAGAATGGATTATAGAGGTAATGATAAGACAAGCAGTAATGCATCATCGGCTAAACAAAATAGAATAAATTTAATCGTGTTATTATTTTTATTTAGGATAAAAGGTAAACTATTTACCTAGTTTATATAACAATTATAATTCTTAGAATTCATTCTAAATTTTAATTTTAATAAATAACATTAGATTAACCAAGGATATTAGGTAAAATAAGAATACTATGTTTTTGTATAAGTAGAAGGTTTTACTTATATTTTAAATAAATAATGGCAACATGATATTGTAAATAAATCTTTATAGTTTTAAACAATTTTAAAATTTATTTTATTTGAATATAATAAAAATAAGAATGAATAAAAATATGTGTTAAGTAAAAATTTATTATACTCTCTATATATCTATTAATAGTTAAATTAATTTGAAATAGAATATGTATAGGTGCAAAGTATTAGAATACATATACATTTACAAATTTTGGAAACTAAACTCAAGAAAACTGTATATCTATTGTTTTGTAAAATATATGTATATACCTATAATAATTATAAAAGGAAGTAAAAAATAAAACTCATATTCTTACTAATCGGAAAGTGGACTAAAAGTTTAATTCTTTTCAGGACTCCGTATTAAAATATATTACATAATCAAAAGAAAAATTTTATATATTTGACAGAGTTCTATTCATAAAACAAGGATAAAGCAAGACGTTTTACCAAAATCGTACTAGTAAAAGCTATACGTTTAAGATGCATCACTTTATAATTTGCTTTGGAAATATCATGTTAAGTATATACTTTCCAGTTAAGGAATATCTAAGATAATATTAGTACTTAATGTTAATAACAACGTGTTCATAATTATGAACTAACACATAGAATATACGTTTATTTCTATTGAAGTCTTTATTAATACCTTATGTTTACCACTTGTATTTTCAAATTAATAGAGTATATAAATATAAATAACTCTAGTTTATGAAGGACAATTTTATAAAGATAAATATTGATGCAATATTACTTTTCTAATTTAAAGAATATACTATTAAACTCATTAACAAAATGATACATACATGTCATATAGCTATTTAAAATACTTTTTAGTAATTCTTATTTTGTGGTAACGTAATGAGTATGTTATATAATTATTTCAAATATTTCAACGCTGTAATACATATTCTAACTCTTAGAGCATATATTAAGGTAAACATTAATTACTTCTTACCAATAACTTTTTATCTTTTAAATATTACTCTCGGCCAATCAATCATTAAGAAAATTACATTTTAACCTTGATGATTTACCAAGTCATGGTCCCTTATTTATTAAGAATTTAATACCTCTTAGAGTATTCTTAAATTAAAGCCTTTTATAAATCTCAAATACTTTGATATTTTATTTCTTTCAATGAGAAAATTTCGAGATTTCTCTTAACATAAGAAATTAGATATTTTTATAACCTATTATCTTATAATGCATTAAGAATTTAATACGAATAAATTATTATTAAGCAGTAAAAATTTGACTAGATAACATGCCTTTAAGACATATCAATTGTTTATAAACGAAAGACTGTAGTTTAAAAATTTAAATCAAATTACTACCATAAATTTTTCTAAATATGACATGATACCATTAACGATTTAAAGGTACTGTGTAGATAAGTTATTTATCTTTTGCTAACTGTTAAGCATGCATTAGAATAATCAGATAGATGCATACAACAATCAGATCACTTCCAAATCTCTAAAATCTTGTCTAATATTGTATATGAAATTTGTTCATTTGGATCTAAAGATATAACTATTATCAAATAAAACAAGTAATGATAATAACCTGATGTCTTGTGTACAATGATTAAAATCAATATTGACTAGTCACCAATATTGAAATTAATCTTATGATATTTTGAGTATTACTTTTGTTTTCTTTGTCTGACTACCAAGGAAGTTAAAGTTATACTTTAATATATCTGTACTGGCAACAAGAATATTAAACAAATTATACGAAGAAATAGCAATGAATCAAGCTACAATGGTACCGTAGAATCATAATGGATCAGATTAGTAATCTCAATTCCCTCTTTTGAAATTTCGGGGACGAAATTTCCTTTTTAAGGGGGATGGAATGTAACGTAGTAGAAAATACCAGATCAAATTTAATTGATTAAATTAATTTTAAGAATAATATTAGGGAAATTAAATATATAGAAACAAAATTATTTCTAAGAATTAAATCAAAAGCAACATGAAAATCGACTCGAATTCGAAATCTTTGACTTTATGTAGTATCTATAAATTATCTACATAATTCTAGCAAAATCAAAGTTTAATTTAATTATAATTATTAAGCTGGGATTTAATTATAACTCAACAAAATAAATAAATTAAGTAATTATATGAGCTGCAACATCCTTGGTTGCATGATGGCTGCCATAGAAGATCCGGAGGGTTAAATTTTGGTAAAAATTTGGATGAGCTGGCGACATCTCCTTTTCCCCTTTCTTTTTCTCCTCTTTTCTCCGCTCCGTCCGATTCCTTCTCCTCTTCTCTTCTCTGATGTCGAGCCTCGCACGAAGAGTGAATGGATTTCGTGTGGCAAACCAATCACTCTCCTCGACGGCTTGAGCGGCGAAGTAACCTTCTCTCTCTCCCTCGTTCCTATCCGAGAGGATACGTGTGAGTTGCGGATTGGAGGGGGATGAGTCAAACTTTTAGATTCGGATTTTTGAACCATGCTGTTGATCTTCTTCTCTCTTTCTCCCTCTTTTCGCTGCCTATATATACCCCCGTTGAGGCAGAACTGAGGTTGGTTGTTCGGTTTAGAAATTTCCAGAAAAAAAAGAAAAATAAAAAGAAAAGAAGAGTAGTAGTGAAAGAGAGAGGGGATCAATAGCTGAAGATCAAAGGTATAGATGACCTCTTCTCGTTATAGTTTATTTGAAGTTAGGATGAGTTGTTGAGTTGATAAACTTGATTGAGTTTTTGGTTTTAGTCTAATTTCGGGTTTCAAAGGGCTATGTTGAGTTGTTTCCTTATTGATAAGTGATAAGTTCACACAAACAACTTGTGACTTGTGACTGTACAGATCCATTCAAATTGAATTGTACAGATCCATACAAACAGCAACTTTGTTCTACCAAGTATCACACGAAAATCACAGAATTAATACCAAGTACATATCCATTAGAAATCTCCTTATAGCATGGTGCATTCAGAACAATTCATCGATACAGAGTCTGTACTAGTTATCACAAATCATGCAAGCACAGATTAAACATAGAAATTAACAGTGCTCCTCAAATTAACATAGAAATTTAACAGTGCCCTGATACTCTTCTTTAGCAGGGCCAAGTTGTTCTAACGAGAAAGCTCTTCAAACAGGCAAATCTCTTCAACCTCGATGTAAGGATCCCTAACACCCAACTGTTCAACATAAATTGTAAATACTCAGTAATTTTTCATCTCAATAAATAAAAATATGCACACAACATAATAGAGACAGAACTTTAGGTTATACATACCTGTAATTGAATTTGCTCGTCGTCCTCGACAGTGTTTGTTGACCCAGAAGTTGACATATTCACTATTGAAAACAAGAAAAATATCAGCTTAAATCTGAAAAATGCAGCTTAAATCGGAAAATTTCTCCACTGTTGGCACTACCATCTTTTTGTGCTCTTGGATCTCAACAGATTTGCTGATGTATAACCCCTGAATAATGTGACTAAAACAATTGCTAGCTAAATTTAACCAATTACGCATATTAAAATTAGAAACTCAATCATATTATAAGATTAGGAACTCTTAAAGACCAGTTTATGACTGTTGATACCGACACCTAGAGTACCTTTTCATTTAATTTTGGTTAATTAATACATCATATCAAGAAACCACCATTTTTTTTCAAAATAAAATTATATTTGTAGTTTGACTTCACAGTAATTTCAATATGCCCCCAAATGTTGACGTCAGGACTAATCAAGTGAAGATGAAGCAAAAAACAAACAATTTCGTCAGAACAAAAGTTCTTTCACACTTTGAAATTGCAAAATTGAAGACAAAAGAAAAACGAAAAGGAAGGAAAACCTAAAAGCAGTAAAGTGGAGAAGGAATAGCAGAAACCATTGCAGAATATATGACCAAATTCCAGAAAAAGACGGGGAGCATAGATGGGAGAAATTTAAAAATTAAACTGCAGCAGCAATTTTACTCAGAGAGAGAGAGAGAGAGAGAGAGACTTCTCAGAGAGACGGAATAGGTTTGACGAGGCGCTGATGCTCACCGATCTAGCGTTTGAACTCCCCAGGAGGCGCTGATGCTCTCCCGTCTACTCTAAGACATTGTAGGGTTTGTGGAAGCAAGGCGTGAGGTTCGCGCTGAGGCCTGAAGCTCCCATCCACTCTCAGCGATTTCTAGGGTTTGAGATTGAGGAGGCGCTTTTACATCTGAGCGATTTGAAAGAGAAGGAAAGAGGGGAATTGCTTTTTACACGGTCTAAACTTAGGGAACCGCATCCTCTACCCGGTCTAAACTTAGGCTGTGCTCCAGAACCCATCCATTAAAGGAAGGGAAGGGGACGGAGAGGCCAGGAGAGGAAGGGGAAGAGACGGAGAGTAAAGTGTTACTCTATCTACACTCCGATTTGGGAGTAACAAAAATCCCAATTTCAATGGAACTGGCTACCCTAAGTTCTCCTTCCGTTACTCTCTCATTTCGTACTGGAGCGAGTAAACACTGCGTGTTTACCTTACTCTCCTCTCCCTTCCTTTAAAATGCTCCGCCTGGAGCAGACCCTTAGGGAACCGCATCCTCTACCCATCTCTAAGAGATGGGTAGAGTGCCCATCTTTCGATCACAGCCGTCTGATTTAATCTTAACGGCTAAAGGAGCCCCGTGCATTCCACCACTCCCGAAAAAAATTATTGGCCCGAAAAAAATGAACCGTCCAGATTAGATCAGACGGTCGTGAGGATACGGATCCCTAAACTTAGAGATGCACTCCCATATGACGAAAATGCCCCGCACTCCTCTCTCTCTCCAATTTTAACCTTTCTTCTTGCTTCTGCTCGTGTTCAGAGTGTAGAGGGTAATTTTGTCACCCGGGAGTGCATCTCTAAAACTTAGACGTGTAGAAAGCAATTCCCAGGAAAGAGGCGAAGTAAAGAGAGTAACGGGGATGGAGAAGACGGAACGGAAAAATTAACTCGATCCAGCGCGCACAGATCTGTACGATATTTGAAGCAAATCGAACGGCCTCGATTGCGACTCGACTCACCAGGAGAGTCTGTGAGTTGCAACTCACCATAGTCAGACTCTATATATATATATATATAGAGTTTGGCTATGGTGAGTTGCAACTCACAGCCTCTTTGGTGAGTCGCGATCTAGGCCATCGGATCTGCTTCAAGATTCGTGCAAAAACAGAAGCGCCGATTGAGTTCAAAATTTCCGTCCGTCTGCGATTTTCTCCGTTCCGTCTCTTTTCCTCTCTACTCGACACACTCTCTCTCTTTCTCTCTCTTCGACGGAAATCAAAACCCAAACAAAAGAAAGAGCGCCTCCTCCTCTCAAACCCAAACCCAAACCCTAGATCGGAGAGCACGACTCGTTCTAGGTCGAAGCAGATCGGAGATCATCGGAGCGGACGAATAGGTTGCCTCTCTCTCTCTCCTCTCGACTCGACTGTTCTCACCTCCGCCGCTGCCTCGCCTCTGTGCGAAGGGGGTCGGAGAGCATCACAGATCGGAGCTAATTTGGAATCTCTAGTCCCTAGCACCACCACACGATCTCTTCTCTTCATCTCAGGTTCTCTTCATCACAGATCGGAGCTAATTTGAGAAATGCACTGACATTTGAGAAATTGGGAATTTTGTTGAAATGTTTTTTTATTTCTGGGTTGTACGCAATTTAGTTTTTATCGTGTTTGGTTACCACTTTTTAATTATGCTCCTTTTTTTCTAAAATTGGGAATTTACATTTGAGAAATGCTCGTTTATTTCTGGGTTGTACGCAATTTGGGGATTTTTGGATGTTACTAAATGAGCTAACTATATGCAATATGAGACACTTGTTGGGGGTTTTACTTGTTGAAGCTTTTCCCACTTCAGGTGATATACCCCTTTATATAAAGTCTTTCTCTGACCCTTAAATCATAGTGCATGAGGCACTTTCTGACCATCTGAAACATATTCACTTTTAAAGGTAGCTCAGTAGTACAGTTGTCTGAATTTTCAAAGATAAAACAAGATATGAGAACATACATTCCTCTTAGTAGCTCTTCTGATAAAATGATATGGCTTCAAAATAATGAGGGCAAATACTCCACTAAAATGATATGTCTGAATTTTCTAAGATAAATCATAGTGTTGCATTTTCTCTTTCTAACCGGCTTCATTTTTCCTTCAATTTCAGGTTTCATGGTTGGAGGCTGAAGAATTGCTATTTCCTAGCTGGTTTCTGGAGGCTAACGTCCTATTGTGTGGTTTCCTTAGCCTTAATCTTCTTCAGGTCTGTCATACATATATATTTTTGGTTAATTTATGTTCATTGTTTGTTTATACTTGATTGATAATGCTGTCAATGCTTCATGGCGTTGTGTTCATTTATTTTCACAAATGGTGAATGCTCTTGAGGGTGCTATCCACTTAGTGCAAGATGGTGAAAGATAGTAGCACATGTATGCTCAAATTAGCATGCAACTCAACTTACTGTAGCACAATTTTAATTACTGAATTTAGTCAATATTTTTAATTTCTGTTTAATTAAGCCATTAGAGAAAATTTTTGTACTAACTTCTTTTATTTCTGTTGAATTAGGTCATTGGAGATAAGTGAAGATATATCATGGAGCAACAGGGGCATTGGAGACATTTATGGATGTTTGAGTTATGTATTAGTAGCTGGTCATGTCTTTCTAATTTATGTTTAATGCATGTTTGAATTATGTATTAGTAGCTGGAGAATATTTATAAATATTTGAGTTATGAATATTTATGGATGTTTGAGTTGCCGACCCAAAGATAGTTTGAGTTAATGTAATTTTATTTTCTGTTTAGTAATTGGTCATGTATGTACCATGCGTTTATAGTAACAGGTACTATGTTATTTAGTTCATGCGTTTATACCTTGCATTTATTGAAATAAGTACAAGTACTATGCGTGTATAGCATGCATTTCGGTACAGAGGAGAAGCCGGTACAGTGATATTATGGATTGGTACAATAGAGAAGCCGTTTATAGCATTGAAATGTTGTGATAAGTACAGTGATATTAAGGCTCCTATGCAAATGTTCTTTAATACTAAGCAATACAAGCGTTTTTTAAATTGCTCACATCCTGGGTAGCTTATATGAAGTGTTTCATTCTGAAGGTGTGCTATTTCTTTGTCTCGCATTAAAAGAGAAAACAATACAAGCAATACAAGCGAATTTGTTACAAGAGAAATTGAGAGGTACGGTGAAATTGAGAGGTAAGATGAAATTGTTACAAGAGAAAACAAGCAATACAAGCAGGTACAGTGATATTAAGGCTCATTGAAATGTTTGTTTATAAGCAGTGTGTGCATGCTAAGTCAATACAAGCAATACAAGCGAATTTGAGAACTCTAAACTGATCCTTTTAATACTAAGTCAATACAAGCAATATCATCACATTACAAGCATTTTGACCAGCATTCTAAGTCAATCCAACATTAAACTAACATAATACAAAGAAAGTTCACTAAGTCAATTATAAAGCGGGTTTGGTCGCTCTTTCCAATTGCTTTGACTGCTCATTCCTACAATGCAATTTAGAAACAATTTACTAGTTAGTAAATCATACATGGAAAAGTAAAAGAAATGCTACCTCTTTGGGCAAATTTCTTGTCTACAACATGTGTAGCAGAAGACAGACACACCTACATAATGAATGATCAAACTGCCTATTTGCTGAAAGGTTATTACCTGATTTCCAAAATGTAAAATTCAGTAATTTGAGAAGAAACTTGTGTTTTGCCAGACGAGGAGGGCCCCACTATTTCAGTCACCAGACCTTGCCTCAAACCACCTCCAAAGAGTGCATCAATCCTGTAAAGATTGAAATAAGTTAATACCACATGGTACCCGTAAATAACAGTTTGGGAACCACAGGTACAGCATGTAGCTGGTATGTGCAATGTGGTAGCAAACTAATTTGTACAGCATATATGTCCCTGACTAAAAAGCTTTAAAATTTAGAGGGGTAGCAAAATTTTCCTTTCTATATTTTATTAGAATTTTCTGCTCAGCAAGAGTGAAAATGTCGATGCACCTAAATACAATTTATAAGTTCATCAAAGTAAGATATGACTCAAAGGTTATACTGTTGCTAGAGTTTCTTTAAACTGACATTTGATCTCAGGAATCCATTATTAATCCAAAACTGACATTTCATCTCAGTAAAATATGACTACTGTTAGATGACTAAATAAAAAAATGCAGAGAGAGATGGTATTTAGGCGAACTTGAACCCATGATTTTTCCAAATATAATTTTTCAATCTTGAACCTTTTCGGAAATAAACACATGATTTTAAAAAGCATTTCAACAAAATTCCCAATTTCTCAAATGTCAGTGCATTTCTCAAATGTAAATTCCCAATTTTAGAAAAAAAGGAGCATAATTAAAAAGTGGTAACCAAACACGGTAAAAACTAAATTGCGTACAACCCAGAAATAAAAAGCATTTCAACAAAATTCCCAATTTCTCAAATGTCAGTGCATTTCTCAAATTAGCTCCGATCTGTGATGAAGAGAACCTGAGATGAAGAGAAGAGATCGTGTGGTGGCGCTAGGGACTAGAGATTCCAAATTAGCTCCGATCTGTGATGCTCTCCGACCCCCTTCGCACAGAGGCGAGGCAGCGGTGGAGGTGAGAACAGTAGAGTCGAGAGGAGAGAGAGAGAGGCAACCTATTCGTCCGCTCCGATGATCTCCGATCTGCTTCGACCTAGAACGAGTCGTGCTCTCCGATCTAGGGTTTGGGTTTGAGAAGAGGAGGCGCTCTTTCTTTTGTTTGGGTTTTGATTTCCGTCGAAGAGAGAGAAAGAGAGAGAGTGTGTCGAGTAGAGAGGAAAAGAGACGGAACGGAGAAAATCACAGACGGACGGAAATTTTGAACTCAATCGGCGCTTCTGTTTTTGCACGAATCTTGAAGCAGATCCGATGGCCTAGATCGCGACTCACCAAAGAGGCGGTGAGTTGCAACTCACCATAGCCAAACTCTATATATATATATATATATTATATAGGCAAATTCTGGAGTGCGGTGAAAATTACATTCTCTGTAATTTGCGCGGGTCTGCCAACAGGTGAGTTTGGACCCGAAAGTAACCGCATGGCAGACCTCTCCATATATATACTCCAGCACATAGAGGACGGGAATTGATTTGCACACCCCTTGATTTAGTCCGAGCTGCCCTTTATTTTGAAAATGACAAAAATAGCCTTTGAACCCTCCGCTTCAAATTGAATCCCAATTCGTTCCCCTCGCTCAGAACACTGCTCCGATCCTGTTCCCTCCTCTCTCTCTCGTGAAATTGCCTTGTCAGTTGTCACTTCATTGAAGAACAATTATCCACATTTTTCTCACCTTGGCACACCTGGCACTAATCACTGTGCCCCCCTTTTCCTTTATTCTAAGCTATTCCAAGTTTCCAAGAGAACCCGACTCATTTTTAGGTGAAATTGCATCAAGTCAAAATTACTACATGATGTGGATGGGTCCCACTTTCTGAGCCCACAATGCTAACCCTCTTTGCAATTTCATCCCTCTGAGCCAACATTGCGAGCCCCTATTACATTTGATCTAGTATATATTTGTTGACAGCTCTTACCCATTCCGGAACCGCATCCTCTGGACATCGGTTTGAGATGTCTAGAGTGGACATCGGGACATCTCAGCCGTCTGATTTAATCTCAACGGCTAAAAGGAGCCCCGTGCATTCCACCACTCCCGAAAAAAATTATTGATCCGAAAAAAATGAACCGTCCAGATTAGATCAGACGGTCCAGATGCGATGTCCACTCTAGACATCTCTTTGAGATGTAAGAGATGTCCAGAGGATACGGATCCTACCCATTCCGCCATTCGTCTTGCACTGAACGCGAGAAACTTGAGAAAACTGTGTGCTGAAGTTTATTAGCCGTGCGATCGAAAATCGGAGGGCTTAGATTTTGTCGCTAAGGGAACTAATTTGGCCTCCGCCTCTGTTAAAATCGAATTGTATTTTCCGTTTGATGCTCCGTTTTCTCGTGTCTATCAGATCGAGCTGCTCAAGCCTCTCTCTTTCTCTCCCACTTCTCTCGCTTGGTCTCTCTCACTCGCAAAAAAGAAAAACCTAGCTTAAGTCGCTTCTCCCCTTCTTTCCCATCGAGCCATCCATGATCCACCTCTTCTCTCTGTCTCTCTCTTGCGCTGTCCCTCTCTGACGCTTTAGCTCCTTCGAAAATCGAAATAGTCTCCGCCCACACCTGACCTCCACGCCACTAACCCTAGGGAGCTCGTCCCTGCTGGGAGAGATGCCTCGAAACTCTGGCATGGAGTATACGTGGTCTAATCTGGTATGCCTGTGTAGATTTTTTTTTTTTTCCCGGAAAAGAGCAACAGAAAGATAACCTTATGTAAATTGTAGAAATGCAAGCTAATTTCTGAATATGCTGGTATTGGATCAGGTTCAGCTGGTATGGGTCTGATTTCAGGTGCTGATTTCAGTGGATTTTTCTTATTCACTGAGTCTTTCTTTTTTGTTTAAGTTTCTTTGATATAAAACAAACCAGAATTAAATGTGTGCTATGATTAGGACTCTAAGCCATTATCAGTAAAGAAACTTTCATACATACAAGTTTTAGCTTAGAGAATTATTAACTAATGGTAGGACAAGACCTGAAAAACTGATGGTTTGATTTATTGTGCTAAATTGTGCTTAAGTTTGGAGGAGAAGACTGAGACCTACTAGCAGTTCTACCAAGACTCTCTCTCTGATTCAGGTTACTGATTCTTCTTTATTCTCTATGATAAATGGCTGCTTAGCAATTAATCCTTTCGCATGGTTACCATTTTACATGCTCAATTAGTTGTTGTACGTATGCTTAATAAGGTGCAATCTCTCTGAAATTCTTATTTTGTTCAGAAAGTTTATATGTTTAATTGGGTTATTATTATTGGCTGTATGATTTTATCATTGAATATGCTGCTAAACAATTACAGCCAAGGCTTAATGTCCAAACTGACAAGCCATAATTTCAAAAGTTCAATTGAATTTTTTTTTTTTTTTAAAAAAATTTGATGGTCACAATTATTATTAACTTTTTCTAAAACTTCATTTGGCTGTAGTATTAATTTTATGATCACCTTCTTTACACAGGCTGACAGAAGGAGATACTTAGGGTGTGCTCCAGGATGGGATTTTTGATGGAAGGGGGAGGAAAGTAACGATAGGAATTGAAAAGGTGGGCTGACCGAAGTTGGTTACTCGCTCCAGGAAGAAAGGTAGAAGAGGGAAAGAAACTGAAGAGGGGGTAACGTTAGAGAGAAATTTGTGAAGGGTTTACTCTAGATCTGTACCCCCCGATTTGGGAGTAAGCAGTTTCCGGACACCCCTTCCCTCTCTCTCCGTTACTTTCCTTTAATGAACGATTCCTGGAGCACAGCCTTAGGTCGAGGTACAAGCACATGCTGAGGGTATAGGAGATCAAGTGGAGTTCACTGACGATGATGGAACAATTTACAAATGGGATGTTTGATTTGGAGCTAGAATTCTATTTATTGTAATTAATGAAGAAATAGAATTATTTATTTTGTATCAACTGGCTATTCTGTTTAATGTAAGGGACGATTATTGTTTATGTATGCAAGCTGTATGTTTGTGTTCAATAAATGGGAAGCAATTCGTCTTCAACAAGCTAGATAATGTAAAAAGTAATTGGTATGTTAGAAGCTTAGACAACAATTACATTGAAGCAAATTATATAGATAACAAATAAATTGATTCCATTAACCAAAGATCAGAACAAAAGATCATCAAAGGTGCATTCTGTAAAATTAAACCACATTGCATGTATCACAAGACGTTCTAAGTCAACATTTCTATAAACTTACAGCATTCAAAGTTGCAACTCATAAAAAGAAAAAAACTAATAATAAAATTCAGATTACATATTAGGATTATTATATAGGTTCACACTTCACACAACACCGTGCAACCATGCAGTAAGCCAGTAGCAGAATCAGGTAGCACAGATTCAGATTGAGGGGAGGGGAGTTCATCTCTTCTTCATCACTATCTTCTCCTTTGGTTTCATGCATTGTATCGAAGTCCCTGACGTCTCCTGCAATATTACTAACTGACCCCCACAAAACATAGAAATTAACAAGGTTTGTTAACAAATAAAGAAGAAACAAGTGATAGAATTTATGCCAGTAAACAAGTTTAACTAACCAGTTAGGTGCTCACACTTGTGAACTCTTTCACAATCCATTGGCTTACTAAAATTAACCAAAGATGAGAAATTGAACACCTGAGGGTTGGAAATCATACAAAATTATAAGAAATACCTTATATTAGGCTTTTAAAATTGATAGCAAAGCTGGAACAATAAGCCAAACAATTCGGACTACAAATGTGAGGCCCACTTCACCTATATTTTTTTTTTTCAAAATTGAAACAAACAAAGTAACAGTACAACTAATTGTAATTCTCTACTGTATATCATCACTGTTAGTACCAAAGAGAACCCCCAATACAGTACAGTATAGTACAAATGTACAATACAACTAATTGTAATTCCATACTCTATATAAGATGAATTACCATCAGTAGTAGTAAGAGTACATAACAGAGAGGGACAATTAGTTACCCAGTTGACCACACCAAAAACGCAAAAAGGAATGGAAGTTGAATTACCGAAGGATCTAGAGGGGGAGCGCTTGGCTTGAAAGATCATGTGCTGGGTCAAGTGCGAGGCCTCCTTCGCCTGATCCAGGAACTCGCGCAACTCCGCCTCTGCCGTCACCATGCTCTTCTCCTCGAAGCGTCGCCGGATCTCCTTCGACTTCGTCAGCATAAGTGTCTCCAGCTAACGTCCGCCATGTCGCCTGGAGCAGAGCTCTATACGCCTACATCGCCTCTCCGCTCGCCATCTATCAGTATCGTTGTGCAATCGTTTGGAGGTTAGGGTTTTCTCTTCGAAGGAGAGAGGAAGTAGGCTTTTCTTTTGGGGAAAACGAAGGCACGGACAGATAGTCGATGTGTGAGGTGTGAGATATAATTGAGAAAACGGAGAGAAAATTCGTGCGTTGACGGAGAGAAAACAGAGACTGAACGTAAAATTTCAAAGAGAACTGCTCTATCAGCGACATAATCTGGACCCTCAGATTCAAGATCGGACGGTTAAAAAATCTCAGCACACAGATCCTCTTGAGTCTAATTTAGCCTATCTCTCTATATATATATATAGAAAACCTATCGTGCATATATATATAGAAAACCTATTGTGCATACTAATGTATTGAGCTTTCAGTGCATACAAATTCAGATCGTTGGATCTGCTTCAAGATCCGTGCAGATATGGTCGCTGGATTAAAAAAATTAAGATGTGCCTTCCAATCCTCATTCTCTGGACTGCCGTCCACCTGAACGTTTCCGATCCGAGCCGTTCGATTTAATCTCAACGGTTTACTTTTTTTCGAGCCTACCAATCTGGTATAATTCACGGGGCATCCCTATCCATAGAGATTAAATCAAACGGTCCAGATCTAACCGTACATGTGGACGGCAGTCCAGAGGATCTCGTTTGATGTGCCTTCGCCTTTATTTGGTTCCGTTCCTCTCTCTCGAGTCTCGAGTAATGGTTCCCTTCAGAGAAGCCCCCTCTCTATCTCTCTTCGTGAGAAAAATGAAAACCTCATCTCTCTCCTCTTTCTCTTCCGAATCCCACTCCTCTTCGAGAAAATCTAACTCCGATTCCGACTTCCCTCTCCGACTCCTAGTCAGTCGACCCTCTTGCTCTCTCAGTCAGTCGCGCCTCTCTCGGTCTCTCTTAGTCAGTTGTGCTGAAGCAAGCAAGTCACGCCTCTCTCCCAATCAGTCGCGCCTGTGTCTCCTCTCTCTCTCCTTTTCATCCTCTCCTAGCCGCGCCACTCTCGCTTCTCCATCAATTAGGATTTTCGCTTCCTCTCTGCCGACTAACCCTAGAAAGTTAAAAGCTTCCAGGTAACTCTCTCCTTCTCTGAATTAAATGATTTTGCACTTCATTTCCTCTTCCAATCAGTCGCGCATCTATGCTTTGCAATTAAATGAATTTTCAATTTGCAATTTCATTAAGAGATCTCCTTCTTGTACGACATCTCCTTCTAGGAGTAGAGGAGCTGTGGTTGACTTTTGACTAAATGATGCACCAAAAGTTTATCCCTTTTGACTAAATGATGCACCAAAAGTATCAACTAAAATTTGTGGTAACCCTTTTGTATACGCATCAGGTATTGTGATTTAGTCAGTGGTTTGTAATTTTAGTTGGTCCCTGTATCTTAATTTGTAGAGATAAATTAAACATTGGTTCTTGCACTTGCACTTCCTTAGTTAAACTTTCTATCCCTGTATTTTATTGGCTTTTCTGGAGGTGGACCTTCAAATGTTTGGAATTTAGATGCCTCATGGACATGCTCATCTTTCTGATAATGTGATGTTTAAGATAATAGAAAAATAATTGCTGATATGTGTTGTTTAAGGTGTTTACTAATAAATATATATTTACCTTCTTAACAAATATTTACTTTAATATATTTAAATTCTTTCTTCTTTGCATTAGAAAAACGAAGATGAAGGGAAGGGGAAGAAAAATGGTCATGGAGATGGCAGCAATGAGTTATATGGAGAAGAAAATGACAGTGGAGAAGATTTTATTGTAGAAGAAAATGATAGTGGAGGAGATTTCAGTGGAGAAAAAAATGATAGTGGATAGAGTGGCTAAGTATTTTTTTGTGATTAAGAATTTTTTTGGGGTGATATAGCAAATGGTACAGACAATGCTATAGAGTTGACTAAAATTGACATGTTATGGAGTTGTCTTTTTTGTATAAACTGACAATGCTAAGCATGAATATTGTACTGATTATATAAGTTTATCTTGTATGCGTTTATATAAGCTTGTCTTGTATGCGTTTATTGTTGTGTTACATAAGTTTGTATGCTTGAATATTGTTGCGTTTATTTGGTACAGAGACAATGTTAGTTGTAGGTACAGAGACAATGTTTATTTGGTCTCCCTCAGACAAATGTTACAACTTTTGTTTGGTCAATGATGTTATTTGTTGATATTTCTTCCAACACACATGATGTCTGAACTTTGTTTTCCAATTTCTATCTCTGTCCTCTTTTTCTTTTTTCTCTAAGAGCATGAAATTTTGTACAACGGTACAGACACTGGAGACTGGTGTGTTAGGAGACCACAGGTATTGCCTAGTTTCTAGAGGACTTCTTCCTTTGCATTTAATTTCTGTACCATGTATTGACTAGTTTCTTCTGTATAGAGCAAGAAAAAGAAAGCTCCATTCATTTAGCATCCATTCCTTTAGAGCATAACAACAGGTAAAAAAAATTGCATCCATTCATCACAGAAACAGAAGAAAAGAATAACACCAAATTGCATCCATTCATTTAGCATTCACAGTATAGAAACATATCAAGTAAACTAGACTTTAGCAGTTAAATCTTAAGTACCCATACAAATACTTTATTGACTAAACAATATCTTCTCAGCTAAGCTTATTTTAAATAGACTAAACATTACTAAAACAACAACAACAAAGAATATACTTCCTTAGCTTTGTCTTGAACAAACCGTTTGATATCTACAAAAATTAAAAGTGAAAATTCATTAGTTCTAACTTCTAAGCAATTTTTCATCACAAGATTTAAAATACTGAAAAAATTGAGTGAGGAGAATGGGGTTTATGGATTTATTTTGAACACGGAGGAATTTAGCTAAATGAATTCAGCGAGGTTTGGTACATGAGAGGATCGGGCTTAGTACCAGTATAGACCAAGACATACAAAATACAATTAAGTTGGATATGGAGGTTTTATAAAAGCTGGTTATTAATAATATTCATTATTTTTGTTACTTCCATTTTATCTCTTGTACTTCTTGTATTTGAATTCATATATTCTGGACATTATACAATGGAGCATGAATGGAACCGAGGCCTCTTATTATTCCAATATTAAAAGTCAATCTTTATGCATAACATACATTCAGTAATAATCTTATCTCATATCCTAATAAGCACAATTGCACAAACCGTAATGCCTCTATTTAACAATGCATACACCAATGAAGAATAAAATCAGGGAAGGAGTCATATTTGTACCCTTTTGACTTTTTCACCACTTAGTCCCTGTGTTTCGATTTAATACAACCTTTAACCTTTAACCTTTACCCAAAACAACCTATTATGATACAATTCTATATGTATAATTAAAACGTACAAGGATACAAAATCATACTTGATAACAAAGCAAAGAGACCGTCAAGTATAGGGATCTTACACATGAAACACATTTATATCCCTTAATTGCTATTCATTTTGTAAAGTAACAAAATTTAATCATACAAAAGCACGGAAATTAAATAGAAGGAGAGAGTTACCTGGAAGCTTGAAATTGCTAGGGTTAGTCGGCGCCTCGGCTGAGAGGAAGTGGGAATCCAAATCGTTCCCTGCTGGGAGATACGATTCGGCGGAGCGGAAGTGGAATGCAGCCAAGAGAGCAAGAGGAGTCAGGGATGAAGAGAGACGCAGAGGCCCGACTAGGAGAGCAAAAGGAATCAGAGATGAAGAGAGAGAGGCGAGAGAGCAAGGAGCGAAACAAAGGAGAGGGAGAGAGAGGAGCGGATTCTAGGTTTTGTTTGTCGTGAGTAAAAGAGAGAGGTGGAGAAGGGAGCGGAGCAGAATAAGGTGAAGGGACAAAGTTAATTTTCTAATCCAGCGATCTGATCTACACGGATCTTGAAGCAGATCCAACGATCTGAATTTGTATGCACTGAAAGCTCAATACATTAGTATGCACAATAGGTTTTCTCTCTATATATATATATATTAAGAAATTTGTTGTCCAATTCCTTTGAAAATAAAAACAGACTCACTTTCTTAAGAATTAACCAACCATAGCAAAAGAATGCTTACACATTCTGGTTGTGTATTCTGGAAAGAAATGTGTTGAGTTGATTCTTCCCATCTTGATAGGCCTCTTCAACAGAAGCATACCGATCTAACCGCACCCAATGAATAGCATATGCTTTCTAAAACGAATAAAAAGTACCAGTCAAGGAACCAACAGATATCTCTTACAAGCAAATGTTAATAATAGCAGAAACTGAATGAATACAAAATGGAATAGAAACTCAAATGCGAAACAGCTATAAGTCTTTAAACAGAAAACAAAAGAATTTAGAAACAATTAGAACTGATATTACCTTTTCCACATGATCAAACACAATAACATCAGTATAGAGACCCAAATGACTGTCAGGAAGACCTCTGTCATCAAGAGGAGCACTAGAAAATGGGAGCTTCTTCTTCTCAACATAACGCACTGTGTCATATGGAAAATAGCATACCCAACCACCTGTAAAAGAAAACACCAAAACTAAGATATAACAGCAACATTTGGAAGAACCAATTGTTTCCAGGGCATGTAGATAAACTGCAAAGCACAAACAATAAACTTTTTCAATAAACTTAGCTATGAAGAAAGAAAAATATTACTGACCAATATAGTTTAGAGTTCAGAAAATTTCAGAAGCCCTCTCTAACTGCTTAATGCAACTAGTGATTCAATTCAGAGAATTTGTTTAGTCATAGAGTCAAAATAAAGATATTACCAAAAGGAAACAAAAAGGGGCAAAAACAGTGGGTCGGAGAGAGAGGACCGTGCGAAGAAGAGTGATCAAAACATCAATTATTTACAGAGAAGTTCACTTGAGCTAATGTTCCGTACATCATTTGACAAACAAATAGAGACCAAACTAATGTACCGAGGTAATATCGATATGGGCTGTCAATTGTTTAACTTTAAACACCTACTTTTCCTTTTTTGAATATCCATGCCCTTAGGCTGCTTGAATACCCAATTAGCAGTAAAGCCTACAGCTGTGAACTCGTTAGTAATTTTAAACTTCAGTGCCAAACCAGTATACTACTCAGGACCAAATATAGACCACTAATTGTTAATCTCATTTGCAAAACATTTTTTTCCCTTAATTCTTCCACTGATGCCAATGAAAATCCTAACTTTCTAAAAGAAAATTCACCTCATAGCACCACTGAAAGCACGATTGACCAAAAAAATAATAATAATAACCCACTACAGGGCCATTTCTACCAAATAATTAGTTGCCTAGGCTATCTAACTTTTTTATTCTGGCAGATGGCAGATATACTTTTGGGATTGTCACTGGAAACAAGCCAAGGATGGGAAGTGAATCACGCAAAAAAAAAAAAAGTTTCTCATTTATAACCACACATTCTATAACAGCAACAACTTGAGAAACATGCTCAAAATCCAAATTAATGATCAGGCTGAATGAGAACGGTATCGAACTTTTTCAAGTTCCTGAACATTTCAGAATAACATCGCTAGTGGGAGCAAGATAGCTATTTTTAATTATAAGCTCCATAGGATTCTGAAATGAGTTATACAATACTCCTGCATTTATATAATGCTATTAAGACGGATAACTCTCATGCTTAGCATGTTCTGGAGGGACATGAGATTGGTGCACATTGCTTGTTGTTGGTTATATGCAAGCAAAGTTAAAAACCAACCCAGAAGCAAATGTAATTGGTAACACACTCTATTAAAAATATTAATCTTATTATTGTGTTTGCTCTAACTTTGCCAAAGTATGAAGAGCAGGCCTTGTAGTTGGTCTCAAGTTGTTTAGGTTGGTGTGTTTAGCTACAGAGAAATGCAATATGCTTTAGCCATCAACCTCTGAAAACAATCAGACAGACAATCATGCTGACTTGCTATCTTCAAATCAGTTGTCAGAGAATCTAGAGGAAGGGACAACAAAGACATGGCTTCCTGAAAATATGCAACATGTACCAGTATCAGTTATGGGACTCCTCGACAGTTTAACTGGTACACTACTTCTGTTACCAGTAACAGACCTGACTTGCTACGAGGAAATTATGAAGGCATTCTGATAAGCAGGATAAAGCATTCTGACTGGTACATTACTTCTGTTACCAGTAGAAACCAGACTTACTACAAAGAAATTAAGAAGGCATTCTGATAAGCAGGACAAAGCGTTTTGAAACGTGTATTTTGCTATGTTTCTGCAAGAAAGCTCTCTTCCTGACTTGTAGGATAAAGTGTGCTGTCTAAAATCTGATGCTAAATTACCATACTGGTACATAGTTGCTTCAGTAATTATGTTATATGGCCTGTAGGTATCTATTTTTCTTTAAGAGGGTCAATAATGGCACCCTTCAGAGGAAAATAAATAAACAAAAAGATGAGGCTGCTTTCTCTTGCAGCATGATCAAAATTCCTTTCATGATCTTTTGGTTATTGGTACCACGAGGAAGATATTGAGAAACCAACTACATCTGCTCAAACCACAAACACTCAGGATCCTACGGCTATTTTACATGTACGCACATCTATGCAAACACACAACTGCATATCGACCAGTGCATAAAGCCATGCAGCTAATGAATAAAGAAACACTGCAACAGCATAGGTGTGGCCTACGAATAGATATTCCAAAATAGTGCAATATATGTAAGCAGAAGAGATGTATTACCACAGAAGGCATCAGGGAGATCTTCTATTAGCTGAGGGTTCCAGCTGTCCATGATCCTGCGAGGAATGGACATGGGATCATCAACCATCTCCTCCGTCAGCTTTCCTTCCTCATGATCCATTATTGACACCGAGAGCTCCTTGGCCACAATCTCACTAGGATGTAAGAAAATGAGAGCAGCGATCTGACAGTTGAACCAAAAGCCCAAAACCTAACTGCTCAATGTTGCAAATATTGAGGAAACTTCCGTTGTCTGATCTCAACGACAATATTAAGAGAGAAAGAGAGCTGAAATTTGGTTTTTCGCAGAATGCCCTTCTCTGAACCAAACCGAAGAGCGACTGTCAGAGAAAGAGGCTGAGGAGAGAGAGAGAATCGAAGATGCGCAGTGCGCCATTCGCTGTCTCGGCTTCTTCTTACCTCCCCCCAAACCTCAACCTCCTCTTTCGCCAGAGCTACACCACTCGCTCCGATCAGCGAAGGATCTCTTGCGGCGCGACTCAGACAAGCACGAACCTCCTCCCGTCTCTATCGCCTGAGATCGTGGTGCGAGAGGCGCGATTCGAGGTTCAATCGGTTTATTGGGATGGTGTTGGGTTTCTCGGCCTGGTTGCTGTCAGATGCCATGAGCTCAGATTTGGAGTGTTTGGGTTTAATCGAGGTTATGTGGCTGGGCTTCTCACTATTGATACTCTCGCCGAGTTTCTTCCTCGCAGGGGACCTTTCAAACATAGAAGGTACATTCAAATTCTGTTGCTTTTTCAGTTTATAATGTTAGTTGTCTCAATTTTCTCTCGAAAGAATACTCAAGGAAAGGAAAAGGACTGTCAAGCAAGTACATTATAACTTGTTATCCATTCATTTTGTTATATGCTTGATATTGGAGTGAATTTTGTGTGTGAAACAAGTATGTTCAAGAAATTTTTATGTTTCTATTTACAATTTTTTTTTTTTTTTGACCATTTAGAATGCTATGTAAAGGGATGTAATCTGAATGAATGACTAATTGGACGGATATATGAGGCCTGATGTTAAATTTTACATAGTGAAACATATTTTAACATTAATTTTATATTCAAATAGAAAGGTTTATATAATTGCACTATTTAAATGCTTTAGTATCCGTATCTCCGAAAATATGATTTTCTATTACTATTTATTAATTGTTGAGTGTTTTGTAATGGGTTTACAAACAAAAGCCTTTGAGAAGGAAATTTGGATCTTATAAATACATAGTTAATTCATTACAAGCAAAGTACATCATGATCCTTGATTAATTCTTCATTTGTTTTGATTCTCTGCTTTTACTAGTGTGCATCTTATTGGATAGCTCCTTAAGCTTGTCAAACTAGGCTGTGGTCAATTTGTGGTCCGTATTCAGGATAGACTTGTTTTGGTTTTGTGTCCAATCGTATTCTGCCAAACTTAGGAATAGGCTAATATACATCATATGGTGTATGAGGGGTCTCATCCATTCCAACTGTTCTCAATCTATAAGCTTCAATTGATTGATTTAAACCGCTCAATGCAATCTTCATGTTGAAATCTTGTTAGAACCTAAAATTTACATTTTTTTTCAAATTTTTGTACTACATGTTTGAATTTTTAAATATGTAAATATAGATCTGCTTCTGTCTGTAGATTGGGTGGGTTTGTGCCTGTGGTCATTTTAAGTAATGAGTTAATGGGTCAGATTTCAGCCTAACTTTTTGTCTTTCTAATGTTTGAGTCTGGTTGGCTTTGCACCAGATACTGGTTTTCTGTTAATCAGGTTATTGATTGGTGTAAACTTTTACTTTTTGTTTAGTTTCTTTAAGTATCACATGATCCACATCTCATCTCAAAACATGCGTATGCCCAAAAGTCAAACCGACAAGTCCCACTTGATTTGCTCTGCTGGTACCGATGCTAGTTTGTGTCATTTAAAAGCTTATGCAGTTGTGCTAATATCTGTGAGAGTTTAAAGTTAATTATCTAATATATGGAATCCAATTTAAATAACAGGAAAGGAATAGCATACAGCCATACATATCAAACGTCGCTGTTAGGGAAGGGGATAGGAGAAAGGGGATGGCGAAAACAGTGGTTACAGGAGCAGAATCGCTTGCTCGTAGCTGGGACTGCTGCTCCATAGCATTGCATTGTGACTCTGAAAATATTGCGGTAGTTAAACTGTACAAAAGCCAAGGTTTTAGATGCATCCGGGTTCCAAAAAATTCACAGTGGCCTGAACCTCGGGCCATACCTGGGACCCATTTTAACTTCATGATGAAGCTTCTATAATATGTCAGAGATGGGGTTAAGTGTTTATAAATACTTCTTCACCATCCAATATCATATCTGAATTTTTTTTACCTTTTTTTTTTCTTTTTTCTAATTTCCTGTCCTGCATCTCTATTTTAACATGTCACTTCGGTTTTTATTATGATGGAGAAAAATTTAGACTTGCATGAACCCTAAATAATAATGCATATCCCTCCGTGTGGTTGAAATACTTTGAAATAAAGAGGTGAATAAGGAAGCAAATGGGAAAGATGATCGAAAATTGCTAAATTAGAAAATCATTTCCTTGCATCGCCTTGAAAGTAAATAGATTGACAAATCACCTTAGGTCCTTACCTCTGAAAAGATAATCCAAAAATTATTGGTTATTGGTCCATTTTTTTACAAGACCGTCCTAAAAGTCACATCACACCGAATCAATTTTTCAAAGGACTGGTCTCCTCATCCAAAATAACAAACTTGTCTAATCCAGCCGATCTCAATTTCTTTCCTCAATTCGGTTTGATTTGGCCCGTATACCAAACCGGTTGAGTCTGGACCTTTGAAATCCAGCTCGACTTTTTTTTTTTTTTTTTAACCTTCACTACCTCTAAACATCCTTTGCGTGTATTGGCTTAATATTCAGAACATGTTTATTTTTCTTAAATAAAAGACGGGAAGTTTTTGCCTCTAATATTTTTCAAAATAAAAGATATATGTTGAATTTGAACCCCTCGACTTCTTGGAGGGTAGCTCAATACTCTTATCACTATATAAACCACCATTATAAATATATTAATTTTGTCCAGCGTGAATTGCACGTGAAAACCATTTTTACTGTGGTTAATACAGTAACGGGTCCGTTCGTTTTCTATCTGCCCGATCCGAACTTCATCCATCCGTCCGATGCCTTTCTTCTCCTCTCTCTATTTTCAATGCCTTTTTTTCTCAACAGAGGACAGCGGCGGCGACATTGATCGTCAAAAAACTAAAGCGTTGTTTTCTGCTGCTACTGGTCCACCCACCTTGCTAGGGTGTGGTTGCCCCTTCAATTTTTGGAGAGCCACTCGATTGACGTCATGTTGGTATGGTTCTCTTCTCTATTGGTCCATTTTATTTTATCCTTTCACTTTTGTTGCTTCTTGACTCTTCGTTCAATTTATGTGGTTTTGTGATATCATTTTTCTAATTTTTTTAGCAAATAACGAGATTGATTGCATTTTGGTCTGAAATTTTTTTTTTTTTGCTGCTTTGTAGGATGTGTATTTCTACGTTTTGGCTTATTGTTGTGTCCTCCTTGGTGGCTATGTTCATTTCCATTTTGATTGCTCAGGTGATGATGTTTCACTCACTCAATTTTGTTTCATGTAATGTAAGGTGACTGATTTTTATAGAAATAAAATAGTTTTACCCATGCATTTGTCTATTTCTTTATCCTTTATAGATGAGCTAGTTTTGTGCTATTTGTTTTTGGTTGTACTGGGAGCATTTTTGTCAATGCGTTGCTCACCATTACTTTGTTCATGATTGTTTGAGATATGTTTTTCTTTCATTACTTTGTTATCAAAATATAACTATCAATTAAATTGACAATATGCATTTTGATTGTGTTATTAAATTGAGAAAATTTATTAGTGAGTACTGTTGATGTTCAGTGGTTTTAAGGTGTAGAGCTTCTTTTGACAACAAGCAGGTTTTAAGCTGTAGAGGTTCGGTGGTTGCTCCTTTGCTCTTTGGAGTTGCATGTTTTGCTTAGTAGGTTTTGCTCTCTGAGGTAATTTCTAACGATTTAGGTCTTATTAAATTCTTTTTTTGTTGTTTCCATTCTCATTGCCTGTCATCATCTATTCTTCTTGGTGGGCATTGCAATTAAAAATTCATGCAAATTATGTATGCTATTTTTTATGGTCATGAGCACTGGTATTTACAGTGTGGAGTTCAAAATTAGTACATAATTTGGGATTAATTTTGTTTGTTTTGTTGTTCATGCTGGTTTCGCTCATAAGTATGCAGCCATGTTTCCTTTTGAGTAATTATTTTCTTTTGAAGTTAAGAGAACACACAAATTCAGTTCCAAAAAATATATCGCTCAATTGATCGTAAATTAAACGACATTTGTCCAATTGAGCACACTTGATCAGGATTCCAATTGAATTATTTTCTTTACTAGGTGAAGGTGCAACTAACTTAATATTTATGTTGTTCATCATTTGGTTCAGTTATTCAACTTCATTTCCAATGGTACACATTGTTGCTTTTTTCTTGCTTCAGTTGAACAAAAATTGAATTTGTTGTTGGCATGTGTAGTGAAATGGAGTTAGATGAGGTTAAAAACTGATTAAAAAATTGATGAAAATTTGATTCATGCGTCTAATTGCGCATGCTTTATAGGTTTAGATGCTACTCTGCCATAAATGCAGTTGGTTGCTAAATACACTATAAGTGGTAACCACGGTTTCAATCTGATCAGTCACTGTTGATATCCTACATTTTCTTATGCTTTGTTCTTTCTTCTATTACTATTTCTATATTGTGTCTTCTACATGTTAGTTCATCATGTCAGTTTAATTTGCACTTTGATTTCTTGAATAAGTGAAGAATCCAAGGATTACTTTAGGATAAATAAAGAAAGTTGACATCTTGAGGAGTATAAGCTTGATTGCTAAGTTTTGCTTTTATTATCAGTTTTATGGGGTCATTGTCAGCACATACAACTAAAATGAGTATCTGATATTAGCTGTTATAACGTTTTATCTGATTTTTTTTATGCTTTCTTCGTTCTCCAGAAATTTGTGTATTAGAGAGGACATAGTGGAATATCTTCTCAGTCTTGATTTGAATTCAGTCTACTATGACCCAAAGACTTGGTCTATACATGAGGATCCTTTGCCTGACATAGATCCTAATGAGAAATTTTCGGTAAGTTGCAATATTTCTCTACTTCTCAACTACTCCAAAAGATTGCTTTTCTATTTTTTGTTTGCCCGTTTGTTAAATTTACTCCTGAATACTGGTAAGTGGTAACTAGAAACTAATCAATCAAATTAAGGTGCTATTGGTATATTTGACAGGGTTTTGCTTTAAATGTGTCAATTTATGTGCTTAATTAGCCAATTAGGGATAAGTTTGTTGAGCTTTATTACCCATTGGGACGAGCACTATTCTTCTCATAGATCTTTCTTCCTATCAAAATTGAATTCCTCAGCATCTCCTAATTATCAATTGATTATGATGACATATTGTTGTTGCAGGGTGGCAACTAAAACCGACTAAGTGGACAAGCATTAATGGAGTTCAGCAGCAGCTCACTGTACACTAACATGAGGCATCTGAGAAATTCTAGAATATACATATCCAAGTAGCTCCATCTCAAGCTGAGTTGCAGCATACAAATTACAAGAGCATAAAGGATAAATTTAAGTTGCAAACAAAAGATACAATAGTGGAGAAGTATGGAAATGCAGCCCTCTGACGAGGCACATCGGAGGGAGCTTATGCTTAACCAGAGGGAAAGAGAAATTATGGCCATACTGGTTGTATTTTCAATGGACAAGTACTTTCTATACTTTGTTTGCTTACAAAATTAGACCAATTGTGTACTATTATTGCAAATAATACCAGCATTTGTTCTACTTGCAAGTGCCAGTTACTACTTTGAGACTTATCAAAAACAATTTATGTTCCATTAAGCAGAAAAAGCATTAAATGGTTAGATAGTTTTCATATAAACTTAGCTGCATGACTTCATATTCTGCTTATGCAAACTAGAACCGATATCTGAATCAGCTTGACATGATATTAGTTTAATTTTCGCTTTTTGAAAACAACCTTAATGAAAGGGGCAGTTTTGTCTTTTTATTGTTCTCAGTCCAGTAGTACAGTACTACATGAACAAGTTCAAAATTTTTTTTTATTGTTAGATACAATTATTTGATATTCCTGGTTAATTGGCATGGTTGAATTCATGAAATTATGTTAAAAGGTCCAATTTTTCTGTTTTTGTAACTATATATCAATGTTGCAATTGACTGCTCAATTAAATTAACAAATCTTTTTTGCAGTTAAACAAGCATCGTTTGGAAATACAAAAGCATGGGTTGCAGAAACTGACTTTCATTTGAAGGGAAAATAATATGAAAGAAATGAAAAAGATGGATTTTTAAGGGAAAAAATTGACGACTCCTTGTCTTACTATCACTTTTGTCTTTTTAATTGTCATTTGTCATTAATGACATCCTTATAGCGACACAAACATTTTGACTTGGCAGTCAATCTTCTTGAGGTGTTTCTCTTCCTATATTTCATTTCTATTTGCTGATATCTATCCAGTTAATCTTCCTAACATCTGTTTGCCTATATACGTTGAACTAAAAGTTAGGAAAATTTGAATCGAATTAAATTAGACGTTGAACAAAGTTGCATTTAATTTATGACAAATGGAGCTTCGGATAAATCTTAAATTTCATGTTGATTCAGGTAGACAAAATTAGCCTTTCCAAATCACAAGCTTACAATGCACGTGAGGGTGCTCTTTTTATTGTAGTTATTCTTTCTTATTATTTCCATTGTTAAACTATAGAGTGTGCACGTCAGTATAGAAAATTTTTCGTTATGCACATGAACTAAAAAAAAATTATTGACATATCCACACCCATTAGGAAATCGTTTCATAATACTTTTTCAGATTGGGATGAATCGCGCAACGCGCGAGATTAGAACTAGTTATATATCGATTTTTAACGTTCAAATATGCATTGAGTTAAATACTTAAGTGTGTATTTGCTATGTAATCAAATGGGAATTCTACCATCGATGAGTGTTTTTTCATATGGGTTGGATCTATATCGTGCATTTAGAATGATCTAGATTAATTAGGATCCGAATAAGTCTTGAAAAACTCATTCATGGTACAATTTCCCTAATCAAATATGCATTTTGAGAATTTACATAATAAGTTCATAAAATCAGCCTAGTGTTTGCAATGTCAAAATATATTTTAACTTGGTCAAAACTGTCTGACAATTATCAACATTTCATTTTTAACTAAACGAATCAAGTGCGTATTAGTATAACAATCAAATATATATGTACCAATATAATAAGTGGGTCAAATGAAAGTTCATCAAAATTCCTTAGTGGGTGTGTTATAGAAGTACTAATCTATGGTTGAAAACTTGAAATAACTGTTGGAATTTTTTTATGTGCCTATATTATTAATTGTGAACCAAGTTCATTTAAGTTAATTTACTAAAGGGTGCATCATTATTTTGATGGAAAATTCTGATGTCCACATTCAATGTATTGATCCCAATGGTTGCCTTAGAAATATATTATAAATACTTGTACTTTATTATTACAAAAATAAGTTGGTTCATTTTTCTTCCATACAAACACTAAAGAAAAAGAGAAGTGAGTTGAGAAAACGCCTAAAGAAGCCCATCATAATGTCTAAGGAAAACCGTTGAAGATCAGTATTCACGCTTCCGCCTAACGATTATCGATTTCTGCTCTTCAATTTGTAAGTTTTATATTCATGATTTGTTATTTTATATGATTTACGGATCCTGGCAACCGTATTCTTAATTTTGAACTTGTTAATTAATGATTTCGTCTATCAATAACATCTTGGAGTGGTTTTCCAAAAGGTTGAAGTAACATGTTGAAGTAGTTTGTCAAATGGAGGCTAGGACGGAGGACTGTTTTGTCCAACCATATAGATAATTATAAGACGATCCATAACAAAATTCCTCGTGGATTTCAAATTAGCACAGAGTAAAGATTTGGATATGGTGCTTTTCCTCATTAAAAACTGAGAAAGTTTAATATGCACCGTAGTGCATAGGGCTTTCTATGCATCGCGCGACTGTTTTGAGGGTATTTTTATAAATTGACAAATCTAATTCAACCAATCTAATCTATATATTGAAATCTCATAAAAAATCAAATTTTATTATTTTTGAGATTTTATTACTATTTTTTCGAATTTTTTAAATTCTGTCATTTTTTGAAACAAATTACTATTTACAAATTCCAAAAATGGCAGGTTTTAAAAAATTCGAAAGAAATAGTAATAAAATCTCAAAAATAGTAAAATTTGATTTTCTATGAGATTTCAATATATAGATTAGATTGGTTAAATTAGATTTGTCGATTTACAAAACTACCTCCGAAAAGGTCCGCGGTGCATAGAAAGTTCTATGCACTATGGTGCATATTAAACTTTCTCTTAAAGTTTTCACATAACATGGGAATTAACCATCGGAAAAAAAAAAAAAAACTTAGGGACAGGGATGAAATGGTCCTTTTCTTTTAGCCTATTCAGCTAAGATTAGAATAAAGTAGAAAGAAAAAAGTAAAAACAAATTCAGGACAGGGAGGCAGTGGTCTTTTTCATTTAGCTTATTCAACAATTGTTAGAATAAAGTAGAAAGAGAAAAGTAAAATAAGAATTGTACTATAAAATTCTAAGAGTGTTTAGCAACGTTAGAATAAAGCATTGAAATATTGTGGAAAAGGTTAAGTGTGAATGACAATAATGCTTCTGATTATTAATTCTGGTTTTGTATTTTCTTCCGGGGAACAAAAACTAGATTCAATTAATCATAACAAAGGATCAACCTTGTGAAGGTAAACAAAATTAGAAGTTCAGAAGGAAATGGAAAATCAAATTAATTAACTAACAAACAGGAGAGAGATCGTTGAAATTATAGTCAAATTCTAATAGGGAGCAGACACACGAATGCTTGTCGGAGCTATATTCCTGTACAAGATATACAAAGTAGCAAATGGAAAGCGTAGTTTGTAAGTTTTCTTAAATTAATTAAGTTCTCCAATTAATAGAAGATATTATCTTTTAGTCCGCAAAATATTATATTGGAGAGATGAGAGATCATGACGGTTTGGAACAATCATTTTGAAGTATATCTATAAATTTTTATCAGTATGCACCGGAACCACATCATATTATAAATTATGACTACTAAACTGAACTAACCCCATATAATTGGTCGAATTTAGTTTTTTGAAAGGAACCTTTAGTGCCACCAATAGAAATGATCACGTCATGATCTCTAGCAGTAGTTATTAAAAAAAAAAAAATCTGTCTTTTTAATGACACTTTTTAACGACGGCTTTTAACAAATTATAACGGCCTCCTCCATTTACGACTCCTCACCAACCACCGTTTTTTAGCTCATAAATATTGCCGCAAAAAAAAAACAAAATAATTTATAGTAATGGTGACTCGTTACACAAACGACATATGGTCAAAACAACTTTAAAGAAGCCTCATGATGAATTATGCATTGGAGAAGAATAGTCACCCATCCTAAACACGGCAAGAACGAATTTAGAATATACATATAATATGATGAGAGTTTCAATATCACAACTTTTTTTATTTTGTGAATATTTAAAATTTAAATTAAAAATTTTGAATTCAAACTACTAATGTTGTTAAGTTTCACGAGCAAAAAAATTTCATAAATTTTTAAATTATTTGATACTTAATCAAAATGTCAAAAAATAATGGATCTCACATATATGACAAAATAATTTCATCACGTTCATGTAATAATTTTGATCTCTTGATGAAATATTAAATAAACTTCAAAAATTATATGAAAACACAACGATGGCTTAGTTAAACAATTAGATCAATGATTTCAATTTGAATTTGAGTATCAAAATTTGAAATAGTAATAAATAAAAAGTTGTCACAATTGCGGCGAAAAAAAATTGTAGCATTGAAACTCTTCATACAGTACATGCAATTGTACGAACTAATATTCGAATTCAAGACAACTATACACATCACACTTGTTTTTATTCCTTTCTTGAAGTTAGGAGACTCTGGTTAAACGAAAATAAATAATTAAAGTATAAGAAAAAGCATTTATATATAACTTTTATATCACGTCATTTATGTCGAGTAAACGAGCGGTACAACATATTTCTTTAATAATATAATAATAATAAAAATAAGTTAAATTCGGTGGTAGGAATTATTATTTGATTTTAATTACTTCTTTTTTTTTAAAATAAAAAAATCTGATTTCAGTTGTCCGAATTTTTACCGTACAACTGAAAAAGATGTACACTGTCATTTTCGCTCTCGTCATTTCTAAGATACCGGGTGCGCTGTCATCAGGTGACCCTCACCTTATATATTGCAACACGCTCATAGTTAGAATTGGCCACCAACGATCCACTTTTAGCGATTTAGAACAGGTCGCCATTTTGGCGGTCTACTTATTGGTCGCATTCTCAAGGCAAGTACTAGGTACTTCGTGAAAGTGAAGGGGCACTGGGCAGCAGAAAACAAGGTTTACTCAAGGCAGCGCCATTAATTGCTATAGTACCTCTTCTTCTTCTTCTTCTTCTTCTTCTTCTTCTTCTTCTTCTTTTTTTTTTTTTTTTTTTTTTCTTTTTTGTTAGTCTATGTATTATTTGCATTTCGAGTAAAATTCTCAATTAATTTACAGTGGCATATTAATTAATTATTAAAAATATTTGATGAATTTGTATTAAGTATAATTCTTATGACAGCGCCAACAATTGGTATGAATTTAAAAAAAAAAAAACCTGAACAAATTATTGTACCTAAGTTGTGCATAGGTACTTTGTGATTGAGTCTGAACCAGTAAGTTGTGCATAGGTTCTGTGTGATCGTGTGTGATCAAGTCTGCACATTTAATTTTAATCTCTTGTTTCTCTTTTCTTTTTTCTTTTTTTCTTTGTTTCTATCTCTGTAACAATAATTTTTTGGTTCAATGGAAAAGTAGAATGAGACTATCGTCTCCATACCTTCCAAAAAACAAAAAAATGAACAAATTATATTATTTTATCTTATACTTGTATTAATGGAAAAAATTTACAATTTGTGTTTATCTCATGGCAGCGCCAACAATTTTTTTTTTTCTAATATTGTATTTCATTTATCTTATTTGTATAATAAGAAGATACAATGCACTCGTAACTTTCTTTTTGAAGGTATGTAGACGATGGTCTTCCTACAATTTTCCTTGAACCAGTAAAATTTGGTACAAGTAAATTAAAGGAAAAAAAAAAAAAGACAGGGAAGAGTATACTATACCGACCTATGTCACCTATATACATCCTGACTAAAAAACTATTAGTACTAGCGCTAAATGCAGTCATAACTTTCTTACCAACAACCCACACAGCCACACTAGCAGGGGCAATGCTTTGAAAGATAATGAAATTCCTAAGTAACAGTCAAGAAAGCCGTTTTGTCATAATTGGAAAGAGAATAAACAAAATTGACTGTTTCTTGGATATTTTTTTAATTCCATATAGCACAAATTATCATCCCCAATCCAATACCAGATCCGTTGTGCCTATTCACATTTCATAAACAATCGATTCACATTTTCTTCATGACAACAGAGGCCGATTGAGTGGGGCGGAGTCAGAAAATATTCATAGAGAGGGGGCTAATTTATAATATTTTTTTTACATTAGAGAGGCAAATACACTATATGCACATTTTTTTTTATTAAAATTACATTAAAAATTGAGCTCAATTTAACAACATGGGGACAATGCCATGGTAACCCATGTGAAATTGAACATAATTAACCTTCACCTTGTAGATAATTACATATAATCCCTGAAATTGGAACATAATTATTAATTAACCTTACATCTTCCGTCAGGTCGAGCACAATTAAAGATCACTGTAAACAAGCATCGTGAACCAATAAAAGTGCTGAGTCTGAAATGGGCACCAGTTCTGATTTTGCCTACTCGCATGCTGGATCCTCTTAAAAACCAATCATTCTCAAGCTGAGGCGTTAAGTATGGTTTCCGTTGCTGATCCTAAACAAATAGAGGATAGCATTGAGATAGTCATAGAACCTTCCGCTCAAACGGACGAGAGCTCCCAGCGCACACTCATTTGTAAGGAGCTACTCGAAGCAGCAATAAATGGCCATGAGAACAATTTAACTCAACTTCTTGGGTTAGATGTAGGAGAGAGCCCTGATTTTGATCTTGAGGCTCGAGATAATGCCCTTAACCAAGCAAAAAACCTCCAGAGCAGAACTCGTACAGGGAACACTGTCTCCACATACTTGCTAGCAATGGACACTCTGTGCTTGCAGCAAAGACCTACATTAAGGATAAATCCCTGTTGGAGGTATGCAACAATACAGAGGAAACAGCCCTGCATTGTGCAGCACGATATGGACATAGTAGTGTAATTTCCGAGCTAATTGATAGAGCTCAGGAATTGGAGCACGATTTGAAGGACACCCTGAGGAAGAAGAACAGGCATGGGGAAACAGCATTGCATGAGGCAGCCAGGCGCGGCCACACGGCCACTGTTCAGACATTAATAACAGAAGATCTAGAATTGGCAGGTCTGGTCAACAAGAACGATGAATCACCATTATACCTGGCAACGGTTGAAGGACATGTTGCTGTGGTTGGGTTGATCGTGGAACATTTATGCCATAGAGAAATCACGTCTGGGTACTACTCTGGACCAAAGAGAAGAACTGCACTGCATGCAGCTGTGTTAAGAGGTACTGATACATATATGCAGTAATGCAGCACTAACTATGGTCATTATGTTCGTTTTCTTTTTTTTTTCTTAGATAATAGATATATAGGCCAGATGGAGCCTATCTAGTTGTCAACATGTTCCTTTTGTTAGTGTTATATTCCTCAACAAGCGAACTAGTAATTACAATCCACTGATTAATTGGTGTCTCTCCTCAGGGCCGGCAATCAAGTACAACATAATCAGGGGAAGACTTCAGCCACAAAAAGAACACCCTGGTAAGCAATGTTTTTCCATCTCTCATTTGAACTCTAACCAACCCTAGTCATTCATCATTCTAACTGCATAATTTAGATTTCAGCCCATACAAAAAAATTCATACGCAAAGTGATTTCTCATTTAACATAACGATAGCTACATTTGGTAACAATTTTATTTTTCAGCTATTTTTTTTACCAAAAAAAGAAATTTATATTATTTGTCTTCAGTTTGTGTATGGATTAAACGCCAATCAACGCACCAATACTCAATAGATAGTATAGAAGTCTAGAGAAAATACTTGATGTCATAATATATTCGATTGCTTGAAATAATAACATGTGATAATCTTTTATAGCAATGTTTGTTAGAGTTTGGCTAAAATGACTAACAGACTATATCTCAAAATTGGAGCTTGCTATGGTCGATTTAAATTACGTAAATTGATCTTCATATTAAAATCTTGTTAAACAAACAAAAATATTATTTTTCTAAAACTTTCTTTACATTTTTTTATTCTATATTTTTAGAAATTAAATTAGTTCATAAGAGAATTATAGATTATCTAATAACAATGTTTCTAAAATTTAAAAAAAATAAAAAATTGATTTCCAACTAGATTTGAATTAAATATATATCAGTTTAATTAAATTATTAGGATCGACTATTAGTAACTCAACAATTGAGAAATTGTTGCAATTGACGGGCCCATTCGAAAATCATGATTGATTTTATCCTCTATCAAAACATGGACATATATAGAATAGAGGGATCGATATTTAAATTTCCGGCTGTTAAATTTTCTAGACATGGTCAATGAACTACTTAAACTGAAGTCTGCAACATTTGCAAAAGAAGGCGACATTTTCGGAAGCACGCCGCTTCACTATGCAGCATCAACTGGAGACTTGAGAATTCTTGAGAGACTGCTAGAACATGATGCTTTTCTTGCATATTGCGATGATTCGCTTGGTCTATATCCCCTGCATGTAGCTGCCTACAGAGGGAATCGGAGAATCATTGTTAATTTGTTGGAGAACAATTTAGATTCATGGGAGTTACTCGATCACCGTGGAAGGAACTTCCTTCATGTTGCTCCTGAGAGCCCCTGGTCAGTCATTCCCCCTCTAATTGAAGAAGCAGGCAAACAGAGAAAGAATGGGCACCCGAAGTTGTGGGAAGTCATCCGCAAAGCAAGCTCTGCAAGGGACATCGAAGGAAATACACCGCTGGACGTAGCGGCACGTTGTGGAGGCATGGCCGCTGTAAAGGCTCTAGTGGGGAAAGAATTATTGATTGACGTCAGTTTTACTTCACTAGATAATCTAGCCTTATCTTATAATTCAGAAGTCCAAGTCAGCAAAGTACAACTGATGAGAATTATAAGGTATGAAATCCTAATCCTCTTGATTGTTATTTCTCTTATTTATTACAATTGACAGATCTTCGTCCTTTATGCAAAAGAACACGATGAGATAACAAAAAATAAATAAACAACAAGGAAACAACAATGCAAAACAGTTCGTCGGAAGAACCAGATACCCTGATAGAAACATGGTACGATTGCGACCAGTAAGAAGTATAAAAGATTGATATAGGTAAATTAGTTTTTATTAGATTATTTGTTTACTGTTGAAATTTAATACATTGGGATTTGTTTGGTTGCAATAAAAAAAAGGACATAATTAATAAACTACAACCAAATTAGAATTAAATTGGGGTACAAGTTTCTTTCTTAAACTCAAAAAACATGATATAAAGAATAAGTTCTATACCATGATTTATCTCTTATTTATTTGTAACATATTTAATATTTTCAATTTAATATATAAGATTTTAGTTTATTTCATATTTCGATTTTAATTTTGTACGGTCAAACACACGATATCGATTAAATTTAGGACTAAAGTTTAAATAGTTACGTTGTAATCGGGATTGTGTGACAATTTATATGTAATTTTGATGAAGGGGGTTGTCTTTCAGTTGATTTCTGACCTGAAAATCTGAAATGCGCATACAGCAATCGTTATATGGTCACAACTGAGGATGAGGTTTAAAATCCACAACACCATATAATACGATTCATTCTTTTACCTTTGTGTAGGCTGTCAACGGTACGGTGTTTACCGTTTGCCACCACGTTCCAGAATAAATGAAACAATAACAAAAGGATGAAAATGTTCTGTTTCTAAAACAAAACGGTAGACGGAACATCAAATTATATCATTTCGACAGTCTCATTTCAAATCATTATATATGTATTTTTTAAATTGGAACGGTTAATGAAACGTAATTCACGGTTGACGAAATGATTTTTATCCCATTTTTGTTAACGAAACGCAAACGATTTGGGTCTGTTCTGTGTGATTTTTAGACATTTAACAGGTCTATTTGTGCACTTTCTCTGCGTTCTTTCCAATAGAAAAAAAAAACTAAAAAGGGCCCATACCATTCTCTTTTTGCCTTGTGCGCTTTCCCCGAGTTCTTTGAATAAAACCTTAAAAAAGCCAAAAAAAAAAAATTTCAGTTGTGAATCGTGATTATAAACTATTTTTAAAATTTAATAGGAACCTTAGATTATTATTGTATGAACTGTGTTAATAGGTTTTTTTCATTTTCTTTTTCAATTCAAACCACTGAATCCAACCTCTTGTGCCAACTATCAAATATTAATATTTGCATTTTTATATTTTAATCCCGACATGTCTTCAATTGATTCAAACAATGATAAAAAATCAAATTATTATGTAAATAATTACAAGTTTTGAATTTAAATTCTCCGATATTTTTTTCAGCTGATAAACCCAACTTTTTAGATTTAGATTTGTATTTTTTTTATATATATTTATGCATTGGTATGTTTTTTGTTTTTTAAATCCACACTTATTATTTTTTTGTGCACATTTTTAAAAGAATATATGTGCAATTACTCACATATAATGTATTAAATACATATTTAAATTTAACAAATTTTTATATAGTTTGTAAATCCGAACATGCAGGGACTTAACTGCAAAAAATATTTGCTAAATAGTCAAATAGCTCATCTCTCACAGCAATCTCTTTTAATTTTATGATTTGGGGGATTAAAATTCGAAAGAAAGAAAAAACTATTGACGCAGTTAATGAACGTGCTAAGTTATGAATTAACTAAGAGAGCAAAACAATGTGGTGAGATAAATTTTCAATATTGAAAAAGATAACTTCTGCGTGTTGCAAATGCATATCATCGTGTTATTTTCAAAAATTCAGTTTATTAATTATATTATTATTTTTTAAAAGATTTTTGAATTATTATTGTATGAACTGTGTTAATAGGTTTTTTTAATTTTCTTTTTCAATTCAAACCACTGAATCCATCCTCTTGTGCCAACTTTCAAATATTAATATTTGCATTTTTATATTTTAATCTCGACATGTCTTCAATTGATTCAAACAATGATAAAAATCAAATTATATGTAAATAATTACAAGTTTTGAATTTAAATTCTCTGAAAATTTTTTCAGCTGATAAACCCAACTTTTTTCGATTTAGATTTGTATTTGCTTTTTTACATTGATGCATTGGTATGTTTTTTTTTGTTTTTTGAATCCACACTTACCGTTTTGTTTGTGCAATTTTTAAAAAAAAATATATGTGCAATTACTCACATATAATGTATTCAATACATATTTAAATTAAACAAATTTTTATATAGTTTGTAAATCTGAACATGCAGGGAATTAACAGTAAAAATATTTGTTAAATAGTAAAATAGCTCATCTCTTACCGAACTCTCTTTTAATTTTATGTTTTTACATTTTAGTTTGCATGTTTCTTATTTATAAAATTTAAAAATATTGCATTGTAGATATTAATGCCTGCACGTAATGAAATTATTATACATATATTATTTATATGTAATTAATTGTACAAATTTTATTCTTTGAACATATGTATAATAAAAAAATTATCACTACTTGAATTGTTTGTAAATAAAACACATGCAAGGATTAAAATGTAAAAATATAAAAATTAATATCAAACTGTTAAAGTAGATTGAAGATTTGATTTGGGGGATTAAAATTCGAAAGGAAAAAAAAAACTATTAACGCAGTCAATGAACGTGTTAAGTTATGAATTAACTAAGAGAGCAAAACAATGTGGTGACATAAATTTTCAATATTGAAAAAGATAACTTCTGCGTGTTGCAAATGCATATCATCGTGTTATTTTAAAAAATGTCATTTTATTCATTATATTATTATTTTTAAAAAAAGATTTTTTAATTATTTACTTAATGACTTGATATATCTTGTTAATTATTCGTTGCCGTTATTGCTATTATTAGAACTCATATACAATAAGAGAATTCCATAAAATTATCAAATAATACTTTAAAATTTCAGAGTATTCAAAGAGTATTTTCGAAATTGCGTAAAATAAAATTTAGTACATATCTTAGCTATACTGACAAAATATACAATTAATTACTATTTCAATATTTCAAATCACCGTAAATGAGGTGGATTTAACAAAAGAAAGACGTACAGTAGAATTACCACTTAGGCACTTACATAAATCTGTTTCTTTTGGAGTAATGTCTTTGTTCTTTAATCTTTATTGCTTAGGCAATATACCAGCACTACGAAACTCTGGAAGAGCTGGGGAGGGCAGGAAGATATCCCAGAAGATGGCAGCTCCTCTCATACACTATGAAGCAAAATCTCCCGGAATCTTCAGACAGTACTTTAGCAACGAAGGTTCAAATAATAGCATTAGGCTCCGTGCTTATTGCGACAGTGACTTTTGCCGCTGCATTCACTCCACCAGGAGGATTCAACTCAAGTGATGGCACACCAGTTTTAGCAAGAAAATCTGCCTTCATGGCCTTCATTTTGGCAGATCTTGCCGCATTTGCTTCCTCCTTTTGTTGCACAGTTTATCTCATATTTCTCGGGGCAAACAGGTCTGGTCGATTCTTGGAGAAAAGGCTGTACTGGATTCAGCTTCTCTTTTCGATTGCTTCAACATTCACGGGGCTGGCATTTGGGTTGGGTCTGTATGTGGTGCTTGCTCCAGTAAGAAAGGGATTCGGTATTTTTTTACTTGTGGTGACCATGGTTTGAAAACTCGGTCGAGTCCGAGTCGACTCGGGCGAGTCAGAACGGACTCGGCGGAGGCCAAGCCGTTTTTTGGCGAATTGGAACGGAATCGCATAAAAAAATAAAAAAAGGAAAAAAAATGGGGGAGGTCGAAAGAAATAGAAGGCGGTCAGACGAGACAGGTGCTCGAAGAGAGAGAGGCCAGACGAAATAAGCGAGGTAAGGAATGAGAGAGATTGAAGCTTGAAGTCTCTCGAACGGACAGGAGAAAGGAACGCCATGGCAGAAGAGAAGCTTTCAATTGGGATGGAAATGAAAGAGGAGATGGGTACGAGATCTTCTGTGGTCACAACTAATAAAGCCCTTCATGTACAAATGAAAATATATGCTTATAAATCTCAGTTCCCAAGCATTTCTGCCATACTAAGTTCAATATAAACAATATTAGTGCATTTTTAGACATTTAAACCGTTAAATTCAACAATTCTTGCTTAATTCGGCAATATTTATTTCTAATATTGTCATTAATTTATACATTGTTTCGTATATGAATTAATGTTTTGTTTGAAGAAATTAAAAATTGACGATTGTTAAACAACACAGTATGGCGCTAACATGTATTGATTGAACCAAATAAGTAAAGGACCAAATTAATGATAATAAGTTATAAATACTTTTTGTTAATTTAATTAAAAAATGTTATTATTTTGAAAAAATAATTTCCCTCTATTTTTCTATTTTTATCTGATTTTTAGAGGCATAAAATATTTTTTCATAAAAAGTCCGAGTTCCTGATCCGATTCACCCTATTTATTTTTTAGTTAATTTGATACTTTCAAACTTTGATATTGTTATTTCCTTTTGTAATTATATATTTCTTATTTTTTTATTTTTTTCTGATTTTTAAAGACATTAAAAGTGTTTTTTAAAAAAAATCCGAATTTCCGATCCGAGTCACCCGAGTTTTTCCGAATCATCCGATTCAACTACCGTGACCAACAATCCGAGTCCGCGTCCGATTCCGAGTTTAAGAACCATGGTGGTGACACTGGTGTTGTCCTTTATCAGCAACGCTAATGCTGGCCTAGGGGTGTTTAAAGACTTGGTAACTAACATGCCGAATTTCAGTCCGGTTTATCTCGGCTATTAAACTCGTGAGCTGACTCCAGGGGCGGAGCTACATGGTAGCTAAACTGGGCATTGTCCACCTTGTGCCACACAAATTGTTAAAATTTTATGTGTATTTTATTTTATTTTTTGAAAAATTATGTAATTTGCCCCCCTAATTAATTGGAAATAACAAATATGTCCCCCTACATATATTTTCTGGCTCCTCCCCTGACTGATTCGGGACATAATAAAGGAATATTTAAAGGAACTATATCAAAAAAACTAAAATTTAAACAAATTCCAAATTTTCCATACTAGATCCTTAAGTTACCTTAATTCAAACTATAATAACTGCCACTTCAATTTACCATAATCGGATAAAATATTAAATTGTGAACTCAAATATTACCGCTTAAAACTATGCAATACAAGCATCAAACTTAATTCAACTATTCAACACGAAAAAAAAGAACAATCATCAAAGAAAGCTTTCAAGAATCCAATTTAGCTGCTAAAGTAGGCACTAGTTAAAGCACTAGAGTAACATAGTAATCAAACATAAAACAATCAATCAATATATATACTATATACAAATACAAAGAATCATTACTATATCACAGATATAAATAAGTTAGACAAATACAAAGCATTCTTACATGAGCAATCTTATCAATAAATTACACAAATTTTAAATCTACTGTCACAAATACTAAGAAATCAAACTTATTTACACACGCAACCCTTTAAACGTACCACACTCACGCAACCTATTAGTCTGGTTTGGTTGTTAAACCATTCTATTCTCTGATACCACCTGTGACACCCCGTCGAATACTGTAACTGGACAGCACACGACAGAGCGCCCGCCGCGGATGCCTGTTGCACCCGCAAGGCTTACTAATTCTTATTTTACAATATAATAATGATTTTACACAATTAATATGCATGTCAAATATAAATTTATAATTAATAACTCAAATATAAAATAAATTCTACAACAGTCTGGTACATATAGGTTGCTAACCACAGTATCCAATGGCTTGCTACTCGTCTTGCTGTCCAGCACTTGATCTGAAACCTGGAACCCACATCCAATTGTGGAAACAATGCAAAAAAGCATAGAATGAGATAAATAAAATTTATCTCAGTACGGTATTCAGTTCAAGCCACATGAACTTCAAGAACATGTTTCGGAATCAATTACCGACCGAGTAAAGAAAATAAATAGCAATTATACAATCAATAATACAATCAGATGGTACGAACATATTATGCAACAATTTTAGAGCAATTACAGATTTATGCAATGCAAGTGAGCCCGACATTTTATTCAATTCAAAATTCAAATACAAATGATGATACAAAAATGTCGGCTCAATTTTGGTATCTCTTAATGCAAGTCTGGTTATCACAAGTCACAATCACACATCAATCAGATAGATACAGTTGTCCCTCCCCGAACTCGGGAGGATCAGGACCAAATTCACATTTCATATGCAATTCAGACAATCAGATAAACAAATATACTACAAGCTGAGAACACTACCACTCCACGGACCGGGTACCGTATAGAGTACCGGACTATAAGCGCTTATGACCGGAGTCTGGCCAGACGGGGGAGCCACTCCCCGACTCCAAACTTGAAAACGAGTGTCTATTTCAATCACACAAGTAGTATAAACTCTTCCATATCATATCCATTCTTTCAAATTGAATAACCATTCAACATGCACATATAATAATAAATAATATCAACACGACATAATGCGAATATGCTTGCAATTACAAATAATTCAAATGATGCAATGCAAGTAATTAATTTCTAACATGTACTCAAAGTTCTGTGGAATCCGCACCTGAAAAATGCAATCAAAATCAGCAAGCAAGTATCAACAAACAAACCTAACGCCTCTCCAAAGCATCGGTTGCACCGGCTTCGACACTCGACCCAATTCTACACAAATAAATTCTAATCTAAGTCCTTACTCAAACAAGCAAAACAAGGAAGCAATGATAATTTATTTTCAAACAATCTGTAACTGTAATTGGAATGTGGTCAGTTCCTTGGTTATACCTCATTATAAGCATCTTCACGGGTACCATGTACCATATACAAGTAATTGCATAAAACCCAAATTAGTCCATGGTACTAACGTACTTTATGCTATTCCAACTTGTGGTAAGCAGTAACAGCAATCCATCAAATTGGTACCATATACTTGCTGGTTACTATACTGTATATCTAACTAGATGGCTCGATTGTCGCGGCTTCGCCGCGACCACCTCAATATATTATATTTTATTAGGCATGGCCTTAGTTTACTGATTATCCCCTATGTATTATTCGGAATTGCATTAATGTGTCGTCCACATTGCTGCTAATTTATTTTATTATCTTCATTAACTTATGTTCTCTTTTAATTGGAACCAGAAAGCAAACGTGCGCATTTTTAATATCTTTTTCTCAACATGATTATTGGCTTTTATGCAGCATAAATACACAACTATACAAAAATTAGAACAAAGAAAAAACAAAAGTTTATTGAGGATAAAAAAAACTACCAACAATATTTTAATATATAAATCAAGAAGTATTGTCCTAAGATCATGTTGGTTTTTGATATATTGTTACTTGAAATACTTTTGGACACTGGTAGTAAGACTACTGTTTTTGATTAGTGACTCAACACTTCAACGTAAACTTTATTTTTTTTATCTTTATTTTTACTTTCTCCAGAGTGAAAAGGAAGTCTTCCTTCAGCTTGATGGACATGTTCATGGTCTGTATTCAAAAGAAAAAAAGATTCCATTAGTACAAACAAATTGCCAAATGATGAAATATATTTATCTTCTTGTATTTATTTCCTTTTTATAATAATGTACTTTTTACATGACACGAAAATATACAAGGATCTAGAATCAACTCATTCAATACCAAGGAACATAACATTTATCACATCATATATATTATCCCGCAACTTCAAATTGAAAAAAATTAAAAAAAAACTAAGAAATATTCTGAAGTTTAACTTAATATCAGATACTAATAGTCTGAGACAAACTCCACATTGCTGTTACATATATGCAGTTTCATCGTTAAAATATAATAAGCAGGATCACATAATATAAATATGAGCCAAATATTCTTCTCTTAACAATAACGACTCCCTTTTTATATGTACGCACAATACAATTTCTAGTTGAAAAAAAAAACTTTCCAAATTAATTAAATCTTCATGTAATGTTTGTTTCACCGTTGTATTATACGATCCAATTCTTGCTTTAGCCCTGCCAATTTTTATGTGGCTTTTCTCTAATCGTAATGTAAGCCTAGGAGAAGGCAAATATAAGAGAGAAAATTCAGTTGTGAAGCAATTATATATCCAGTTTACCTAATTACTCTAGTCTATTGTTTATATAATTAGCCTTTCATAGCATGATATGTTTCTGTCAAGCCTTCAAAATTTAATTTGTCATTCAGTTTTCATTTAAACCTTCAAAGTGAAAGATATTATAAAAGGATATAAACTATGACTGTTTTTGCAATAAAATGAACAAAAGTACCTTGCAAAAAACCTGTGATTAAACTAATTTCACTTTGAAGACACTCAATTTGAGGTAATAATTAACCAATCACTTTCTTACCGAAATATGTTTAGATTTCTTAGTATTTCTCACTCGAACATTTCGCCCACTTCAATACCCCTGAAATAGTAGCATCGTGTAATGTATAAGTCAATGTAATCATTATTTCCTACAATATCATAAGAACAGCTAGATGCATGAAGTATCATGCATTGATAGTGAATTAGCACACTGATAATACATGCTCTGAACAATGTTGTGTTTCTTAGCACTCTGATGTCGAAATAGCACTCTAGCAAGCAAGCATTTAAATCTTTGATATATACTTTAATTGCCACATTAGGGAAGAACAACATGAATCAACTGCGATATGTTATCTTACCAACTTAGTCTTGTCACGATCTCAAGGAATCAAGGCTCGAACTGGGGCCATGTGCAGAATTATTTATCAGCAGACAATGGCCTTCGTACGAACAACTGCTGTGACGAAACCCACATACATGAACTTGTCATCATTCATGGTCAGCTAACAATTACCTCTAAATGGTCAATACCTTTCCAATAACCTTGAAAGTTAATGGCAAAATAATTTGTTGATATTGTCAGAATCCTAAATCAGAGGCACAACAATTCAACTCATAGCAAAATATTTTATTTCTTTTGCTTGGTGGACTAATTTTTGTGGGTCATAGCCTAGGTAACCTGTTTTGCTCCCCACTTTTCACATATAGTCTGCACATGAGAAGTTTCATACAAGATTTTATACCAGTACTGGTGCGAGTACAGTGACATATTGGTAAACTGAGCAGTATTGTACAGGGATTGTTAATTTATAGTTTGCAACAGAAGTTAAATAAATTTATGGCATTTATGTCCTTTTCAATATCTTTCTATCATGACAGAGAAATCAAAAAGCACTGATTTCCTATTATTGAAAAAAAGGCGAGGTAAACAATTTCAGCATACCCTCTCTTTCTTCACCACAGATTATGAACGAAAGAATTTTGAATTAAAATTAAATAATACTTTCTCTAGCAGTACACTGCCAATTTGGGAGGTCCATAGATGTACAGGATTATTGATTTTTTAAAAAATTTCCCACACAAATAGCATTTGTATTGTCTTCAGTCATGTAATAATTAAATATTGATTGAGAGGCGGTAACTGTTATTACACACTATATGATACTGCACCTTTAATGATGAGTATAGCAAGACCGTAAAAAAAAGCCAGATATAGATAAACCGGCACTGATTTGGGTTGAGATGTGTCATTCACTGACCAATCCAATGCGAAATGCATGATAAATAGCAGAAAGAAGCATGAAAGCTGTATTAAACACTTACTGATAAGTGATAACACAACTTTTCTTATTGCAGAATATAAGACCCTAAAAAATTGATCCAAAAAATTTTCAGTTATAATTTGAACATTTCAGTTAAATACTGAAAAGTTAAGCCTAAAGAAAATAAATAGGAAAAGGCTGCCATAATTTTATAAAACACTAATACAAATATTTGGAGTCATATGTAAATACAACAAATCAAACATCTTATGGTACAAATAGCAGAATCATGAAGAGGTAGAAGAGAGCTGGAGCAGTACGTGATTTTGGTTTATGTTGATGCAATTTCAACTGCTTTAGTTCTGAAAAATTTTACAAATTTCCTTGGGTGAGAAGAGGACCTTTGCAACACTAAAGAAATTACAGAAGGATATGAGTAATTCTCATTAAAAAAAAAACTCCCAGAAATTACTGGTAAAAAATGTAGTATAAACACAGTGAAAACCTTAATTGAATAGTAGAAAATAAACTACTATATTACCAATTGCAGGAAAAGCAATTTCCATGGTACGGATGTCATTTATAGCATGAATCCTAATCGAACCACCTCTTGTTTACGAAATAAATCTCTACCTATGAGCAATACAACATTCAATTCTTTCATAGACATTTTGCAATAATCAAAGGAAACATTGAATTCTGATTTTGGTAACTAACATTTATCAATGAAGAAATTGGCACGAATGATTTACTGCTACCTCCAAATATAAAAGTAGCTTATATATTCCTAAACATCTCTCCAAAAAGACCAAAATAAACAACCAAATAAAAAGAAAAAAAGGCACCTGTCCTTTCCCTGCAGATGAGTGAGAACCGACGAGAAAACTAATCTAAATAATATATAAAAATTAACCTTCTCATATTGTCCAAAGTAAGTTCATCGTTGAATAGCTTTGCAAAGCTCAATATTTCATCATTGGAAACACGTCTACCTGTCCGGACCTAAGCACAAATGCAACACCAACAGAAAAAAAAAGAAATCAACTCCAGAATGTAACACTGAAACATCCATATTCAAATATATAACCAAAATTTCAACCTGACCTTATTTAAAAACTCATCAAAATCTTCAGCTGTTTTTTGGACTCTCCACTTTGTAAAGCCTGAACTTCCTTTGCCATTTCTTTGGCAGTATCTTGCAAAAATTTGACATATTCTATTTTTGCTTGAAGTCTGCTTTTTAAAACTTCCTGTAAACCAAAGTACACACATTCAAGAGTAATATGAGAGCACCACAGCAGCAGTAGAAATCTATGTAGGGGAATTGCTTCCTAAATGCCACGAAATTAGAGATCCAGTCCTTTTTGACAAAAATGCCCTTCTATTTCAATAGGAGTGTTACTTGAGAGGGGTTGAATTGAAAAAATGCGATGGTATTATAATCCAAAAGGAGTGCCTCTCCAAATTAGGGACGTGTATGGAGCAATTCCCTCTATGTAGGTATTATACCAACATGAACAGGCAATCAATATTATGAAAATTTGAGCTTCTTGCTGGTCTTTATGTTTAAAATTAACATTAGATTCTCTGTAAGCCCTTATGTTCCATAGATCCCAAGGAACAAATACATAAATAAACGCTTCTCTAAACACCATTTTTCATTTTATTAGATCATCATATTCCAGTTTTCAAATTGGTCAGAATAGCTTTGCGATTCATAATCTTAGTTTTATCATTACGAATCTTAATGAAGTTATCAAGAAGAAACAATTTTAACTTTCCTTCTATATTCATGACAACCGGAAAAGGAAAATCCATAAGAAATTAAACTGCAGAACGTAAAATATATCAAAAAAGCAGAACCAAAAAGTATAGAGCAACCTATCAGTATATGAATAAGGAAACTGTAAAAAGGAATGAGTTGTATTTGTTTTTGCAGAAGAACATATATCTGTGTATGTAACAACATATATAGATAAAATAGAATGAGGTTTCAATTCTCATCACTATTGGTACACGTAGAGTATAATAAAATACACATGGAGTATAGTACAATACTGAAGTAGAAACATAAATAAGACATGCACACACAGATTTTTTACCTATTCGCAGGCCATAAGAATTATAAATAAAAACATAGAGTCTCAATATCTATTGGCTAAATAGATTAATGCAGAGTCCAATCGAAAGTAAGCATGAATTCCCACTACTCACCTTTGTGGTTTGCAAGTGCAGTTTGCAGAGGGAGCAGGTTCGAAGGCAATGGATTTTGACGAATTAATGCGCAACCAATCATCAGCTTCATCACTTAAAGCACATCTAAAATTAAATTTTTGCAATCTTAATAGCTCCAGAAATATCGAGATTCAATAAAAGGATAAATATCAATTGTAAACCTATGGCATGGCTAAATTTTTTAAACAGTTTATGAAAATACCCTCCTCGCTCTTAAAACAGTCAATATGTTGTTATACATTGTTCTGACTTGACCAGCACAATATAAAAAACATGAATTGTAACATATCAATTTCTGTTAACAGTTAATTAATGAAGTGAAATTCTAAAGCATATCTCAGTAGATATATCTTAATAGAACAATAGTAATAGAAAATAAATAGATGGAGGGTTGGACTCAAATAATTAGTTACGTTAATTATTTACCTCAAAGAAAGAGGTTTTTGTTTTGTTTTTTTTTTCTAGAACATCGAGCGAGCCACTTTAATCTCCTAGTTGCTAGTCTTATTGTCGCTTCGACTTCACCCCTATGCCATTATCACCTCAACTGCTTCCAAAACTGTTAAATTGAAGCTTAATCATATAGAGAGGAAAACGAAGAGCAAAAGTAGAAGAAAAAAATTATTTTTTCTTAAGAAAGGAAGACACCAATTTCATATTAAGAAAAACATATTCCATTAGTAGTGACTTAAGTTAAGGTGGACTAGTAGAATTAAGCAAAAGGCTCAATTTTAATGTTATTTGTTTCTAAACCCAGTTTGTTGATCCTGCTACGCTAAATTTCTATAAAAGGTACATTGCTTAAAGAAAGAGATAGGAGTGTTAACAGAAAAATAATTACCATACAGTTCCTAATGTGTTGCAAGCATAAATCAAAATCTGAATGTTTTCCAACAACCAACTTCCTAGCATACAAACTCTTTCTGTTTCATGGGACTCTTTAACATGCCTACTGAAGTTACCTTAAATTCAATATGACATTGCAACCCTGCAAAGGGTAATAAAAAGCCTTGCCTTGGCATGACAATAAATGTCTATTTAGACGGTCCTTCATCCCATAGATTTGACTTACAGTCTTCAATAGAACATGAAAATGGCTTCTTGAATTGTCAAATTAAAAAATCGATAAAGTATTCTCAAATGAAATTTGAAGTGAATATGACCTCATAAGAAAACAACAAATGATATTTTTCTTTATCAACTATGAGATTTTTTCTTCGCAGAATATGACCTAAGAAGAAAACCACATATGACATTTTTCTTCATCAATTTGAGAAAACATAAGTCAATTTTATGCTGTGAAGTTCAAAATATAATGAACAAAATTCGAGAAATAAAAGTGAACATGACCTCAAAAGAATGAGAAAGCATGTGCTGTTTGAGCTGCGATGGCTTTTTGAACCAAACACTGCACTCCTTTCAAATCTTCCTTTCTTCCTCTATCTGCTCCTGCTCCTCTAGATCTACTCGTGCAGCTGCTTTTTCCTGCAGCTACCACTTCTCAATTTATGATTCCAATTGCAACAAAATAAATTCGACGCAAAGAGGCGACAATCATAGACAAAAAGTTACTTGATGTGTAAAGAGTCAGAAGTGATCAAAGCTCTCTTAGATATTAGAATACCACAACATTCACATGCATCCCTCCTAAATATCTCATTTCTTGTTGTTCTCTTCCTTCTTTGTCTCTTGCTCCTTCTCCACCTCTATCAGCATCAGATTCGATTGAAATTCACAACACAAACGACCAACTCGCACTGAAAATACGAAGATTGAAGAGGGGATCGTGTGGGAAGGGGAAAAGAGACACCACCATCACTCCTTCAATTCCTTGCCAGCAATGGTCTCATATAATCTGTAAAGAAAAAAAAATTAAGATCATGGGATTATATTTCCTTGGATTGAATAAAGGGATCAACATCACCTTCTTTTCCATCAGGAGGCGACAAAAGGGGAGAAGATGCGACGAAGGAGGCTGCAGCGAGCTCTGCTCCATGGCCGCCGCCCTTCTCAACGGCGAACTCGATGGTGCTTTCCTCTCCGCCTTCACCTCCGCCCCAGCCGCCCCGACCCATTTGCCTCCGCTTCCGCTTTACCTCCGACCCCAACTCCCTCCGAAGTCATCTGCCTCTGCCTCCCTCTGCCCCTCCGCCTAGCTCTCCGCCCTCACATCCGCTCGTCACCCTCGCCTTCTTTCCTGCTCGCCCGGAATCGATTGATAAAAAAATGGCCAGCACACACCGCCGAGAATAGAACAGAGGCGAAAACATAGAAAGAAATGGAAAATAAGAAAGATGGGTAGAAATTGTAAAGGGAAGGAAGACAGACCGAATATAAAGAAAACGGAACTTCATTAAATGCACGGACCACAATAATAACACACAGGAAAAAAAAGCAGAACTAAACATGGTTGACATTTAATTCAATACGCCCGAACCACAGACGTACAAAAAATCAGCACCGTTCTTGTATCCGGAAGCCAACCGCATGATGAGCTAAGGGCGTAGATAATCGGTCAGATTGAAATGAATTTTTTACTCCACTGCATACTCTACTGTGGGCCCACCCTCGAACATTGCAAGGAACTCACAGCAAGAAAACACCGACTCCATTCATCGTTGACCTTGTAATTACAAGTCATGTAATTCAAATCGAAAAAAAAAGAAGACACTGTAGCTAGAAGACAAAATTGAAAATGTCGCTGACTTTTTGCATGGTAATTCAACTGAAAATTCAATCCAAAAAAAAAAAAAAGTTACTGTAGATAACAAAATCCCATGGGGTATCAAGGATTACTATGTTTAAATTTGTGTAAAGCTTATACCATTCATTTGCCTATTTCTTTAATCCTAATTACCAGTAATAAAAACAACAACAAAGATCTGAAATTCCAGCACCAATTTACTAGCAAATACATAGTAAAAGCAGCACACAAAAATGAAATTCCAGCAGTATAAATCAAAGTTCCAGCAATACCCTTAGTAATAAATACATAAAAGCAGCTATATAAAACTGAAATTTCAGCACCTAATTAACAAAAAGTAAATAAAAACAGTAACGAACTGAAATTCCGACAATAAATTTAGTTGCAAACTCAGTACAACTGAAATTCCAGCAATAAGGTTCACAAGAAAAAAATAAGGAAAAATTACAGGAAACCAGCGCCTAGGAATCAAGTACATCTTTAGACCTTTATATAGTTTAAAAGCATATGATCATCCAAATAGAAAAGAAATGAGTCCAATAAATTAATTTAACTCATTGAGCTAAACAAACAAAAGATAAGCTCTAATAAACTAAGCTATCTAAAAGTTAAGTTCTCATTTTATTTTCATAACGTGTCCTGATAAAAATCAGTCCACAACAACTCAATCAGAAAGGAAAATTTTATAACAAGGAAAACATGACTCGTCTTGTACCAGCACATGCAAATAATGGGCTGGCCAAGCAAATAGAACTATCATTTAGTTTGCACGCAACCAAACAGGAAAGGAGAAACATATTCTTTTTTTTTTGAAATTTAATAAGGACAGCTTTTACCCAGTCAAGGCAAATCCGAACCAAAACCAAATTGGAAATGATTTATGCAGTTCAGATTATTCTTGAAATCTACTAATAAAAAGAAACAAGTTTCCCAAAATTTCACACTCAAATGGTTTTCAAAGATTGACAGAAAATTCAAGGAAAAGCTTTGAGAATTGAAATTGCTGCCCCAAAAATTGAACTTGTTTTCAACAAATTGTCAAAACTGTTCATAAACCCTAACTCAAAATTAAAGCTAGTTTTCACAATAGATCAGAAAAATAAATGCTAAGTCTTAAAGAAAAGGAACTAAAATCACTTAAGAGTTACTCAAATAGATGATTCTTACTCTCTAGCTGGTCCGAGAAGGGAATCCGAACCAAAAACAGCAGCTTCCGTGTTTCTGTTTTGCTGAAATTTATGAGAGAGATCTTGCTTCACACTCAATTTCTGAATTTTCCACGATTTTTGCTTAGATTTTGGTGTGGAAATTCTGGTGCGTGGTTACAGAGAGGGGACTCAATTTGTTGGAGTTATGTCCTAGAAGTCAATATTTCATGACTTATTTTCTTAGTTTATGTTAATGATGATATTTGATCATTTGTTCCTAGAGTTTATTATTGACAGATCATTCAGGTTGAGGATCTGAATTGTAGATCTCTGTGGATCATTCATTAGAATGACAATAATAAATCTAAATCGTCCATAATCTTGATAATTAACAAGGAACATTAATTATCATAAAAGATTAGTATGCAAGTTAAGTGATGATTAAGTTCTACAAATCATAGGTAAGGAGTTACCGACTTAATTGCATATGTGTATGTTATTGGAACATAGTACAGGACTTGACCCAATGAAATAAACATTTGGATTGTGTTATGTGTCATTGTTTATTTCATATGAGTTTGATTCTGAGTTTGAGATGTTCACCTTTTCCACATGAGGATAGGTTCAATAAATATCGTCTAACGTTGATTCCTGATAAAGGCTGCTATAAGGACTTTATTTATGTTCTCTTGAATTGTGCGGGGAAAAGTTGTTCATCAAGAAAACCGTATGTCCCTCATTAGTATACCTAGTGAGTGATGATATCTGTTTGGGCCCCTTGATGGAGTTGGATCGTATGCTTGCAAACTAGACGATCAACTCTAGATCAAGAAATGTATAATCTGCAAGAATGACACATTCCTATCTTGGATTATACAATGATATCATGTGACATAAGAATCAGACAAGGAAATACTTATATTTCTTGTGCAGGATTAAGATATTGTAACGGTACATTATTTATGCGAATTGGGAATCATAACGTGTTGCTAGATACCGCTTATGATTATTGGAAATAAATAGTGATTTATTCTCCATGGCCAACATAGCATAAATCCTCAAAGGGTCACACAAATAGGACTTTGACCACACAATGCATTATCTATTTATTCGCAACAGTGAGTATTGCGGAAATATGATGAGTTGATTAATTAATTATATACCGTTATGAACCGTTATAATTAATTAAGTCAAAGAGATCATATAGAAATAAATTAATGCATTATCTAATCCCAAAATAATTATTAATGAGTTAATAATTAATTTTAGATCAACACATTTCAATATAAATGGTTATATTGATTAATTGAGCCATTATTTAATAGGAAAATATATAGCCCAATTATAGAGCAACCTAATGGGACTTTAATTAGGTGAATTAAAGACCCAAATGAGATTGTGAGGTGGCCCATATAGGCCCAATTCGTGGCCAGCCATAGGGTGGCAAGAGGTGTAATTTTGGGGAAGTTTTTCCTAGGGTTTGAGCTCTATAAAAGGACCCCTTTGGAGGCTCCAAGAGCTAGCCTTTCTCTCTCCTCTCTTTCTTCCCTTTGTGGCTGCCACAAACCTCCTCTTTTCTCCCTCTTTTGCTCATGTGTTGAGCTCTCTTCTCCATTTAAATGAAAGATTTAATTGCTAGAAGAGAGAAAGCTAATGGGATTAGGCTTGTTCTTGGGTGTGCTAGCACATACCTTGAGAACGTGGTTAATCTCCTTGGTGGACTCGAGGCCGGCGCCATCCATGGAGAAGATGAGGCGTAGGAGAGCACGCCATCGACTCCCATGCCATGGATTCGAGCCTCGTGAATGCGATTTCATGAGAGGTACAATTTCTCCTACTTTCTCTCTTGATTTGATGTGTGAATGCTTTAGCACTAGATCCTTGTCTTGCTTGATGTTTAATGGAGATTACTTAGTTGTAATTGATCTAAAAATTAAAATATGAGCATTTCCTAACACAATTTGGGGCAGAAATGGCATCGGTGGGGATGAGATTAGAAACAGCTCTCAAGATATTTCTAGATGAGATGCTTATAACCCAATTGAACATGGTGCATGCATTATCAAATGGACTAGAGACTAGTATTACAAAATAATATCTCATCCTAATTAAAAAAAATATCACTAATCCTTGCATAAAAACAATTATGCCACATAAGATATATAATTAAACTCTTTATAACACAAACTAGAAATGTAGAAATTTTCATATTTCTATTTTTTTATTAATAGCAATTAGTATAAAATTCAATTTTATACAAAGAAATTATTCAAATTAAAACCAAGCAAGTGCACCCAAATTTACTTAAAATAAATTCAGAAACAATAAAAATTTCAGGGTATCACAAGATATCTATTGTGTTTGCCATTATTTTGAAATGTATAATGTTTGATGAAATAAAGAAAATGGAGCACTATTTATGGATAGAATGTTGGCACCCATTGGTGTAAGAGGCATCCCTTAGTTTGCACCCTTTGGTGAGAGTCTAATTCGATGGCACCTTTTGGCCTTTATATTTAGATATGCATCTTTTCAATTGCACCCTTTAAACTACTCATTTGATCGCATTCTTTGACAATGCACCTTATTAGGGCTGTACAACGGACGGATTAATACTTTTTAATCAAAATTTTAACCCAACCCAATTAGAACGGGTTGAAAAAAACTTTCAACCGACCCACCCGTAACCCAACCCAACCCATATTACTTTTTACATGCAGATTATTACGGGTTATGCGGGTTATATGGATCATACGGGTTGTGATTTTAATTACACAAAAATAAAAATAATCACATAAATAAAATAAAAAATGAGTTAGCACGTAAATTTTTAATAAATAGCATTCATGAAACAAAAACAGCAGCGGTAACAACCTACAAAGTTCATAGTACAAGTCTAAGTAAAATACATTATATATATTATATACATATATAAAAGCTCCAACATGTACGGCTGTAATTTAGCACTGCAGTTAGCACAATGTTTATATATTATTTTTTGGATAATTCTATGGTGGACTGAAATTTTAAACCGGGCTTGAATCATGATCAACCAAATTTCTTCATAATTTTAAATGAACGATCTAGATTTAAGCCCGATTTAAAATTTCAGTTCACCATAGAATTACCTTTATTTTTTTGACAAGTTTATGTGTAGTTTGCATTTATATTTAGTAAAAAAACACATGATGCGTACACATCGGACTCGGCTCTGTCCGTTATGATCCCACGAGACAAATCATTAAAAGAGTTACTTCTTTGTTGGGTTATTCAAATGTCATTATTAATTATCCAGCTATAAATACATTGTGCGAAAAAAAGTGACTATTAAACACTCTCATTTGCATATCATTTTATTAATTCAACCATTGTGCAACGGGATATTAGCACTAGTAACAATAAATTCATGACAATAATTAAAATTCAAACTAGATGTTGTATTTGTCGGGTTGAACGGGTTAAACGGGTTATCAAGTGTAGAAATATAATCCGACCCAATACAACCGGGTTGTTAAAATTAAAACCGACCCAACCCGGATAATGTATGAACCCGTTAAAATACGGATTGGGTTGGACGGGTTGAACGGGTCGGACGGGTTTCTTTTTTTCTTGTACAGCCCTACACCTTATAAATAACATTATATGGTCTCTACATTTAAATAACATCTTTTCGTTTGCACCTTTTGGGTAAAAACAACATCTTTATTATATGTAAGATTATGAACATTATTTATGAGTTTTAAAAAATCATAAAATAACATAATAATTTTTTTTATTGTATATTTTTATTTTAGAAAGTTATAAAATATAGAATATTAAGCTTCAAGACATATTTTGCTTCAAACCAATAAAAACAATAAAATTGACGATAAATTTTATTATATGTAATATTGTATATATCAATTAATTTAAATATTGAAATAATATATGAATTAAAAATGAAAATTTTGAAGTACAATTACTTATATCGAGCTAGCTAGCTCGAGTTAGAGACGAGTTGAGTTTGAGCTAACTTAAATAACTCCAAAGTAGTTTTAACTCTTGTACCCAACTCTCTCAAAGTCGGCTCTTATATAGTCCTATGCTGGCCTCTTCAGGATTAACAGCAGATTTGGTATTACTAGATGACAGAATATTTATTTAGAGTGCGGCACCATGAATGGTCCATGATTCATACTCACTCTTAGTCACAAGGCCCCTTGCCACTGGACCCACATTTCTTTTGTGCTATTGCAGCCCTATGTTATGTATATTTTACAGTTTTCAGAACTAGGGCTGTGAATGGTACTCTATTACTCATTTATCCAACCTGTATCGTATTCGATAAGACGGGTATGGATAAGGTTTTATTTTCGTTAAGTTATTGGGTATGGGTATGAGTAAAAAAAAATTTCGTTAATTTATTGGGTATGGGTATGGGTATGGGTAAGGCTATTTCATATTCGTTAATTACCCATACCGGTATATATATAGTTTATAATCATCATCGTAATCAGAAAGATATAATTGTAAGATTCAGTTATACGTTAATAACAAATTAAATCGAAAAAATATGATTGTAATATTTAATTGATGCATTAATAGTTAAATTAGACAATTAAATTGCAAGATTTGATTGAGATAATATTACATCAAAATTGGAAATATATGATGGTAACATTCAATTGATATGTTAATTAATTTTTTTCGATTTTTATTCATCAGTACTACTTATAAAAGCACTAATGTAAGAGTGTAAAAACTAAGGATACAATTTTAGTCTGACAATCTGCACCGTTCATTATTTTTTATTCTATAATCTGGACCATTGATCATAAAATATTAGATTGATGAGTGGATCAGATGTTATCTCCGACCAAACAGATTTTTATTTTCTGAACTTTCGCTAGAATCATAACTCTCAACCAATGCGAGCGGAACAATCGAGCGTGCCCCCAGTTCGATTCCTTCTTTGGAAGATTTATTATTTTTTTTCAGCGGCTCTCTAATTTTATTTTTTTTTGTTTTGAATATCACCCACAGTCGAAAACCCTACCCTAACCAAATCCACGGATCCGATGAACCACAATCGCTCCCTCACCTACGACCGATCGCCACCCTTCACCAAGACCCACGGATCGCCACCTCAGCCCCTGATGCACATAGGTCAGCCACGGACCGTCACACCCCTGATGGACAGATAGGCTGTGGCGCTGCAATTATTATTATTTTTTTTGAAATTTTACGCATCGTTTCGATTTAACTTTGAAATTCAAATCTGGACCGTCGCCCCTTCGCTCTCAGAGGAAATGTTCGCTCCCCTATTTAAACCAAATATCACAACCAAGAGATGGCGGGCATGTCATTATTGTTAGCAATTTCCAATTGACTGAGGTACTCCTTTTCATATCCCTCTATATCTTGATTGATAAATTATGTGGTTTTCTGATTTAATTCATTGATTTTAATACATAATCATGCCCTCCTCTGCCAATGATTTTATTGTTTGATATTGATAATTTTGTGATTTCAAGATTCAATTATAGGCCTTTTGTGCTAATTCCTGAATTTACCAAGCTCGGAACATTCTCTTTTCCGATTATAACTAATTTAACTTCATATTGTTGATTGTGCAGAATAGGATACCATGCTGGTAATGCACAGATTTGTCATACGCTGAGTCTTTTTTTTTTTAAATTTGATTTTGCTGTGGTTTGTCCAACCAATTAATACATGGAACACTTTTCGTTCATTTGGGTAATTGGCAAATTAAATTATTTCCCTTATATATGGTTACCTGGTTTCAACTTTGTTCTTTTACCCATAAAATATGATGTGCATCTGGTATGGAATTTTGCAAAAACTTGTTGCAAATTAAGTGTTTGATTAAATGCCTCTTACAAAACAATTTTCACTCTTATATAGTTGTTGCTTTTCTTTTCTTTTTTTGTGATTACAGAATTTAAAGAAGGCAAAGTGGATATGAGAATGATCGAGGCAATACATGGTTCAAGTGTTAAGAGTCGGCGGTTGTTGGACTGTCGTGAGGGGACACTGACAGACCAGACCTAAACAGACTTAAACCTGAAGATCTCATTCAGTGTGAAAAATTCTCTTACATCTATTCAGTAATTAATTTTTTATTATTTCATTAACTGTCGATGGTAACTTCTAATATTGGATCTTGCATGAAAGGTTCCCTAGGTTGGTGTTGTACTGAACTTGTAGTTTTTCCCTTTGATAGTTTAAAAATTAACTAGCCTGGAAGGTGTTTCCTTATTTAAAACCTAAAATGTTCTTAGCCATACCAGGTATAAACCATATAGCCCATTTCATATGTTCATTTTATTACCAAAATAATTTAGTGTATATGTCTAAATTGTCAGTGTAACTGTGCATCAGTGCAGAGGCCTCAATGACATGACTTTAAAACATTTGGATTGATGCTTTCTGTTATTTTCAGTTGGAGGAGTTATTTTCTGGACCTGTACCATAGGTAAAAGAGTCAGGAAACTGGTGTAAGTTGTTCTTCAAAATTTGCTACTTTCATGGGGCTTGAAAAAGGGGTTGTATAAGATATTCTATTAATTGTACGTGCTATTTTGAATTAGATAGATCGACACTGTGGAAGTCATATCATTTAGGTAAGATGTAATTACACATTTACAATCTCATATTTTGACCACTTGAGTAAGGTCCAATGCCATCATACACCAAATGGAACAATTACCTGTGGGACAATAAAACAATTACCATATGTGCGACAATGAGTGGTGCCACCACCTGTTCACTTGCTCAATTTGGAGTCATTTTTGAATTTTGAATCTCAATAATTGGACCAAAATTGAGTTTGAGTTTATTTTCTTTATTTTCCTAAAATTCTGTAAAATTGTATTACTACATCAATTTTCTACTGTAGTTTAATCGCAAGATAAACTTATTTAGGGCGTTAGTCAGGTCAAAGGATACATAAGTTACGAAATTACCATCCTAATGGTAATGATGCTTGTTTATTGAATATTATTTTTATCCTGCGTTTTAGAAACAAAAATGCATTCAGTTGGAAAGCTTCGCAGCTGAGTACCTTTTTGTCAGGTACCTTTTTTTCACTCTGCTAAATGCCTTTTATTAATTAATTATGGAAATATAACAATTTGTATTTGTACGTTCTCTGTTTCTCTTTTTTTTGGGTTAAAAATATTTAGGGAGGTTTATATGGAGTCATGGATGATAGGGGATAGGGGAAAGTACATATACACGTCTCAAGAAGAGATGCAAGCTGTTGCCGATTATATATAGGGAGAAGGTTGTGTCAACATTTCTCATTTAGCTAGCATGTCTAATAAGTTGATAGATTTGGAGCTCAAGCTGCCCCAATTCGATGAACGCTATAATACAGGAGCAATTGAAGTTGCTTAGATAGTTTTTTTTTTTTTAAAAAAAAAAATTAGTATTGTAAAACAAGTTAAGATAATTTATATGTATCTTTTTTTTTCTGGTTCTGTGAAAGAAATGAAATGTTGGAAAGATGGATATTTTGTTTTATACGAAGGTAGATACAACCCTTTTAACAGAGTGGCTTTTGTGATTTAATTTTGGTTTATTAGCCTTGAGATATTTTATTTTGGTTTCTAAATAGAAAAGAAAATATTGCAGATAATATATGGAGATCAAGGCTTTCGATTGGTATGTCGGGCATCCCAACTTGTGGAACTTTATGAAAATTTATGGCTCACTTACATAATAAAAAAGTATTGCATCAAGGCTGTCTACTATTACAGCTGATATTTTGTTTTTTGTTGATCAAATTATAATGTCAAATTATAATATTTTGTTTTTAAGAATTCTATGAATTAATTTTTTTTATAAAAACTGAACTCATATATTGAATTTCACAGATGAATTTCTCTTCATATGGTCATAAAACTTTACTATTCTAAAAATAAGAGTTGAAAACAGTGTGAAAATCATAGATCTCTTTTCTTTCATCGTCCGCCTACACAACAATATTTGGAGTTAGGTTGTGAAAATCACAGATCTCTTACCGCCTACACACAATATTTTTTCTAAATTTTTGGGAATATTTTTTGGGTAGATTTTTATACCCGAAAATTGAATAAATCACATGAACGGTCTATACTGAAATGATTTTATCTACTTTGTCGATTTTGTCTTTTTATCGTGTTTGTAGTTAGATTGTGAAAATCACAAAGTCGTCCACCTACACAACGGTATTTTTTTTGTATTCTAACGGATAGTTTTTCATACCCGAAAAACTAAAAAAATATTTTTTAAAGATCCGCCCACACATTGGGTGGGCACTACTGCTAGTATACTATAATGTTCATTCATGCGCTACATTAAACAAAACGCAAAATTTTTCAAAAGATCCCTTCTTTTTTGTCGTCGTTTGAGAAAAAAAAAATATTAAATAATTAGTAATTATACAATTATGTATTTTCTTATGACAATTGAATGAAAAGAAATTGTATGATTTTATTATATTTAAAATATTATTCAAAGTTACACATTATTGGTATATTTATTTGATATTATTTATTTAACCATATTGTAAATTTTTTTTCATGAGTTATTAACATTATTACCCATTTTCTACCGTTACCCTACCCTTACCGTTAATTCTTAACGGGTAAGGGTAGGGTACGGGTAATGACAATTTTAATGGGTAAGGGTAGGGCATGGATAAAGAAAGTTTTAACGGGTATGGATATGAAAAATGTCTCTATCGTATCATACCCAACCCATTGACAGCCCTATTCAGAACGGTATACCAATAAAACCCCATACAGCCATACCGACGGCTCAACCGGTTCGGTGGACGGGACGGTATTTAAAACATTGCTGTTGGCAGCTAATATAAGCCAATGGTTGAAAAGACACATGCTACTATGGGTTTTGGCCTGGATTGCCCCTTTCTTGACCGTATTTTTGTTAGCGTTTATTTATTAAATAACAAATACTGAGTTTCTGAATTCAGTGGTTGGGAAGTCGTTTGCACTTATGTGTAATCTTAAAATAAAAACTAGTTTTAATTTCGCACGTTGCGCGATTCATTCCTATCTGAAAATATTATGAAATGCTTTCGTAATGGAGTGCGGATATTTATCTTATATATATAAAAAGGGAAAAAGAATAATTCTCAGAGGGAGATCAATTTTGAACAAATTTATGTGAGTTATATAAATCAAAAGAGCAATCTTTAAATGAAGATAGTGTGTTACTTAGGGATTTTAAGTAGAAACAAAAACAATTAGAAAATACAATAATTCATATCAGGCTATCAGCACTATGTTCCTCACATTTAATACAGGTTTTCAAACTACCTATTTATTGCCAATTACTGAATTACACATGCACTTGTGACGACATACCTAAACATGATTTAGTTTCCATTTCACAAAATTTGAAAACAATACTACACCACTATGTATCATGAACCGTGTGTTTCCTTTGCATTTAACGCCCTAACTTTTTAAACATCACAAAAAACATATTTAACATAGAAATAAACATGAAAACCGATGACGGGTGATATAATCTCAGAATGATAATACAAATTTATATAATGAAACAAAACTCACTGATCCTAAAATGCTAATATTAAGCAAGACTTGCTCATTGATATAAACCTAATGACATCATCCCAAAATAATATACCATCTCTCTCTCTTCAGAGATACAGATACCTCAATCTGAAACGAAGACATACAATTTTTTCAGATTTTGGAAATTACTCCATAAAGATAAAAATACCTTCATTTATTGTGATGAAGCATCCAATGCAAAATAAGAAACCATTATAGTCTAGTCTTATCAGTAGGCAGCAGCAGGACCTCAAAATGGACAAAAGGCATATCAAAAGTGAGCAACCATTGCTGATACTTTAAATCTTGACATCATACATTGGTTAAAGATAATTTTCATCTTTTAACAGATCATCAAGATGATGCTTAATGGATGGTTAAAAAAAAGTTCTCTAAATAAAATTTCAATAATAGATAATAGAAGCATCTGTTAACAGTTTTGTACCATCATTAGTCGGAGACCTCATGCTCTTGACGATTTCAGGCCTCCTACGAATGATATTATGAATTTACATGTGTCCTGCAACAAAACAAATAATATTTGAGTCTTCAATAAGCAAAATATTTAAAATCAAATTTAATTAACCAAGAGATGTGGTACCGAAATCTAAGAGCTCGATCATGCATGAGAACCATCGGAGCTGCCTCACTTGTCTTCTCCTAAATCATTTAATATTTTTTGTTAAAATAAATTAACAGAAATGTCCAAGACAAAGATCAAATACGTGAGAAAATTCTATTACAGCACATAATCCTTTTTGAGTCACAAAAGCATCAAATATTTCAATTATATTCTCATGCTTGAGTTTATTTAAAATCTATAAAGATACATAACATGTTATTTGAAGTACAAAAAGCATCACTATGGTAGCTGGTTGTGATAATTAGGAGTTGGTCCAAAGTACCATGTCTATGCAAATAAAGAAGAAAAGATGATGTATTTTATTAATTTAGGTCTAACTCTAAGCATTAAGCTTATACGCATAGGATTGAGAATAAATATCAAATATTTTATGTCTGCCAGTCATATATGGAACACTCTGGTCCATTTCCACCTCATATACTCTTATTGTTCTTCAGATTACCATAAAGACCTGATTTAGATATAAATTATTATATATAGAACATTTGAAAGAGGGATTGGACAAATATTTGGGTAAGTATACATAAAGACATATGGCATTGAAATACGTTAAGCACACTAATGTATTTGCAAAAAGAAACTTTTCACAAAAGCTAAAGTACAAAACAGACGATGAATCTAGTTTGTAGTGAAAAGTAAATTCAAGCAAAAGAGGAACCAATAGCATAGATAAAAGCTGATCAGCTGCACAAAGATATAGTTATGTGGATCCAGGATCTTAGTTTATTCCTCATTCTTGTTAGTGCCAGGCCAAAGAGATGGAGAGCTCACCTATCACAGTTTTGGAGGAGAGCTACTTGATCTTGGGAGGAGATGAGACTGCGCAAACTTGATTTTGAGACTACGGCACCCCGCTCACCTCATTGGCGCAATTAAAAGCCTTCAACTAATACCACAGCTACTGAGATATTAAAGAGCCAAGGAAGCTCCCTAGACCAGAGTCTGCAATGCCTCTTAGCCAAACAATGATCTTAGCCTTTTTAAATTGTACTAACCATGGCTGTTTGATAACAATGCTCTTAGCCAACAATAGCTCAATCAATCATGCTTCTAGATAAAATTTAATCACGCAAATTGCCAAAAGTAAAAGGGAACTGAAATGAGAAAAAGCTTGAGTATAGCACTAATTTGACAGTAATATTAATTTCTCAATCAAATACTTGTATATCTCTTTATAACCCTGACCTGACACATTTTTAGTTCCGGGTTACAAATACAGAATATAACCGTTTCTCAATCAAATACTTGTATATTTCTCAATCAAATACCTGAGTATAGCACAAACATCATGAAATATTTGTGCTATCAGCCTCCATTTTGTCGATATCAGCCTTCTTGCACACGGTATTCGCATACCTGCTTCCAATACTGTTGATTCTCATCATGGCGATCATGATCTTCTCCTTCCCATCGACTTTTGTGTTCAACAAACGCAAAATATGTTGGAAATCTTCTCCGTCGATCAACGACATGACGGCTTGTAGGGTTTTGAGCCTCTATCCTCTCCTTTGTTAGCTGCCTGAGTTGAATCCCGTTTCCCGCCGCTAGAAGAAATGGAGAGAGGCGCTGAGTTCTAGAGGCGATGAAGATCGGAGGAGGAAGGGAAGCAGCCTCCATGCTTGGGATCTGTGCGAGGGAAAGAGGCATAGAGAGCTGTGAGAGAGAAAATCGGAGGGAGGGAGGGATAAGCAGCCTCCCTGATCGAAGTAGAGAGAGGATAGAAAGCTGTAAGAGAGAAAATCACACATCCGTACTTGCCCACATCGCTTGCGTAGTTGTCTGCCTCGAATGGATGTGAGGATTTTATTCAATAGTCAATACCGATTAATTTAAACGAAAGGATGCGATGATCTGAAGCGAAATAGACGATCAGGATTTGATTACTGTAGTTACTACAGTAAAAACCCTCGCACGTGCATCTCAGGCTGGGTAAAATTAATATAGTTATTATAATGTTTTCTAGCCCCTTTTTTCTTCGCATTGCAGCTCTTCAACCATACTTATTTGCTGCTGTCATATTTTCTAGTATGTAGCAGTATTGTATGTTGTCTTGCAATGAACAAAAATTCATAAACATTATTCAAGTATTTTTAACATCCTGTGTTTTACGTTATTAGGAGAACAAAGCTTATAAGAATCATCTCCAATATTCTTCATTCTCATCATTCTCTGAGAAAACACGTTTTTAGTTTTGAAATGACATTAGTTAATCCAGCATTCATCACATCATCCTCATTAATGCAATTAATTCAGTGCTAGCTCATCCCCTGAATTTATCATCCAGAGCGCACTCCTCCCTCCCTTTCCTATTTTACCATCAATATTGAAAAATATTACTTCTGCGTGTTGCAAATGCATATCATCGTGTTATTTTCAAAAATGTCATTTTATGAATTTTTCAGTTAATCGAAGGAAATCCACGAGGTATAATTTTGTCCATCAAACTAATTTACATTAGATGCATCGTCATCATCTATTTTTCACTAAAGATTTGTACTACTTATTTCAACAGTGGTAGGTTAATTAATTATTAGATATTCGATTTGTAGCTTAAAAACGTTAATTCTTACATATCAATAACATGACATGAAAGTGTCGGCTACATTATTTATCTTGTATACGAATGGACGCACAACTAATATCGTTTTTGCCAGAAGGAAAACGAATTCCTCTTTATATTGAACTCGTACCTGACCTGTCCGAAGTTCTGTAAATATACCTCACCCACTGCTCTGGAAATTAGATCTTTATTCTCAATTTCTCAGCCAATTGTCAAAGCATTGAACAATCGGTATTTATTCTGTCATACATTAATGTCAACTGCACTATTAACTAGACCATGTCAAAGGAAACACCCTATAGCAATTTTAAACAAGACACCTAGTCCCTCCATGATCACTTCTTAACAGTCAGCAACAACAGCCTAATCAGAAGTCTTACTGCTCTAAAAATGCCGACTCAGCAAGGTCGATAGCGCGAGCTAGAGCGGCAGCCTTGTTTTCACACTCTTGTTGCTCATCGGCCGGTACACTATCAGCAACTATCCCGGCCCCAGCCTACCAATTAAGTGTCAAAAGTCAAAACATGGCTAGATACAAAGCTAGGAAACAAAACGTAAGGCAAAAAGATAAAATTGGGTTTAGGATGGATACCTGCAAGTGGGCCACCCACTCACGGCGCTGCTTGGCATCCCTGTAGGAATACCTGGTGTTATAGAGGGAGCCTGTTGGAAAGATGATGGTTCTTAGGGCAAGGGCGATGTCCATGTCCCCCAAAAATGAAACCCCACCAAAGGCCCCACTGTATGGACCCCGCCTAGTGACCTCCAGCTTGTCTATCAGTTCCATGGCTCGTACCTGCCATCAATCATGACCAAAGAACATATATTATAGACAAAACCAGTTAAGTGAAGCCAGTTGCGGTGTATGCCTGAACAATGCCTGAACAGATATATATACAGTTTTTTTCCTTTTCTTTTACTTTTGATATTCCTATATTAACACACCCTAATCAAAATTTATTTCAAGTTTCTATTTAACAGAGTGAGAAAGTTCAACAAGGGGTAGCATATCTGGTGAGCTATCTAATACCATTATACAGTACTAAGTATGGCTGACAATATACCATCAGTTCAAAGAGGTAAAAAGGGAGATACATACAATACTTCTCCGAAATGGCTTGAATGGAACGTTCAACATAACTCAAATTTTCTAAAACCAATCTTTTGCATGCGAGTATGCCACAATTTACTCAGAGAGCAATATAAATTTACACCATGTACTCTCATTCTGTAATAAAATAAATAAATAAACAAAAGCAGTCCATGACCAGTTAAAAAGAGGACACTGGTGCCACCTTGCTAGTTTGGCCATTCTATTTTGCACTCATAACGGATGGCATACCACAACCAACCAGGACTTGTTTGAAAAGAAAAGAAAATTGCAACTTACTTTGGGAGCCCCGCTGACAGTTCCAACTGGCAGAGCTGCCCGCAGTGCATCCCAGCAACTGAGATTGTCCAGCAACTCCCCAGTTACCTGTTAAAGTTGTGCACCAATGTAAACTAAAATACTAATACGATGCAGCTAATTTTTTTGGTTGAAAACAAAGAAACAAACAAAATATTTTGCATACAGTGGAGCTAATGTGCATGACGTGGGAGTATCTCTCCACATGCATGAGCGTCTCCACCTTCACTGATCCAAACTTCGAAACCTAACACAAACCAAAGAACATTTCATCATTTTGTCACCAAGTAAAAAAATTTGTCCTCCAATTTACCAACTTCATTCTAACTTTAAAAAGCAGCTAGTTGATCAATGCACGTTCCACCAGATTACAGTAACGGATTTTATCTATAACACCCATCTATATGGTTCCATAAGGTCGATTGCCAGTAACCCAGGTCTGGCATTTGAGAAGTGGGAGATTCCTGGACCAGAATGGCTCCAACTAGAGTACACTTCAAAGATCACACTTCCATCTTCAACAGAGTCACACAGAAGTATGCAGATTTTATAATGTACTGCAATTGAATTCTTAAAAAACCAACGATACTCTCAATACTTACAAGGCCCAGTCCGTTTTCTAAACAGAAACCCACTTACATGCTGAAAAGTGACAGATTTTCATGGCTTCATTATAAAGCAGGATATATTTTATAATATTTTGTTAGATGACAATTACAGAAGCAACACTCAAGAGAGCTCAAACCTTTCCAACATCATTGCGTCCCAAATCAACAAGCATTATATGCTCAGCACATTGTTTTTCATCGCTCAACAGTTGCTGCTCGTGCAACAAATCCTGTTCTTCTGTTTTTCCCCTCTTGGCTGTGCCAGCGAGAGGCCGATTCACAATATTTCCCTGCAAGGCACTTGCATATCATCAAGCAAACCAACTGCCTCTCTAATAAGTTTAATGATGTTATAGATTTATCTGCATCATAGATATCTAATGTTATCTATGCTAAACAATAAATAAAGAGGAGGGTTCTAGCGCCACCATTTTATGGTGCCACCAAATGCCACAACTCTTCTTTTCATTAGTAATTTATAATTTTAAACTTCAAACCACGAATCTAAACCGTTGATCTTATTCAATTTAACGAGCCATGCGTATTCATATAAATTTTGTAAAATTTATGAGTTCATTTGATACTTAATCAAGATGCTAATAAATGAACGAATCTTGTTAACTACAACAGATCAATTCTAATACGTTCATGTTTTGACATCTTGATCGAGTATCAAATGAACTCTAAATTTTACAAAATTTATATGGAAACACATCGCTCATTAAATTGAACAAAATCAACGATTTAGATTCGTCGTTTGAAGTTTAAAAGCATAAATTATTAATGAAAAGAAGAGTTGTGGCATTTGGTGGCACTATAAAATGGTGGCACTAGAACCCTCCTCAAAAATAAATGCATTATATGAACAAACCTTCTTCACACGAGTCAGAATCTCTGGGCTTGATGCAACCAAAATGCATCCACGTGCCTGAATATTTGCTTCAAAATGAACAAAGAAATATATAAGTACATAGTACATATCATGAGGCCGACTCAGTTAATTGTAATGTACAGATCCCAAGATTGATTATGCCAGACAAAAAAATAAACATAACAAATAATCAGTAAATACTAATGACCTGTAAATAAGTCATGTAAGGACTGGGGTTGACAATCCTCAATGCCCGGTAAACCTCAAAAGGATCAGCAAAGGTTCTCCTCTCAAATCGTTGACTTAGCACTATCTGAAATATGTCTCCTGCCAAAATATGCTCCTTTGCCTCTAAAACAGCACTTTTGTATTCTTCATTCGTCATTGAGCAATTCTTCAGTTTGGGGCCAAATTGGGAAGTACTTAACATAATTGATCCAGCAGAGAGTGTCGGGCTTAAAAAAACAAAAGGAAACGAAACAGATATATATTTTTGGCACGGTTTAAGAAATTTGTTGTCCAATTCCTTTGCAAATAAAAACAGACTCGCTTTCTTAAGAATTAAACAACCATAGCAAAAGAATGCTCACACATTCTGGTTGTGTATTCTGGAAAGAAATGCGTTGAGTTGATTCTTCCCATCTTGATAGGCCTCTTCAACAGAAGCATACCTATCTAACCGCACCCAATGAATAGCATATGCTTTCTAAAACGAATAAAAAGTACCAGTCAAGAAACCAACAGACATCTTTTACAAGCAAATGTTAGTAATAGAAAAAACTGAATGAATACAAAATGGAATAGAAACTCAAATGTGAAACAGCTATAAGTCTTTAAACAGAAAAGTTGAAAAGAATCTAGAAAAATTAGAACTGATATTACCTTTTCCACATGATCAAACACAATAACATCAGTATAGAGACCCAAATGAATGTCAGGAAGACCTCTGTCATCAAGAGGAGCACTAGAAAATGGGAGCTTCTTCCTCTCAACATAACGCACTGTGTCATATGAAAAATAACCTACCCAGCCACCTGTAAAAGAAAACACCAAAACTAAGATATAACAGCTACATTTTGGAAGAACCAATTGTGTCCATTGCTTAAACATATGGTAAGAAAGTTTCCAGGGCATATAGATAAACTGCAAAGCACAAACAATAAACTTAGCTGTGAAGAAAGAAAAATATTACTGACCAATATAGTTTAGAGTTCAGAAAATTTCAGAAGCCCTCTCTAACTGCTTAATGCAACTAGTGATTCAATTCAGAGAATTTGTTTAGTCACAGAGTAAAAATAAAGATATTACCGAAAGGCGAAAGAAAACAAAAGGGGGGAAAAACGGTGAGTCGGAGAGAGAGGACCGTGTGAAGAAGAGTGATCAAAACATCAATTATTTACAGAGAAGTTCACTTGAGCTAATTTTCCGTACATCATTTGACAAGCAAATAGAGACCAAACTAATGTACCAAGGAAATATAGATATGGGCTGTCAATTGTTTAACTTTAAACACCTACTTTTCCTTTTTTGAATATCCATGCCCTTAGGCCGCTTGAACACCTAATTAGCAGTAAAGCCTACTGCTGTGAACACGTTAGTAATTTTAAACTTCAGTGCCAAACCAGTATATTACTCAGGACCAAAGATAGGCCACTAATTATTAATCTCATTTGCAAAACATTTTTTTCCCTTAATTCTTCCACTGATGACAATGAAAATCCTAACTCTCTAAAAGAAAATTCACCTCATAGCACCACTGAAAGCATGATTGACCAAAAAAAAAAATAATAATAACCCACTACAGGGCCATTTTCTACCAAATAATTAGTTGCCTAGGCTATCTAACTTTTTTATTCTGGCAGATGGCAGATATACTTTTGGGATTGTCACTGGAAACAAGCCAAGGATGGGAAGTGAATCACGCAAGAGAAAAGTTTCTGATTTATAACCACACATTCTACAACAGCAGCAAATTGAGAAACATGCTCAAAATCCAAATTAATGATCAGGCTGAATGAGAACGGTATCGAACTTTTTCAAGTTCCTGAACATTTCAGAATAACATCGCTAGTGGGAGCAAGATAGCTATTTTTAATTATAAGCTCAGTAGGATTCTGAAATTAGTTATACAATACTCCTGGATATATATAATGCTATTAAGACAGATAACTCTCACGCTTAGCATGCTCTAGTAGGGACATAAGATCAGTGCATGTTGCTTGTTGTTGGTTACATGCAAGCAAAGTTAAAAACCAACCCAGAAGCAAACGTAATTGGTAACACACTCTATTAAAAATATTAATCTTATTATTGTGTTTGCTCTAACTTTGCCAAAGTATGAAGAGCAGGCCTTGTTGTTGGTCTCAAGTTGTTTAGGTTGGTGTGTTTAGCTACAGAGAAATGTAATATGCTTTAGTCATCAACCTCTGAAAACAGTCAGACGGGCAATCATACTGATTTGCTATCTTCAAATCAGTTGTCAGAGAATCTAGAGGAAGGGGCAACAAAGACATGGCTTCCTGAAAATATGCAACATGTACCAGTAACAGTTGTGGGACTCCTCGACAGTTTAACTGGTACACTACTTCTGTTACCAGTAACAGACCTGACTTGCTACGAGGAAATAATGAAGGTATTCTGATAAGCAGGATAAAGCATTCTGACTGGTACATTACTTCTGTTACCAGCAGAGACCTGACTTACTACAAAGAAATTAAGAAGGCATTCTGATAAGCAGGACAAAGCGTTTTGAAACGTGTATTTTTATTTTCTGCAACAAAGCTCTCTTCCCGACTTGTTGGATAAAGTGTGCTGTCTAGAATCTGATGCTAAATTACCCTACTGTTACATAGTTGTATCAGTAATTATGTTATGTGGCCTGTGGGTATCTACTTTTCTTTAAGAGGGTCAATAATGGCATTCTTCAGAGGAAAACAAATAAACAAAAAGATAAGGCTGCTTTCTTTGGCAGCATGATCAAAATTCCCTTCATGATCTTTTGGTTATTGGTACCACGGGGGAGATATCGAGAAAGCAACTAAATCTTCTCAGACCACAAACCCTCAGGATCCTTAGGCTATTTTACATGCACGCACACGTATGCAAACACACAACTGCATATCGACCTATGCATAAAGCCATGCAGGTAATGAATAAAGAAACTGCAACAGCATAGGTGTGGCCTACAAATAGATGTTCCAGAATAGTGCAATATATGTAAATGGAAGAGATGTATTACCACAGAAGGCATCAGGGAGATCCTCTATTAGCTGAGGGTTCCAGTTGTCCATGATCCTGCGAGGAATGGACATGGGATCATCAACCATCTCCTCCGTCAGCTTTCCTTCCTCATGATCCGTTATTGACACCGAGAGCTCCTTGGCCACAATCTCAACCACAGGCTGGGCCCCCACCACACTGTACCGCCCCTAAATATACCATCAGAAATAATTAACGGATTGATTAGACAAGTCAAATCTTTGCTGATAAAAATGCTGTCACCTTATAAGAGTCTAATACATAATAATCTTCTGTTACAGGCATTCACTTTACATTTTATATTTAAGAGGCATACCATATTGGTGCCTTTGGAGCCTTGCTCAACAGACTCAAAAAGGAAGCTAGGAGCCTCGCGGTCATCCTCCTGGACAAGGCACCTCTATGCGAGCACTGGTGTCAGATGATCAGCAAATATGGCGCGCTGCAAAGGGACCAGATTCCCTTTCTTTGATGCCTCCACAAATCTGGCCAGCTCCTCTTTCTCAGCTTAAACCCAAAAATAAAACACAGCTATCAATTATCACAGTTCCTAATCAACCACAAGAGCCCTCAAATCACAGCAACAACTACATGAGAAAACAGAAATGATAAAAAGAGAATTTGATTGTTTGAAACAAAAGTACCTTTTGCATCCAGGTGATGCGAGAACACATTGCATCTGATCCTGCGCCTCACACTTGTGGTAAAGGTGGGAAGTGTGTGCTTAAGGGAGAAGCATTTCACAGGCTTAGTAGAGGGAGAGGGAAATGGGAAAGTCCTTGACAGAGAGCTAACCGGGAAAATACAGGCCACGGATAGCAACATCAAAGGATAAGGATTGAACAAAAAGCCCAAAATCTAACTTCTCAATGTTGCAAATATTGAGGAAACTTCCGTCGTCTGATCTCAACGACAACATTAAGAGAGAGAGAGAGTTGAATTTGGTTTTTCGCAGATGCCCTTCTCTGAACTAAACCGAAGAGCGAGTCAGAGAAAGAGGCTGAGGAGAGAGAGAGAGAATCGGAGATGCGCAGTGCGCCATACGCTGTCTCAGCCTCATTTTCCCTTCCCCACCTCCTACCTTTTCTCTCTCCTCGCACCACTCTCCCAAACCTCAACCTCAGCTTCCGCCAGAGCTACACCACTCGCTCCGACCAACCACGGATCTCTTGCGGCGCGACACAAACAAGCACGAACATCCTCCCGTCTCTCTCGCCAGAGATCGTGGTGCCAGAGGCGCGATTCGAGGATGCGTGGGGAGTGGCCGATACGCACTGTAGCTCCTTCTAGCGTCCGTATCCTCTCTGGACGCAACGAGATTCTCTTGATGGCAATCCAGAGATTCTCTGAAAGTTTTTTATCTGGACCGTCTGATTTGATCTCAACGGTTAAGGATGCCCCGTGAATAATAACAGGATTGTTAGGCCCGAAAAAAATGACAGTTGAGATCAAATTGAACGTTCCGATCAAAACGTCCAGAGGATCCGGACGCCTCTCTGGACGGCTTTAAAAAAACGTCAATTGGACATCTGGGATTAATCACCGTCCGATCTATATGGACGAAGGAGATCAACTTGTTCCGTCTAAAGAAAACTCGTTATAACATCTTTTATAGTTTGGAGAGAAAGAGGTGACAGAATCTTCAGAAGTATTTCTAAAATCTCCTCACTTGTGGCTGATGAGGCAATTAAAATTGAAAAACTACACACATAACTCGTTGAACTCCCTTGTTCTTTTTCATCTTGCTCCACTGCAACTAGTCCTCCTTTGTTGTAATCGAGAGAACATTTCTTTCATTTTTTATGTTTTTAGTTTTAAAAATTTTTTAGTTTTTTTTTAAGAACCGAAATTTATAAGTTGTAACTTCTTTACTTATTCAATTCAAAATTATAGGTTGATCCCTAATTTTTTTTAAAAAAAATAATAAAGACTTCAGCTTACATCGCTGAATATAATAGGCCAGAGCTTCTAGTCGTAATTAATTTAGTCAAGAACTCAACACCGGTCCTCCTAAAAAAATAATAAAAAAAGAATTACATAACTTACTATGAAAAATTGTCAATCATAACCATAAAATATAACAAAATAATCTCTTGGATGAAAAGGGACGGAACCTATTCGGTGGGGTTAAATCCAGCGAAAATGGTTAATTATTTTGAGAAAAAAGGTGGAAGAGTTTTGGGAAGAGTGAGAAGAATGTTATTTTTGAAAAAAAAAAAAAATATTGTTTGTATGGATGAATTAGGAAGAGTGTTGGAAAGAGTATTATTGTGATGAAAAGTAGTGAGAAGAGTGTTATGGGGAAGAGTGTTATTATAGGAAGAGTGAGAAGAGTGTTATTCTAAAAAGAATATATGTTGTTTGGATAGATTTTTTGTTAGGAAAAATAATTTATACCGGAAGAAACCAAAAATTACTTCTGTAGCGTCGTCAGAGAGGTTACATCTGATCTGCAATATATACAGCATTTGAAGCTTAATTAGACACGCAAGTTAGGAGAGAGGTCGTTGTTGCTAAAAATCTTATATTATCTCATGATATATATTAAATTAATGGTATTATTAGCTGCACAAATATATCATAATAAGACCAGACTACAGCTCAGTCTCGCGCGTTACGATCTTGCAACAACCTCAATTATAATTATAAAAATGAACGAAAGAACTGACGGATTCTTTGCTCCCTGCAAAACTCAATCTTGAGATATCAACCTCGTTAGTATAACATCCTGGCGGAAGGACTTCAGAGGAGGGAGACGTGGGTGGCGGACTGATTGGCTTCATCTTCTTATATTTACTTCCGTGGATGTTGATCATTTCCAATATATATATTCACAGGCAAGTCAGATACTTTTAGTAGAGTCCGTTAATTGTACTGTTTATTAGGAGTCCCTCGAGTTTTCTTTTGTATTTATTAGATATTTTATTATTATCCCAAAAGTTGTTGTTCTTTTTTTTTTTTTCAAACAATTTGTAAAACATTTTAACAGCACATATGGTCAAAGTAAAAAGGTGAAGGTTTTCTGAAGTGAGTACACGAGGTTTTAAAGATGTATTACATGTAAGAACTAAAGGTAGTGACAGTGGAATTTGAAGGTATTATATAATAATGTATGAGTTTTTTTTTCAATTAAACATCTTAAAGAGTAAAAATTAACTAAATATTTACTGAATTTTACAAACTGATTTGTATATTCAAGTAGCTAGGGTATAGACTTTTTTTTTTTTCCTTTATTGCAATAAAAGAAAGTACGCCGTTTGAGCGAACTGAAGTCTCATGGGAATAATGAAATCAGAGTATAAAGTGTTTTATCGCTAGACCTCCCATTTAATAATTAAATAGATGCACACAACCTCTACGTTCAAAATGACAAATATTCGCCGTCGTCATTTTTTAGACCCTGATGCGCAGTCATGAGCTAACCTTCACCATATTTATAGTTGCGTTGAACCTTGGATCTCCAAAAAAGAAAAATTTAAAAAGAAACAAGTTTGTCTAGGAATTGATTAGTTAGGTCTAAACTCTAAAGGTGCTAATGGACTAGACGGTACATAGAAAATATGAACCGGACAATATTGAACATTTATGGATTGGACTATTTTTTATTTGGGCTGAAGTCCAATTCAAGTCCAATTATTAAGTGTTATTTGGATGAATAGATTTAATTTGAATTGATGTGATTGTAAGATACTAAGATGCATTATTTACTGCAATTTAGAGATCCAATTCATTTACTGCATCCATTAAGATTAAATTTGAATGGATGTGATAGTTTCACAACCATTATGAATAGATTCAATTTGAATAAATGCATATATATGAATAAGATTTGATTGTGAAGCTTATATGTTTCTTAATGGTTGTTGATTTCCCTCAGGTCTCGCACGATTAAAGATCACTATCCCATGGCAATCAAACAAGTGCTGAGTCTGAAATGGACACCAATTCTGATTTGGTCACTTACCTGCTGAGATCCTCTTAAAAACCAGTCATTCTCAAGCTAAGACGTTAAGCATGGTTTCTGTTGCTGATCCTAAACAGATAGATGATAGCATTCTCAAACGGACAAGAGCTCTCAGCGCACACTCATGTGTAAGGAGCTTCTCAAATCAGCAATAAATGGCCATGAGAACACTTTAACTCAACTTCTTGGGTTAGATGTAGGAGAGAGCCCTGGTTCTGATCTTGAGGCTCCAGATAATGCCCTTAACCAAGCCGAAAACCTCCAGAGCAGAACTCCTACAGGAAACACTGTTCTCCACATACTTGCTAGCAATGGACACTCTGAGCTTGCAGTAAAGACCTACATTAAGGATAAATTCCTGTTGGAGGTATGCAACAATACAAGGGAAACAGCCCTGCATTGTGCAGCACGATATGGACATAGTAATGTAATTTCCAATCTAATTGATAAAGCTCATGGATTGGAGCACGATTTGAAGGACACGCTGAGGAAGAAGAACAGGCGTGGGGAAACAGCATTGCATGAGGCAGCCAGGCAAGGCCATAGGGACACTGTTGAGACATTGATAACAAAAGATCTAGAATTGGCAGGTATGGCCAACAAGAAGGATGAATCACCATTATACCTGGCAACGGTTGAAGGACATGTTGCTGTGGTTCAATTTTTCGTGCAACATTTATGCCATAGAGAAATCACGTCTGCGTGCTACTCTGGGCCAAAGAGAAGAACTGCACTGCATGCAGCTGTGTTAAGAAGAAAAAAAGGTACTGGTATGCAGCAAAAACTTATGGTCATTATGGTTCATTTTCTCCCCTTTTTTTTTTCTTTTTTTTTTTAAGATAGACCAGATGGAGGCTATCTAGTTGTCAACATACTCGTTTTGTTAGTGTATTCTCAACAAGAATTGCAACTAGTAATTACAATCCACTGATTTGTGTCTCTCCTCAGGGCCGGCAAACTACAAAATTAGGATAGGAGTGCGTCTCTTCGAATCATTGAAGTTGTTCAGAATTCCACAAAAAGAACCCCATGATAAGCAATGTTTTTACGAGTCTCATTTGAACTCTAACCAATCCTACTCATTCATCATTCTAAATGCATAATTTAGATTTCAGCCCATACAAAAATATTCATACGCCGATTCGCGAAGTAATTTCTAATTTAATATAACGATAGCTACATTTGGTAACAACTTTATTTTTCACCTATTTTTTGCCAAAAAAAGAATTTTATATTCTTCGTCTCATTTCAGTTTGTGCTCAGATTAAACACCGATCAACTCACCAATACTCGACATAATATTGTATAGAAGTCTAAAGCAAATACATGATCAATGTCATAATGTATTCGAGAGTTTGAAATAATAACATATGATAATCTTTCATAGCAATGTTTGTTAGAGTTTGGCTAAAATAAATCGGACTAACAGACTATATTCAAATTGGGAGCTTGTATGGTCGATTTAAATTACTTAAATTGATTTTCATATTTTAATCTTGTGAATTAAACAAAAAAATTATTATTTTATTGAAATTTTCTTTTCTTATGTCATTTTATATTTTTAGAAATTAAATTAATTCATAAGAGAATATTTTAATTACAACGTTTCTAAAAGTTTTTAAAAACAAAGATAATAAAAAATTATTCCAACTAGATTTGAATTAAAGAACAGTTTAATTAAATTATTTGGATCAACTATTAGTAACTCAAAAAATCTAGTTGAATTAAAGATCATTTCAATTGAATTATTTGGATCAACTATTAGTAACTCAAAAATTGAGAAATATTTGCAATTGATGGACTCATTCGAAAGTCATGATTGATTTTATCCTGTCTCAAAACATGGACATATATATATAGAGGGATTGACGTTGGAATTTCCAGCTGTTGAAAATTAGACATTTTCGTTGTTTTACTTTGATAATCTATTCATTAATTGACATACATCAGGTCTAAAAATGGTCAATGAACTACTTAAACTGAAGTCTGCAACATTTGCAAAAGAAGGCGATATTTTCGGAAGCACGCCGCTTCATTATGCAGCATCAATTGCAACTGGATACTCGAGAATTTTTGAAAGACTGCTAGAACATGACGTTTCTCTTGCATACAACGATGATTCGCTTGGTCTATATCCCCTGCATGTAGTTGCATACATGGGCTATTTGGAAACCAGTCTTTATTTGTTGGAGAACAAATTTGATTCGTGGGAGTTACTTGATCACCGTGGAAGGAACTTCCTTCATGTTGCTGCTGAGAGCCCCTGGATTATCATTTCCCCTCTTATTAAAGAAGCAGCCAAGCAGAGACGGGATGGGCACCCGAAGTTGTGGGAAGTCCTCTCCAAAGCAATCTCTGCAAGGGACAGCGAAGGAAATACACCGCTGCACGTAGCGGCACGTTGTGGATACACAGGCGCGGTGAAAGCTCTCCTACAGGAAGAATGGATTGACATCAGTTTAACTTCACTAGATAATCTAGCCGCCGCCTCTGATTCTGAAATCCAAGTCAGCAAAAGTCCTACTGATGAGAATTATAAGGTACGTATAAAATCCTATTCCTTTTGATTATTATTTCTTTTATTTGTTACAATTGCAATCTTCGCTCTTTATGCAAAATAACACAATAAGATAATAACAAAAATCAATAAATAAATAAATAAAAATAAAGAAATAACAATGCAAAACAGTTCATCGGAAGAACTAGATAAACTGACAGACATAAGGTACGATTGCGACCAGGTTAACAATATAATAGATTGATATAGGTATATTACTTTTTAATTAGATTATTTTGTACTGTTCAAATTTAATACATTATGGATTTGTTTAGTTGCAATAAAAAAAAATAATAAACTACAACCAAATAAGAAATAAGTTGTGGTACAAGTTTATTTCTTAAATAAAAAATAAAAAAACATGATATAGGTGTGTTTGTTCACGTCGGTGAACAATGGATGAACAAGCTAATTCAGAATAAGAAGCTTGTTCATTCCTTATTTTCCAAAAAAGTGGAATTAGAACAAGGGGATTGAACAAGCCTTATTCTTATTCCATACTTTGTTTGGTTTGCATACCTATTCCTGAACTAGGCTTATTCCAAGCCTTGTTCGTATATACCTTGATTTATCTCTCATTTATTTGCAACTTATTTAATATTTTCAATTTAATAAGATTTTAGTTTGTTCCATATTTCGATTTTTGTACGGTCAAACACACGATATGCAATAAAGTTATGACAAAAATTTAAATAGTTACGTTGTAATCGGGATTGTGCGGCAATTCATATGTAATTTTGATGAAGGGGGTCGTTTTTCAGTCAATTTCTGACCTGAAACGCGCATACATCAATCGTTATATAGTCCCAACTGATAGAGCACTAAGATTTCCTTTCACATGGATATGGACCCTTCTAACACGTGTTGGCTACTAATTGAGCGAAATTCCTCACAGGAGGATGAGATTTAAAATCCACAACACCATATAGGAACGAGATCCTCTACACGGGAGGGCGTCCAGTAGACGTTTTTCTAATCATGTTTATCCGATCAATAATCAATAATGAATATTTCGTGATTAATACAAATTTATAGACCCGAAAAATTTAACCGTTAAAATTAAATCCGCGGTTTATTTAAAAAAAAACGCAAAGTGATTGTTCTTTGAGCCATGCAGAGTATCCTGATCCACACCATATTGGCCTCCACTCCATGTATGAAACACTTCGTGTAAATCATCGTTTGTGACATTAAAGATAGATTACAAACCGGACACTAATTCTGCGTAGTTTATACAAAATGTATCTTTGATTTTTAATTATTCCACCTTGCTAAATTATCTTTAGAATGAAATTTTATATGAAAGCTCATCATAATATAATAAATAAGGGCCGGGCCAGTTATATAATTTTTTTTATTTGTAGAGTTTTAAAAAAATTTAAATAATTTCTCTAACTTCAAAATATTTTTATTATTATAATTTTGTAAATGTAATCAGATTTTTAATTATTTAAAAGCCATACAAGATTTATTTTCGCATTAACTAATCTAAAATATAAAGTACTAAAAATCTTTCGTAAAAGACTTGTTAAAATTTATAGACAAAAATTTGTAAGTTCAAAATTAGTAATTTCTTCCAAAAAAATCGCTATATAAATTTGACATAAATATTCTACCAAAAAATCTTGCTAATATTAATAACTAGTTATGGTAGTTACAGCTTCGCTGCATTATGATTTTTTTAGATGGATAAGAATTTAAACTATTTGTGTAATTCTTTTATCTTTAATGTCTAGAATAATTTAAACTAATATTAATGATTTATATTATTTACGAAATTGACAATATATTAAAAATTGCAAGGAAACAAAATAAAAATTTTCATTTGGCAAGGGATTAATTAGCCGCGTTACAGCCATATATTCATCCATCTCCAGTTTGAGCAAAGTATGAGGCTGTACTATTTCATATCTCTTTGACTATTCATGTTTAAAAGAAATATTCGCGTCCTGTTAAGAACATATACCGATATAATATGAAGAGTAATATTCATATGACCTTTGATTGTCAGTCCTTTTATAATGCTACGCAAGGAATGAGGAATACAAATTATAATACTAAGACCTGCAAATACTGACCATGTATGTATCAATAATAAAAAATGAAGGACCATAATAATGCCAAAATACGTTTGCCAATTGCCACATAGCTGTAGTCATCAAATGATTCCACAGTTAGCGAATCAAATTTTCTGCACTAAATGAACATTCTTCAGTATTTGGAGAATGTCACAGTGATTCTTCACACATGAATACAATTTTTTATAAGCATAGTACATCTGAGGAGATGAATACGGGTCTAATTGATGTCACTAAAAGCATTTCCATACAAAACAGATCTTGAAAGATCGTCATGTACACACATAATCCAAAGAAAATGGTAAATTGGCAGAGTTGGGAGATAATTCATGGCATTCATCACGATGTAAGGAACTCATTTGTAGTTTGCAATTATACTGCTAGACTGAAACAGTAACATGATTGGTGTTGCGTAAAGGTGGCCTTAATAATTAAAAATCTAGAACATTTCCCCTCGAGAGTGCTTTCATTATGAAATCTAAATTATATATATTATGAACTTCAATTTACTTGTTCAATGTTCTCTGAAGTAAGAAGTTACCTTTTTTGTGGTTCTCACTGCTTGAGCTATTAGACAATCAAAATGTTAGGCCAGCCAAGATGGTGCTTATTGCAGAATCTATCTTCAAATGAAGTTACTTTAGATAAACGTAAGTCCCTTTTTTAAATGAGAACTGATCTTCCAACAATTATTAACTGCACATGTATATTGAAACAAAAATTTGATTCAAAGTTAAACAATCAGCTGATTACCATTATAACTGAATATCAAGTGTTTCCATAAGAACCAAATAGTTGCTGTTATAGAGAATTTTATTATTTCTATGTTTCCAATTGTCTACTGTCAAAAGATATTAGACATAATAAATCATTATTCAGTATACATTGATCAAACTTACCATTCTATAATTGGGTGAATTAATAAATCATGAACGCTTTTTCATAGTAAAACCAATAAATTGAAGAACTGTAACTCATCACAATAACAAAGAAAGGGGAAAATATTTTATCATAATATATTGAAGCAGTAGACCAAAGCAGCACTGCTGGAATAATCAAAATTAAAGAAGCTACTTAGTTCGAATGGTACCGGCATAATAAAAATAATATAGATCTGTTGGTTTTGAAAGGTAATAATTTTGAAACATACAAACAGGTCACATGGTTTGCATCCTTGAAAATAATGAGGGCAGGCAGAGCCTCAATTCGGTATTTGACTAAAATTAATGGAGCAAAAAAATTCAGCTTTAGATCACGCAAATAAATTAATAATTATCAGCCGAGAGAGGCTAGGGGTGCACTGGCTTCAAAGAAGTTTTTTAGTATCTCAGAAGAATGGGGAGAAGGTTTGAGAAATCAATTAGCTTCAGGAAATCTTCATTTTAATTGAAAAAGGTATTTTTATTTTTCTATTTGCAAACACAACAAAATAAAACTGGGGATGTCAAAACAAAAGAAGCACCTTTCAGATGCAGTGATGCCACCGCTCCTGGCACTACTGCTGACACACTATAACACAAATAAATTAATAATTATAAACGTCAAACAAAAAATAAAAGTTGATTCTCATAGTTGTATGTAATGTTGAAATCATTCATCAGGTCCTTAATTTTCATATATAAAAAAGATTGTCGCATTTAATGCTCAAATAAGGCAAAAATCAGGTAGGTGTGTTAGATATATACTAATTATACCATCTCTAATTTCCAATAGGGAACCCATCAATGAACTATCTCGGCAACAGTGCATCTGAGCCAACCAATCATGCAAACCCTCGAGTTCCAACACATACGCCAACCTCACCAAATTGTGAATGAATTATGACAAAACATTAGAAAGAAGTTCAAATAAATTACTGCCATTCTGATTAATAAAAATGCAAATACCTTTAGAGTATTCATATATTGTTAGATAAGCACCGACAACATGCTTTGCTCCTCTTCTTATTTGGACAGACCAGGCAAGGAAGAACAAATTTTAGGCAGAATATCACCTGCTACACGAAGAGCCAAAATATTATTAAAACACTATGTATTCCTAAACCAAACTTGCACAACTGCATCTGAAAGGTGTTCCCCCAGCTTATGTTACTGTTCTCCCACTATAAATTCTGATTAAATGAAGAAAAGTTACCTAATGAAACACCAAAACGTAAGTAAAAGAAGAACCAATACAGGAAGTTTGCTATTTTAAATGATATGTACCAATCTAAGTTACCACGATTAATTTATGGCTGTCTTGAAACCTGCAATCATAGAATTAACATTATCAGTTACGACAACTTCATACCGCTGTAATCTCGACAATTATTTCTATTTAAGTTCAAAATTAAAATCAATGGATCACTATATGGGCCTTGTCAAGGTTAACTCTAACAAACTCTCCTGGTTCAGCTGGCTTGATACATAACATTCTTACTAATTAACTTATTTAAGGTTAACTTTTTGGTTAAGCTTAACAGTTAACTTGATTAACAAACATGCAAACTAAATGTTTGTCACAAAATGGAGATACAGTTGTAATGAGCACCTAAAGCCAATCATGAAAACCAAGCAACTAACAGAAAAGACCAAAAGAAACCAATATTTGTAATCAGAAATCCAATTCATATTGTAAACGTATATAGCATGGAATGGAACTAAGGCTCTGATCGGAAAGTCCATTTTCCGTGAGAATCGGAAATGGATTTTTCCATTTAAACAATTCCTGTGATCGGAAAGGGTTGACGGACGAGAAACGATTTCAATTAGCAGGATTTGGTGGGAGATTTTTCCGCTGGTGAATTCTCGTGAAAAACCAAGAAATTTGGTGCGATTTCAAACGCGCGGAGCGCCCTACTTCTTCATTGGACCAAAATGCCCCTCCGATTTTTATAAAATATCTAGATTTGATCTCCTCTCTTCTCTCTCTTCTCACACTCAAACTCTCCACTTCCTGGCCATGGCGACAGAGAGGAGCGATCTGGCGATCTAGTGGAACCGACTTGACGATCTACTCGTATACTTGTCGTAAGGAAGAAAAGGTACTACTCGTATACTTCTCTTTATGTACTTAGCGATCTTTACCTAGTACTTAGCGATTTAGGTGTTTTCTCTCTATCTGAGAAGCAATTTGATGTCCTGGAATAGATACTTTCATGTTTCTCATAATTTCTAAATATACCTGGAGTTTTTATAGGGAAACATAGACTCGCTGCTGCTTTTGCTTGCCTTGACCAATAGATCGTCTCTCTTCAGGTCTCTCACTCTCTCTAATTCCTTTCACAATTTCTGATTTAACTTGAGAAGTTCTATAGTGGGACTTACTGATCTATTGTTGCTCTTTTTTTTCTGTAGTTAATTGACTTTAATTTGTTAATTGTTATGGTTTATCGCTTTTTCTGTATTTTTCTGATGAAATTAGAAGACCTGATTAGCTAGATATTGATTTTGCTATTCTAATTGGAAGCCTTTTATTTCATTGCAATTTTTTTTCCAAATTAATTGTTTTGTGTCAAATGCACTGATGGGAAAGGATGGGACTCTACTCCATTTGACTGTTAATTGAAATACTCAGCATATACTGGTTTTTTACTTGTTCTGTGGATGCATCTCCTTCTGGGAGCTAGTTCTATGGGCAATACAGATTAGAATAAACTGTATTGTCCAAAACTCTTTGCTTATTCCATACTTCCATTTATATCTAATAATCAAATCAACATGCTCTAGTGATTGTCATTACATATGTCTAATAAGCAAATATATCTGTATCAAGCATCAGATGCAGAAACAAATAGTTAGCTATGATTTAGACATGTCAGAGCATAATATAATATTTTGATTTAAAACCTAGACAAAAATGGCTGAAAGATACCCTAGCATATGCATATCTGTTACAGAAGGTTGCACAAGAAGGCAACTTCCTTTGTGGACATTAAAAGATTGGGGGGGTCGGATTCTAGTATAGCAACTGGGAGGATTATGTTAGGAAATGCTCATATTTTAATTTTAGATTAATTACAACTAATTAATCACCATTAACAACAAGCAAATCAAAAGATCTAGTGCTAAAGTAATCACACATCCAATCAAGAGAGAAGGTAGGAGAAATTGTACCTCTCATGAAATTGTATTCATGAGGCTCGAATCCATGGCATGGGAGTCGATGGGGTGCGTGCTCCACCATCTCCACCATCTATTGCCGCCTCTAGCCCACCAAGGACCCACCACCAAGCTCAAAGAGAATGCTAGTTCTCTTGAACCTCTTGCTAATCACCTTGCTTCTCTTAATTAACTATTTAATGGAGAGGAAGAGAGGTGGGATGCTCAACACATGAGCTAAGAGAGGAAGGGAAGAGCCATGGAGAAGAGAGAAAAAATCTCTCTTCTAGGTGGAGGCGCAAGGGAGAAGAGAGGAAGAGAGATGACGGCTAGGGTTTTCTCCCAAAGAGACCCCTTTATATAGCCAACCACTCTCATCCAATTTTCATACTATTTACAAGTATGCCATCCACCCTAAGAGGCCACCTAATGGGCTCTCTTGGGCCATCTTAATAAAAGGCCTTTATTCATTAATTCACCAATTAATGAATCTCCTTTAATTGTCTCTTCATTCTTCCTTAAATCGGGCCTTTAATTAACCAATTAAATAGAAGCCCAATTAGCTCAAACTAATTAAAGTAAGTTGAACATAATTAATTATTAACTCATTAATAATTAATCTATGATTAGCTAATGCATTATATTGTTTCCATATGATCCTTTTAATTTAATTAATTATAACGGTTCATAACGGTATATAATTAATTAATTAACTTATCACATTTCACAATACACATTATTGTGAATAAACAATAAATGCACCAAGTGGTTAGAATCCTATTTGTGCGACCCTATTTGAGGATTTATACTATGTTGGCCATGGAAATAAATCGTTATTTATTTCCAATAATCATAAGCGGTATCTAGCAACACGTTATGATTCCCAATTCGTATAAATAATGTACCGTTACAATATCTCAATCCTGCATAAGAAATAAAAGTATTTCTTTGTTTGATTCTTATGTCACACGATATCTTTGTATAATCCAAGATAGGAATGTGTCATTCTTGCAGATTATACATTTCTTGATCTAGAGTTGATCGTCTAGTTTGCATGCATACGATCCAACTCCATCAAGGGGCCCAAACAGATATCATCACTCACTAGGTATACTAATGAGGGACATACGGTTTTCTTGATGGACAACTTTTCCCCGCACAATTCAAGAGAACATAAATAAAGTCCTTATAGCAGCCTTTATCAGGAATCAACGTTAGACGATATTTATTGAACCTATCCTCATGTATAAAAGATGAACATCTCAAACTTAGAATCAAACTCATATGAAATAAACAATGACACATAACACAATCCATATGTTTATTTCATTGGGTCAAGTCCTGTACTATGTTCCAATAACATACACATATGCAATTAAGTCGGTAACTCCTTACCTATGATTTGTAGAACTTAATCATCACTTAACTTGCATACTAATCTTTTATGATAATTAATGTTCCTTGTTAATTATCAAGATTATGGACGATTTAGATTTATTATTGTCATTCTAATGAATGATCCACAGAGATCTACAATTCAGATCCTCAACCTGAATGATCTGTCAATAATAAACTCTAGGAACAAATGATCAAATATCATCATTAACATAAACTAAGAAAATAAGTCATTAAATATTGACTTCTAGGACATAACTCCAACAATCTCCCACTTGGCCTAGAATCAATCAATAGTGACTTCTAGCCAGTGAAGAACTTAGAACAATGTCATATATCTATATATATACATGTCTCGAACCTCAAAAGATGTAATACACTTAAAGCAAGTTACTCATACGTCCATCACGCATGGATGCACAATTGCATCTCGTATACCGCTTAAGGTAGAGGTTAAGTTAGAGTGTTCGCTGTGTCCGCGAACCTATCCAATTTTATTTGACCCTATATACATATATACTCCTATATATGTGTTCTTGATCATCATCATGTGAGATCAAGTGACATCGTCATAGATCTTAGTTGGATCACCAATTTAATATTGGGTTCTTCAAGTTTAAGCTATGGTTCGAGATGCATAGAACCATATTAGCTTGACTGAGAACTTCACGATCCTTACTACATTCTTTCATTGCTTCACAAGTTGCTATATATTTTGTTTTGGTGACGGAAACGGTTGTAATATCCCATTTAGAACACCTTCTAAACTTACAACACCACATTTAAACAAAATATGTAGCTCAATTGTATTTATATCAATCTTTCGAAAACTAGCATCAATATATCAATTTATATGAGCTTTCTTTTATCTTATCAGATGGAAAAACATATCACTCTTTCTCTTAAGATACTCGAGGACATTCCTGATTATTGTCCAAATGTGTTTTTCTTTGTATCCACTTGACAACTGCTTGTCATACTCCTTGGGTACAACACATAGGGGCATGTGCATAAGTGTGGCGTCCGTTATGAAACTCGTAACAGAAGGATGCTCGAAATATATCGTGCACTCTTCTCGAATTGAGTTGCAACACACCGAGTAGCACTGAAGTGTATGCCATACAATGTGGTTAGACATCCTTTCTAGGAGTCTATCTTTTCGTGTAACTATAACACCTTGTCATTATATGCACATTTTGCTCAAACCTGACATCCATCATAATCTATCTCCATAGATTTTGTTTCCTTGGATTTAGGTGACTTACCCAAGTTCTCAATTGAGAAAAACATTCTCCAATGAGATCTTGACAATATTCATTTTCTTAATGTTATTCCCAATTAATGTCTTGTATCTTGTACAATACATGTAACACAATCATGCTCCCACTGAATATCTTGTCTATATAAGATACTTTTGACGAAGTGCAACTCCTTGACTTCCTTGTCAAAATATTTATTCCAATTTCCACAGTACTTGCTTCAATCCATTAATGGATCATTGAAGCATACATGTGTTTCCAACAATACAACAAATCCTTGGTTTGTGTCAAATACACAACAACTTCCTTCATTCAATCGAAGAAGGCGGTTTTGATGTATCTTTCCATATATCTATATATACGAAATACAACTATTGCTAGAATGATCTTTATTGACTTATACATAGCTACAAGCGAGAAGCCGTGCTTTGTACATGGTCAACTTGTTATCGACTTAGACATAGCATCAATCATGAAATTGTGCTTTGTACAGAGTCGACTTGCTATCCATATCTATCTTTCTTATTAAACATCTAAATGTTCTAGATGGATCGCTCCTTCTTGAACATCAATCAAGGTCTATACCTTGTTGTTATATATATGGATTGCACTTAAAGATCATATAGATTCAAACCATACTTGTGGAATCGGGTCTTTCCATCGCTTCTTTATTTATCAACGGATCCTCACATGTCAAGTATGAGGATGTTGTGAAACCTATGTATTTTTCAGTTTAGGCAATTCACTCTCGTTGATCTTTGTAGGATTGATGCTTGAGGTCTACGAACTACTTCTACAACATCTTGTAGAATAGATTCTTGATCCTAATGTATTGCACGAGTTTCTCTAACATCATCCATTCGTGAGATGTTTGAGTACTCTTTAGAAGCGAGCGTGCTTATAAACTTCTTCCTTTCACAACTGCTTGTGAGTCAAGTTCCGCTCAACTCCCACTAAGCACCATGTATGGAGTGACAAGTTCCCTATAAAGGTACTTCTTGTAGTGACGCATAAACTCCTTTAATGCTCACTTTACTCCCACTACTTCTTCTTGAGAATATCATTCTTTAAGATTACGTTATGATGAGCAACAACTACCTTGTTCTTATCATGTTCATAGAAGTAGTACCTTTTGGCTAATTCAAGATATCCTACAAAATAATTAGCGTCTTATTTGGGTCCAAGCTTATCAATCAATCGAACCTTGAAATAAGCTTCTCAACACCAAATCTTGAGAAACAATATACCTAGAGATCGAATCTCGTAAGATATCTTTCTCAATAGACTTCAATGGAATTTTTTATTTAGTGTAAACAATATTGTCCTCAAACACAATCCCTTACATGAGTCAAACAAGTCAATTTGATTTATTACCGATCGAACTATATCAAACAATGTTCGATACCTTCATCCTTGGATACATTTTTCAAATGTTCCTCATGGAGCGAGTAGTGAAACGTATTTCATACTCTTTAGGTAATACATCAAACTATATGACTGAACTATTTACCATGATCCATCTTAAGACTTTTGCTTTTATTGAATAGTTTTTCAACTTTACTCTTGAAATCCTTTTGATCTTGTCAAAAGATTCATACTTATACCATATCAAATAGATACGTTAATATCTACAATGATCGTTGGTCAAGTGGTAAAGTTTCAACAACCTTTCAATTGCACAAGTACCTATAGGTCTATATACATCAATATGTATAAGTCTTAATAAGGTTACTTGTCTTTTAAACCTTCGTAGTTCAAAGGCGCTTTTGTCATTTAACAAACACGATTCGCATGAATTTCAATTGATTTGCAATCGAATTGATTTACGAGCTCCACGTTACGTAGACTCTCATAATGCGATTCTTTGCAATCAAATTGATTTACGAGCTCCACGTTACGTAGACTCTCATAATGCGATTCTTGTTTATATTCGACTAAGCGACTATTTTACATAAAAGTCAAATACTTTATGCGAAGTCTTACATATTTGCCATTCAAAATTTGTTAATCTATTTCAAGCAAATTCAATTAAGATGCATGAAATCTTATACACAAATTTATAACAATAAGAGAACAACATTTCTCTATTACAAAACATGATCATCCATCATCAAATATGAAACGGAGATAAGGTTTTATGAGATGTTTGGAATAAGGTATACAACCTCAAATTCCTAAACAAACTCTTTATTTAGTAAAGATAACTCTACGTATTCAATGGTAGTGGCTTAGACGTACAAGCCATTTCCAAAAACGGAGTTTACTTTACTTATCTCAAACTTTCTCTTATTCATCATTGCCTACACATTTCGTTAAATGCGAGCACATGAACTAGCACCTAATTACTAGTGTGAATTAGAGATAGTGAGATAATTTGAACGACAAATATCTTAAGGTTTAGAACATCATGGTATTTCGGACAACCTTTCAAATGCCTCCCAATATGGCAAATGAAACATCTCATGTGACACATGGTCACTAGTGAGGGTCTCAAAGTTTCAACTCATATCTTGGTGAAGTATTCCTTTAATACTTAACCGATTACTTTTAGCACTAACAAGTGTGCGAACAATATATCCTTTATCCATAGAAAGAGATTGTATGACAATATCAACAATCCTTGATATTGGAGATCTTAGTATCTCTAGTTGTCAATTAGCTACTCAAACCTTTCGGTTCGCAAGCTAATGAAATATTTATCTTCTTATAAGAAGAGTCTCTTGGTTAACTCACACTCCATTACTCGATCATAAATGATTGAGTCTATCTTTACTTTCTCTAAGAACGCCTTCTTGAGTAGGTGGATGAGAGTATAGAAGTCTTAGTATAGTCCTTATGAATTCTCCAATTCAAAGGTCCAGAACTTCTAAAAGGATATGAGCATTCGCTTTATTGAATAATTTTCGTCAAAACTAATCAATCATTGCGAAGCTATGTTCGGGAAGTTGAGGAACGTTTTTGGGATTAAACTTGCTCAAGTTTCTCATTTCCAAGAACATATCTTAGAAATCGGTATTTCTTCTCCAAGTAAATACCTTAGAAACGAGCTTGTCGTTTTCCAAAGATTGATCGCAACGAAATTAACATATTTAACATCTATAACAATTTCAATTTAAGGTCATTTAGTTTATGCAATGTTTTGTTTATGGAATAATAAACAAAACTCCCACTACATTTAATTAATGTCCCTAAATGTAATGGATTCCAAGATCCTCATTTTCGTTGAAATAGGGGCCAGCGTCGGCATGACACCTAAAACAACTAGATAAGGTAGGTTCTCCAACCAATCATATCTTGTACATATGATTCTTGGTTTGTGAGATATCATAAGTATATCTACAAACTTCGTCCCAACGTCCAATCCGAGTGGGTCCGTTGTAAAGCAACTTCTCTCTATTTGCTCCTAGTAAATCCGATTTACACCCCGACTACAATGATGGACTACGATGTCCGCGTCGGCAGGAATGCATCAATAGACAATCAATTGTATTGAAGGGGATAGAGAGAAGGAGGACGATTTGGCTAAATCAAGTTAATTTGGGACATAAGCAATTACGTGACTTTGTTTGGTGGTCGTGTAAGCATACACCCATACCTACCTATGACAATTCAAGGCATTCACAAACAATCACATAATAATAAGCATCTCAAACATTGTCGTGGGTTTGTATGGCTCCCGCTTGCATTAGTCTCCGTCGCATCTCCATGTAACGAAACTAATATAATCAAATCCTCCCACTAATTACTAAGATCCTATCTAATAATTAAGGGAAATAAATACATGTGATAAAATCCTAAAACCCTGCCTAGGCCTTAGGGGCATGCAAGCCTCACAAGTTACATCAAGAATTAATCAATTATTAATTATCAAGGCACCTTAGGCCACATTACAAGCAATCACATGCATTCACAACATTTTACAACACACAAGGCATTGACATCTTGAGCCATATCAAACCCACATCCTCCTACAAAACAAAGTTAGCACATATACAATATACATGATTCACTTGTTCTTAATTAATTTCATTAATTAGAATCTTTGTGCATACTTGTTGCTCAAGTTTTTCGAATGCAAAGAAGGCTTAACCTTAACAACCAATTGTTTAAGCCCTTTTAAATTAAATCCAACCATCAAAATAGAAAGGAGGGTATTTAAGGAGTCTTCTAATTAACCTTTCAATAAATTGATTAATTAGAAACTATTTTAACTAATTAAAATACGAAATTCGGGGCCCGGAAAAATTCAAAATAATTCGGTCTCCAAAAAATTCGAAATAAATCCAGAGAACTCCTTACAAAGATTGTGGTTACCTGTAAAAATCTCAAGGAGAGATCAGTTACCATCAGGGAGAACCAAAAAAGACAAATCCTCAGATTGTGCGCGAAGCACCGTTAGAGAAAATTCTGTTATTGGTCTCAACCTTTCGGTCTGTATGATCATCCCCTTGATATTTTTCCAGCAAACAATTTACATAGAAAAATATTACATACAATAGGCTATCATTCCATGAAAAGAAAATCCACAAGTTATATTCAAGATCAACGAGATAACAAGCATTTAAGCAAGGTATCCTGTTCTGGAACAGACCGTCGACCAAAAAGGTTTCACTCGGTTGAGGTATCAAATCTCAATGAAAATCTATGAAATTAATTTTCACAGATTCCAGACTTAAAGGAGAACATTTCCATTTCAACACTTTTCCATAAAAGTTTCTCAATAAGTACAGTTTTTCAAAACAATCAGTTTGTTTGAAAAAACAGATCTGACAACTTCATCACTTTTCATCCTTGAACGCCCACATAATATCCGAAATATGCAACAAAATTTACATATCCAGAAAGAGCATCAAGTTTAGAATAATCCTATCTAAAAGTTACAGGTACTTTGTATACAAACTTATTTGTTACCAACCACAACAACAGAACTGTGCAGCAGAATTACAGATCTGCGCACCGTTACCGTTTAAATCACTAAAAATTCATTTTACATCGAATTTCAATGATTCCAGTGGGAAAACAACCACAACTCAAAGGACTACAACCTCCAATAAGAAGGAAAAAATTTCAGAGAGCTTTACACCACGAAAAACAAGCAACAAGACAAAAAACAGCCTTTCCAGGGCCAGCAAGCATGCACATCACTAATTAACTTAATTAATTACGAATTCTCACTTAATTAAGTGTGAAAAACCTTAAGCACGACCATAGCTCTGATACCACTGTTAGGAAATGCTCATATTTTAATTTTAGATTAATTACAACTAATTAATCACCATTAACAACAAGCAAATCAAAAGATCTAGTGCTAAAGTAATCACACATCCAATCAAGAGAGAAGGTAGGAGAAATTGTACCTCTCATGAAATTGTATTCATGAGGCTCGAATCCATGGCATGGGAGTCGATGGGGTGCGTGCTCCACCATCTCCACCATCTATTGCCGCCTCTAGCCCACCAAGGACCCACCACCAAGCTCAAAGAGAATGCTAGTTCTCTTGAACCTCTTGCTAATCACCTTGCTTCTCTTAATTAACTATTTAATGGAGAGGAAGAGAGGTGGGATGCTCAACACATGAGCTAAGAGAGGAAGGGAAGAGCCATGGAGAAGAGAGAAAAAATCTCTCTTCTAGGTGGAGGCGCAAGGGAGAAGAGAGGAAGAGAGATGACGGCTAGGGTTTTCTCCCAAAGAGACCCCTTTATATAGCCAACCACCGGATTATTCCAGTTCTGTTATCCCTGAAGGGACTAAGGCCATCAATTTCTGAACCTTGCTTTTCATCAATTTCTAAATACTGACAAGAACACAACACCTCACCAAGAGAAGTTCATGAAGTTAGACTCAGGCTACAAACTTGAGATATAATTAAGATGAAAATAGACCTTTCTATTCACATCTAAATATGATACAGAATATGTACTCGGGCCATAGATCATTCACTTCCTCTCTAATTTTTTTGTGAAGCTTACTCAGGCCATATCTTATTTTAGTTTCCCTTTAACTTTTGATAATTTGCATGCTTATTTTATCTATAATAAGCTCAACTGTTGTCTTGGCTAATGGCATGTTATAGTATGATTTAGTCAAGCTAATGTTGGAAATTTACTAATTTATAATTAGGGCAGATATGTGCAATTAACAAATTAATTCTCAACATATTGTTCTTTCATTTTTTTTTCCTCAGCTGAGTGACTCCTGAAGTTGGGTGAAGTTGGGTGCTGTTATTAAAATCATAAGCTTTCTAGGATTCATTTGCTGCTGAACAGGTATATTTTTTTTTAATGTTATAATCTGTACATAAGCAGCAATATCATATTTGAGTTATTTTTCTTATAAATAAAAGCATGATATGTTTTGAATGTAATAATCTGTATATAAGCATGTGTATGATATGTTTTGATTTGTTTTGCTGTTAGGAAAAAGATGAATCAAAATCATTTTCGAGCTTATAGAAATATGCTAATTGCTGCTATGACAGCATATGTGGGTTACTTTTTTGTTCTGATTCACATAGAGAGATGTAAGAATAAAATTTTAGAATTGAGGGCTGAGGCTAGAATTGAACGGGAAGAAGTGCGTGATAAGTTGATGAGGAGGTTAAGGGATGATGTACAATGTCGTAATGTCATTAGAATGGGTCCAGATGCTTTTAGAAGGCTGTGTGCTATTCTTCGAGGCACATATCGTTTAAGAGACAATCAATATAGTTGTGTTGAGGAACAAGTAGCAAAGTTTTTGCATGTTTTATCACATAATACTAGGAATCGTCTTCTTAGGTTTTATTTTGGACGGTCCCTTGGTACAATCAGTTGTCACTTCCATAGGGTCCTTAGAGCAATAGTTTCACTTGAGGATAGATTTTTAGTACAACCATCAGATGATTGTGAAGTTCCTAAAGAGATCTTGTTGAAAAGGAGATTCAATCCATATTTTGAGGTACTCCTCTTTCAATTTTCTTTTTCAATCTGAAAAAAAAAATTTTATTTTCTTCAGCTATGTTTTTAAGATTGATATGATTTGTATTTGCAGAAATGTGTTGGTGCAATTGATGGAACTCACATTCGTGTGAAAGTTCCTAAGAATGATGCCAAAAGATACAGGAGCAGGAAACAATTTCCTACAATGAACATTCTAGTTGCATGTAGCTTTGATATGAAATTTACGTATGTTTTGGCTGGTTGGGAGGGATCGGCACATGACTCAACAGTACTTCAAGATGCCTTACATCGAGATGATAAGTTGAAGGTACCTCAAGGTAAAGAAATGTTAAGGATAAATTGTTATTTTCATATTTCAATGTGAGAACACAAGGGCATATGAAGCAACCTTATAATTTACTAAGGTTCTTCACAACTCTAATTTGCTTGTTGTCTCTATGTTGCCACTACCTCTAAGCCATAATATATATATTTTTAATCAGTGTTGATAAGAATAAATGATTGAATATTGATGGTTGAATATTTTGTAAACTAAACAGACTGTATCATCCAAATTACTTGTCACAAACTCCTGAACTTTGAGCATTTAAACAGTACCCTTTTACAAATTCAGAGTCTAGCGAGATTGTATCAGGGCTATGTATTAAATTTAATTAAGACATGATCTTTAATATTGCAGGTAGATATTACTTGGCAGATGCAGGCTATGCCATGTCACCATCATTTCTTACTCCTTATCGTGGTGTTCGGTACCACCTTAAGGAGTATTCAAACAACCCTCCTGAAGATTTGAAGGAATTGTATAATCATCGTCACTCATCTCTACGAAATGTAGTAGAACGAACCATTGGTGTGGTCAAGAAAAGATTCCCAATAATAGCTAGTGGCAATGAGCCGTCCTATGATGTGGAAACTGTGTCGGATATTTTTTTCGCATGTTGCATGCTTCACAATTTCCTGATGGGTGTTGATCCAGATGAACAGCTAATAGCTGAAGTTGACAATGAGCTAATGCATGGCGAAATAGAGCGTAATAGACATAGACCAGTAGTTTATAGAAGTGATAATTATAGGGAGGGTGAAAGGATTAGAGACAGTATGGCTTTGAGAATGTGGGGTGATTATAATCAGAATGCTTCCTAGGTTATAGTTAGTTTGTAGTGTTGTTTGCTTTTACATTTTTTTCTATTATTGTAAAATTGGATTTGATCATTTGATACATTTTTATTAATCGCTTCATTGCATATGAATATTGACAGTCTTGTATATTTGTGTCTATGTTGTTACTAATATATTCTAAGTGTTTCTTACTATCTTGTTTCCACACTAATCACTTATTTGTATATTACTCTAACTATATTTCTTTAAATATGTTATGTCAACAGAGATCAATGGAATCAGATGCAAGTAATGGAGAGAGGTTAGATGAAATCCAGTCTAGTGAAAAAGCATTGGAGGGTGGGTATTTTGCATGGACGAAGACGATGGATAAAGCTCTCCTTGAAGTTCTGCGTGAATAGCAGTTGAAAGGTCTGAAAGATGATAGGACCTTTCATGCTGAAGCATACAGGGTTGCAATTGAATCCCTTAATGCCAAATTCCATTGTAAAATCACTAGAGAAAAGGTCCTCAATCGTTTGAAGACTTTGAAGGATACAATGAATTTGGCTATACAAGCTCTTCAAAAGAGTGGTTTAACATAGGATGCTAAAACAAACAAGATTCAAGCTGGCCCTCAAGTTTGGGATGATCTCATCAAGGTACGTGCTTATATTTCATTAATTACATCTATCACAAATTTAAGAGATGTCTACTATACACAAACTGACCTACTACTATTAGTCAATTTAATAAGATGCCTATACCAAACTGACTGGATTTGTAATGACCTTTTGTAGCTTTCGTTTTGTGGCACCAAGTGTATGTAATTGTACACAGTAATATGTGGCAACTCATTCTAGGCTTGAGATTTTCTTCATTTGTTTAATTAGGGGAATCCAAAGATGCGACGAATTAGAGATAAGGAGATCTCTAATCTCGATCTCTTACGTGATATTTTTGAGCCAGACCGAGCAAATGGTGTGAAGGGTTCTACACCCAAGGAAAGGTTGCAACAGTGGAAAGATTCGGCAGTGACTATTGATGTAGTAGACCAACTACAAGCTGAAAATGTTGTAGTTCTTGATAACTTTGAAAACCTCACTGATGGCAATCAAAATGAAATTGGGAATGGTGCATCCTCCTCTACTAAGACCATGAAAAAGTTCTCTTCCAAATTGGCAGTTAAGAGAAAATCTGAAGTAGCTGAGTCAAAGGGAATTGACTCAAAGAGCGTGTTAGATAAATTTGATGAAGGAATAGTAGTCATGAAGGAATCGATGGCTGGCATTGCACAACAACTAGCCATAGGAAATGAATATTTCATGAAATCAAATATGAGAGTTTATTCGGGTGCAGAAATCTATGCTGAGCTCAAGAGGATTGGAGTTACTAATGATAAAATGATACGCGCTACAAGAATGCTCAAGGCTGACAAAGAGGAGATGGATGCCTTTTTTGCTTGGCCAGATGAACTGAAGCGTGAATGGTTACAAGAAAAAGGCATAGATTGCTGGTCCTTCATGGATAGCAATTAAACTCTTGATTCTAGCATTTGATATATTTGCTTCTCTGTGGTATTTCAAGTAAATTTGTTGAAGGATAATTTCTGTAATAGGGGTGGTTCTCTTGCGTTCTACTTTACTAAATTGTCTGTAGCTTTACATACAGAGAAAGATTATGGCTGAATGTTGAGATGTAATAATTGGGTTTAGACACAATGATAAGATAGTTCTTGCTTTAGTCAGCTGCTTGACAAAAGTTGAAAAGCTGAGAGTAAGTGTTTGGTTTCATTCAAACTATTTGAGACTACTTGTTTTTGTAATAATTTGTTGAAGGATAATTTTAGTAATAGGAGTAAACTTTTTCTTTTGTAATAATTTGTTAAAGGATAATTTCTGTTAAGAAATGTTTGAAGTAATTTGTTATGAGCAGGAGTGATTGTAGCTATTTCTATAGCCTGATAGATGGTTTTGTTATGAGCAACTAGGATAATTTTTGTTGGTTCAGTATTACAGGAGTGATAAAGGAAATAAAAAGAGGGAGAGTTGTTAGTTTCAATTAGTTTTCTTAGGAGAAGTGATATTATATACATTTTCTTTTAATTTAGTTGTTAGTTTCAATTTTTTGTTTCAGTATTATATAGTTGTGCTTTAAATATTTTCTTTTAATTCTCACTGATGTACATAGGAGAACTGATATTGTATACATGTCTCCATGACAGTACCAAAAAGAATATAGAATCAAATAGTAAAAAAAAAAACTAGATGTGGCTTGTCAGAGCATTTCCTTTTAATGCTTATTTTCCTTCTTTTTTGCTTCTCGACTCTAGTAAGATGCTTATCTGTACCAGTTGGTACCATCTCTCTTGCATACTGGAAAAGAATAAATATCACTTGTCAAAGCTCTTTTCTATTTATATTATTGTCTTTTTATTAATGTTTGTGCCATGCTACACCTTTCACTTGTAAATATAATTTGTTTTGTCAATCATTTTATCTTGAAGAATTCCCATGATTTCGTATTTAGATTACAAAATTGAAGTTTATATCAGAACCTAGGATCATGTTCAAGAACAAAAAAGTGCAGGGGCTAAAACATAAAAGTGATACCAGCATGATTGCCACTACATATAGATGGGTGTGCATCTTTTCTTAGTTGTGAAAGCAATGTTATGTCCAGTAGATAAACTGGTTTAGACATGCGACTTAGCACACTTTTCACAATGCTTTGTGCTGGTAATGGACCCACTTTATCAGTATCCATTTGCTTTTGTTTTATCTTTAATTTTGAACGAAGAGGAGAGGTCTTTCAAATGACATTTTGTTGAAAAAGTAGGCTAGACGATCAGAAGGGGAGTGGCATAAATCCAATGGATTACAAGAATATCTGAAAATTTTAATTTAATATACGTAGAACGCATAAAAATGGAGCTCAACGGTTAAAATCGCAAAGGTTTATAAAGACATAGATATGAGGGCATAATGGTCAAATTTCAAAGCGTAATAAAATTTCCTCTGTATTTTCTGTAGTTTCCGATCATGAGAATTCAATTCTCGTCAATTCCCATTTTATTGATTCCGATCACTGAATTTCAATTGATATCATTTCCTGTCAATTCCAATTCTCACCAAATGAAATGAAATCCCATTAAAGTCCCATTCCGATCAGAGCCTAAATGTTTTAGGCAAAATTAACAAAGTACAAAACTATACATTTTTTTTAAAGGCTCTACTATCGCACGAAGCCTCAATTTATTTCTGAAAGCACAAAACAATTAAACAATTAAACATTAGTGTACATTCTTTTGAGGGACGGGAATGATGGCAAAGACAACTCTTGAAAATGAAGAAATCAAAATACCGAAAGGATAAGCACACTTAGTATTGAGCACCTGGTTGAATCGGAGTGGAGGAGAATCTGACTCCTGATCGCCAAGCACAGACTTCTAAATGGAAAGAGGTGACGGAGAGGCACTGTACCATGGATTGCGAGAAAGGATCCACCTCTCCTTCGGAGGCGACGGGGACAGCCGAAAGAGATGCGACGGAGAGAGGAGAGGCTATTGGCCGGTGGAGGAGAGATGGGGAAAGTCGACGAAGGAGGAGATGTGGCTAGGGGTGAGGCGGAGAGTTGGCGCAGGTGGAAACGGAGATTGATCAGCCAAGAGAGGCGGCAGCGGTCTCGAGGTTTAGCGGGGAAAGGACAGAAGAGAGTCTATGCTTTTCGATACTAAGTCCATCAGAAAGGTAGAAAATACAAAAGGTAAAATAGGAGAGGTGGAGGGAGAAGGTGAGGCAGGGAAGAGGCGACGGGGAAGAGGCCACGGACAGTAAGGCTGTGCTCCAGAACACCAAATCGGAGGGAGAGGAGAGGAGAGTAAGGGAAGTCCGTACCGTTTACTCGCTCCACTACGAAGACGAGAGAGTAACGGAGAGGGGAGTAAGGTGCGCCAGTTACTCCAGTTCTTCAATTTTTGTTACTCCCGAATGGGGGTGTACACAGAGTAACAGCTGTTGAATCGCTGGTTACTCTTCAAATCGCTGTTACTCTGGCCATCACCGGAGCGAGTAAACTTCGTAACTTTACTCCTTTCCGCACCTTCCTCTTCCTCTCCCGCCCTCTCCGTCCCTTTCCCTTCCTTTAATGCTCAGTTCTGGAGCACAGCCTAAGGGAGAGAGAGGCGATGATATTGCTGTAAGAGGAGGAAGCGAACGAACGACTCAGATCGTGAATCGCTAAACGATTCGTTTAGATCGACCGCGTTATTGAATGACCAAAGCGGTCCACGACTTTTAATTAATACTTTATTTAATACTTTTAATTAATACTTGCAAATAGTAGTATAGTATATTCGTTAGGTTCTACGGAAGTCCAATATGATTAAAACAGATCGTCATTTCAATTCATTTCTAACCCGCCGCACGAATCACATGGCTCGTGGGCACCATGCATGCAGGTTTTGCATTAGCCATTAGAGGTGTGGATATTGTGTTCACCCGGTCTGCACGCGGGTCTTCTTTTTTCTCCTTTCTTCTTCGGTTCTTCCGGTCTTGGTTCTCCAAGTTCACTCAACTAGGGATGAAAACGGATCGGATAATATCCGCTCCGATCCGCATCTGTATTCGAAAAGTTGCGGATTCGGATGTTAATATCCGGATCCGTTCGGATACGGATGCGGATTCAGATTTTTCTAAACGAATACGGATGCGGATATGGGAACACATTTTGGTCCGGATACGGATGCGAATACGGATAAAAATCCGCATCTGCAATTATTTGTGAAACGGATATCCGAATTTTTAGCCATAACTAGCTTGCTCGATGTCGCGGCTTCGCCGCGACGCGTAGCTTGACTAATATTGTTTGTATGTAGCTTGTTTTGTCATTGTTGTATCTGGTGATTAGTAATAGCTTTAAATCTTCCTTCATCTTCCCTACTGAAAATATCCTTGAATCTAGCCTCTCTATCCTGAAAATGATTTCTAGATCAAACATATATCGAATTTTAGAAATAGTGTTATATTACTCATTAATTTTGAACCTAATTCATGCAACAACATTCAAATTGTTATGTAAATATCACGCTTACCCACTTTCGTAGGTTTAACTCACACCACTGGTGGTGGTTGCTTGCCTCGCACCTCCTGCTCTCGTACCATTACCAGCAGTACTTGCTTCTCTTGTGCCCCCTGCACTCATTCCAATACCAGCTGCACCTGTTAGCCTCACATCCCTTGTACCTGTACCAGTACAATCGGTAATAACTTATGCTGACCTCTAGCAGCAGCTTGTACAATGATAAGCTGTGTTGTGTTCAATTGCTCTGCAAATGCAGTGGGGCCCCTATCTAAAAGTGAAATAAACCCAAAATTAAGGTAAAAACAGCGATAGAGTTTTTTTTTACCAGCTTCATTTTAGACTACCAAATTGTTTCCCACAGCTTAATTAGAAAAGAAATTTTTTCAAGCATACTTTAATTAATAAATTATAATACTGGAGTATAACATTTAACATTGTAAGGTCACATTCTCACAGCTCTGGCAAAACAGTAGACTTAAGGAGCCCTTAAAAAATTATTGAACAAAAAAATCATTGCAATGTTACTCAATAGGAATATGTTTTGAAATTGACCATCTAAGAATAGTAATTCAAAAAGTCAAACCTACCTGAAACATAACTTATGCTTGGAGTAACCAAAAGGTACCCAATCTTCGTTTTTCTTCATTCCAGCATGACTTTTATTCCCTAAACCAACACTTGGAATAAATAAAAGTACAACAGCTTTTGACATGCAAGATTTTAAATTATTATTCAATATCTTTTATGAATTACGGCAGAGAATCAAAATTAGCTAAGAGTATCCTAGTAAAGGTCCAATAGATATTGAATGATCACAGTATTATTTTCTCTACTTGTCATGATTCACAGATTTGGTGTGCAATTGAGTCTTTCAAACTTAACTTTAAATATTTTTTCTCATCACCAATAAAATCCATTATCTAATTACAATCACTAACATCAAATGAACACACAAATTCACTATATTTTGAACGAAATCTCATACTATAAACAATGCTGCTAGGAGACATAGCATTTACCAGATTATTGTTAATAAAGCCATTCTCTTTATGGGCTGTTAGGAGTAGAGCATACATAAAAGAAAAAGTAGGTGACAGTTAATTAGAAAGATAACAATGTAGGTACTTTTCTAAAATTTGGAACCGTCTTACAAGCTGGATAGAGGATCTGTGGAGATCTAGTTGTCGACTCAGCATTTTCATTTTGGAGATCCATTTGCCAAATGCCAACTCAGCAACTTTATTGTACGTTATATATGCAGCTCCTAAACGTGTGCATATTAGTGATATAAGATGGTATTGGAAAACAAATACTGTCATGAATTATCTCAAAGAAAATATACTCAGAAATATAAACGCATTTACCATCACAAATAGAGATTGTTGCACTGAAACTACGGGTCCAATTAACACTCTTTTACTGTTTAGTTATACAACTCAAAAGCAATTCGAGTTTCTTGAAGTTATATTGCAGCCAGAGCTTGGTGCTTTTCTGCTATTTATTTTTATATATATATAACCATTGCAATGCTCCCTAACCAAAAAAATAGGAAGTAAAAAATCTTTAACCCAAAAAAAAAGAAAATTTTCAAAAGTTAAAAAATAGTAAAAAAAATAAAATGTTACAAATTGAACACGAAAGCCAGTTATTTTTTTGGTGGCTGAAATCATATATAAGATTTTCTTGTTTAATTCAAATTTTATCTCCAATGCACGATGCAAAACCTAAAAAATATTGTTCCTTTACTGAATAGTGAGAATTTCTATTTCAACCTGAAGAACACTGAAACCTACTACTCATGCTAGATAATCTAAATCAAAATAACTAAAATATTGCACAATCACTGTACAAGATACTCTATCTGATGATTTACGAATGTAGATATAAAAATTAATTAACCGATTTCAATAGAATAACACTTATTGAAGATTTACAACTCCTTTTTAATTTACATATCTCATTTTTCTACTGTTTGAAAAGTTTGATTTTCATTCACAATCCAATTGACAGACAAGAATTCACTGAAAACTCTATCAGCAGTTAGCCAGTTGGATAGATATCTTTCACCGGTACGTCTTCACTATTCCTAAATGCCAACTGCTTGGATTACAATATGCCGACTTTGCGTGAGCATGTCACACGAAGGATTTTAATTTTTCAAACTAAAATTATGCTAGAAATTTTAGTAGAAGAAAAGTTAAAAAATAAATTGAGGTTAAAAAACATACTATAGCCAATGTTAACATTCGCAGGACAAGGCACAGTATTCTCAAAGAGCGATTCAATGTCGATTTAAAACGATTTGTATGATTTGTTGCGCTTATAACTTTGGAAAAAGATTTGACTGAAAGAGGGAGCTCATTGGAAGTCGAAGATTGATTCAACTGTCGTTCCAGTGCTTCCAATTGTTGTGCTCCTGCACATAAACAGTACATTTTGAATTTCCAAGAGTACTCAATATAGAAAAGAAATGAATTGAGACGTTCAGAGGAAAAATAAAATAAAAGAACAATGAACAATTAACTAACCTGTAACACAAACAACAGAATTTATTTACTTCACTACAAGATGCAACAATTGTCGAATTAAAAAAGATTGTGAGACATTTATATACAACAGTTTTAAGGCAGGCAATGGCTAAAAGTGTAAACTCTTTCCAAACTAAAATTCATAGAGAGTTCATGTTTGAGACTAACAAACCAAATTTATCATAAACCATGCATCATGTTAGAAATTTTAATATATAAAAATATAAAAGAAATTGAGAACAGAAAACATACCACATCCTATGGGTGGAGAATATTCTTTGCTTAATTAATACTTGCATAGATGTAATTGGGAAAACTTTTACTGGAATAGGGTTTAGCACTTAGTTTACTGTTTAATGCAAATTAGAAGAAAGTAAGGGTTTAAGGGATCGCTTTCTCAGAAAATATGTTGGTTTGACCTGAACAGGAGCAATTGCCAAATCGCTTGGTGAGCGGAGATGAAGAAAAAGCATGGATGCTGGAACACGGGAGAGGTATTCTGGTTATCTGGTAGTCAGACAAATAGGATACGGGAAGAGATGATTGCACCGCCGAAGGACATCACAGTCTTTCCGCCTAAGCATCTTGTGCTCCGATTTTTCTTCCCCTAGCATACAATCCAAATTGGAGGAAAATTATTTTGTATAGAAAAAAAAATGAAATTCCCGTCTGTTCCCATTCCCTCCCACCTGTTCTCTCCGATCCAAACACAGTGCAATATTTTTCTAAAAATGAAAATTACAACAAATTATAATATTACCTGAAAGGTTTTGTGTTATTGTGCACACGTTTGCATCTGGCAATTGCCTTCAGTTTCCCTAGTATTCGATGGAGAAGAAAGAGGAGAAGCACAGGTGCGGCGGTGTTGGTGGAAGAGAAAGTGGGCAGGCGGAGAGACGAAGAGGCAGGGGTGCGGCGGAGGGGTAGGTAGGACGGTTTGGTCGCTGGCGGAGGAGGGGCCGGGGCCCGGGGCGGTGGTTTTCTGTTCGGTCTCCATTTCTTTCTTCTCTTTCTCATTTATTTGCCATTGAGAAGGACAGATCTGACACAGAGGGTGGCGGTGGAGTGGCAACAGGTGAGAGTCTGAGGGGCTATTAGGGTGAGGCGGTGGCGATTGGGCTGAGGTAAGAAGCGATGTAGCTAAGATGAGGACTTGAGAGGCGAATGGGCTGAGGTGAGAGGCGATTGGGATGAGGCGGCGTCGATTCGGCTGAGGCGGAAGGTGAGTGGGCTGAGGTGAGAGGCGATTGGAATGAGACGGCAGCAATTGGGCTGAGGCGGAAGGTGAGCGGTGATGCTCCGTGGTGAGAGACGACGGGGAGAGAGAGACAGACAGAAAGAGAGCGGAAGGAGAGAAAGAGCGGAGGAAGAGAGAAGAAGAAAGAAAAGCATACGCGGGCGGCTGGGATGAAAAAAAAAAACACACACCGACCCAGCCGTTGACCCTGAAATGTAGCTCAACCCACGCCACCCAAATCGATGAAGAAAGATGAGACGTGGCTAACAGACAAAACTTAAAGCGCTGACTTCTTTTCATGGAAATTCAGACGGAAATTGTAACCGAAAAAAAAATTGCTACTGTTCATAAGCAAAACGATGGGGTATCCAGCATTAATAGGTTCAAATGTCCAGACCCGCATCTGCCTTTGATGCTTTGACCTCTTTTGAAAGTGCTAAGTGTTAAATAAAATGAATATAAATTACTTACACAGGGAATCGAACCATGGTTGTCTCTATTACAACCTAGTGGCTCAACCACCAAACCACTTAACTCTTGTTGCTAAAGTTGGTTTTCGGTTATATATATATGTATCTAAGCAATATAATTTGGAAATTTGGGTACAGATTAATATCGATTATAAATTATAAATAATGATTAATAGTATTAATAAAAATTAAATTTATACATATTATTTATTGTATGTTGATGCAATTTTGGATTGATTGATTGAATGAATGAAGTCTGAGGACTACTTATCTAATTAGTGTACAATTTATATTGTCAAAATTTAACTCATTGCATGACGTAAAATATATTCCTTTATGTTTCTACCCGTCTCATATGCTGCAAATTTTTATATGCACTATGAATTTTACAAAATGTGCAAAAGAAATGAATAAAAATTAATCGATAAAAAATGCAATCCGTATCCGACAAAATATATTCGTATTCGACTTCGTATCCGACAATATCCGAACCGTATCCGTATCCGTTTAATATCCGAACTGTATCCGTATCCGAAAGCATCCGTATTCGTTTCCGTATCCGAAAAAAAATATGGATGCGGATATGGGAAGACCAACATCCGCTCCGTATCCGATCCGTTTTCATCCCTACACTCAACAGGGACGTGTGGACCCATGCGATTCACTCTTTTACCTTTGTGCACTTTCTCTGCGTTCTTTCCAATAAAAACTAAAAAGAAAAATTAAAAAGGACCAAACCATACATTTTTTGCCTTTTTTTTTTTTGATAATTATACATTTTTTTCGTTGTGCGCTTTCTCCGAATTCTTTGAATAAAAACCATAAAAAAGCAAAAAGTTTCGGTCGTGACTATAAACTATTTTTTTAATTTAATAGGAACCTTAGATTATTATTGTATTAACTTTGTTAATAGGTTTTTTCATTTTCTTTTTCAATTTTCAAACCACTGAATCCAACCTCTCGTGCCAACTTTCAAATATTAATATTTGCATTTTTATATTTAAATCCCGACATGTCTTCAATTGATTCAAACAATCATAAAAATAAAATTACATGTAAATAAGCACAAGTTTTGAATTTGAATTCTCCGAAATTTTTTTAGCTGATAAACACATTTCTTTTACGATTTATTTTTGTATTTTTTTTTTTACATTTATGCCTTTGTATTTTTTTTTTTTTTTGAATCCACACTTACTATTTTTTTTTGTGTAAATGTTAAAAAAATATATATGTGAAATTACTCACATATAATGCATTCAATACATATTTAAATTAAACAAAATTTTCTATAGTGTGTAAATCCGAAACATGCAGGGACTTAACTGTAAAATATTTGTTAAATAGTCAAATAATTGATCTCTGACCGCACTTTCTTCTAATTTTATGTTTTTACACTTTAGTTTGCATGTTTCTTATTTATAAAATATAAACAAATTGCATTTTAGATATTTAATGCCTACACGGAATGAAATTATTATACATACATTATTTATATGTAATCGTGCAAAATTTATTCTTTGAAAATATGTATAATAAAAAAAATTATCACTGCTTGAATTGTTTGTAAATAAAATACATGCAGATATGAAAATGCAAAAAAAATATAAAAATTAATATCAAACTTTTAAAGTAGGTTGAAGATTAGATTTTGGGGGATTAAAATTCGAACGAAAAGAAAAAAAACTATTAACGCAGTTAATGAACGTGTTAAGTTAGGAATTAACTAAGAGAGCAAAACAGTGTGGTGAGATAAATTATCAATATTGAAAAATATAACTTCTGCGTGTTGCAAATGCATACCCTCGTGTTATTTTCAAAAATTTCATTTTTATTCATTCTATTATTATTTTTTTTTTAAAAAAAGGTTTTTGAGTTATTCACTAAATGACTTGAAATCTTGTTATTCGTTGCTGTTATTGTTATTATTACAACTCATATACAATAAGAGAATTCCATAAAATTATTAAATACTTTAAAATTTCATAGTATTCAAAGAGTATTTTCGAAATTGCGTAAAATAAAATTCGGTACATATCCTAACTATACGGACAAACCATATACAATTAATTATTATTTCAATATTTCAAAGCACCGTAAATGAGTTGGATTTAACAAAAGATAGACGAACAGCAGAATTAACACCTACATAAATCTGTTTTTTTTTTTTTAAATGAAGTAATGTCTTTCTTCTTAATTGCGTAGGAAATATATCGGCACTACAAAATTCTGCGAGAGGTGAGGAGGGCAGAAAGATCTCCCCAAAAATGGCTCTTCTCATACACTTTTAATAAGCAAAAGCCCCCGGAACCTTCAGACACTTTAGAAACGAAGGTTCAAACAATAGCATTAGGCTCCGTGCTTATTGCGACAGTGACTTTTGCCGCTGCATTCACTCCACCAGGAGGATTCAACTCAAGTGATGGCACACCAGTTTTAGGAAGAAAATATATCTTCAGGGCCTTCATTTTAGCAGATCTTGGCGCATTTGCTTCCTCCTTTATATGCACATTTCATCTCATATTTCTCGGGGCAAACATGTCTGGTCGTTACTTGCAAGAACAGCTGTACTGGACTCAATATCTCTTTATGATTGCTTCAATATCCATGGGGCTGACATTTGCGTTGGGTCTGTATGTGGTGCTTGCTCCACTAAGAAAGGTATTTAGTATTTTTGTACTTGTGGCGGCAATGCTGACAGCTATGCGAAACATAGTGTTCGCTAGAAACGTTCCATTATGGGTTTTCGGCTGGGTTGCCCCTTTTATTACCGTATTTTTACTTGCGTACGTTTTTTAAATAATAAATACTGAGTTTCTGAATTCGGTGGTTGGGGAGTCCTTTGCACTTATGTGTAATCTTAAAATAAAAATGTTTTGTAGCCCCTTTTTCCTTCGTATTGCAGCTCTTCAACCATAAGTATTTGCTGCTGTCATATTTCTAGTTTGTATTGTATGTTGTCTTGCAATGAACAAAAATTCATTAGCATTATATGTATTCAAGTATTTTATTCATCCTCTGTTTTACGTTATTCTTATAGCGACAATCTCTTTCGTATATATATTTGGAGAATCACATTCATCAGCAGACTAATTTCCGTTTGATCTCATGTGTTCTAATTCAGCTCGGTTTGTTATTGTATCAACTGACGTCTAATCTAATTATACGGTTTAAGCCTAGTCTATTCTGGGCTTGTTCATATATAAATGCCATAGGAAATTGTATAAATTAAGTAATTCGACACTTTTTCGTTACTTTGATATATGACTGACTGCCTTCGCACTTTTAACTACACAACTGTAAGAAAGCATACTAAATGATTATCATCCAAACCGCTTGTTCTAGACCATCTATACTAAATTACTAACAGAAAAAGGATGACTGTAATTTATATAGAAGTTAATTAGACTGTGATCGTACAGTCCAAAATATTTAAAATCCAGAATGACACGACCGAGTTCACTCCGTGGGAGAATGGATGCCTATCGGAATAGATTATTATAGATATTAGAACAAAGGGTAAATAATGGTGGTTAAATTAAGCAAAAAAATAAAAATGGTACTCCTTAAAAAATAAAAGAATTCATTACTAATAAAATAATTTAATTGTGTTATGCTTGGATGATTACAACTCATGTGCCATATACATATGTAGTAAAACTGCTAAGAGGCCACCAAGATATATATAATACCAACAAAATTACAAGAAAATACCTTCCCACGATACACAAACATTGCCTATAATTAACTTAAAATAGATAATTATTGCTACTAGACGTCAAAAATTAATTAATAATTATAACTCATGAGGTCCGATATATTTGGTGAGACACCAGAAATCACCCAGAAAATGGGCCTTCACTGTACAAGAACCTATTATTAGATTTTTTTTTTTTCATTAAGATAAGACTCAAAATATCGTAAAGTGTTAATTAGCAAGAATGATGAAACTGTGAACTGGGATCAGCCTACCAAATTCTTTCATCACTTAGTCACCTAGTAAAAAAAAAAAAAAATTGTCTTTCAATTTACCAACTTCATTCTAATTTTTAATAGCAGCTAGTTGGTCAATACATGTTCCACCACATTACATATAAGGATTTTATCTGTAAATCCCATCTATATGGTTCCATAAGGTCGATAGACAGTGACCCAGGCCTGGCATTTGAGAAGTGGAAGATCCCTGGACCAGAATGGGTCCAACTATAGTCCACTTCCATCTTCAACAGAGTCACACATAAGTATGCAGATTTTATAATTTAATACAACTAAATTCTTAAAAAAGAAACAATACTCTCAATACTTACAAGGCCCAGTCGATTTTCTAAACAGAGACCTACTTGCCATATGAAAAGTGGCGGATTTTCATGGCTTCATTATAAAGCAGGATTTTTTTTTTTTTTTTTTTTTTTTTTTTTTGTAATTTTTTGTTAGATGACAATTACAGAAGCAATTCTCAAGAGAGCCCAAACCTTTCCAACATCATTTCGTCCCAAATCAACAAGCATTATGTGCTCAGCACATTGTTTTTCATCGCTCAACAGTTGCTGCTCGTGCAACAAATCCTGCTCTTCTGTTTTTCCCCTCCTGATTGTGCCAGCAAGAGGTCGATTCACAATATTTCCCTGCAAGGCACTTGAATATCATCAATCAAACCAACTACCTCTCTAATGAGTCTAATGATTTTATTGATTTCCCTGCAGTCATAGGTAAATAATGTTGTCTGTGCTAAACAATAAATGCATTATATGAACAAACCTTCTTCACACGAGTCAGAATCTCTGGACTTGATGCAACCAAAATGCATCCACGAGCCTGAATATTTGCTTCAAAATGAACAAAGAAATATTTAAGTATATACCATAAGGCCAAGTCCTGAGTAAATTTTCAATAAACTTAGCGATGAAGAAAGAAAAATATTACTGACCAATATAGTTTAGAGTTCAGAAAATTTTCAGAAACCCTCTCTAAATGCTTAATGCAAGTAGTGATTCAATACAGAGAATTTGTTTAGTCACACGGTCAAACTAAAGATATCATCGAAAGGAAAACAAAAGGGGGCAAAAACAGTGAGTAAGAGAGAGAGGACTGTGCGAAGAAGAGTGATCAAAACATCAATTATTTACAGAGAAGTTCACTTGAGCTACTGTTCCATACATCATTTGACAAGTAAATAGAGACAAAAGTAATGTACCAAGGTAATATAGATATGGGCTGTCACTTGTTTAAACACCTACTTTTCCTTTTATGAATATCCAAGCCCTTAGGTTGCTTGAACACCTAATTAGCAGTGAAGCCTACTGCTGTCAACACATTGGTAATTTAAAACTTCAGTGCCAGACCAGTATACTACTCAGGCCCAAAGATATACCACTAATTGTTAATAAATCTCATTTGCAAAACTTTTCTTCCCTTAATTCTTCCACTGATGCCAATGAAACCCCAACTGTCTAAAAGAAAATTCACTCATAGCACCATTGAAAGCATGATTGACCAAAAAAAATAACCCACTACGGGCCCATTTCTACCAAATAATTAGTTGCCCAGGCTATTTAACTTTGTTATTCTGGCAGATATACTTTTGGAATTGTCACTGGAAACAAGCCAAGGATGGGAAGTAAATCATGCAAGAGCATAGTTCCTGATTTATAACCACACATTCTATAACAGCAGAAACTTGAGCAACATGCTCAAAATACAAATTAATGATCAGGTTGAATGAGAACTCTATCGATACTTTTTCAAGTTCCTGAACATTTCAGAATAACATCACTAGTGGGAGCGAGCAAGATGACTATTTTTAATTATAAGCTCAGTAGGATTCTGAAATTAGTTATATAATACCCCTGCATTTATATAATGCTATTAAGACGGATAACTCTCACGCTTAGCATGCTCTAGTAGGGACATAAGATTGGCCCCTTGCACATTGCTTGTTGTTGGTTACATGCAAGCAAATTTAAAAACCAACCCAGAAGCAAATGTAATTTGTAACACACTTTATTTCAAATATTAGTCTTATTATTGCGTTTGCTCTAACTTTGCCAAAGTATGAAGAGCAGGCCTTGTAGTTGGTCTGAAGTAGTTTAGGTTGGTGTGCTTAGCTACAGAGAAATGCAATATGATTTAGTCATCAACCTCTGAAAACAGTGAGACAGACAATCATACTGATTTGCTCTCTTTGAAGCAGTTGTCAGAGAATCTAGAGGACACACTGAAAGGGGCAATGAAGACATGGCTTCCTGAAAATATGGAACATATACCAGTAACAGTTCTCAACAGTCTGACTGGTACAGTACTTCTGTTACCAGCAACAGACCTGACCTGCTACAAGGAAATTATGAAGGTGTTCTGATAAGCAGGACAAAGCATTCTGACTGGTACATTACTTCTGTTACCAGCAGAGACCTGACTTGCTACAAAGAAATTAAGAAGGCACCTGTATGCGAGCACTGGGGTCAGATGATCCGCAAATATGGCGCGCTGCAGCGGCACCAGATTCCCTTTCTTTGACGCCTTCACGAACCTGGCCAGCTCCTCTTTCTCAGCTTAAACCCAAAAATAAATAAAAGCATAAAACACAGCTATCAATTATCGCAGTGCCTGATCAACCACAATAGCCATCAAATCATCTACATGATAAACAGAAATGATAAAAAGAGAAATTAAAAGTTTGAAACAGAAGTACCTTTTGCATCCAGGTGATGTGAGAACACATTGCATCTCATCTTGATCCCTCGCACTTGTGGTGAAAGTGGGAAGTGTGTGCTTAAGGGAGAAGCCTTTTACAGGCTTAGTAGAGGGAGAGGGAAATGTGAAAGTCCTTGACAAAGAGCCACCGGGAAGATACGGGCTACGGAGAGCAACGTCAAAGGATAAGGATTGAATCTGCATTTTCTTCTTTTCACTTTTCTCCTCTTGCTTCTGGCGCCTCTCGCTTAATTTTAGTAGGGAGCAGGAGGACTAGGATGTAAGAAAAATGAGAGAAGAGATCTGACAGTTGAACCAAAAGCCCAAAATCTAACTGCTGAATGTTGCAAATATTGAGGAAACTTCCGCTGTCTGATCTCAACGACAATATTAAGAGAGAAAGAGAGTTGAAATTTTGGTTTTTCGCATATGCTCTTCTCTGAACCAAACCGAAGAGCGACTGTCAGAGAAAGAGGCTGAGGAGAGAGAGAGAGAGAATCGGAGATGCGTAGTGCGCCATACGCTGTGTCGGCTTCTTCTTTCCACTAAAGCACGAACCTCCTCCCATCTCTCTCGCCTGATATCGTTGTACGAGAGGCGCGATTTGAGGTTGAATCGGTTTATTGGGATGTTGTCGGGTTTCTCTGCCCCACCCGGGTGCATGGTGTCGTGCCTTTTGCTGTCAGATGCCATGAGCTCAGATTCTGGGGCCTCGATGGAGTGTTTGGGTTTAACCGAGGTTATGTGGCTGGGGTTCTCACTATTGATACCCTCGCCGAGTTTCTTCTTCGCAAGGGACCTTTCAAACATACAGGGCTTGTTTGGGATGGTGCGGGAATAGTGGGAATAGTGTGAAAAAGTGGGAAGAGTAGGAAGAGTGGGAAGAGTGGGAAGAGTGCTATTCTTAGGTCGTTTGGATGGTGAGTTTAGGAATAGCGTTGGGAAGTGTGAAAAAGTAGAGAGAAAAGTGTTGTTGGGAAGAGTGTTGTTGGGAAGAGTGGGAAGAGTGAGAAGAGTGGAAAAAGTGACTATTCCCACTATTCCCCTATTTCGGGAAGCATCCAAACGAGCCCACAAGGTATATTCAAATTCTGTTGGTTTTTTCAGTTTATTGTGTTAGTTTGCCTCAATTTTCTTGAAAGAATACGCAAGGAAAGAAGGACTGTTAAGCAACTATTACTATTTGTTAATTGTTCAGTGTTTTGTGATGGGTTTACAAACAAAAGCCTTTGAGAAGGAAACTGGGATCTGACAAATTCATAGTTAATTCATTACAAGCAAAGTACTCCACGATCCTTGTTTAATTCTTCATTTATTTTGATTCTCTGCTTTTACTAATACAATGCATCTTATTGGATAGCTTCTAAAGCTTGTCAAGCTAGGCTGTGGACAATTTGTGGTCCCCATTCAAGCTAGACTTGTTTTGGTTTTGGGTCCAATCATATTTTGTCAAACTCGTAGAGTAGGCAGTGGAAAGAAGTAAAGGCAACAATTTTATTTGGTCTAGAGATTTATACAAGAGAAGAGAAAAAAAAAAGATAATTTCAACATATGAATTGAAGAATAACTTGGGATGACTATTTTGTCCTTTGAGTGCTAATATTTATGATGGTGTGTTCGGGTCCTTATTCCTATTCTAACAAAACCAGAATTAAAATAAGGAATAAGGAATAAGCCATTCCTTATTCAAATTCCTTATCCATCAACAATCCAAACACACGATGATATTTGTGTAATTTAACACATCTTACTCTATCTACACTCCAAATCGGAAGTAACAAAAAACAAGACTTGGAGGGTACTGTGGCACTTTCGTTCTCCTTTTGTTACTCTCATAATCTTATAGGATGTTTGATGAACCACTAAGGGCTCCCCATCACTCCGCTGAAGAAAATGCTATCGTTGCACCTGGTCTTGCTTGGAGGATCGACTCATTTATCAATCTTCTGATGTAATCCAGCATTGTGTTCATGCTAAAATAAAATCAGCAAAATTACACAAATAACTAAAAATTACTAAAATGTCAGTAATTTTCCGTAGATTACTACCAGACAAGTCTTTAAGATACCAAAAAGCATCAACAAGTTTCCGTAGATTTTTGTCAGATACATGAGTATAGTGGATTTTTCCAACAGTCCACTATGCATGCTCTTCCTCTTCCTAGGGTTTTGTCAGAGTTGGTTATCGATATGGCTGATAACCCCTAAGAGTTCTCGTTGAGTTTTTGTTGGAGCATCTTCCAACTCTTTGAGCAATTGCTCCAAGTCACCGAGATAATCATCTACTTTACAGCAGTTGATTGTCTGCACCATCTTAGCTGTGAGCCTTGATAATGAATCGGCGAGAACATTAAGCTTGCCATCAATATGCTCAAAATTTACATGGACACTTGTACCTGTAACAAAGTCAACAAAATTAATCCACCTTAATCTTGATTGTTTGTTCTGTGTTGACTTATTGTAGAAACTTATTACCGCCTGGCAATCAGTTCTCAAAGTGATCTCTTTCTGGTTCAGGTAGTGAATTTTTAGTGCCTTCATAGTCTCCATGCATGCATGAATTTCTGCATCGATGGTTGACTTAATTACTAGGAATTTTCCGCTTGCATAGGCACAAACCTTCTCCATACTTCTGGGGTCGTGTTTAGTTGGCTTCCATTTGCAAACTCCACCCCATCCTTCCATACACCCTTCAGTTTCCAGAATGATGTATGATCCTTCTGGAGGAAGCTCGAGATCTGGCAGTTGTTGAATTGCTTGTTTCACTTTTCGGATGATCTCATAGTTAGAGCTTTTGAGCCTTTTATCTCCATGCTCATTTGTCTTTGAGTACAGCAGCTCAAGTAGTGTACCCAATTTAGGAATGTATGACCTAACATAGTTGAGTATGCCAAGCCATGATCTCATGCCCGCTTTCTCCTTCAGTTTTTCCTCATCGAAAGAGATGATTTTCTTAATGATATGCGGCTAAAGTTTAATCCTGCGATTACCAATTACAGCACCTAGGAATTCAATTTCTTGCACTGCAATCTTCATTTTTGTTGGGGAGAGCACGAGCCCCCATTTCTCGCAGATTGTCAACATCCTTTCCAAATGCTTTGCATGCTGGTCTTCATTTTCTGAAAATACCATAATATCATCAATGTAAACTGCTATAAAATCATCTGTCCCTCTAAAGCAATCATCTATTTTGCGTTGAAGATGACCAAATGGCATCACTAGCCATTCGTAGAGACCATTTGGGACAACAAATGTTGTCCATTCTATGGACTTTGGATCCATTGCAACTTGGTGAAAGTCGCTCTTCAAGTCAAACTTTGAGTATATTCGACTATTGCCGGCCTTCTTAAGGATTGTATTTGTGCCTGGAAGGCTGTACTGATCCTTATGCATGTTGTCATTGAGCGTTCGGTAGTTAAACACCATCCGCTCCTTGCCTTTGATCTCAGCACCAGTTTTTGGATCGATTGAGGTGCCTGAGTTGACCATCATTTCCATAGTTCTGTGTCGGCTTTTGCTTGACCTGATTACTCATATTTTGAGTAAAACCTGCACATGTCTATCAAATTGTTCTTTCATTACTGGTGTGACATGCTTCAATGGTTTATCATGTCTATCCAACTTACACTTAATCTGATTTTTGTCCTAGTGCTGGAGAGGATTTTCACCAATGTAGCCCTGTTCTCTAAGCCTGTTTAACAGTGGCTTGAATTTTTCTCTGAAGCTTTGGGATTCATCACCACAAGAATATGCAACCATCCTTTGGATCTCTAAATATTCAAGTTCTGATAAATCCATTTCTCCAATTGCTGCTGAAGCTGCCACCTCAGCATCTACCTTGGTTGATATTGTCGTGACATTCTTGTAAAATGTCACCATTTGTCCTTCTATGCGCAATCCTCCTTTCATTGTCCCGATAAAATTGTACCCAAGCAGCATTTGAATGCCATCTCTCTGCTTCATTGAAAACGCATAGGTAAATGGAATACGGAACTTGTTCTCCTCAATGGCCATCATTCCTCCCTTGACTTTTTGGTTGGCTGTTTGTGAAGAGTTAACTCCGTTGATTTGGATTGGATACGCACTTGGTTCCAGCACATCTTTTGGGACTGCATTCTGGTCTACGCAACAAACTGTTGCACCAGTATCCAGGATTGCTTATATTTTGAATTGCTCACAACCTGGTATTTCCATTACCAGCACAATGTTATAGAGCATGTTCAAGACTCTTTTGCCTTTTCTCGGATCAGACACTTGTGTTGAGATGTATTCTTTCTTGTCTGTCATCATTTTTATTACCACTCCTTTGTTGGTTTGTCCATGGTAATCATTATTTTCTGAATCTAAATACTCGTTTCTGATTATTGGAGCTTCTGGAGCTTTCCCTTTTTCTGGGTCTCTAATCATTTTGAGTTCTTCTCCAAGCTCAAGTTCCTTAATTCTTTCCTTCAGCCTTTGATTTTCAGCTAAAAGGAAATTTGTATACCCTACCAACTCATTGGTTAGGTATCTTTGCTATCATACTAGGCTGTTGATTTTAACACTGTTAACCGTTTCCCCAGTTGAAACCTTCAACACATTGGGCATATTGTTATATGACACAACCCGCAATGCGCTCGCATCCTTGGATTAATTTGCTCTTTACAAAACAGACATCTCATGTATTCCTAAGCCACTGGTGCATTATCTTCCCAGATATGCACGCATTCCTTCATATTTTGGGAAATTGGGACTGTAACTCGCCAAGAGATATTTTCTTCTGTTGCAGTCATCATCAAGGCGGTTTCATACTGTACATCTTGGATCAATAGTGAATGATTAGTACCTCCTCCCCCTTCAGAAAATGAACAGATAACATCACTATCTGGATCTACTGAGAGTACATCTCAGTCATCATCTAAGTCGAGGTTGTCGACTATTGCTGCCTTCACAATGTTGCCTTTTTGTTTTCTGCATTCTCGGGCAAAATGACCTTCTTCTCCGCATATGAAGGACTTACATTTCCGGACTTTGTCAGCATGCTTCTTCTTGAATACTCTGATGTGAGTACCATGCGGCTTGCCTCTATATGTCTTCGATTTTCGAAGTCCATACTTCTTGTTCTTCTGGTAGTAGCCAGGTACTGGTATCCGGCTACAAAATGAGAAGTCTTTCAGACTCCTCTGCAATGCAACTCTTTTGCACTGCTCAGCCAGGTATTGGTAGGTGAAATGTATTCTTGGAATTACACCTAGTGTATTTCCTGGATATTTTTCAGTGAATGCCTTCTCAATTTCTCCTCCAATTATTGGTGGCATTTTTCTGAAAAAATTGACTAAAAGCTCCGGCGATATATACATCCTTCTAGATTTCGCTGCTAAGATCTTGTAATCATTGATATAATCGAAAAGATCTTTCACATTGTTACATGAAAGCCTTTCCAGATCATTATATGCTCGATCTTGCTTTTCAGTTGACCTTGTCGTTGGGTCATCTAACAGGAACATTCGTCTAATTTGAGATAGAACGTTTTGTGGGTCATCGGCGATGTTTATGAGTTCCTCATATTCAGTGGGAAATGTCATTCTCCATTGAATCCAGGTCTTCTTTTCTGTTTCTCCCAACAGATTTTCAATATAATTGACCTTTGCTTTGTTATCCGCCTAATTTCTCCCTAATATGAGATTGAGAGTTATTGACTCCAATCGAGAGATTACTTCAGAGTATAAGCCGATATCTTCTGGTAGAACCAGGATTGCTCCTTGACCGGCTTGGGCTGTAGGAAGATTGAATCTTTCATTTATCTGTTTTGCATAGCCTCCTCTGATATTATCAAAACTTGCCTTAATTTCAGACACTTGGAAATTCTGAGGCTGTCTTGAACCAAGTGGGTACATGGTTGGACCCATGATATGTTCTGGTGGAATTCCCGTGAGTGAAGACTCGACAGTTGAGAGTGTTGTCTCTGTCTTCTCCTTTATGATTTTGAGCAGGGGGTATTCCATTTCCCCTAGCATATAAGCAGATTCTTGAGGTGGTTCATCCCATATTGTTTCGCAAAATTGGGATTGGCATGTCATCATTAGGATTTGTTTCTCTTGTTGCCAATAGTATTCGCCTTCTTCGTTGTCTAGCCAGTTATGATCGAGGAAAGTTATTTGAACATGCGGGTCTTCATCATTAAAATGATCTACCCATATGCAGAAATGTATAAGTTCCTCCCTTAACATTTCTACAAACCACCTTCCAAGTATATACTCATCTTCCTCTTCTGTACTTCCACTATCCCATGTAAAATCTTCATCTGAGATGTACAGATTGTTTGGCTCATCATCTCATGGCCAATCTTCATCAGGTGTAAGAAAGTTTATGAATTCTTGCTCTAAATCTTCTTCATCATGTTGTCCACGGATAACATCATTTGTTGGTTGGGTAGTCGCATACCTTGAGAATCTGACCGATAGAGAGCCGTCTGTCCTTGCTCTAACTGTTGCTGCCTGAGGGTTCTAAATCTGTGAGATGACAGCTGGTCTCATAATCCACTATCTGTCTTGAAGTTCCTCTATCGTCCTTATCGAGCCAGGGATGGCCCGTACTCCTTGGCTTGCCAGGTGCTCAGCCACATTCTATACATTATATCGAAAATTGGTGTGACTGGTGTTGGACAGGCGTCCAATAAGAGACCTTGAGAGTAATAGGTTACTCTCACCACCTTGCCAGTTATCATAACCATGTGTTTGAATCACTAGCTGAATGTGATTCCTAAAGTCTTTGATGCTCATGGTCATGTCTGGTGCAGTGTATGCTAATTGCGTACCAAAGGTGAGATCAATCTCCATAGAGCTTATTATAGCTCTATCATCTCGCCATCTAGTGTCTCTGGGTAACACTAGTGCATTCACACCTGCATTCCGCCTATGCAGCGTGTACAATCGGACCATTATTAGACCGATGTGAAGATGTTGGAGTCCCTTATTAAAACTCTCTTTCGGAGATAAAGGACAACTCAACTTGTTGACCATCTGTGACCAATACCCGTTCATCTAAGTAATGCTGGTACACACGATGTCTACTTTCTGACCATCCTACTTGATAAAGAATTTCTGCAGGAACCTGCTGGGTCCGCCGATACTGAGATATGCTTAACTCAGCATCCGGGTTCATCTGTGACTCAAGGCTTCTTTGATAGCGCCTTGATCTTCCGGGGAGTCTTCTCTGGGCTTCGTACCGCAATCTAGACCCGAGGCGGTAGCCACGAATCTGATCTTCAATGGTTGGTGTGCGGTTATCCTCTCCGCCTGATACTGATGGCCTGGGGGCCACTGACTCCGTCTGTGTTTGTGTTCGGTTCATGCTGCTTTCTTCTTTTCGGCGTCGAAGATAAGCTTAGGGTCTTTGAACACAAAAAGCTTGCCTCTCGGCTTCTGGATGGCTGGCTTATTGGGTTCTCTTAAGCTCAATTTTTGCAACTGTTTTTGGATTTGATCAAGAGATTCTGACAGATCCTCTTGTGGAACAGTCTCTTTACCCTTGTTAGCCTGCAACTGGCGTACTGCAGTTTTCAAATCCTGCACTTTTTCGTTGAGTTTTAGTAATAACTGGATTGTAGTGTTATTTTGCTTAAATAATACTTCAGTTGTTTTATCAGTTATTTCTTGGGGCTTAACGAAATCGATTGCCGGTTCTTAGATTGACTCTGTTGCTTTAAGTGCTTCTTTAGAAACTGAACTTTCTGTACTTAAGAGCCAATCGCTCATAAAGAAAAATTAATTTCTATGAGTATTTTCCGAATTATTATGGGTTTATTCTTAATTTCTAAATGACTTTTTACTTCAAATATTCTAGGCCGGTATTTCGGGTTCAATTATACCAATTTATGGATTTTTAGTTCTTTAACTTGAATATACTTAATTACACATCTGATCATTCTTGGGGACAATTTTTGGAGTTCCTAAAGCACTTTAGAGTGGTTGGGGTGGCAATTTCACAATTTCCTTGTTTTAGGGTGGCAAATAAATAATTTTTCCAATTAAATAACAGGAAAGGGATAGCTTACGTATCAAACGTTGCAGTTAGGGAAAGGGATAGGAGAAGGGGAATAGCGAAAACACTGGTTGCAGGAGCAGAATCGCTTGCTCGTAGAAGGGGAATAGCGAAAACACTGCCTCTCCATAGCATTGCATTGTGAATCTGAAAATATTGGGGCTGTTAGACTGTACAAAAGTCGAGGTTTTAGATGCATCTAGGTTCCAGAAAATGCACAGTGGCCAGCTGGGACCCATTTCAACTTCATGATGAAGCTTCTATTGTGTCAGATCTGGGTTGAGTGTTTGTAAAAATTGTATTGTGTACAAGGCCCGTTGTTATATTATACATAGTGGTCATTTTTTTTTTTTTTGAATGCTTACTGCTCATCTTTCTCGTTTTGAATGCAAGAGGATAGTTTCAAATGTAAAATACGTGCTGTTATGCTTAGGAATAACATGGAAAGTTTATGGCTTTTTTTTTTCATTCAATTTGTCATGGCCAACCATGAAACTTCACTATCCAATATCATATCTGAATTTTTTTTTTTTTTTGCCCCCCATTATTTTCCTGTCATGTATCTATTCCATCATGTCAAATAGTTGCTAATATGATGCTCTTGCTGTTTGACCGTGGTCTAAAGAAAAATTTAAACTTACCTGAACGCTGGTAAAGTGGTAATTACTGTATATCCCTACATTGAAATAGAGATGAATGGTATTCGGTTGTTATGAAAAAAATTTTCAGTAGTATATACGTATTACCATTTATCAAATCAATCCCTCGTCGATCTTGAAACATGTATTTCCTGTCCTAATCTTGAAGTGTATAAACATGTTTTGACTTGTAATCAATCCACAAAGGCCAATAGAAAATTAGTAAACACTCAAAAAAAGCATGCGTTCAAACATGTATTTCCCGTCATAATCTTGAAGTGTATCTCACATATATTTTCTATCCAAAGTTGGTAGTGGACTTTCAATTTATGGGCTGCAATGAGCCAATGACATCACTTACAGCCCATTTTCTCCTAGGTCAGAATGATTGACTTGAAGTTTCAATGCTAATTATATGCTGTGCGCTAAAAATAACATATCCTTGGTATGCTAAAAGTAAATGAATTTTGATGCAATATAAATATCAGTAATTCTTGTACAAAAAAGATAAGAAAAAAATGTAACGGGTGTTGCTGAGCTACAACGAGTGACATCGACATATGATATTTCCCTAATTTGTTCGAGCTTTAAAAAATATTGTTGTATAATTTTAATTAGTTTAACATATTTTCTAAAGATTGGTTGCTTTTTGTTAAGTTAACAGGACCTTTTGTTGTTCTCATATTTTTATTCCCAAATTATGAAGGAATTAAACTATATTAATCAGAAATATTGTTCACTAAACATTTTTATCTACACTTACGTTTCTGGCAGTCAGTTTTCTTTCACTTGAAATCCTGATCTCTGCACAGGAGCAGTGGAGCACCTGTCTTTGCACGTGGTCTGCTTAGTGATTCCTTTCCATTTTTTTTTTTTTTTTTTTGGGTTGGAAATAGCCCGTCTGCTGTTTTTCCTTATGGCTACTAGGATTCGCAAGAGGCAACATTAACAAGCGAGAAATAGGGAGAGGCGCGGGGACCCAAGCGATGCAAGTCTGTTACTATTAAAAAAATGTCTTAATTTGAATTTTCAATTTAGTCTAGCTTGTCCCATTTAAGATCTCAATATATATCAAGTCAGGTCGCGCAGAATAAAATAACTACTCGATCCATTCAACTTTTGACTTGGAATTATATCTCAGTCATTTCGGAAAAAATTTGAAGAACTCCCCTAAAATGATTCAAATCGTATGAATTTGCATATTTCTATACTCTGATGTATTTATTTGGTAAAGTTCAAAAAATCAAAAGAAAAAAACTTTTGCGTAGTGGTGAAGCGCGACGCTGTCCAGAAAAAAAATATATAAAAAAAATCTTGTTTGGTCGGTAGATCCGTATTTATTAGCCTAGGAACAAATTAAAAAAAAAAAAAGAAAAGAGAGCGACATCACACCATACGCTAGTAAGTTTCCAGTAAGGTTCCACTCTTTTGGCAGAGTTGACCTTATAATTAATGAGATTATTAGCTGTACGTATTACAATAAGACCTATCTCGCACCTCCACCAGGTAACCCCTCCCATTTCCTTCGCCGAGTTACAGCTCACTTTCACGTGTTACGATCCAACGATCTAGCACAAACCTCGATTATAAATATGAGCGAAACAAATAGCGGGCCCTTTACTCGTTGCAAAACTCGTCAGTATTGATCAACCTCAATATTCAAAACATCTAAGTGAAAACTACAAAGGTGTCGTACTAAGCGGCGTTGGCCTCAGGCATCACCGCTCTATTTCAAGTTTTCAACGGCCCGCGTCTCCAACTCTGGTACCATCTCCGCTTTCCCATGAGATCTTATGCATTTTTTCGTTTCCTAATATTTTTTTTTTTTTCTTGAAACAAGTGGAAATATCCACCACTTTTCCATTTAACAATAACTGTCTTCTTCTTTCTTGAAACCTCCGTTTGTAAATTTAAGGTGATTATTTATTCTTCAAGTATATTTGTAATTTTAGTTACTAGCAGAAGTGCCCGCTCAATGTGTGAGCGTATTTTAAAATGTAATATGTGAAAATGAAACTATTTCAAACCAAAATTAACTTATTTTTATTTTCTTTCTATTGCACTTACTGGCTCTCTATGAGTCTAAACGCATTCAAAACAAATCCTAGATATATTTGAAGCATTACATTTAATGTAAAATCTATTATTTATTTAAGTAACTTCTGTGATTGAATGTCCACATGATTCATTTTAGATTGAATGCGCATGCTACTCAAATCCTTAATTGGTTACAAAGAAATATATATCAAGCTAATGGAGGCTCCAATGAGAGGCTAAACTCACACTTACTGGTCAACTATTATGTTTTAATTACGTTTTAATTATGTCCCGTAATTAGGCTGATATCACCACGTGAAAAAATGGGATCTATAACGCTCCAAAAAAAAGGCTCTGTAACATTCATGGGCACGTTACTTAGCTCCCGTTATTGATTTAAAAAAAACGTTATAGAACTGTAACATTTTCTAAGAAAAACGTGTTACAGATCTGTAACGTTTATTGGAAAGAAAGCGTTACAGATTAGATAATTCAATATTTTAATATCTTTTTTCAGCAAACATCTATAACGTTCTTTTATTAAAACGCGTTACTGATCTATAACGATCCTTGGGAATAAAGCATTATAGATTAGTTATAAATCGATTTTTTTTTTTAAAAAAAAAACATTACAGGTCCAATCTGTAACGTTCATTTCTAAAGAAACGTTATAGAATGTGGGATTCTGTAACGCTTTAATCTTGAAAAATGTTACAGATTCGTAAATAATTTTTTTTATATAGCTGGTTTTTGTGGCTAGTCCATATTACCAGCCGTACCAATTGGTATCAATATTGATACCAGAATAGATAGCATGCATCACATATACTATATATCATACACATATATCAAACAAGAAATGCAAATGAGACCAAATAAGCTCAACAAAATATCAATTTATTTACAAACTAGAGTAAATTCATTACAAATTGATTATCCAAATATATTACCATATATGAATTCCATGAGTTCATCCACGATTTCGTTAATTTCTTCTTTCGTGTATGATTTTCCGACCGAATCGATTTGCTACAATTTGAAAACAAAGCAAAACATCATATTAATTAGTTGATATCATAAATCCTAAACTATTGAATTTATCAAAAATCCTAAACTCTAAACCTTAAATCTTGTGTTGTTGGTATTTGTTAAACCCTAAAACTCTAAAACTCTAAATCCTATGTCGTTGGTATTCTAAAATCACTATTAAACCCTAAATCCTATATCTAAAATAAAGCAATATCTTGGGTAGTTCTCCGACTGATCTCACATAGCTTATTATGTGTCTCATGGCCAACATTATGAAATATCTACACTCTGTATCTTCTTTTTGTTTCGGAGCCTAAAATCACAATTCAAACAAGTATATAGTTAGGAATTTGCAATAGTTTCATAAACTCAAATCTCTAAACCCTAACTAATCGTTTCGTACCTTTATTTTGTACTAGGTGAATATCCGGGCCTTAGGAATACTTTTCGCATATTTCTCCATTTGTAATTTTTATATGCCCTGCATGCGATTCAATTGATTAAATTAGATTAGATATATACTATTCCTATAATCTCAAATTGTCACTAATATTTTGTTATTTTATAAACTGAAACTTACGAAGTTATACACGGCTTAATTACTAAGCTTTGTATGGGATTGTCGCGAGCCAAGGAATCTACAAAGTAAATATTCTCCTTCCGAACATCAACGATAATGACTGTCCAATGAAACCTATAATACAGACTAATTATTGTTTTGATTGAAAGGAAACTAACAATTAATTTGGGATAACAATTAGTCTTACCCTTGATTATACGACAAAAGAACGTATTGACACTCTAAATTCTCTAAGAACGACCTCTTCATTAAATTCACATTAAAACTGTAGTTTTTCTCCCAGGTAGCTTCGGCTAGAAATTCCGGATCCCAAATGGTTATGCTCTTAGAGAATCCAATTTCTTTGAAAAGTTTGATCATCCAATACCTGCATTTATCTAATATTTCAATATGTTTCCAATTAAATTGAATATTAAAACAAAAAAGCAAAGATTGAAAATCATACCAACAGTACAACTTGACGATCGATACGTTTAGAGATTATCTTTTCAAACATTCGAGGATGTCGTTATAGTTCACCGTGAAGAGCACCTCGATGTGTGTACCCCAAGGGTTGCTCTCAAGTATCTGAGTCAAGAAGTCCTCTCCTACTGGTGTCAACTTCACCAATGAGTACACTTTCTTCTCAGAAGTAGAAAAGTTATCAATAAACTTCTGATCGACGAGCTCATCAGCTTGAACAATAGCACATGCCTGACTCGGGACCCTCTTCTTCTCCTTCTGCTTCTCTGCACCCGACTTCGGTCCGCTCTTATTCTACATTTAAGGTTATCACTTAAGTCACGAGTATTGATATTAAAAGTAGAAATGTGTGAAACAAGTTGTCATACCTTTTTCGTGGCTCCACATCAACTAACGGCCACGCGAATCGCCCCCCACTGTTGCCTGAATTCATTCTGGAGCTCCGGTGATTGAAGTAACTCCTTTTTACATCTCATTAGCGAGCGTATGCTAGATGCAATGTGTTGTCTGAGAAAAATTTGACAGCATTTTCCCTTATGTTCCCTAAATGAGCCAACACACGATTGCTCGCGATGACACATCCGTTGGAACATAAAGGGAAATGCCATCGCATTTTTCTCTCAGACAACACATTCCATTTAGCGTACAACTCGCTATCCTAAATGAGACAGAATATCCAAAGAGCAGTCTCCAACTGGGAACTATCCGAGATTAATCCCTAATGGATTAATTTCGGACGGGTAACGACCTAAATTCGGTATTCTTCCGATATTTTGGTCCTATATGACAATACAATTAAATTAAATGCAGTTGCAAATTATCAATGCATGCATAAGTTAGTAATAAATGAAAATAAAAAGATTTATGAATATGACCGTCCAATATGATAAAATTCTTCTCTTCTTCGGAATGATTCTTCTCCTCTTGAACGAGATATGAAATTATGACAAAAAAACAAACTAATCATTAATTTAAACAATAAACAAAAGAAAAACCAAAATAAATATAAGAGCAAAATAGAAAAATATCAATTATAGCTCAAATTTAATTTATTTTACCTAATATCTATTCTCATTCTCTTGCTCTTTCTAATTTAACTTTTTTTCAGATTTGTTTTCGAATTTTTCTCTATTTTTTAAATAAAAACCAAAAATAAATGAATAAAATAGGAAAAAAATAAAATATTTGTTCAAATTTATTTTTTTTACCTTCAATCTGCTCTCCTCCTCCTTCTCCTTCTAGTTCTAATTTTTTCAGAATTTTTAAAAATATTTTGCTATTTTTTTGGAGTAAGCAAAATATATTGAATATGGTATATATTAATGGTTTTTGCTATTGATGGTTGGGTGCGGCTGCTGTGTTAATGCAATAATGGAGGAGCAGAGGAGAAGGAGAAAAAAAATATCGGAAATTTTATAACGTTTTTTATGTAAAAAGCGTTATAGAAAATGCACAGAAATTCTATAACGTTTTTTATATAAAGAACGTTACATATTGGCATCCAATCTGTAACGCGTTTTATTTAAAAAAAGTTATAGAAGAACCTGCTCCTTTTCTGTAACGTTTAATATATAAAACGTGTTACAAATTAGCACCCAATCTATAACGCGTTTTATATATTAAACGTTACAGACAGTGAAACAGCTATTTTTTGTGACGCCAAAATCTGTAACGTTGGATTTGTAAGAATGGTTATAGATTAAATTCGCGCGCTGCCTCCTAGATATCAGTAATGAGTTTCATGTTAAACGTTAAAGATGATCCGTTATAGAAAGTCTTTTTTCCCGTAGTGTATCTTTCCATGTTTAGCTTACAAATTTAGAATGTATCATGTGCACAGATCTGTGACTCAAATGTATAGGCGCCCTTGTTGTTAAGTGCAGTGAAAAGTAAACACAAGTATAATTTTGATATGCAATCTTGATTTATTTCCAAAATCCAATACATTTCAATCTTTTCCATTAAAACATTCTATACGCTCTCCAATTGTCTCAAATTAAAAATTTGAAATTTGTGAGCTGGCCCCAAGTAAATTTATCATAAAACTATTATTGATTTTCAATTTCATATTCAAAATTTTTATTTATATTTGTTTCATGGAGCATAATAGTGTCCTTGTCATATGAGAAATATTGTTTCCTTCCTACAAGATACATAAGCGTGCATTTCTCGTTGATATTTCATTCGTTATTTGCCAATGGCCGAATAACAGAAGAAAATTCCTGGCAAACATGCACCTTTTATCCTATAAATTTTATTATTTCCAGATCATAAATGATTCTTTCTTTTTATTATTATTTATATTTATATATTTCTAATTATACTTTCTTTCTTTTTATTATTATTTATATTTATATATTGCTAATTATACTTCCTTGTGTCGTATATATGACTGAAAATAAAATGCGTCCGAATCTTTTTCGATCTCCAGTCACCTTAATGTAGCTATTTGATTTAAGGATTAATTGGTTTTATGCCACTGCGAAAAGTGGTTAATTAGGGATATGCCATTGTTAAATTTCTAATTACATTTATGTCATTATCAAATTGTGTAAATTAGATATATGCCATTATTTTATTCCTAAAAATATTAAATTCTAAAATTGACATCCTGAAATCTCTCATTATTTTAAAAATTCCCAAATTGCCCTTTTTTTCCTTTCCTTGCCGAATGATGCTCAGTTGTTTACTTTTTATTTTATTTTCTTTCCGTCGTTCTCATATTTCCAACCTTAATGCTAAGTTTTGGTTTTTGTAATATTTTTTACACATATAATCTATAGCCTCTGTCCGAGCAATCTACATTCTTCATCTAAAAAAATTGTAAAACGTGCACACCTTGAAATTCTTGAAATAAATATAGTTTTGTTCACATATCATGTTTGACTATATTGAAATAAATATAGTAACTTGGCCATGGGTTGAAATACACACATTCATATAAGTCTTTACAAATCGTTTTATATCAAATTATATGGCAATTTTTAATTTGAATATTTTCTAGTGGCATAAAACTAATTTGTCATTTAGTAATTGTATTTTTCTAATTTTAAATTTTTGTAGTGACATAAAACTAATTTTTCATTTAGTGATGGCGCTTTTCTAATTTCAAAATTTTGTAATGGCATATTTAAAAGGGTAAAATTGGCAAATCAATTTTTCGGTGGCAAGAAACTAATTTTTACTATTTTGTAATGGCATAAAACTAATTTGTCATTTAGTGGTGGCATTTTACTAATTTCAATTTTTCACGGTGGCATAAATCTAATAACCCTTGATTTAATTACATATTTTATTAGGCTTGGATCCCACGGACCTTTCTTGTTGACATTTTTCTACACCTTATTTGCTATTGGCCGAATAAAAGAAGAAATTTTTCGGCGCATTTATTCTCCAAATTCAATCCTTGATAGTCTCCCTAAATTACCAATTGTGGTTTGGTTTAAAAAGAAGCATATTAGATATAATTTAAGAGGATGACCAGAAGTCATTAACCACGCTATGATATTTGGCTAAGTACAAGTTCAAGGCAGAGCTCTTGAGCTTTTTGGCAATTATAGCAAAGTACTTTCCCTTATAATACTGATTCAGAAGATCAAATGCTATAGGTTTTTTTTTTTTTGAGGGCTAGCAATTTTTCATTAATAAAAAAGATTACAAAATACCATAACAAAGCTTAAACTTCATACCAGTATTAGAACTGATATGAATGCTAAAAATAAAAATGGTATAAACTCCTCATAAGTTTATAACCTAGTAGATACCGGTACTGGTACGACCACTGCCAAAAACCTAACCAACACCTACTAGCCACCTTTAACAACGGAAAACATGCAAGATCATTGCTCACTGCATCTTACCCACGACCACACCGCAACCACGATCGCACCATAGCCACACCCAAACACATGCCGACCACACCGCAACCACGATCGCACCATAGCCACACCCAAACACATGCCGACCACACCCAAAACACATGCAGTCACACGCCAAACACAATCATGACCATACCACACTTGTCAGGCATCAAACTCCCTCGCTGGCTGAACGACAATGACGATTGGCACTCTCTTATTGGCAGCATAGCAAAGACAATCATAATGCTTCCCCAGGCTGCTACACGCTCACCGACCGCAGCAAAATGACAGGCACACTAAACTCGCCGGCTGCACCACTCTTGGATGACCATACCACCCTCACTAACTGCACCATGCGGATGCCTGTATCACCCTCACCAGTTGCACTACACCCACAACGGAACTGCAACTACACCACAACAATGGTGCTCCCAACTACAACCAGGATCACACAGCCCAAAACCGCTGCACTAACCATCACACCGTGCTTGTCGGCCACATACTCATGGCACACCACCAAACCGAGATATGCACGGAGAGGGTAGATGTGACGACAAGCAAAAAGACGGCGGTCACCAAACACCTAGCCGTCGGAGAACAAAACCAGATCTAAAGAAAAAAAATAGGCAGGATAAAAAAATTTAAAAAACAGGAGGAAAGGACTGGAGGGCGGAAGGGAAGCCCACGATCCGAAGACCGATGACGGCCTCCCCGCCTAGGGTTTTTTTAAAAGGGAGATTCAGAAAAACAAAAGGGTAAAGAGAGGAATAATGGAACACAGGTCTGAATGTGAAAGAGTACCCCGCCGACGGTTTGAGATCGAAGAGGGGGAAGTGTTCATGACAGCTCTCGATGAATTGGTCATGCCGGAAAAGGATAATAAGCCCAAAAGCAAGAAGGCTATTAATGATATCGATCTGGATAAACCAAAGAATTTGTGAGAGGCACTTTCTAGTTCTAAATCGATGGAATGGTTGTTAGCCATGCAAGAGGATATTAATTCAATGAAGAAGAATCAGGTTTGGGATTTAGTTGACTTACCACGAGGTCGCAAGGCTGTTGGGAGCAAATAAATTCTCAAAGTCAAGCGTAAAAGTGACGGGTCAATCGAGCGTTACAAGGCTCACTTGGTTGCAAAAGGATTCACCCAAGTAGAGGGAGTGGACTATGAGGAAACCTTCTCACCTGTGGTTAGGTTTGCCTCTATCCGCTTGATCCTAGCAATTGTCGCTGTAATGGATCTAGAATTATATCAAATGTACGTGAAAACTGCATTTCTCAATGGAGAATTGCATGTGGAGATATATATGGTCCAACCTGATGGATTCGTGGTTGAAGGGAAGGAGCACATGGTGTGCAAACTTCGCCGTTCCATATATAGTCTCAAACAAGCATCACGGCAATGGAACCTCCGATTCCACCAAGCTGTCTTGTCAAATAGCTTTAAGGTGATGAAAGAGGATCATTGCGTGTATGTGAAGGGGTCCAATGATTGTTTCTTGATCATGACATTGTATGTTGATGACATATTGCTTGCGGGTAACAACAAGTCGCTGATTAGTTCAACGCAGGTTTGGTTGTCCTCTATGTTTGACATGAAATATATGGGTGAAGCTAGCTATATGCTAGGTGTCAAGATAACTCGAGATCGAACAAAGAGGTTTCTCAATTTATCTCAAGAGACTTATGTGAAGAAAGTCCTTGAACGATATGACATGGATGGATGTCGATAACGATATGACATGGATGGATGTCGATCAGTTGACACTCCTATTGATAAGAACACAAGCTTGAGTAGTGACATGGGTCCCAAGACAGAAGATGAGATAAAGTAAATAGATGATGTGCAATACTCTAGCGCAGTTGGAAGCTTGATGTACGCCATGTTGTGTACAAGACCCGATATTTGCTATGCGAGAGTCTTGTCAGCCGATTTCAATCGAATCCTGGATTTGCTTATTGGCAAGCAGTCAAGAGGATTTTGAGATACCTCAAGAACACATCGGATTATGTGTTGTGTTATCAAGGTAGAAACCTAGACCTAGTTGGCTATTCGGATGCTGATTAGGCTGGTGACTTGGATGAGCACAAGTCCACCTCAGGTTTCATCTTCATGCTTGGTAACAATGTGATCTCTTGGGCTAGTAAAAAGCAGACATGTGTCGCTTTATCTACCTTGGAGGCCGAGTACATTGCATGCTCTGTGGCAACCCAAGGGGCAATATGGTTGAGGTATTTCCTAGAGGAACTAGGGGTAGTCAAGGTGCCCAACGGATTTGTGACGATTTATTGCGATAGCACGGCTGCTATAGCATTTTCTCGAGACCCCAAGTACCATGGATTAGCAAAATATATTGATACGAGATATCACTTTATTAGAGATAGACAAACACATCGAAAGATTGTGTTGAAGCACATTTCCACCGACGAGATGGTGGCAGATCCATTCACAAAACCTATCGCTAGGATGCAGTTCCTGAAGCTGATTAGGGTTATGGGTCTGAGGTCTGCTAGCGGGTCGCTGAGTGGTTCAGCGGGCCGCTGAGCCTAGTTGCAGGTCGCTGGACAGATTTGTTGAGATTGTTTCAGGATTGTTTTGAACGAGTCGCTTGATGACCAAGCAGGTCGCCGATACTGAGAATTCTGTAACATTTTATCTGTTATGTATGTATGTGTTTGAACAATTATATTTTATTGTTAAATATATTGATACTTGCTTATTCATCTTTGTTTGATATTGCATGTTTATTGTTCAATTAAATGTTAGCATATTTGGTAGTGTGTCATTGAACTTTAGGTTGTCTCGCTCACACGAGCAATCGCTTCTAATGTCCGGGGCATGTAGAGATGAGACTAGATTGAGCTATGTGTGCTTAGTCAGGGACTAAGAAGCCATCTGGGATGGTCGAAGCTCATTGTCGCTCCAGTTTGGGACTGAAATGAGGCTTTCTTCCTTTAGGCGATCCGATATGATTGGTCCCCAAATGATCATATAGTTCAATACAACCGAGGTGAGAATCTCCTTAGAACTCTGGGAGTGTCTAAGTGATAAAAATCTCAGAATTAGTTGCAATAAGGAGTGGTCTAGACTATAGACACTTGGTTTGCAAACTGAATCTAGACTCGTACAATGAATGAGAACACACGTCTGTATAGCAGATATTTCATTGTAACATGTGCTCATACCACATGTGCTAGGCGACATATGTAAGTGGGTTGAGTGGTTCCAGGACCAAGACCGTGTGACTCCTCATGTGTGAGTTCCATCCTCACGTACCCTTGGACTTTTGACTATGTCATGAGAAATAGGGTCAGTGCAGCTACTTTGGTTTGTACCCTATGGTGATGTATATTCCGCCAGTCAGGGCATTGCTGGGCAAGCGACTGATCTTATTTTGAGTTTCATGAGATGAAGGAAGATTCGACTCGTCATGCACAAATGATAGATTTGTTGGTGTTCGGGATCCACCAAAACTCGTCATACGACTGAGATTAGGAATATACAACAAACTAAGACTGAAACAGAAAAGACATGTATCATTGAGCGGTCGATAAGGTCTGATCTAATGCGGACTTGAGTGTTTCTAAGGTACTAGTATGCACAATTGACTGATCTTTTATAAAAGGGTAGATGCTTTCTCGCTGGCTTTGAATTTATTCTAAGTTAGGCATTTGAGCTCCCGCTTGACAGGTGTATGCGCTGGTCGCACGTTCCATTTGCCGTATGAGGTCTAGTTCAGTGTCTGGTATAACGTCTCCAAGAGGGAGATGTTAGAAAAAGTGTGTGGAGTCACTGAACGGTCCAGCGGGTCGCTGGTTGGACTAGCGGGCCGCTGGGTGTCGGGATTAGAACCGACTTTGTCTATTCTGATCGACTCTTATATATACCCCTCTGTTATAACCGACCTCAGTACGTGAAACCCTTTGTGTCTAAGCCTAGAAACAAAGAGAGAGGTTAGGTTTGAGAGGGAGGAAGCCATCCGACTACTTCGAGCAATCGGATCACACACGCACGAGGAGATCGACACTTGAAATCGTGAAAGGTGACGTCAAGCCCTAACTTGAGGTTGTGGTGTACCGGTTGCATAAAGAGAGAGACAAGACGCTACAGAACTGAACTCCGAGAATGGTCTAGGCGTTCGATCAACTTCCGCTGCGGTATATCTAATACTCTAAGTTATACTTATAGGTTAGATATACATATAAGTTTATACCTAGTTAAACCTTCAAACAACAAATAAAGCCTTACAACAGATGCCGAGTAACTGGGGCGGAGCCAGAAAATATTCATAGAGGGGATAATTTATAATTTTTTTTACATTAGAGAGGCAAATTGCACTATATGCACATTTATTTTATTAAAATTAAATTAAAAACTAAGCTCAATTTAACAACGGGGGGACAATGCCCATGGCAGCCCCCATGTGCCGAGTCATTTACGTAACCTTCACCTTGTAGATAATTAGTTGATTACATATATTCCCTGAAATTGGAAGATAATTAACCTTTCATCTCCCTCAGGTCGAGCACAATTAAAGATCACTGTACTATGGCAATCAAACAAGCATCATGAACCAATAAAAGTGCCGAGTCCGAAATAGGCACCAGTTCTGATATTGCCTACTTGCATGCTGAGATCCTCTTAAAAACAAATCATTCTCAAGCTGAGGCATTAAACATGGATGCCGTTGCTGATCCTAGACAGATAGAGGATAGCATTCTTTTTCCAGAGACAGAACCTTCCCATGGAAAAGAAGAAGCTCAAATGGACGAGAGCTCTCAGCGCACAGTCATGTGTATGGAGCTTCTCGAAGCTGCAATAAATGGCCATAAGAACACTTTAACTCAACTTCTTGGGTTAGATGTAGGAGAGAGCCCTGATTCTGATCTTGAGGCTCCAGATAATGCTCTTAACCAAGCCAAAAACCTCCAGAGCAGAACTGGTACAGGGAACACTGTTCTCCACATACTTGCTAGCAATGGACACTCTCAGCTTGCAGTAAAGACCTACATTAAGGATAAATCCCTGTTGGGGGTAAACCCTCAAGAAAAAAAATCCTTGTTGGATGTACGCAACAATACAGGGGAAACAGCCCTGCATTGTGCAGCACGATGTGGACATAGTAGTGTAATTTCTGAGCTAATTGATAAAGCTCATGAATTGGAGCACAATTTGAAGGACACCCTTGGGAAGAAGAACAGGCATGGGGAAACAGTGTTGCATGTGGCAGCCAGGCACGGCCACAAGGACATTGTTGAGACATTGATAACAAAAGATCTAGAATTGGCAGGTATGGCCAACAAGAACGGTGAATCACCATTATACTTGGCGACGGTTGAAGGACATGTTGCTGTTGTTCAATTGTTCGTGCAACATTTATGCCATAGAGAAATCACGTCTGCGTACTACTCAGGGCCAAAGAGAAGAACTGCACTGCATGCAGCTGTGTTAAGAAGAGAAAAAGGTACTGATATGCATCACAAACTTTTGGTCATTATGGGTGTGTTTGGATGCATGAGAATAAGGCTTTGGATAGGAATAAACCCCTTATTCCTTATTCCGGTGTCAAACCAAACACAATAGGAATAAGGAATTTGGACCAATTCCGAGCCTTATTCCTATACCAACAAAACTAAGGACTAAGAATAAGAAATAGGGACAAGAACGAATTTCGAAATTTCTTATTCTTATTTTCTATTCCAACAACATCCATACACACGCTACGTTCATTGTTTTTCTTTTTTATTCGATAGGCCAGATGGAGGCTATCTAGTTGCAACATGTTCGTATTCTTAGTCTTATATTCTCACAAGCAACTGGCAATAGTAATTACAATCCGCTGATCATCGGTGTCTCTCCTCATAAAAATAAGACTTCCTATAAGAGTTCGAATATGGGAAGAAGATTGATTTTATTATTTCTCAATTCCAATCGTTACACTGTACATCCCTTTATATTTATAGGGATTAAAAACAACTCACTTACACACATGGGACCCATACTAACAGCTCATTAAAGAGACTAACAACTCTAACTAAATCTATTATGTTTGTGAAGATTCTCGGCGGTTTAATATAATTGCGTTGCAAGTACTGAAATTCATTCATGGACTGCCTTCTGTACTTCACGGTAGATCATTGAAGTCGTTCTTCAGAATGCCACCAAAAGAACACCCTGGTAAGCCATGTTTTTTAAGTCTCATTTGCACTCTAATAATCAATCCTAGTCATTCATTATTTTAAAATCTAAATATATAATTTAGGTTTCAGTCCATATTAAAAAGAATTTTTACACAAAAGTAATTTCTCATTTAATATAACCATAGGGTACATTTGGGAACAATTTAATTTTTCAGTTATTCCAAAAAAAAAATATTTATATTTTATTTTTCTCATTTTAGTTTGTTTACAGATTAAACATCAGTCAATGCATCAATACTCAGTATATAATATAGGATTCTTTCCTTGACAGTGGCTCTCAATTTCTAAAATTATATATATATATATAGGAATACTAACGCGCCATCGATGTCACGGAGGATCCCGCGCCATCGAGTCGTTTTTCGAGATTCAAAATTCAAACGCTTGATCTGAACCGTTCAAGTTGCTCACCATATTGAAATACCCTTGGAGGCCAAATTTTACATTTTTTTGAATTTTTTTTCTATTATTATGATATTTCCAAAAACATTATAATTAGAGTATTTCAGACCCACCAATTTGAAAATATCATAATAAATAGTAAAAAAATTGAAAAAATGTAAAATTTGGTCTCCAAGGGTATTTCAATATGGTGATCAATTTGAACGGTTTAAATTGACCGTTTGAATTTTGAATCTTGAAAAATGACTCAATGAAAAATCGATGGCACGCGCCATCGATGGTAAATGTGTCATAATTTATATAGAATTCTAGAGCAAGCATAATGTGTCATAATTTATTTGAAACCTTGAACTAAATAACATATGATAAGTTTTTATAGTAATGTTTGTTAGAGATTAACTAACTAAAAGCCAGTCGCAACAGGATGGGTAAGCCCATCAATGACGGTTATATATATATAAAGTTTGGAGCTAGCTTGTTACGATCGATTTAAATTATTCAAACTTATCTTCATATTCAAATATCTTGTTAAAGAAAACAAATTTATTATTTGTCAAAATAGATCCATATTCGAATCTGAATCGGATTCAGGAGTGTTTCCTTCTTGGCTTGCGTCAGATGTGAAAATATCATAATAAATACAGGGATAGGTGTTCGAATTTCTGGATGTTGCAAAATAAAAATTTTCGCTATTTGTCTTTGATTAATTTTTCTTATTATCATCAGGTCTAGACATGGCCAATGAACTGCTAAAACTGGAGCTTGGAACACTTGCCAAAATTGCAGACATTTTTGGAAGCACACCTCTTCACTATGCAGCCTCAACTGGGGATGCCAGAATGGCTCGAAAGTTGCTAACTCATGACGCTTCTCTTGCATACTGCGGTGATTCGCTTGGTCTATTTCCGATTCATGTAGCTGCCTATATGGGCCATTTGGAAACCGTTCTTACAATATTGGAAAATAATTATGATTCGTGGGAGTTACTGGATCAACGCGGTAGAAACTTTCTTCATGTTGGTTCTGAGGGAAATGGCCGTATTATTTACCGATTAGCTAAAAAAGAAAAATTTAGACAAGCTTTTCGATATCTGGGAGAAGGCTGCCGCAAAGATAGGGATGCTAGGAGAAATCTGGAAGAAGCCCTCCGCCAAGCAACCTGGGTAAGAGATAACGAAGAAATTACACCACTGCACATAGCAGCGGCACGTTATGGAACCCGCCTCTCGATCACGACAGCTCTCTTACAAAAAGAATGGGTTCGCTTTACTCTCACTTCACTAGATAATCTAGCCTTGTCCAACTGTAAAGCTACTACTGAGAGCTATAAGGTACTAAAAATCTATCTTTCTTTTATTATTTCTCACAAAGGTTAAATAGCGGATAGCGGACTCGTAGCGGACATGCTAATTTTATAGCAGATAGCGGTTATTTCGCGACCGATATCGGACCATAGCAGATTTGCACACACAAGTGTATTTTGAAGGTCTAGTTTAGCCTAAAATAAAAATTAATAATATTTTCATGCAACTAATTAATGCCAACTAAAATTATATTCATTATCTATGCATATTTGACCACTAAATTTTTAGAATTTGAAATATATAAAAACATAAAAGTTGTAGCTTATTTTATAACAATTCCATAGAACTTTGAATCACATCAATCAGAGTTCGTATGTGAAAGATATGCCCAAAATAGTATTGTTATATCAACAAATTATAAACTGCACAGCTATTTTTGCTAATTTTCCGCTATATCGCCGCTAATTTTCCGCTATATGCCCGCTAAATCCCGCTAAATCCCGCTATGATCCGCGCTATCGAACAACCCGCTAAATTGATAGCGCTGTAGCGTTCTACCACCTTGACCCGCTATATCGCTACAGCCGCTATTTAAACCTTTGATTTCTCATCTATATATTGCAATTGATATATATTCGTCCTTTGTGCAAAAAAACAATACTAAATTTTGCATCTGGTTTTGTTATCTTCAACAACAATAACAAATTAACCAATAGTAACCTTTGTTTCATAATGGAACGGGTCGTAACCCATTATTATTTGTCACTCAACTTCAATTTGTCCTTTTAAAACCCTTCAATTTTGATTTTGTCAGATTTAAATCACTCGGTTAGTATTTTGTGTAACGCCATCCAATCAATTAATAGTAGGGTGAAAATTGGAGGTGGGAATCCAGTGGTGCACCTCTCCATCTATCTCCCTCAACAGAGCGCTTTTAGTTAGACTGACTCCCCCATTAGTCCCTCCCCTTTAGAAAGCGATCTCCAGCTCTCCTCCGTTTATGTCTCTACCAAACTCTACCTCCTTTGTCTCTTTCTCCCGGCGTCATCATCATCCACTCAGCATTGCGCTGTATGGCCTTAGTTCGGGACAGGGTCATCTTGATGCAGCCGTGCCTCAACAGCTCTGTCGTCAGGCCATCGAGCAATGTTCTTTGTCTAACGACCGTAAATTTTCTCGTTTGGTTCTTTTGGCTGTCTGTTTTCCCTCACAAGCCTTGCAATTAGCAATTAGCAATCAATTTGCACCTTTCACTTTACTGGTAGGAAGTTTATAGAGTAACAATTAATTTGGTGAAATTACCAAAACATAGACCACTTTGATTTTTCTGTGCAATGGGTTTTCCTTTATATGTTAGGGGATATAATGGTTATCTATGGATATGTCGATTTTGCAAAAAAGCTCCATTTTTTGAAGATTTAAGGTACGAAATACTGAGTTGAAACATATTGGAACACTACAATTAAGTTCACATGTATTTGTATTTTTTTTTTGCTTCCAAGCTTTTGTATTTGTATTTGTTGGTTTAATTTTATAACTCGCATACCAAGGAATAATATTTTATCTAAGTTACAATGCAAGCATGTGTGCGCAGCATCAATTTGCATGGCCATTTAACTGTTTGTATAAACCAACAATGCGAATGGATAAATGATATTATTTATATATGTCATTAGTTGGAATTTTTTATCCAGATGAGCTAGAAGCATGATAGGTAAAGTTGTCAGAATGAAAGGGATTAGTGTTTACCAAAAACCCGGGGGGTCAGACCCGACCCGCGCTAAACCCGTTCCGTGGACCGAACCGGCCCGGACCGTGATGGACCGAGGGGTTAGAACCGATCGGGTTTATGAAGGGTTTAGGCCGTCCTTCTTGACAAAACCCACGTTAAACCCGTCCCATGTTAACCCGTGGACCGGACCGGACCGGACCATTAACCCGTTCTAAACCCATGCTTACCCGCGGCTAACCCCATTAACCCTCTAAAATCCACCCTTTAAATCATGTACATGCACAATTAGGACCGGAGGGACACTAGTCAGGGCCAAAAAAAATATATAAAATCGGAACACTTCCAATTATGTACATGCACAATATATATTAACTTATACACGCTTTTTTTAGCCAGGACCCAAAAAATAATAACGAAATCCAAAAAAAAAAAACAAAAGAATAATATAAAACCGGACCGGACCGGACCGGACCGTCCTAACCCGTGGGGGTTAGGACCGGACGGGTCTAGTAAGGGTTTGGGTCAAGATTTCTAGAATGGACCGTGATAACCCGTCCCCGTGGACCGTGGCGGGTTGGACCGGACCGGTTGGTAACCACTAAAAGGGATTAATTGGATTGTAGGAGAGATTAATGGGCTGAATTATCGATCACCTAGAATTTTTCTGAGAGAAGGGAGGAGGAGACGGACGTGCTAAGGCAATGAAGGAGAGAGTCGAGACTAGAGGAGGCGAAGAGAGCGATGGGAAGGTGAGGCGGAGACGAGCAAGGGAGAAATAGGCGGAGAGCTCAAGATGCTGCGCGATTTCGGCTTTAGAGAAAAACAGAGGAGGAGAATTCACAAAGAGATCGATTAGGGAGAGACAGAATAACGAAGAGAGAGATCGAGGTGCTTTGATCAGTTGGTAGAGAGAGTCGAAGGTAGAGCGCTTTTTTTTTTTTTTTGAGAAGAGAAGGTAGAGCGTTCAAGAGAGATGAAGGGGCGAGAAAAACAAATCGCTACTGTGTGCGAGAGGACAAACTAACATTTTGATTCGTATCACAATATTTGCACCTAAGTCAATTAATTAGACGGAAATAGATGGAATTCTAACGGAATGACTAAAATTGAACAAAATTAAAATTTAGTGGTTGTGGAAGGATAAATTAAACTTCAGTGATTAAAACTAGACAATATATAAATTTTAGTGACTACTGAAAAAATTTACACCTTTTACCTTTCTTCTTCCGGTCTTGCTTCTCCAGGTTCATTCAACAGTGGCGTGTGGATCCAAGCGATTCATTTTTTTTACCTTTGTGCAGGCATGTCAAACGTGTTGAAACGGAACGGAACATACTAGTTTTGTTCCAGTTAACGAAAAAGAAAGAACATTATGTTTTCGTTCTGTTTAATTTAACGGAACAAAAATTCATTTTCGCATTCATTTTCCATTGAAAATTTTCAATTTTGCCTTCCGTTATCCTGAAACAGATTTCCGTATTTGTTCTATTTATAAAAACGAAACTAATATATCGTTCCATTTTTGTTTCATTTTGAATGGAATAGAACGAAAACGTGCGAAACTGCACGGTATTTACACTTCTACCTTTGTGCGCTTTCTCTACGTTCTTTATAATAAAAACCATAAAAAATAGAAAAGGGTCCACACCATTCATTTTTTGCCCAATTGCCCTGAGTGAGTGCTTCCTGAAGAAACTTTTATTTGGTGGCTTATAGCAATTTAAATGACATTTAATTAGCAATCAAAAGATCAAGCAAAACAAAAGAAAATTAGTGGAAATAACAAAAATCGCGCAAAGAATGAAGAAATAGGTTTTTACCTCTTTCCGTATCGCAACGGAAAGGCTCTACCATAGCATAGGAGTCGGTCAGGTACTTTTCCTCCTTTCTTCATTGGCCTCAAGTCCACAAAAGATTAACCAAACTCTTTTTTGCTATGTGCTAGTAAAGCAAGAGAGAATAACTAATCCTAAACTTTCTTTCTTTAATCAAAACAGTATTTATTGAAGATAGCTAATGTTCAATATACGAACACCTATCAAATGGTAATTAAAAGGTCTCTAATGGCAGCAATAATTTTGCTCCAAAGAGGAAAAGGTGGCGGATAAGGAAGAGGAGGAAGAGAGAAGAAAAACTAAATTTTTGTTTCTTTCAAATGGTGGTTCTTATATAGTCATCCAAACCTAGCTAATCCCATTGGGGACCACTTCTCTCTTTTTGAGGCCGGCCTATTAATGAGCTCAATTTGGTTTATCGAAAGATAGCCCAATTAATTAATATAATTCATATAATTATATTAGTTATGTTGAACAAAATTAATTATCAACTATTTGATAATTATTATGATTAGCCTTCACAATGATTTAGTTTCATATGATCTATTTGATATAATTAATTATAACGGTTTATAATGATATATAATTAATTAATCAACTTATCATATTTTATATTATCCAATAAAATAAACTAAATATAATGTGTGCTTGGTTAAGAGCTTTTCTTGTGTGACCCTTAGAGGATTTATGTCAGGTTGGTCATGAAAATTAAATCATCATTTATTTCCAATAATTATAAGCGGTATCTAACAATACATTATAATTCTCAATTGACATAAATAAATAATGTACTTTTATAGTAATTCAATCCTGCATAAGAAATAGATAATTCCCATATTTTGATTCTTACGTCTTATGATATCATTGTATAATCCAAGATAAGAATGTGTCATTCTTGCAAATTATACATTTTTTGATCTAAAGTTGATCGTCTTGTTTGCATGAATATAATTCAACTCCATCAAGGGGTCCAATAGATATCATCACTCATTAGGTTCACTAATAAGAGATATACAGTTGTCTTAATGAACAACTTTTCTCCGCACAATTCATGTGAACATAAATAGAGTTCGTATAGCAACTCTTATTAAGAATCAACTTTAGACAATATTTATAAAACCAATCTTCATGTGGAAAAGTTGAACCAAACACATATGAAATAAATAATGACACATAATACAATTCGTATATTTATTTCATTGGGTCAAGTTCTGTGCTAAGTTCCGATAACATACACATATGCAATTAAGTTGATACTCCTTACCTATGATTAGTAAAACTTAATCATCACTCAACTTGTATACTAATCTTTTATAATAATTAATGTTCCTTGTTAATTATCAAGATTATGACCCCTTCAGAAATATTATTGTCATTTTAATAAATAATTTACAAAGATTTACAATTCAGATATTCAACCTGAATGATCTGTCAATAATAACTAAAAAAACAAATAATTTAACATCATTCATAACATAAACTAAATTAAGTCATTACAATATTGACTTCTAGGAAATAACTTCAACACTTCCTCCGAGTTCTTTGAATAAAAACCATCAAAACCAAAAAAATTCGGTCGTGATTATAAACTATTACATGTAAATATTAATATTTTAATCCTGACATATGTCTTCAATTGATTCAAACAATGACAAAAATCAAATTACATGTAAATAATTACAAGTTTTGAATTTGAATTCTCCAAAAATTTTTTAGCTGATAACCCAACTTTTTATGATTTATTTTTTATATTGTTTTTTACATTTATGCCTTTGTATGTTTTTTGTTTACCAAATATTCAAGTAACATTTCAAACAAGATTATACTGTGCAAATGTTAAAAAAAATATATATATGTGCAAATACACACATAATATATTCAATACATATTTAAATTAAACAAATTTTTTCTGTAGTTTGTGTATCCGAAACATACAGGGACTTAACTGTAATAATATTTTTTTTTAAAAAAAAGTCAAATAACTCATCTCTGATCGTACTTCCTTTAATTTTATGTTTTTACATTTTAGTTTGCATTTTCTTATTTATAAAATATAAAAATATTGCAATCAGATGTGTAGTGCGTGCACGTAATGAAATTATTATACAACATCATTTACATGTAATTGTACAAATTTTATTTTATTGGACATGTGTATAAAAACAAAAAGATAATTAGATTTATGCCATTATAAAACTTGGCTAATTTGAAAAATATCATTGCTAAATTGCTAATTAGATTTGTGCCGCTCTTAAATTGTTCAAATTAGATATATATCATTATTTTTTCAAAAAACACAATAAGTTCTAAAATGCCATAACTAAACCTGTCATTATAATGTAGCTAAACCTGAAAAAGAACAAACTTAGGTCCTACAACCAGTGCACAACACCAAATCCTGAAGCTGCAAACCTGTAAGAGAGCGAAATGAAAGCCAATGTAAAAATGAAATTAATTATAACAAGAAAAAATAATACAAGGAAAATTGAAATAATGTAAGCTCAAATTGATTTCACCTACCATGTTTTTAAGCTACATAGATGAAGTAAAGAGATAGGTTATAGGCTTTCATCTGTGCATAATTTGATTGCAATTTGTAAAATTCTACCTGAAATGAGCTTTTCATCCAGATGTTCAGAAAATGAGGATATCTTTGGTCGGAAAAAAGTATTCTTTTTTCTCTAACAAAGTAAGTGACTCGCATGACACGTGAATGATTTTTCCATTACAAAATAGAAGCACACAACAAACCATTGGAACACAACACAATTGCAAAAGAGGAGCACACAGCAAGCAAACAGGAAGCACAATGGCAAACATAAAAACCGAAAAGAAGAAGCACAGCTCACCTTACAACAGACTAAGAAGAGAAGAAAGCAAACTGCTTGCTAGCAGACCTTCCCCACAAGATACGTACTGATAGTGAGATCCACCAATCATTAATTTCTATCCCTATAAGATGCAGAATAGGAACAAAATGTAATAATGAAGCAAAATGGAAGTTAAAGCGTGAGCAAATTTAGCCTCTCACAGTCAATAAGCCTTGACTGAGCAAATTTAGCCTCAATTATATTTCTTTTCTATACTTGATCGAGCTCTAATTGAGCAATAAGGATCTATCCACTAAAGAACATGTTGGATCTGGATTTTAGCAGCACTGTTGATTCATCAAGTTAGTTGTTGGACCAAGACCAGACTGTTTTATCATTCTATTTAATATAAACATAGCATGAACTGACGTCTATTCTGGTATGAGGTCCTTTATTATAAATAACATCTTTAATTTGACTTGCTTATATCAAACTTCCTATATTACTCGATAAGCAAGACGCAGCAACGACACAGATTATCAATATCTAGTAAGCAATTACCTCATGAAGCAATGGATTAGATCATCGAAATTACTACTCTTAGAAATTAGCATCTAGCTTCTCCCATAATCTAACAGTAAAAATTTGGTCATTGAAGTGGAAATATTAACTGTGAAATATAAAAATAATTGAGCACTCCTCTCTTTCGATATCAGAAAAGAAAATGAATATTGCATAGTTGAATGATTATTTTGTTAATGAAAGAAAGAGTGCAAAGTTGAAACTATCCAAAATTCATATCTATATTGTTAGTAAGTGCTCAATTTTAATTTTAAGACTAACAATTAGATCAAGTAATCAATTAAACACCATAGATCTAGGCTTAAGGCCATCACACATCAAAAACAATGAGAAGAGGTAGGAGAAATAATACCTCTCATGAAATCGCATTCATGAGGCTCGAATCCATGGCTTGGGAGTCGATGGCGTGCCTTCTCCACCACCACCACCACCATGGTTGTGTCGCCGACCTCGAGTCCACCAAGGAGATTAACCATGTTCTTAAGGTATGTGCTAGCACACCCAAGAACAAGCCTAATCCCATTAGCTTTCTCTCTTCTAGTAATTAAATCTTTCATTTAAATGGAGAAGAGAGCTCAACACATGAGCAAAAGAGGGAGAAAAGAGGAGGTTTGTGGCAGCCACAAAGGGAAGAGAGAGGAGAGAAAAGGCTAGCTCTTGGAGCCTCCAAAGGGGTCCTTTTATAGAGCTCAAACCCTAGGAAAAACTTCTCCAAAATTACACCTCTTGCCACCCAAGGGGCAGCCACGAATTGGCCCTTAAATGGGCCACTTCTCACACTCATTTGGGTCATTAATTCATATAATTAATGTCCCATTAGTTTGCTCTATAATTGGGCTATATATTTTCCTATTAAATAATGGTCCAATTAATCAATATAACCATTTATATTAAAATGTGTTGATCTAAAATTAATTATTAACTCATTAATAATTATTTTGGGATTAGATAATGCATTAATTTATTTCTATATGATCTCTTTGACTTAATTGATTATAACGGTTCATAACGGTATATAATTAATTAATCAACTCATCATATTTCCGCAATTCTCACTGTTGCAAATAAATAGATAATGCATTGTATGGTCAAAGTCCTATTTGTGTGACTCTTTGAGGATTTATGCTATGTTGGCCATGGAGAATAAATCACTATTTATTTCCAATAATCATAAGCGGTATCTAGCAACACGTTATGATTCTCAATTCGCATAAATAGTGACCGTTACAATATTTCAATCCTGCATAAGAAATAATAGTATTTCCTTGTCCGATTCTTATGTCACATGATATCATTGTATAATCCAAGATAGGAGTGTGTCATTCTTGCAGATTATACATTTCTTGATCTAGAGTTGATCGTCTAGTTTGCATGCATACGATCCAACTCCATAAGGGGCCAAAACAGATATCATCACTCATTAAGTGTATTAATGATGGACATACGGTTTTCTTGATGAACAACTTTTTTCCGCACAATTCAAGAGAGCATAAATAAAGTCCGTATAGCAGCCTTTATCAGAAATCAACGTTAGACGATATTTATAGAACCTATCCTCATGTGGAAAAGTTGAACATCTCAAACATAAAATCAAACTCATATGAAATAAACAATGACACATAACACAATCCATATATTTATTTCATTGGGTCAAGTCCTGTACTATGTTCCAACAACATACACATATGCAATTAAGTTGGTAACTTCTTACCTATGATTTTTAGAACTTAATTATCACTTAAGTTGCATGCTAATCTTATCCGATAATTAATGTTCCTTGTTAATTATCAAGATTATGGAGGATTTAGATTTATTATTGTCATTCTAATGAATGATCCACAGAGATCTACAATTCAGATCCTCAACCTGAATGATCTGTCAATAATAAACTCTAGGAACAAATGATTAAATATCATCATTAACATAAACTAAGAAAATTAAGTCATTAAATATTGACTTCTAGGACATAAATCTAACATATATATATAACCTTTATAAGGCAGAGGAAGCATTGTTATTGATAAGAGCACATAAGCGGCTAAAGTCCCAATTGTCCTTCAATGCATTTACATCCAGGATGGCTCCCTATGCAGCAACATCATCAGTAAGGTAATGGATACGAATAAAATAAATAACAATGCTATTAAACTCACATATTAAGCATAGAAATACCATCTCAAATTCAACAGTGACCATTTCTTGACACTGTTCCACCAGTAATACCAAATCCAGATGATGTGAAAGAAATACAATGATACTGGCATTACAGCACTGAACAATAAAATGAAAATGTATTGCATGACAATCAATTGATTATAAAAAAGAAAGAAAGGAAAAAAAAAAAAAAGAACTAAATTCCCTTTCCATTGCCACCCATCATCAACAACTATCTCTTCTCTTTCAATCATTAAAGCAACAAAATACGAAGTTAATTCGAGAGAGAACAAAAAAAAAAAAAAAAATTAAGTGATTACCAATAAGACCTGATCACTCTCTTCTTCTCATGTTCTCACCTTTTCTCTGTGACGCAATGGTCTCCTATGCCTTCCTTTATTTTTATTAAATGAATTTACCGTAATCTGAATTGGAAAAAATAAGATTTCACATTAATTTCAATTAAGTTCAGAACACTTAGTTGTGAGTTTTTTAACCAAGCATGCTATGTTTATTCTAAGTTTTTTATGTTTCAAATATAATATCACACACTCATCATGCACTGAGTTTGAGTTGAGTCACTTTTTGGTTTCTAAGTTTGCCCTTTCAAGTTCGTCTTTTGTTTAAGCAAAAGCTAACATCAAATGAGAACTTGCTGAAAGGTCCATGAGAAATCTAAACGACCAATTCTATCTATACTCAACAGAAACTCATGATGCACAAAACAGATGCATATTATTGATTTAAATCCCCTATTGCAAGAAATTATCAATTCTGTATATTGGGTTCTTTATTGTTTTTCTCACAAATTACAATGGACAACTAAAAATCACTCCAATGTTGTGCCAAAGATTAAAATTCTGATAACTTACAAATAGGTTTGTTGATTGAAGTCCATCCAGTCATGTGGACTCTAAATAAGATGTAGCATTTATCACTCCAATTGTTATGTGCATCAAGCTCTTTGTTGCAATCCTCCCTGTGCATATCTATTTAGTAGTTTTGGGTTCCATGCACTGACTATCCAAAGAAAAATTAAATTAGAAAACAGATCCAAATGTTAATTCATGTATATATCAAGTTCTACCAAAACTCGACTGAAATAAGTGAGAAAGGAGATGGCATCAGTTACAGCTTCTGACATAGTCTTCTTATAGTTTATGGAATGGCAATAAACCAGAGACGTGCTACAGATGCTCTTGTTCTGGGATTTTTTCGAATTTAGTACCAACAGACAGCCTTGTAAATTCACACGCTGAAACAAATTTCAATCAACATCTCTCACATACTAACATATGTAGCCATGAACTAACAATGAACTAAAAGAGGACAAATAACATGTGAAGGGAAAATGAAAATGAAAATATGATTACCATTTGTAAGGCTGAAAGCAATGAACGTGAAGGGAACAAAACGGAAAAAAAAAATGTAAGAGGCAAGGTAAAAAAAGGAAACACCACAACACATAAGCTCCCACGTACTGCAGCAAATCGATAGCAATGCCTTAGCCTCTAACCACGGAACCTGCAATCAAGAGGAAACCAAGCCAATCAGCCTCAAATTGAAAACAAATTGGAAACCCCATCCAAAATCAAGAATAAACAAAAAAAAAAAGAAGAATTCTAGTAATTTAGCACCAAAACCTCTTCACGCTAGCTAATTCTCTCATTCCTTCAACCTCTGCCATCAGATAACCGCTAGTTCGAGAGAGAAGAGAGAAAAGGAGGTGAGACACCTGGCTGGGAGAAGAGAGGAAGAAGAGGAAAGAAACGCCTACAAAACGGAGGCCACACAGCTGGCTAGGGAGGGAGGGAGGGAGGGATAGAAAGAGAGAGAGATAGAGACTCTGCAGGAAGTTTGTTCCAAGTTTAGAAGATAGAAAACGACACATATTGGGGCAAAGAGAACCATAACTTGGATGAGTTTGCTTGATGATTGATGATCGGCAGCGAAGAGCGCACAGAGAGGGGCGACAGGGCAGGCGGCCAAATACTCCTAAAGTACTCTACAAATGGTGCTAGAGTAAGGACTACGGAGGAACCACACGTCGAAAGAAAGAGAGAGACGGGCTGACCATCCCACAGAACCATCTAGAAGCCCATCGAACGGCTCAGATGAACAAAGACAAACCAACGACCAGGATGGAAAAACTGTTCTAACTACAGTAGCCACGTGCCACTCACACCTCTCCAAATTAATATATGTATAATAATGTATAATTTCAATATTTCAAATCACCGTAAATGAGGTGGATTTAACAAAAAAGAGATGTACAGTAGAATTAACACCTACATAAATCTGTTTCTTTTGGAGTAACGTCTTTTTGTTCTTCGTTGTGTAGGCAATATACCAGCACTACAAAACTATGGAAGAGGTGTGGTACGCAGGAAAATTTCGCGATGGGCGGCTTCTCTCATACAGATATAAGGATCCCCCAGAACCTTCAACGATTTTAGCAACGAAGGTACAAACAATAGCATTAGGCTCCGTGCTTATTGCGACAGTGACTTTTGCTGCTGCATTCGCTCCACCAGGAGGATACAACTCAAGTGATGGCACACCAGTTTTAGGAAGAAAATATGCCTTCTGGGCCTTCATTTTGGCAGATTTTGGCGCATTTGCTTTCTCCTTTTTTTGCACATTATGGCTCATATTTATCGGGTTAAACGAGTCTGGTCATGGCTTGCAGAGTCAGCTGTACAAAATGCAGTATCTCTTTATGATTGCTTCAATATTCACTGGGCTGGCATTTGGGTTGGGTCTATATGTGGTGCTTGCTCCAGTAAACAAGGGATTCAGTATTTTTGTACTTGTGGCGGCACTGCTGTTGGCCTTTTACTTCGGTGCCGCTGCTGGCCAATTCCGGCAAAAAAAACGTACAAGGAATTATCCTCTCTCTTAGTTACACGGCCCCTTACCACTGGACCAACATTGCTTTTGTGCTACTGTAACACATGTTATGTATATATATACATATCTGGTTTTTCAGAATGGTATACCAATAAAAGCGGTAAAACCCCATCCTGGTGGCTCCACCGGTTCGGTGGCCAGTACGGTATTTAAAACATTACTGTTGGCAGCTATATAAGCCAATGGTTCAAAAGACACATGCTACTATGGGTTTTGGCCTGGATTTCCCCTTTCTTGACCGTATTTTTGTTTGCGTTTATTAAATAATAAATACTGAGTTTCTGAATTCAGTGGTTGGGGGTGTCATTTGCAATTATGTGTAATCTTAAAATAAAAAATGTTTTGTATCCCGTTTTTCCTTCGTATGGCAGCTCTTTAACCATAATTATTTGCTGCTGTCATATTTTCTAGTATGTATTGTATGTTGTCTTGCAATGTACAAAATTCATTAACATTTTGTATTCAAGTAATTTAGTCATCCTCTGTTTTACGTTATTTGTATAGCAACAATCTTTTTCGTATATTAGGAGGATCACATTCATCACCACTCAGCAGATTAATTTCCATTTTTCATTATGTTCTAATTCAGCTCGGTCTGCTATTGTATCAACTGACGTCTAATCTAATTATATGGTTCAAGCCAGGTCTGTTCTGGGCTTGTTCATATATATAAATGCGCCTCTGTCATATGACTGCCTTCGCTTGATCTATTCCATCTATACTAACAGAAAAAAGATGACTGCAATTTAAATAAATCCAGAATGACATTGTCGATTTTTTCGATGAATCAAATGATGAGTTGTTTTCTATTCATTTTTTATCATTTTCGTACAAAGATGTTTACAACCTATTTATAAGAAAAATCTTAACGGCTAGTTCCTAATTCCTAACGTTCTAAAAGGCTATACATAGAAGACTTGTAATTCTAATTCTCATTGCGCCTCTTTCCTAAACGGTGCCGATGATGAATGAGCCTCTGAGGCCAGCAGTCCCCTGATTATTTCTGTTTTAACAGACCCGACAGAGTTCACTCCGTGAAAGAATGGATGCCTATTGGAATTGATTATTATAAATATTTGGACAAAGGTAAATAAAATAATGGCGGTTAAATTATTATGGATATAATAGATAATAGATGAATTTTGCAGTTAATCGAAGGAATCCACGAGCTATAATTTCGTCCATCAAACTTATTTACATTAGATGTATCGTCATCATTTATTTTTCACTAAAGATTCGTACTAATTTGAACAGTGGTTTGTTAATTCTTAGATATCGATTTGTAGCTTGAAAACGTTAATTGTTAGATATCAATAACATGACATCAAGTGTCATCTACATGATTTTTTAATGTATACGAATGGGCGCTACTAGAATCGTTTTCGCCAGAAGGAAAACGGATTCCTCTTTATATTGAACTCGAACCTGATTTGTCCGCAGTTCTGTATAATATACCTCACCCACTGCTATGGAAATTAGATCTTTATTCTCAATTTTTCTCAGCCAATTGTCAAGGCATTGAACAATCGGTATTTATTCTGTCATACATTGATGTCAACTGCACTATTAACTGGACCATGTCCAAGGAAACAGTTTATAGCATTTTTAAACTAGACACCTAGTCCCTCGATAGTCACTTCTTAACAGTCAGCAACAACAGCCTAATCAGAAGTCTTACTGCTCTAAAAATGCTGACTCAGCGAGGTCGATAGCGCGAGCTAGAGCGGCAGCCTTGTTTTCGCACTCTTGTTGCTCATCTGCCGGTACACTATCAGCAACTATCCCGGCCCCAACCTACCAATTAAGTGTCAAAAGTCAAAATATGGATAGAGACAAAGCATAGGGAACAAAAATCTAAAGGTAAAAGGATAAATTTTGGTTTAGGATGGATACCTGCAAGTGGGCCACCCACTCATGCCGCTGCTTGGCATCCCTGTAGGAATACATGGTGTTATAGCGGGAGCCCATTGCAAAGATGATGGTTCTTAGGGCAAGGGCAATGTCCATGTCCCCCAAAAATGAAACCCCACCAAAGCCCCCACTGTATGGACCCCGCCTAGTGAGCTCCAGCTGGTCTATTAGTTCCATGGCTCGTACCTGCCATCAATCGTGACCAAAGAACATATATTACAGATAAAACCAGTTAAGAGAAGCCTGTTGCAGTGTATGCCCAAACAGATATACATACAGTATTTTTTTTCTTTCACTTTTGATATTCCTATATTAATACACCCTAATCAAGAAAAATTTCAATTTTCTATTTTACAGCGTGAGAAAGTTCAACAAGGTGTACCATATCTGGTTAGCTATCTGATACCATAGAACAGTACCAAGTATGGCTGACAATATATCATCAGTTTAAATGAAACGTTGAACATAACTCAAATTTTCTAAAAACAATCTTATGCATGCGAGTATCCACAATTTACTCAGAGAACAATATAAATTTACATTATATACTCTCATTCTGTAATAAAATAAATAAATAACCAAAAAGCAGTCAATGACCAGTTAAAAAAAAAAGGACGCCGGTGCCACGCTACTAGTTTGGCCATTCTATTTTGCACTCATAACGGATGGGCATACCATAATCAGGTATAAGTTACCACAACCAAGCAGGCGTGTTTGAAAAGAAAAGAAAATTGCAACTTACTTGGGAGCCCCGCTGACAGTTCCAACTGGCAGAGCTGCCCGCAGTGCATCCCAGCAACTGAGATTGTCCAGCAACTCCCCTGTTACCTCTTAAAGTTGTACACCAATGTAAACTAAAATACTAATACAATGCAGCTATTTTTTTGGTTGAAGACAAAGGAACAAACAAAATATTGAGCATACAGTGGAGCTAATGTGCATGACGTGGGAGTATCTCTCCACATTCATGAGCTTCTCCACCTTCACTGATCCAAACTTCGAAACCTAACACAAACCAAAAAAATTTCATCATTTTGTCACCATGTAAAAAAATTTGTCCTCCGACTTACCAGCTTCATTCTAACTTTTAATAGCAGCTAGTTAATCAATGCATTTTCCACCAGATTACAGTAAAGGATTTTATCTATAAAACCCATCTATATGGTTCCATAAGGTTGATGGCCAGTAACCTAGGTCTGGCATTTGAGAAGTGGGAGATTCCTGGACCAGAATGGCTCCAACTTGAGTCCATTTTAAAGATCACACTTCCATCTTCAACAGAGTTTATTATATTTAATGCAATTAAATTCGTAAAAAACCAACGATATTCTCAATACTTACAAGAACCAGTCCATTTTCTAAACAGAAACCCACTAACATGATGAAAAGTGGCAAATTTTCGTGGCTTCATTATAAAGCAGGATATATTTTGTAATATTTTGTTAGATGACAATTACAGAAGCAACACTCAAGAGAGCTCAAACCTTTCCAACATCATTTCGTCCCAAATCAACAAGTATTATATGCTCAGCACATTGTTTTTCGTCACTCAACAGTTGCTGCTCGTGTAACAAATCTTGCTCTTCTGTTTTTCCCCTCTTGACTGTGCCGGCGAGAGGCCGATTCACAATATTTCCCTGCAAGGCACTTGCATATCATCAAGCAAACCAACTGCCTCTCTAATAATTTTAATGATGTTATTGATTTCTCTGCAGTCATAGGTATCTAATGTTGTCCATGCTAAACAATAAATGGATTATATGAACAAACCTTCTTCACACGAGTCAGAATTTCTGGGCTTGATGCAACCAAAATGCATCCACGTGCCTGAATATTTGCTTAAAATGAACAAAGAAATATATAAGTACATACCATAAGGCCAACTCAGTTAATTTTGAACTACAGATCACAAGATTGATTATGCTAGACAAAAAAAAAAATAAACATAAGTACTTAACAAATAATCAGTAAATACTAATGACCTGTAAATAAGTCATTTAAGGACTAGGATTGACAATCCTCAGTGCCCGGTAAACCTCAAAAGGATCAGCAAAGGTTCTCCTCTCAAATCGTTGACTTAGCACTATCTGAAATATGTCTCCTGCCAAGATATGCTCCTTTGCCTCTAAAACAGCACTTTTGTATTCTTCATTCGTCATTGAGGAATTCTTCAGTTTGGGGCCAAATTGGGAAGTACTTAGCATAATTGATCCGGCAGAGAGTGTCGGCCTAAAAAACAAAAGGAAAGGGAAAAAAAACATTTTTGGCACGGTTTAAGAAATTTGTTGTCCAATTCCTTAGAAAAAAAAAAAAAAACAGACTTGCTTTCTCAAGAATTAAACAACCGTAGCAAAAGAATGCTCACACATTCTGATTGTGTATTCTGGAAAGAAATGTGTTGAGTTGATTCTTCCCATCTTGAAAGGCCTCTTCAACAGAAGCATACCGATCTAACCGCACCCAATGAATAACATATGCTTTCTAAAACGAATAAAGAGTACCAGTCAAGAATCCAACAGATATCTTTTACAAGCAAATATTAATAATGTTGAAATCCAGACCTCTGTCCGATTCGAACCAGGGCCCACTCAGACTGAATGGAGAGGCAGTTAAATGGACTCAGAAGAATCCGATCCAAACAAGAGTCTGTTCGGATCGAACTATGCAATGTGCAAGATAACTTTGTTGAAGAGTCAACACCGACAAACAAAATAAAATGAAGAATCTAGAAAACTTGAGATTAGTAGAGGCTCGGCCCATGAAATCCAGAATGATCTATACATGGCGCAAGTTCTAGAGACCATATAAATTTGATATAATGAAGAAATTTCTAGAAATACTTAGTATAATCATGTATGTATAAAGATGTTTAGTGTATATTCTAGAGATATCCTATAACCGACATATAGAGCCTATAAATATGAGTTGTGTATGTATTGTAGAGTGTACCAAAAGAAAGAGTATATCAAGTAGAAGAGCGAGAGAGTAAAGAGTGTATAGTTGTACTCCTTCAAGTTAGTAATAAAAAAGTTAGAGTGAAATCAATCATCTCAGTTAATCCCATAGCTCAAGTTAAATACGAGATAATACTCAACAATTGGTATTAGAGCCACGTTTGATCGGACACGGGCATAGGAGTAGCGACGTTAGTGAAGATTGAAGGAGCATCTTAGTTGATGGCTTCAAATTTCAGCGCAAGCATGGCGCAGTCAATGGTCCCCACATTCACCAGAGAGAACTACGACATATGGATAATCAAAATGCAGACATTGCTACGATCTCAAGGATTGTGAAATATCGTAGAGAATGGCTACAGCAAAAGAAACAGATGGAAGAAGACACAATGAAGGATGCCAAGGAACTATTTCTAATCCAGCAAGGTGTTGCCGAGAATTTATTTTCGCATATCATTGGCGCGAAGAAGGCGAAGGAAGCATGGGAGATTTTGCGAGAGGAGTTTCAAGGACTGCAAAGATAATTGCCATGAAGTTGCAGACCTTGCGAAAATAGTTTCAAAATCTACAAATGAAGGAGTCAGAGAAGATAAAGGATTACTTCACAAAAGTAATCGAGATCGTTAACCAGATGCGAGCATATGGCGAAGGTATGTCAGATCAACGAGTTGTTGAAAAGATCTTAATTAGTCTGCCAGAGAAATACAAGCATATCATCGCAGCAATTGAGGAGTCGAAAGATTTATCAACTCTTTCGATTCAACAATTGATGAGCTCGTTGGAATCGCATCAAGAAAGGCGGCTACAACGTGGGACAAACTCGAACGCGATGGATCCGAATTCGGTTGAAACTGCACTCCAGTCAAGGATCAAACCCCACCAAGCTCATAGTAAAGAAGATTCAAGTACGCATAATTCAATGTTATGGTGCGACGTATGCAAGATGTCAAATCATGATACATCGAGATGCTGGCGGAAGATGAGATGCAATAAGTATAAAAAGATCGGCCATATAGTTCGGAAGTGTAGAAACAAAAACGTTGATCGAGCAAACTTCGTTGAAGAAGATGAGTACGAAGAGAGTATCTTCTATGCGTGACACTCTACAATTGAAGAGAGAGATGACATGTGGTACCTCAACAGCGGATGCACAAACCACATGACCGGCAATCGTGAACTCTTCAGAGATATCGACACGTCATATAAACCAGAGGTACGCATGGAAAATGGTGCTTTAGTTAAAGCAAAAAGAATGGGTAGTATTGCCATCAAAACTAAGTTAGACCCGAAACTTATTCGAGACGTGTTATATGTACCAGACTGGAAGCAAAATATGTTAAGTGTGGGACAGTTAGTTCAAAATGGATATGCGATCCATTTTGAAAATGGAGGTTGCAAAATAATAGATAGGAAAAATAAAAATATGGTGATAGCAAATATTTTTATGGAGAGATTTAGAAACTTCCAGATATGCTCCACAACCACCGGTAGAAGAAGAAGCACAATTTGCTTTGAGGGCCCAAGTAATCAACGATCCCGTCAAAGTCAAGAAGATGGCAAGTGATAAAGAGAAGAGCATACATAAGGGGGAGCTTGACAACAAGGTATGTGTAAGACATCTCATCAAAGAAACATAGTGTGCTACAATTGTGGAAGACGAGGTCATTATGCACGAGAATGTTGGTACAAGAAAGCGTTTAAGAGCAAGACTTCAGGAGCGAGTAGCACGGTAAAGCAACAAAAAGCGCAATCGAAGTTCACTCAGAAAGACGAGCAACTAGCCGGTAAGAAAGTGTTATACAAGAAGAAGTTTAAGGAGGAATCGACATATCAAGATAAGATCGAGTCGGTGCTGAGAGGGAGTGTTGAAGAGTCAACACCGACTCAACAAAATAAAATGAAGAATCTAGAAAACTTGAGATTAGTGGAGGCTCGGCCCATGAAATCTAGAATGACATATACATGGCGCAAGTTCTAGAGACCATATAAATTTGGTATAATGAAGAAATTTCTAGAATTACTTAGCATAATCATGTATGTATAAAGATGTTTAGTGTATATTCTAGATATATCCTATAACCGACATATAGAGCCTATAAATATGAGTTGTGTATGTATTGTAGAGTGTACCAAAAGAAAGAGTATACCAAGTAGAAGAGTGAGAGAGTAAAGAGTGTATAGTTCTACTCCTTCAAGTTAGTAATAAAAGAAAATTAGAGTGAAATCAATCCTCTCAGTTAATCCCATAGCTCAAGTTAAATACGAGATAATACTCAACAAAGTTATTTCAGTTCGGTTCAAACCAGGATCACTCGGATCGAACTATGGAGAAGAAAAGGGATCCAATGTTGTGTTCGGTCCAAATTGTTTTGACTCGGTCCGGATAGGAGGCGCCACCTAGCATATTTGGCAGGATAAATTTTCTATTCTGTCAAATCCTTCAAGAAAGGAAGGCTGCATATAGGATTAGTGCCTTTCCATGTTGAAGAGGATCTGATTTGCTTCAGAAGAGAAGAAAATCTCTACTACTTATAAATGCACGCATACGAAGGGTGTAAACAATTCATATAAAATGAGTAAACATGTCATATAAAAGAATGTTAAACAATTCTTATATCAATTATGGACCATTGATTTGTGTAATTTAATTTAATCAGTGGTCTAGATTAAGGTCAGACTTTTTATAGAAAAAATTAAATTATATCAAATTAGCTATTTATTTAAAAGGAAAGACTTTTTAGTCCTCCCAAATTCTTCATCTCGAACTCTTTTGACAATCGTTCTTCAAGTCTACCAATTTCTTCACTATCTTCTCCTGTAATGATCATGTCATCTACATAAATAATCAAAACAGTTACTTTTCCAATTATAAACTTGTAGAACAGTATATGATCCGAGTCTCCTTGACAATATCCATAGCTCTTCATTGCTTCACTGAATCTGCCAAACCACGCACGTGGTGACTGTTTAAGATCATATAAGGCTTTATTCAACTTGCAAACCATCCTTTTTGACTCCAATTTTGAGAACCCAGGTGGCAAATCCATGTAGACTTCTTCTTCCAAGTCACCATGTAGAAAAGCATTTTTCACATCAAATTGATGAAGAGGCCAATCTAAATTAGCTGCAATAGATAATAACACTCGCACGGTATTTAGTTTTGCTACTGGAGAAAAAGTTTCTTGATAATCAATACCATAGGTTTGTGTATACCCTTTTGCAACCAACCTTGCCTTATACCTTTCTACCTTACCATCTGGACCATGTTTAATTGTAAACACCCATTTGCACCCCACAGTCATTTTACCATTTGGTAACATTTGAACAGTCCAAGTATTGTTCTTCTTGAGAGCATCCATTTCCAAATTCATAGCTTCAACCCATTTTGGATCATTTAAGGCTTCATCTACAGTTTTTGGAATTGGTATACTGAGGACTTCATCACTAAATTTCCTCATTTTTTCTGGTAAATTATTTGAGGTCACAAAATTTACAATTGGGTATTTGATCTGTTCATTACCACCCGTTTCTGGTATATACCTTTTCGGTGGAACACCTCTATTATGTCTTGGTGGTAACACATATCTGGGATTAGGAGAACTTACCTCTGGGACATCCCCTGGAGATCTTTGAGCATGTGGTATAGGATCCATTTGTATCACATCTTCATTCTGGTCAGTTTCCACTTCATCCAAGTCATCTGCACCCTCATTCGGGCTGAATCCCAACTGGTTCGGTCCGAAATGAGGCCCATTCGGATTGGATTGAGATCCATTCGGACCGAATTGAACCTCAGCTTCAGTTTCGCTTAAGAACTCCTCTCGGTTCGGTTCGACCTCCACTCTGTTCGGTCCGAATTCCACCCTGTTCGATCCGAACTGAGGACAACTTCTCTCAATGGTCTCCTGTTTCAACCATATTTCCTTGGTTCTTTCTGTCTCCCCCTAAGGAACATACCCCTCATCGTGATAAAAGGATTCATTCTCCAGAAAAGTGACATCCATCGTCACATACCATTTTTTTGATTTTGGATCAAAGCACCTGTACCCTTTTTGATATAATCCTACTCCCAATGAAACACATTTGACTGCACACGGTTCAAGTTTAGTCCTATTCTGTTTTTGAATATGAACATATGCTACACACCCAAAGGTTTTTGGAGGTAAACTCAGGATAGAAGGAATTGAGATAAAGGTTGACAATTTACTTAGTGGAGTCTGAAATTTGTGGAGTATAGAGGGAAGCCGGTTAATAACATAGACTGCTAACATTACTGCACAATCCCAAAATTTCTGTGGTACATTATTCTCAATTAGTAATGCTCTAGCAGTTTCAAGAACATGTCTATTTTTCCTCTCAGCTACCCCATTTTGTTGTTGTGTTCCAACACAGGATGTTTCATGAATAATTTCCTTTTCAGAAAAAAACCCCGCTAAGTTTTTATTTACAAACTCTCTCCCATTATCACTTCTAAACATCTTGATTTTCCTTTCAAATTGAGTTTGAATCATCTCATAAAATTTTTTAAACGCTTTCACAACTTCATCTTTTCCCTTAAGCATGTATATCCATGTCATACGAGTGCAATCATCTATAAACAATACAAAATACTTGTACCCAAGAGCAGATTCAATCGGGGATGGTCCCCATACATCCGAGTGAACTAAATCAAAAGGTTTCTCACTTTTCTTTAAACTAATATTATAGGGTACACGATGATTTTTAGCTTTAACACAAGTTTCACATTGAAAACTAGATAAATCAAAACCACTAAACAAACTAGGTAAAATTTTCTTCATATATCCAAAGGAAGGGTGGCCTAACCGCCTATGCCAAGACCAAACTCTTTCTTCAGTTTTTGATAATCCACTAGTCAAGTTAGTCCTCCCAACCTTCAAGTCTTCCAAGTGATACAAACGACCTTTCTTAATACCACGCCCAATGATCTCCTTCGAGAGGATATCCTGAAAAATACAAAAATCAGGGAACATTAGAACCGCACAGTTCAACTCCTCAGTTATTTGACCAATGGATATTAACCGACTAGTTAGAGAAGGCACAAATAATGTATTGTTGAGAACCAAAGATTGTGAAATCTCTACATCCCCTGCTCCTGTAACCGGATATTCAATTCCATTGGCATTATATATTTTTTGTACCCTTGGTTCTTTTAAATTCCTTAGATCCTCTCTTACAAAAGTCATATGGTCTGTGGCACCTGAGTCAATTACCCACTTATTCAATTTCCTTTGAGTGAGAAAAGACATACCTTGGTTGTCTGATTTACCTATTTTTTCATTAACCTGCTCACTTGTGCTGGCTCGACAAAGTTGTACTCTGCCTCCGTGCTCAGAATTTTCAAGTTTCTCCTCTGTTCGGACCGAAGTCTCATCAGTTCGGACCGAACCAGTGCTAATTCGAACCAAATTCTCTTCAGTTTGGACCGAATCCATTTCTGGTTGTGGCTTGTTGACCACCACATAGGCCTGCGCCCTTCCCTGCTGCTTGCCTCTTCTGCCCTTGTACCAGTCTGGGTATCCCACAATCTCAAAACACTTGTCTCGTGGATGACCCGACTTACCACAGTGAGTGCACTTCAACTTTGCCTTATCCTGCCCATGAAAACTAGATGATCCTTTAGTAAACATAACCATAGAGTTTTGAGTGATACCTTCATCCTTGATCATAACTGTTTGTCGCTTGACTTCTCGACGAACAATTCCATAAGCTTGCTCGACGGTTGGGAAAGGTGTGACTTGTAACACATTGGATCTCAAGCTATCAAGACGATCATCTAGTCCATCAAGAAAGGTATACATCCTGGATTTCTCCAAATATTCTCTAAATATCTCTATATCTTCTGCACTCTTCATGGGGTTGGGGCGTCTAAAATCTATCTCCCTCCATAGTCCTTGTAAAGTACTATAGTAATCCTCCAACTTTCCTGTGTGCTTTACTCGAGACACTTGTCTATTCAAGTCAAACACTTGTGCTTCATCATTACCATCATAATACGTCGTTGCAAGGGCTTTCCACATCTCGCTCGCTGTCTCATAGCGCAGGTAAGTAGGCATGAGGGTTGGATCCAAGGAGTTAATCAACCAGCTTTTAACCACCGAGTCCTCCGCGCTCCACTTGCCAAAGGCTGTCTCATTCGGCTTAGGAGGCGCAGGATTACCCGTGAGGTGTTGCATCTTGTCTCTCCCTTTAACATACATACTTACTACCTCGGACCAGATCGAGTAGTTTGCCCCATCAAGCTTAATAGATATTGGCGAGGCAGAAATTTCAGGGTTAGGTGTGGCAGTAGGAACTTGTTGAGGAGATTGGGATTGAAGAGATATGAGTTGATTCATCTGTGCTTGTTGAGCAGCAACCAGCTCTGTCAATTTTTCTAGAATAGTTTTGGTTTCGGTTTTGGTGTTGGTGTTGGGATCTGTCATGTCTGCGGTACTTGTCGATTGTCTTGGATCTCTCAATAGTTCAATTCGAACCACGCTCTGATACCATGTAACAATTTCACAAACAAGAACCACACAAAGACACAAGAATTTTAACGAGGTTCAGCACCAATTTAGTGCCTACGTCCTCCACACTCACACACCCACGTTTTTCTTTATTGATTTTTTGTTAAAGCTTTACAATGAGGGAGAAGGAGAAGAAATAGACAAGAATTACACATGGCAACATGCCCTTTTGGAAATAAAATTAAATCTAATGATTTCTTTCTAAAATCTTCATTATTCCTTCTCTTCTGACCTATATCAGATCCTCTTTAAATGGCAATCCACCTATACCATAAGCAGCCTTCAAATATAGAAGAATTTGACAATAATTCCACAAATATATTGCCAAATATACTCTAGCGGTGCACCAGTTCGGACCGAAATGAAACAATTCGGACCGAAGTGTTCTGAATCCACAAAGCACAATTCTCAGTTCGGTCCGAATGGACTCTGGTTCGGACCGAACAGAAGCTCTGAATTTTAACAAATCGGTTTATTGGGATGGTGTCGGGTTTCTCGGCCCCACCCGGGTGCATGGTATCGTGCCTTGTCGGGTTTGAGTCTCGTTGGCTTTGCACCAGATACTGGTTTTCTGTTAATCGGGTTATTGATTGGTGAAAACTTTTACTTTTTGTTTAGTTTTTTCTAGTATCACATGATTCACATCTCATCTCATCTCAAAACATGCGTATTCCCAAAAGTCAAACCGACAAATCCCACTTGATTTGCTCTGCTGGTACCAATGCTAGTGTTGTGTCATTTAAAAGCTTGTGCTAATATCTGTGAGAGCTTCAAGTTAATTATCTAATATAGGGAATCCAATTTAAATAACAGGAAAGGGATAGCATATATATCAAATGTCGCTGTTAGGGAAGGGGATAGCGAAAACACTGGTGGCAGGAGCAGAATCGCTTGCTCGTAGCTGAGGCTGCTGCTCCATAGCATTGCATTGTGACTCTAAAAATATTGCGGCAGTTAGACTGTACAAAAGCCGAGGTTTTAGATGCATCCGAGATCCAAAAAATTCAGAGGGGTCTGAACCTCGGGCCGTACCTAGGACCCATTTTAACTTCATGATGAAGCTTCTATAATATGTCAGAGATGGGGTTAAGTGTTTTTAAAATTCATATTGTGTATAAGGCCAGTTATTATATTGTAGTTCTCATGTTTCTTGTTTTGAATGCGAGAGGATAGCTTTTAATGTAAAATACATACTGTTATGTTTAGGAAGGACAGGACAAACTTAATGTGTCTTTTTATTTTTTATTATTTTTTTTTTGTCCAATTCAATTTGTAGTGGCTAGTCACGAAACTTCTTCACCATCCAATATCATATTTGAATTTTTTTACTTTTTTTTCCTTTTTTCTAATTTCCTGTCCTGCATCTCTATTCCAACATGTCACTTCGGTTTTTATTATGATGGAGAAAAAATTAGACTTGCATGAACCCTAATTAATAATGCATATCCCTCTGTGTGGTTGAAATTACTTTGAAATAGAGAGGTGAATAAGGAAGCAAAAGGAAAAGATGATCGAAAATTGGCAAATCATTTCCTTGCATCGCCTTGAAAGTAAATAGATTGATTATATAAGACAAATCAATTTAGGTCCTTACCTCTGAAAAGATAATCCAAAAATTCTTGGTTCTTGGTCTATGTTTTTATGTTTTAGAAGACTATCCTAAAATTCACACCTAATTAATTATTCAAAGGGCTGGTCTCCGCATCCAAAAAACAAACTTGTCTAATTCAGCCCATCTCAATTTCTTTCCTCAGCTCGGTTTGATTCGGCCCGTAAAAGAATCAAGTGCGTATTAGTATCACAATCAAATATATATGTACCAATATAATAAGCGGGGCAAATGAAAGTTCATCAAAATTGCTTAGTGGGTGTGTTATAGAAGTACTAATCTATGGTTGAAATAACATGTTGGAGTTGTTTGCCAAAAAGTTGAAATAACATGTTGAAGTAGTTTGCCAAATGGAGGAGGCTAGGACAGGGGGGACAGTTTTGACCAACCATATAGAATTATAAGATGATCCATAACAAAATTCCTCATGGATTTCAAATTAGCTCAGAGTTGGATAGGGTGCTTTTCCTCATTAAAGTTTTCACATAACATGAGAACTAACCTTAGGAAAAAAAAATAAACTTAGGGACAGGGATGCAATGGTCCTTTTCTTTTAGCCTATTCAGCTAAGATTAGAATAAAGTAGAAAGAAAAAAGTAAAAACAAATTCAGGACAGGGAAGCAGTGGTCTTTTTCATTTAGCCTATTCAGGAATTGTTAGAATAAAGTAGAAAGAGAAAAGTAAAATCAGAATTGTACTATAAAATTCTAAGAGTGTTTAGCAACATTAGAATAAAGCATTGAAATATTGTGGAAAAGGTTAAGTGTGAATGACAATAATGCTCCCACTTATTAATTCTGGTTTTGTATTTTCTTCCGGGGAACAAAAACTAGATTCAATTATCTAAAAGAATTGAGATACGTTTTCAAAGTTCCAGAACAAAGGATCAGCCTTGTAAAGGTAAACAAAATTAGAAGTTCAGAAGGAAATAGAAAATCAAATTAATTAACTAACAAACAAAAGAGAGAAGTTGAAATTATACTCAAATTCTAAAAGGATGCAGACACGCGAATGCTGGTCGGAGCTATATTCCTGTACAAGATATACAAGAAGCAAATGGAAAGCGTAGTTTGAAAGTTTTTTTAAAAATTCTACAATTAACAGAAGATATTTTTTTTTACGTCGGCAAAGATATTATAATAAAGGATCATATTGGACGGTTTGGAACGATCATTTTGAAGTAGCTTTAAAAATTTAGATAAGTATGCACCGGAACTCCGGTACACACTACCAAGAAAACATCATATTATAAATTATGACTACTAAAATGGACTAGCCACATAATTAGTCGAATTTAGTTTTTTGAAATGAACCTTTAGCGCCACTAATAGAAATGATCACGTCATGATCTCCAGCGGCAGTTATTAGAAAAAAAAAAAAATCAATCTTTTTTAATGACACTTTTTAACGACGGCTTTTAAAAAATTTTAACGGCCTCCTCCATTAACGACTCCTCGCCAACCGCAGCTTTTTAGCCCATAAATATTGCCGCAAAAAAAAAATATATATATATATATAGTGGTGACTCGTTACACAAACGACATATGGTCAATACAACTTTAAAGAAGCCTCATGATGAATTATGCATTCATTCATAATTTCATTTGGTATAAAAAGAAGAGGACAATTGCGCATAATGAATCATGCAATACTTATTATCAAATACTATACCCTTCCACATATGGAGAAGAATAGTCACCCATCCAGAACACGGCAAGAACGAATTTAGAATATACATATAATATGATGAGAGTTTCAATATCACTACTTTTTTTTTTATTTTGTGAATATTTTAAAATTTAAATTAAAAATTTTGAATTCAAACTGCTAATGTTGTAAAGTTTCACGAGCAAAATATTTTCATAAATTTTAAAATTATTTGATACTTAATCAAAATGTCAAAATTAATGTATCTCACATATATGATAAAATAATTTCATCACGTTCATGTTTTGATCTCTTGATGTAAATAAACTTCAAAAATTTTATGAAAACACAATGCTTGTTTAATTAAACAATTAGATCAATTAATGGTTTCAATTTGAATTTGAGTATCAAAATTTGAAATAGTAATAAATAAAAAGTTGTGATATTTGCGGCGAAAAAAATTTGTAGCATTGAAACTCTTCATACAGTACATGCTTACGAACTAATATTCGAATTCAAGACAGCTATACACATCACACTTGTTTTTATTCCTTTCTTGAAGTTAGAAGATGCTGGTTAAACGAAAAAGAAATAATTAAAGTATAAGAAAAAGCGTTTATAACTTTTATATCACGAGATCTCTCATTTATGTCGAGTAAACGAGCGGTACAACATATTTCTTTAATAATATAATAATAATAAGTTAAATTCGGCTTGTACTTTCAATAACCATGTATAATTAAGTTTGTCCTTCTTGCTATTAAGAATGATTTGATCCGCATTCTGGCATTATTGTAATATGTGTGAGCCTTCTATCAAATCAAATGGTAGGAATTATTATTTTAATTACTTTTTTTTTTAAAAAAAAAATCTGATTTCAGTTGTCCGAATTTTTACCGTACAACTGAAAAATATGCACAATGTCATTTTTCGCTCTCGTCATTTCTACGACACCGGGTGCGCGCTGTCATCAGGCAACCCTCACCTTATATATTGCAACAAGCTCATGGTTAGAATCGGCGACCAACGATCCGACTTTTAGCGATTTAGATCAGGTCGCCATTTGGCGGTCTACTTATTGGTCTCTGTTAGATTTTCGTGGTACTAAATGCATATCTAACCTATAAATCATAAATCACAAGTAATTAGATATACCGTAGCGGAAGTTGATCGATTAGCCTAGATGCTTCTTGAAAGCGGTGCTGCAACCCTTGTCTCACGCCTTATCTTCCTCCTTATGCTGCCGGTACACCACAACCTCAAGTTAGGACTTGGCGTCACCTCTCACGATTCCAAGAGCCGGTCGACTTGTGCGTGTGCTTCATATTGCTCTCCAAGCAATAGGATGGTCTCTTCCCTCTCAATCACGAGCTCTCTCTTTCTGGTGGTTATTACACACAATGGCAATTTTCAGACACACCAGGTCGTGATTAGAAGAGGGGTATTTATACAGCCAACCAGAAACGTCTAAAATAGACTTTCCAGAATTATAGAACCGACATAACTGAGGCGGTCCGTTCCATACTTAGAACGGTCCGTTATGTCGTTCTATTTTGGTCCGTTCTGTAATTGGAACATACCTTTCCAATTATACAAACATACCTTTCTAATTATGGCTCCACACTATTTCCAACAGTCTCATTCTCAAGGCAAGTACTTGGTACTTCGTGAAAGTGAAGGGTCCCTAGGCAGCAGAAAACAAGAGAGGTAGAGATGGTTTACTCAATGCAGCGCCATTAGTTGGTATATAGTACCTCTTTTATTTTTTATGTATTATTTGTATTTCGACTTTTCGAGTAAAATTCTCAATTAATGAACAGTGCCATATTAATTAAAAACATTTGATGGATTTTTATTAAGTATAATTCTCATGACAGCGCCAAAAAATTGTATAAATTTTAAAAAATCTGAACAAATTAATGTATCTAAGTTGAACATATATAGGTTAATAGGTACTGTGTGATCGAATCTGAACCAGTAAGTTGCGCATAGGTTCTGTCTGATCGTGTGTGATCGAGTCTGTACATTTAATCTTTTGTTTCTCTTTTCTTTTTCTTTGTTTCTATCTCTGTACCAATAATTTTTTGGTACAATGAAATAGTAGCTAGGATGAGATTATCGTCTCCATACCTTCAAACCAAAAAGAAAAGACCAAATTATATTATTTATCTTATACTTGTATTAATAAAAAAAATTACAATTTGTATTTATCTCATGGCAGCGCCAACAATTTTTTTTTCTAATATTGTATTTCATTTATCTTATTTGTATAATAAGAAGATACAATGCACTCATAACTTTCTAGTACCAACAAATTTCTCATACTAGCAGGGGCACTGCTTTGAAAGATAATGCAATTCCTAAGTAACAGTCAAGAAAGCCGTTTTGTCATATTTAGAAAGAGAATAAGCAAAATTGACTATATCTTGGATGTTTTTTCCATTCCATATAGTACTAATTAACATCCCCAATCCGATACCAGATAGGGTGTGCCTATTCACATTTCACAAACAATTGACTCACATTTTCTTCATGACAGCAGATGCCGAACCATTTAAGTAACCTTCACCTTGTAGATAATTACATATATATATTCCCAGAAATTGGAGCATAATTAACATTACATCTATGCAGAATGTCAGGTCGAGCAAAATTAAAGATCACTGTACTCAATCAAAGCATCGTGAACCAATAAAAGTGCTGAGTCTGAAATTGGCACCAGCTCTGATTTTGCTTACTAGCATGCTGAGATCCTCTTAAAAACCGGTCATTCTCAAGCTGAGGCGTTAAACATGGATTCCGTTGCTGATCCTAAACAGATAGAGGATAGCATTCTTTTTCCAGAGATAGATCCTTCCCGTGGAAAAGAAGAAGCTCAAATGGACGAGCTCTCAGCGCACACTCATGTGTATGGAGCTTCTCGAAGCAGCACTAAATGGCTGTAAGAACACTTTAACTCAACTTCTTGGGTTAGATGTAGGAGAGAGCCCTGATTCTGCGCATGTTACCATTGAGGCTCCAGATAATGCCCTTAACCAAGCCGGAAACCTCCAGAGCACAACTTGTATGGGGAACACTGTTCTCCACATACTTGCTACCAATGGACACTCTGAGCTTGCACTAAAGACCTATATTAAGGATAAATCCCTGTTGGAGGTATGCAACAATACAGGGGAAACAGCCCTGCATTGTGCAGCACGATATGGACATAGTAGTGTAATTTCCGAGCTAATTAATAAAGCTCATGCATTGGAGCATGATTTGAAGGACACCCTGAGGAAGAAGAACAGGCGTGGGGAAACAGCATTGCATCAGGCAGCAAGGCACGGTCACAAAGACACTGTTCAGACATTAATAATAGAAGATCCAGAATTGGCAGGTCAGGTCAACAAGAACGATGAATCGCCATTATACCTGGCAACGTTTGAAGGACATGTTTCTGTGGTTGGGTTAACCGTGCAACATTTATGCCATAGAGAAATCTCGCCTGCGTACTACTCAGGGCCACAGAGAAGGACTGCACTGCATGCAGCTGTGTGTTAAGAGGAGCAGAAGGTACTGGCATATATGCAGCACAAATTAACTTACTATCAACATGTTCGTTTTGTTAGTGTTATATTCTCAATAAGCAATTGCAACTGGTAATTACAGTCCACTGATTTGTGTCTCTAGAGCAAATACATGATCGATGTCATAATGTATTAATTCGAGAGTTTGAAATAATAACATATGATAATCTTTCATAGCAATGTTGTTAGAGTTTGGCTAAAATAAATCGGACTAACAGACTATATTCAAATTGGGAGCTTGTATGGTCGATTTAAATTACTTAAATTGATCTTCATATTTTAATCTTGCGAATTTAACAACAAAACTTATTATTTTACTAAAATTTTCTTTTCTTATGTCATTTTATATTTTTAGAAATTAAATTAGTTCATAAGAGAATATTTTAATTACAACGTTTCTGAAAGTTTTTAAAACAAAGATAATAAAAAATTATTCCAACTAGATTTGAATTAAAGATCAGTTTAATTAAATTATTTGGATCAACTATTAGTAACTCAAAAATTCTAGTTGAATTAAAGATCAGTTTAATTAAATTATTTGGATCAACTATCAGTAACTAAAAAATTGAGAAATAGTTGCAATTGATGGACTCATTCGAAAGTCATGATTGATTTTATCCTGTCTCAAAACATGGACATATATATATATAGAGAGGGATCGATGTTTGAATTTCCAGCTGTTGAAAATTAAACATTTTCATTGTTTTATTTTGATAAATCTATTCATCAATTGACAAACATCAGGTCTAGAAATGGTCAATGAACTACTTAAACTGAAGTCTGCAACATTTGCAAAAGAAGGCGACAGTTTCGGAAGCACGCCGCTTCACTATGCAGCATCAATTGGAGATGTCAGAATTGCTCGTAGACTGCTAGAACATGATGCTTCTCTTGCAACCTGCGATGATTCGCTTGGTCTATTTTCCCTGCATGTAGCTGCCTACATGGGCTATACGGAAATCACTCTTGAACTGTTGAAGTACAATTTAGATTCATGGGAGTTGCTCGATCACCGTGGAAGGAACTTCCTTCATGTTGCTGCTGAGAGTCCCGTGCATGGTACCATTAAACCTCTTATTAAAGAAGCAGGCAACCAGAAAAAGGATGGGCACCTGAAGTTGTGGGAAGTCCTCTCCAAGGCAATCTCTGCAAGGGACAGCGAAGGAAATACACCGCTGCACGTAGCGGCACGTGGTGGATACAAATACAGGGTAAAAGCTCTCCTACGGGAAGAATGGATTGACATCAGTTTAACTTCACCAGATAATCTAGCCTTATTGTTGGAATTTTGAAGTGGAGACATTTTCAGCGGGTCGCTGGAAATCCCAGCGGACCGCAGGACAATTCGCACATTTTGGTGTTCTGGTCCTTATCTCTATATATTCTCTAAAACAGATTCAGTTCTGTATGGATGTGAGTCATTTTCTCTTTAGAGAGAGACAGAGAATAGAGGGAGAGAGAGATCCACTTCTCTTCTACTTGTTTGATCGGTAGAAGCACTCGATGGAGAGTGAAACACCGCAACCTATTTGAGAGGTTGGCGCGTGGCAGTCCGTCTGGCACCGTGGCTGTGGATAGTGTGGCAGAACTCGTTGGAATTCGACTTCCAATCGTGGTTGTTGTCCACTAGCGTATGAAGACGGTGGTCGTGAAGACGTGGAAGGGCTTAGCGTGTCATGCCGTGAAAGGAATCGCAAGAAATCTTGGAAAATCGATTTCCGCTGCGATATGTGTTTACCCACGATTTTCTAACAGTGGTATCAGAGACGTTAGGTTTCTTTTCGGTAGGGATTGATACCTAAGTCTCTTCTCTATGGTTTCTGGTTGTTATTGAGTGATTTTGTGTGTCTAATTTCGTGATTTTGAGGGAGAATTAGGGGAAACCCTAAGTTCTGTCCAGAAACAGAATTTCAGATTTGATTGCCTGGCTTCGCGGAGGCATATCTCGAGATCTGTTAACTTGTTTCGAGTGAAACTTGTGGCATTGGAAAGGGATTGAAGTCTAGTTTCCAGAAAGTCCAAGAACTCGAAAAACAAGCAAGTATTCAGAGAGATAATGGCCCTGCAATCAGAGGATGTCAGTCTGTCTGGTTTCTGGAATTTCTGACCTTTCTGTAGTGCGAGTGGATTTGTGATCACATCGTAATTCGTTTTTCTGTCAAATTTAGACTAGATATAGAGCTTTTAGAGATCTTTTCAGAAAGTCTAAGTTTGCAATTTTTGGATAAAAGGTGAGTGAGAAATCGCACTCGCAAGTCGGGTCTGTTCTGGTAAGAATCAGAACTTGGTGTTTTAGATCTGATTTTCAAAGGATATTTTTCATACTTCTGAAATTATTGAAAATTTATGATTGCCATGATTGGATAGAGCATTGAGTGTGCTTTTCAGTGATATATGGAACATAATTTTTCATCGAAGTATGATCGAGATATCGCGGGTTTGAAATCAGGGTGCAGAATCTGATTTTCTGTCGATTCTGTAATTCTGCCCAGTTCTGGCGGGTCGCTAGAATTGTCAGCGGGCCGCTGATTTTTCGGTGGGCCGCTGAAATTGCTGGCTGAGAGCCAAAATGACTGTTGGACAGTCTGAGTGAGTAAAACACCATATATATAATCAGAAATTGAGACACATGAATACCAGAGATCATATAGAGTTAAACCACACTTGTTTTATGATTATCTGAGCGATAATCAACGGTTCTTGTTGTGTATATGACTTTATGCCGGACCAAGTACCGAAATGGGAGATACCATCTATTGGTGTTGTCCCATCTAGACTTGATGGCGCAGTTGAGTGCTGTTATCAAGGTCTAGAAAGTTTGATGATAATCAGATATTGATTCTGAGGGAGATAGAATGCCAGAATCAAGATATCAATATACTTTGTGTGAGATGGATCGTTTCGTGTCGAAACTGACCGTGACAAAGTTTGAGGGTAGACAACCAAATATTGGTGTGTCTTTATGATATCCAAATAGATTGTTTGATTTACAAACAGATCTATAGAAATTTCATTTGGTATAAACTATCTGATGGCTCAAATAGATCATTTGAAATATTTCTGATTGTCATATGATTTAACCAGAACAAGCATAAAAAAATTGTATATTGTGATTGAAGTTATCCGTTCGATAATTTCATCATTAACCCTTTATTATTTGCTTGTTGATGGTGATGGATGGTACATGTGGTACAATCTCACCTAATTGTGATGGATTGCATAACACATGTTTGTGTTTGCAAACTGGGTGAATTTAGATTGGTAGACTATTGAGATCTCATCTAGATTCTGATCCTTGCGCCAATTTGAGTTATGTAAGGGTATTGATGCTTAGTTCTTGTGATTTGATTGATTGTCCTAGACCTTCTTTTGGTCATATAGGCTAAGCTATATATATTTCTTAGGAATGACTAGAATTGTGCTGCATGGTTTTATAGTTATAACTGAGATGTTATGACTTATGAGAGTGCTAACATAGTGCTTGTCTCTATGTGGTTTTGGTTTAATAATTAGTAGTCGCTGATCTCTAGTGAAAACGACATTGATGTACATGTATTGCGGGGTATTACAATATCTTATTGTCTTATAGAGGATCAGGATGAATGAGAGATCATCACATGTAATGCGTAATCACAAAAGAATTTGTGAGTAGTCAGAAACTGAGGGAGTGTAACCGAGCGGGTCACATGTCTTTCAAACAGGCCGCTAGGGTTACAGATTTGCAACAATTCTGCTCGCTTTGGGTTGCTGAGTAGTTTGTTAAGTTACAATATTTGTAGTCTCTATTTAATAGTATAATCAATCATTGACTGAGGATTGTAAACTCAATAAAATTTTGACAAATACAAGGAGCACAATGAGGTAGCATCTTGGAATTAAGTCAATTAAATTTTGAGTTGCATAATAAATATCATAAATTAACACTTGAGTATTAAGTGATGGTATTTACTTGATTGCAAGTAAATCTCACTGTTGGTGTTGTTCGTTTTCTAAACGGACATTATTCATTTGGTTATATTTGATGACAAGTCAAGTAATTGATTGACATACTAAGAGATTATAGTTGTGAACTTAAATGCAAATGTTTCTGGACTTGAATGAAGTACTATAATCTGAAACCGCAAATGCTTATTCATTGTATCTTAATGTGGTTTAAGTTACATAGCATTTTGCTTATGGTTTAGATGTGAGTGTTACTTGTCATAACATGAAGTAAAGTTATCAAATGGAGATTGCGATGGTGCAATCCTGGGGATTGGCACATGCAATTTGTTGTTTCCGTGAGGGAGACACATATCTTTACTCCGTAATACTTTATATACTTCAAATTTTGACAAAGTATAGTACTTAAGATTATTCTTTTGGTGTTGGATTTCAGCATTGAAAATGTGTATGATGTTATTTAGTACTTAAACGTTGTGATTTAAGGTACTAAATGTGCTTTCTTTATATTATTTGATTCGTGATTACATAATCTCATGAGTAGTGATTATTTGGCACACTTTACTATGTAAGTTGAGGGTAATTGATTGGATTTGATTTTAATCAGATTTTCAATTCAATTTTGCCAACTTAGAGAGATAGTAAGTATTTTGAGACAACTTGATTGCTTGTTGGATAAGTAATTTTGAGTTATGGAGATTTATCATGTGCGCTGCACTTGAAGCCTTATTTTGTCACATTCATGACTAGGCTTAATTCAGTCTTGAAATTTGTGAAATCTCTTTAAATATGTCGCGGTTATTTGAACCTGCTTGACAAATTTAAGAGTTGTGACAAAATAGAAATAGTTGGATGATTCACTATTTCTTATATCACATGACATATGGTGTTGTGTGATAGAGTTGAAGGACTATCTTGGTATAGTTCTTATAAGGCTAAGTGGCAGTTACTGTAATCTGCAAACTGGTCATACAGTATGCAACAATAGATACACAGTAGAGAGAATTTTCAATTATGAAATTTCTGCTCGAATAACACAAGCAAGTTGCTTGTTGGGCAAGCGAGTCGCTTCCACTGAGAGCGGGCCGCTGGATTGCCAAGCGGACCACTAGAGCTAATCAGTGGCAGATTTGAAATCTCCAAGTATATGGTTTGAACTATGAATACTTATGTGATCATAGGTTCAGTTGCACATGAGAGAGTGCACCTTCTCATAAATTTTTGGAAATTTATTGGAGAAGAAATCATAGTAGTGCCATGTAAGAGAATCACTTATAGTTTCTTATACAAGCTTCCTTACTGTGAACTTGACTCGGTTGCTGAGGAAGAGAGGGAGAAATGAAATAGGTTCTTCCTCACATCCTCGCACAAGTTCAAATACAGTAAAGCTTATGAGAAGATACTATATGTATATATATAAAAATGAGATAGAGTAAATGAAGTAATAATATGATTGGACTTATTTGATTTGTCATATTAATCTTTGGAGAACACTTGGGTTCTTGAGATTAATGAGGGTTTGATAAATCAATTGTGAGATATTAAACAATTTTTTGTTGTAAGTGTGTAACGATCCGTTTGAGAGTTCAACGATTCGTATGACACTGATGAGCAATAGAGACTCTGTTGATTATGTGAAACGATTTGTTTCGTGGTTAAACAATTCGCATGGCACACAATAGAGGGAGTTTAATTTGAGGAAATTATCTTGTTAGAAGATGAGTTTGCCTCACATAGCTTATTCTAAGCAATAGATATGCCTGATCAGCATAGCACATGTGGTGCACTATTGGCTGAATGAATAAGTTGAGAGACTCTTGTTTAATAGTGAGATAAAACTTGTAATAAGTTTTTGATATAAGTCCATAAAGAAAGCTACGAAGATATCTGTATGATAAAGGGTTTGATGAGCATTATTGGAAATTGTGCGTTGTGGCACATTGGCATCCAAAATGTAATTTCTATAATTAGATGTTTCCCTCATACATGATTGAGATAAGTCACTCTAGTTTTACTAGGAGCTTGACATTAAAATTGAGCCATACAAAATACCTATTTGTGTAGGTATGTGAGTTATATATATCTGAATAGTATGACAAGTGACATGCTAAGTATCAAGTTTAAATACTTGTAATTGATTTTCCTCTGGTTAGGTAATTCATATGAGTGCAAGTATACTTTGTAAATCAAGTTAACTTGATAAAATATTGTTTCTTTATGATAAGAAACGAGTTTACTCTCTCGTTGTGGAGATTTGAGTAAATCATATACTCTTTCGGTTTAGAGATGGAGTATGACTCTCTTGTTGTGGAGATTGAGTCAATAGCATATTTGAGTAGTCATACATGCTCTCTCATTTGTGAGATTGAGCAACTTGACATGATGGATAATCATGTCAGAGAGAGTTTGGTTGAGATAGTCTATACAATTGGTAGTTGTTGTGACTTCGAGGGAGTCGATAACAATTCATTGTAACAGTATGTTTATGATGCATACTGTGGGGACATGGACTAAACCAAACATTCAGATATTGATTAGAGACATGATAGCACAGAATTGATCTGATATGAGTGTATTCCTACATGGAATGGTTTGTTAGGATGCTAATCGACCGTTTCAGGATATACAATATTCTCTGAGGTTTTTCCAGAGATGTTATACGTTTTGTTTCAGACAATCCGTTTAGAGATCAGATCCTCGCCTGGATATGTACTTGAAATTTGAACATAAAGATGGCTTTATTGTTCTTCAAGTATATGTTAGCACTATATGGTAGTATGTTAATAGGCTAAGATTGGGGTCGCTCACACGACCAATCGCCTCTGACACCTGGGGTGGGCAGAGATGAGATTTTATCGAGCTATGTGCGCTTAGTCGAGGAGGACTAAGGAGCTGCTTATGGCAGACGAAGCTCGTTGTAGCCTTAGTGTTGAGACTAAGATGAGATTTGTCTTCTTTTAGGCGAGTCGACATGAATTGCCCCCCACAATTCATGTAGCCTATAGCTAGCCGAGGTGAGAGTTTCCTTGTCGCTCGAGGTAGCGGACTTGTAGAAACTTTCAGGGTGAGTTGCAATGTATGCGGTCTAGACCATAGATGCTTTGGTTTGCAACTAGACCTAGGCTCGTACAATGAACTAACATACGTCTGTTGGATAGATGGTTCATTGTAGCACGTGTTCATACCACGTGTGCTTGGCGACGTTGGAAAATGAGTTGAGTAGTCTCAGGACTAATACCGCTATCTCCTCATTGTGTGAGTTCCAAACACGTACCCTCATGACTATTGACTATGTCATGAAGAGTAGGTCAATGTTCTGTCTACTGTGGTATGTTACCCATGGCTATGTATGATTCGGTCTACCGGTGTATTACTCGGAAAGCGGTTGATTTTACTTGGATTGACATGAGTGCAAAAGGAAGATTAATTTCAGATCGCACAAGAGAATTTGCTTGTGTTCGGACCCACCAATTTTTTGTCATATGGACATAATTGGGAACATTTGAGCAAATTAGATTGAAAGGGATAACACATAGTGGCCACGTAAGTGCGGTTGGAGATGTGTATGTCTAGTGCTTGATCTTGAAATAATCTAGGGTATGAGTATATACATATAATCTGCTTATTCTTTTAGAAAAGGGTCGAGGCTCCTGAGTGGCTTTAACTTTATGTTAAAGTGTATTCTTGTAGCTCCCGCATGCAGGTATATGCGCTAGTCGCACGGTCTATGTGCCGTATGAAGACAATGACTGCTTTCAACAAATGTCTCCAAGAGGGAGATGTTGGAATTTTGAAGTGGAGACATTTTCAGCGGGTCGCTGGAAATCCCAGCGGGCCGCAGGACAATTCGCACCTTTTGGTGTTCTGGTCCTTATCTCTATATATTCTCTAAAACAGATTCAGTTCTGTATGGATGTGAGTCATTTTCCCTTCAGAGGGAGACAGAGAATAGAGGGAGAGAGAGAGATCCACTTTTCTTCTACTTGTTTGATCGGTAGAAGCACTCGATGGAGAGTGAAACACCGCAACCTATTTGAGAGGTTGGCGCGTGGCAGTCCGTCTGGCACCGTGGCTGTGGATAGTGTGGCAGAACTCGTTGGAATTTGACTTCCAATCGTGGTTGTTGTCCACTAGCGTATGAAGACGGTGGTCGTGAAGACGTGGAAGGGCTTAGCGTGTCATGCCGTGAAAGGAATCGCAAGAGATCTTGGAAAATCGATTTCCGCTGCTGTATGTGTTTACCCACGATTTTCTAACACTTATCTTATAATTCAGAAGTCCAAGTCAGCAAAAGTACAACTGATGAGAAATATAAGGTATGAAATCCTCTTGATTATTATTTCTTTTATTTGTTACAATTGATAGATCTTCGTCATGTAATAATAGAACGGCCTGATAAGGATCATCCGCTAGATCCATCATCCCCATCATCCGCTCATTAATAACAGAAAAACGCGTGGAGATTCCTAGCGCCATTTCCATTTTGGTCCGTGCTTTCCCCCCTTCTTCGCGCTTTCCCTGTTTACTCGCGCCCTTTCCATTATGCTCAGCGTCATCCTCTAGCTATTGAATCTAAAACTATATATTTTTGTTGAAGATACTAAACTGTTAAAGTTGAAGATCAACAGTTAGCTTAGTAATTTCAATAATTAGCTTAGTAACTTCAAGGGTAATAGTTTCAACTTCAATAGTTAGTTTAGTATTTTCAACAGTTAGCCTAGTAATTTCAATAGTTAGCCTAGTAACTTCAACAGTTAGTCTAGTAAACTTCAAGTGTAATAGTTTCAACTTCAACAGTTAGCTCAGTAACTTCAACTTCAACAGTTAGCTTATTAAATTCAAGAGTAATAGTTTCAACTTCAACAGTTAGCCTATTAACTTCAAAGGTAATAGCTTATTAAATATCGGAATTGCTTAGGATCATCCTATAGATTCTATCATCCCCATCATCCCCCTCTCATCTCCTCAATTAACACGTGAATAACTATCACGCGTTAATGAGCGCATCCCCTCTTTCCTTTTCTGTTCACAGATCCTACGCTCTTCACCCCCTCTTTCCTATTAACTTCAAAGGTAATAGTTTCAACTTCAACAGTTAGCTCAGTAACTTCAATAGTTAGCTTATTAAATTCAAGAGTAATAGTTTCAACTTCAACAGTTAGGCTATTAACTTCAAAGGTAATAGTTTCAACTTCAATAGTTAGCTTAGTAACTTCAACGGTAATAGTTTCATCTTCAACAGCTAGCTGCTGGGTAAGAAAGAGGGGGACAGAGGGATGGATGGAGAGAGAAAAGGAACAAAGAGATGTAGGAAAACAGAAAAGGAAAGAGGGGGTGAAGAGCGTAGGCTCTGTGAACAGAAAAGAAAAGAGAGGATGCGCTCATTAACGCGTGACAGTTATTCACGTGTTAATTGAGGAGATGAGAGGGGGATGATGGGGATGATAGGATCTATAGGATGATCCTAAGCAATTCCGATAATAGAACACATTGAGATAACAAAAATAAGTAAGTAAATAAATAAACAATAAGGAAACAAACAATGCATGACATTTCGACGGAATAACCAGATAGACTGAGAGACACATGCACGTACGACTGCGACCAGTAAACAATATAATAGATTGATATAGGTATATTACTTTTTAACTAAATTATTTTTTTTCTGTTGAAATTTAATACATTATGGATTTGTTTGGTTGCAAAAAAAAAAAAGAAATAATAAACTACAACCAAATAAGAAATAAATTGGGGTACAAGCTTATTTCTTAAACTCAAAAAACATGATATAAAAGAATAAGTTCTATACCATGATTTCTCTTATTTATATTGTTGAGAAACAAAGATATTTAGGAAATAAAATAAAATATAATTGATGTAATTTAGAAAACAAACAATAGTCACAATTTTCTATTTATAGAAAATGACCGTTAAGTACATATTAGTGTATACCAACAGCATGCTAGGGACTAGGTAACGGTCACATATTTAGAAGGCTTATAAGTACATGTAAACATTCTTGTAAAGTTGAGAGAAATTAATAAAAGGAAATAATTTTCAATCTTCTTAACATATATGTAACTTATGTAATATTTCGATTTAATAAGATTTTAGCTAATTCATATTTCGATTTTTGTACGGTCAAACACACGTTATACATTAAATTAGTTACGTTGTAATCGGGATTGTGCGGCAGTGCATATGTAATTTTGATGGAGGGGGTCGTTTTTCAGTTAATTTCTGACCTGCAACGTGCACACAGCAATCCGTATGTTGTGACGAGTGAGAGACCATCACTAAGATTTCCTTTCACATGGAATTGACCCCTTCTAACACAAGTGTAGGCTAGCTACTAATTGAGCAAAATTCCTTATAAGAGGAAGAGTTTTAAAAAAATTCACAACACCATATAGGCCTGAAGGCCTCCACTCCATGCATAAACACTTTGTGTAATTCATCGTTTGTGAAACTAAGGATGCGTTTGGATTGTTTAAGAATAAAATTATTTGGAGTATAAAATATTATTCCTAAATGATTTTGAATAAGTTATTTTGCTCCGAATATAAAATAACACTCTAAATCTCAAAAAAAAAAATTATTCTTAAACGTTTAGGAATAAATTTTTTTTAATCCAAATAACAAAACCCAATTTTATTTTTAGATGATTTAATTAAATGCCTCATAAAGAAAGATTCCAAAGCGGACACTAATTAATTCAGCGTAGTTTACACAAAAATGTATCTTTGATTTTAATTATTCCACCTTGCTAAATTATCTTTGGCATTTAATTTTATATGAAAGATCACCAGAATATAATAAATAAGGGGTTATATATAAAAAAAATTATTTGTAGAGTTTTAAAAAAATTTTAATAATTTTTCTACTTCAGAATATTTTTATTATTATAATTCCATAAATGTTTTCAGGCTTTTAATAATTCAAAAGCCTTGCAAGATATATTTTCTCATTAAAAAAATAATAAGGAATCTAATAATACCATCTTTTTTTAGTTTAGACATTTAAAATGTTGTATATTTTTCCAATTGGAAAAATGATTTTTTTTATTATTATTGTTTGAGTGCCTTCCCAAATTCATTTTTACCACTGAGGTACTAAAAACCTATCTTTCTGTTATTATTTTATCAGCTATATATTGCAATTGATATATATTCGTCCTTTGTGCAAAAGAACAATAATAAATTTTGCATCTGCTTTTTATTCTCTTGAAAAACAACAACAACGAATTAACCAACAGTAACCATTGTTTCATAAGGAAACAGATCGTAACCCATTATTATATTAAATCAAGGAAAAAAAAAACGAAATAAAACTAACAAAGAAACAAAAACGAACATGAAGGACAGATCCAAGGGAAGAGAGGACAGATGCATCCTAGGATGCTAGGATACGACTATTACAAAATATAATAAATTGATAAATGCAATGATAGATTTATACCTTCCTGTTGAAATTAATTATTTAAATTTGAAAAAATATTAAATTACGTAATAGTGTACTTATTGAAAATTTTAATTTGGAGCGATACACAAAAATACATTGCTAATCATTATTGTTGAGTCTTGAAAATATAATCCGTATTCCTATTACTTATAATAAAAGCACGTAACTAATGGCTAAAACAATTCGAAAGTGTAAATAATTGTTTAGTTTATTCCTATTCCTAGAAAGATGTTGCAACGTCCGACAACATTAACGCATACACTGATACACATGTAAAGCTCTGCTAGATCCCATGTGTTTTTTTTATCTTTTGCAAATATTCGTTGGATTCTACGGGCTACGGCAGTCCCAATTTGATTAAAAGTTTAAAACAGATCGTCATTTCAATTCATTTCTAACCCGCCACAAAAAGAGGACGCTACATTTCTAACCCAGCACCAATCACATGACTTGTGGCCTTGTGGGCACTGGCTTGTCCTGGTACTGGGCACCGTGCATGCGGGTTGCATTAGGTGTGGATATTGTGTGCACCCGTCTGCATGAACCATCTTCCTTTTTCTCCTTTCTTCTTCGGGTCTTGGTTCCCCAGATCCATTCATCAGGGACGTGTGGACCCATGCGATTCATTTTTTTTTACCTTTGCACGCTTTCTCTGCGTTCTTTTCAATAAAAGTTAAAAACCATATAAACTTAAGAAGGGTCCACAACATTCATTTTCTGCCTTGTGCGCTTTCTCCAAGTTCTTTGAATAAAAACCATAAAAAAGCAAAAAAAAAAAAAATCGGTCGTGATTATAAACTATTTTTAACTTAATTTAATAGGAAATTTGGATTATTATTGTATTAACTGTGTTAATAGGTTTTTCCATTTTCTTTTTCAATTTTCAAACCACTGAATCCAACCTCTCTTGTGCCAACTTTCAAAAATTATTAATATTTGCATTTCTATATTTTAATCCCGACGTGTCTTCAATAGATTCAAACAATGACAAAAATTAAAAATTAATATCAAACTTTTAAATTAGGTTGAAGATTAGATTTGGGGGATTAAAATTCCAAAGAGAAAAAAAAAACTATTAACTCAGTTAATGAACGTGTTAAGTTATGAATTAACTATAAGAGAGGAAAACAATGTAATGAGATAAATTATCAGTATTGAAAAAGATAACTTCTGCGTGTTGCAAATGCATACCATCGTGTTATTTTAAAAATTTTCATGTTATTCATTATATTTATTATTTTTATTCTGAAAAGGTTTTTTTAGTTATTTACTTAATGACTTGATATCTTGTTATTCGTTTCTGTTATTGTTATTATTACAACTAATATACAATAAGAAAATTCCATAAAATTATCAAATAATACTTTAAAATTTTAGTGTATTCAAAGAGGATTTTCGAAATTGCGTAAAATAAAATTTGGTACGTATCCAAACTATACGGACAAAACATATACAATTAATTATTATTTCAATATTTGAAATCACCGTAAATGAGGTGGATTTAACAAAAGATAGACGTACAGTAGAATTAACACCTACATAAATCTGTTTCTTTTGAGGTAATGTCTTTGTTCTTTATTGCGTAGGAAATATATCAGCACTACGAAACTCTGCAAACGGTGAGGTTTGCACAAAGTTCTCCCCGAATTTGGCTCCTCTTATACGCGGAATCTTCAGATACTTCAGCAACGAAGGTTCAAACAATAGCATTAGGCTCCGTGCTTATTGCGACAGTGACTTTTGCCGCTGCATTCACTCTACCAGGAGGATACAACTCAAGTGATGGCACACCAGTTCTAGGAAGAAAATATGCCTTCCGGGCCTTCATTTTGGCAGATCTTGCCGCATTTGCTTCCTCCTTTTTTTGCACATTTCGTCTCATATTTTTTGGGGTAAACAAGTCTGGTCGTTATTTGGAGAAACAGCTGTCCTGGACTCAGGATCTCTTTATGACTGATTCAATATCCATGGGGCTGGCATTTGCGTTGGGTCTGTATCTGGTGCTTGCTCCACTAAGCAAGGTATTCAGTATTTTTGTACTTGTGGCGGCACTACTTGTGGCGCCGCTGTTCGTCCAATTTTCCCCAGAACACATTCGACGATCGGTTTTGGCCTATATTGCCCCTTTCTTGATCGTATTTTTGCTTCCGTTTATTAAATAATAAATACTAAGTTTCTGAATTCAGTGGTTGGGGAGTCCTTTGCACTTATTTGTAATCTTAAAATAAAAATGTTTTGTATCCCGTTTTTCCTTCGTATTGCAGCTCTTTAACTATATTTATTTGCTGCTGCCATATTTTCTAGTATGTATTGTAGTATGTTGTCTTGCAATGAACAAAAATTCATTCACAATTTTTATTCAAGCATTTTATTTGTCCTCTGTTTTACCTTATTTTTATAACGACAATATTTTTCATATATTTGGAGGATCACATTCATCAGCACTCAGCAGACTAATTTCCATTTTATCTCATGTTTTAATTCAGCTCGGTTTGCTATTGTATCAACTGGCGTCTACTCTAATTATATGGTTCAAGCTGGTTTGTTCATATATAAATGCCTCTGTCATATGAAATTGTATAAATTACGTAACTCGTCCCTTTTTCGTTTCTTCTATATATGACTGCCTTCGCACTTTTAACTACACAACTGTAAGAAAGCATACTAATATCATCCAAACCGCTTGTTCTAGACCATTTATACTAAATTACTAACAGAAAAAGGATGACTGTAATTTAAATAAAAGTTAATTAGACTGTGATCGTACAGTCCAAAAGATTTAAAATCCAGAATGACACGACCGAGTTCACTCCGTGGGAGAATGGATGCCTATCGGAATAGATTATTATAGATATTAGAACAAAGGGTAAATAATGGTGGTTAAATTAAGCAAAAAAAATGGTACTCCTTAAAATATAAAAAGAATTCATTACTAATAAAATAATTTAATTGTGTTATGCTTGGATGATTACAACTCATGTGCCATGTACATATGTAGTAAAACTGCTAAGAGGCCACCAAGATATATATAATACCAACAAAATTACAAGAAAATACCTTCCCACGACACACAAACATTGCCTATAATTAACTTAAAATAGATAAGTATTGCTACTAGACGTCAAAAATTAATTAATAACTAGGGTTGGAAATCGAGCTTCGTTCGATATGGAAGATTTTAGTAATCTTTTATTATCAATTACCTGCAAACAACCAATATTCACTCTATTAAAATATTTTCAAATTTTATAACTAATTATTATTTACATTGATTATTTTTATATATAATGAGCATCAAAGAGTAGCAAAAGTAATAAAATAAGAAATTAAAAATACTGCTGAATAATTTTGTCTTCTCAGAACCTGAAAGGATTAGGATAATATAACAATGCTAATTGTTATTATTTTCTTCTTCAACATCTTCATTTGTAAGAGCCTAAAAGGTAGTGGCTTTAACAACCATAATAAATGTATATTAACGTCTCCAATAGCCTTTAATATGGCGTCCCCTGAAACAACATTTATACTAAATCATTCATTATTATTAAATGTCGTTAATTGACATTAATTAGATAATGTGTGAGACGTATTGCACGTTGCGCTACCAATGCTTTCTCTCGTCTTTTTGTTGATAATTCAACAAAAAAAGTTTAAATCATGAGTTATGCTCTAGAGTGGTTTCACTAATTGTCATAACTTGAAATAATAACAACATTTAAATGTCAGTTATTTTTTAACAAAACTTAAAAAGAATATTAAATGTCTCTATCTAGCTTACTTATTTCTAAAAAAATAACGTGCCTCTATCTAGCTTTGTCCTCTGAATTTTACCATTCCAAAAATAAAAAAAAAAAGAGGAAAGAGTACTGGATTGTACCCTTTCTCCTTTTCAACCTGGTGTGACACTGACACCTCATAAGTCAGTTTGAAATTCCAACCTTTAATCTTGTGAGGTGGATACTGATAATTAGTAACGATTTAACATTTTCATTATGGTGAATCACTTAGTGGATACTGATAGAAGAGAACTTAATCTTGGTACAGATAAAATTGAACAAACATATTAGATACTTGTATAAAGTATTAAAGTAGCAAATTATTTGCAATACTTACTGTGATTCAGAACTAAAATTACCCCTTCCTATACTTGCATATAGAGATAAAATATGCGAATTTGCATTGCTTTTCAGGCCTTAACTGGATATACATCTGACAATAATTTACATCTAGGCAGCGATAGAAACTTGCAAATTTTATTTCATTTCTTCACTTTGTTTTTTTTTTTACCAGTAGGCTCTACTTCTAGTAGTCAGATGCTACACATCAATTCAAAAGAAAAACAGAAATAATCAAGGATAGGGAATCCTCAACATCCAACTCCTCTTTTGTTCATTTCATTTTAGAGAGAACATAAAACTATTTTCAAAATTCACAGCATGTGACACATTATTATAAGCAAAATAGGTCCAATTAATCACTGTTACTCTGCTCCAAACAAAACATGCCAACTTGGAATGAAATACTTCAACACTGAGAGTCTCATCCACATAATTCATGTAACCCTCCATTAGGGCACAGAAGTGATGTGAGTTAGGCAAGAAATGAGTTAAATTCAAGGAGGCAAGATGCCTAAAAGACAATTATTGATTAGATTGATGCACTTTTCTTTAAAAAAAATTCGCTGTTATAGATAAAATGCTTCCAATTTAGAGTCTGAATAAAGACAATCGAAAAAAAAATCAGGAACGCTAATAGATCAGACCAAATTTATGTCAAATACACAATAATAGAAAATCAAATCAAAGATTTGAATTTAAAGAAATAGGAAATCAAATCAAATATACTTGAACTCACCTCGCGCACACCATGGCCAAGAGTTGAGCTTAACCGTAGATCCGAGTAATCAAATATTATTGTCTTTATTCACCGAGTTCTCTGAATAAGGTTGATTCTATCAGTTGATAACAGGTAGGCATTTTTTTAACTTGTTAGTATCTATTACAATTGCAATCGTTGTGAATTTAAATTCAAGTGTCTCAAACAATAAACTCAGACTTTCAATATTTTTTTTGTTACAACATGCCAGAGAATGTCCAATATTTTTATTCTCTCCAGTATTTACAGGCACTCCATCAAAACATATATGGCATAAATGAAGAGCCTCTTCGTTTGTATTTTTATTCAGCAATTAATAAAGAACAATACACAAAATTAAGGACAGTGTTATTTAGGAAATGAAAGGTTAATGCAGACTCTTATGAATAGTAATGTAAAAAAAAACTGTCAACAAAGATGGACAGAAATAAAGATAATACCAAAAATCATTTTCTATTGATCTTAAATGGTCATTTTTTAGTTTTTGCTCATTCTCTTTTCTTACTGCATTCTAAATTTTTGTTGGTCCATAAGGCAAAGATTAACGTGCCTGTACAAATCTGCAGGTTATCTTCTATTTCTATATTGTTTCTCTGCAATGATAGATTCTCCATTTGTGCCTTCACTGGTCCTTTTTTCCTGACATGAATTAATAAAAGGGTTAGATTACAAAATAGTTCTAATATGATAAGAATAAGATATTGGTTTATTCACAAAACAATCCTTCTCTACAAATTCATACTTTTTTATTTTCCAACAACAAAGACGTGAACAATGTTAAATGCAAGGATATAATATATTAACTTACCAAAATTGCATTTTCATATTCTAAAGTACACCGTTTTCATTTGTAACATTAGTGACTGACGTATGGTGAACCAAGTCCTGAAATTGTTCGGTAAACAAACTAGGATTGTTATTATTGATGATTCTTATAAATAAATCAAATCTGACAGTAAAACTTGTGGGAAATTTCTGTTTGGAAGTTTGAGAATATTCATCTCGGGATTTAAAATTTTTCTGTATGATTGCCACGATGAGTTGATACTGGAAAACGTTTGATTTAACTAATTAGAGGAAATAGCTAATTTACAAAATTAGTTATTAATGGATTGTTGCACACATAGCCACACGGATTTAGCCACATAAGATCAGAAGGGGTTTTAATAAAAGAAAAGGACGAGAGAGAGAAGGCGATCCCTTCGTCTCTTCCCTTCTGTCTCTCCGATCCGATCGCCCCTGTCTTCTTCTTTCCTCTCGAGATGTGCTCAAGGCCATCTCTCTATCGCCTTGCTGTTACCTTCTTATTGGTCGAAATAGAGGTGCCGATGAGCTGTCCTCTATCCTGTTGACACCTCAGCTTCTTCCTTGTGCTTGCATGGGAAGGCAGCTGAGCTTGTTCGTCTCTCGATGGCGGGCTGTCAGATGGCTTTAATGGAGCCATCGACGTGGCCTCACCTCCTCAGAGCCCTTCTGCCTCTCCTCCTCTTTCTCCTTCTTGTCCGCTAGCAAGGTAAGTTTTCCTATTTATAGATGAGGTAAGGTTTTGGTTTGGGTACGGCGGGAGAGAAAGGGAGGTGGATTGGAGCTTGGGGAGGTAACAATGTTCTTCTCTGTCTCACTTTTGTCGATTGATTCGGTTAATTTCTTTCGATTGGTTGATTCCTAATTTCTAGGGTTTTTACTGGTAGGAATTAGGTGTATGGAATTGGCGTTGTTCTTGATTAGTCTAACGTTGATTCTTGCGTTGGTTGTGCTTGAGTTCCTGAGAAGGTTTCTCAACGATCAAAGGCAAGGTATAACTCTCTCTCGATACTGTGGCTTGATTTAATTCGTAAATGAGTTTGCTGTGGCTATGTGTAATGTGAATTAGGACTTGTTTTGGTATGTTATGCTGTGAATGATAGCTAAGGTTACTTGCTGTATTGCGATTATGTTCTGAGAAGATACTGGTAGCTATTATTGATGCTATGATTAACTAATTCTAGAACTAGGAGATACTGATGATGCTGGTGCTAATTTAGTTGCTGATTTTTCTGAGAATAATTAGTTAAATGACAAGGTGCTAACTGCACAGTCAGTGGGGTTAATTGTTGTGGTCTCATTACTGTTAAGATGCATAAGGATTGATGCTTTACTGATAGGGAATATTGTATGGCCCTGAGCCCATATCTCACATCTTGCTGTTGAGTTAGTATATAAGTATGTCTTATATATTAGCATACTTAGTTATTTAATTATTAAAACATAGTAAGAAGCATATAGCTGCTACTGTGGTGTCTTAATGCATATAATGAAGCATTTGAGTTTCATATAAGTCTGTCTATGCATATATCATGTTATAGGGCACTGAAGCTATATATATTTGAGTAATTATATTCTTTTAGGCACTGTATACTCATTCTTATAGCTTATGTACATAATTTATATCCCAGATTAGGAGAAGAATGGGTACAATTCATATCTGTATGTATATCTGTGAGTTGAACTTAAATATTATGTTACTGTAAATATAAATGTCCTAGTGTGTGTATCTAGCTGTTATACTTGGCTTATTTTTCATATAAGCATATTTTCAGTGCATATAGTAACTAAGTTCAGTAGAAACAGTGAATAGGATATGTGGCATAGTTTCTGTACTGTATACCTTGCATGTTTTGAGGATAAATGATTTAACATATGTATATAGTCACTGTCTTAGATCTAGTATATATATTTCTAGGCCTTATTCTATAACTAGGGGTATTTTGCATAGCTAATCATGGGTGTATTTTCATGAAGTCACAGTGTATGTAATTTGAATTGGCATACCTGCATATTTCAAATGTATATATGATCATATAAAACTCTGTTGAGACATTTTAAGAGTCATAAGTTAGGAGTTGCATGGTTTAATTCATATAAGGGAAAGGTTTCATTTTATACACCTACTGTCTCGGGTTATAGCTTGATACTTTGTAAAAATGTATAAGTGGGGTGTTTGCTAACTCAAGGTTAGTGAATATAGGGTTCTAGACTGATAATCGAGTGGATTCTATAAAAACAGGATGAGTTAAGATCCTGCTGGTATAAGTTGTTTGGGTCGGGGATGATTTTGCGAAGGAAACAAATTAGTTTGGGTTTTTCTGTAAAATTCTGAGGACTAAATTGTAACATAGGATAGTTGGACAAAATTTAAAGGGGTTTGATGTAAATTTAGAGGGTTTGTAATAATTCTGAGGACTTAAATGCATAAACCTAGACTTAACGGGTTCGGGTTTTGATAACTGTAGGAATCGGATCTGATTTTGGTTCTGGCGGACCCTCTACGTATCGACCCAGTCAACTGGGTCAGGTTGACTGGGTTGTGTCTGTCGCTGTTTGCTCTGTTTCGCTGTTTTGGGTTCTGTTGTGGGCCTTGGTCGGATTTTTGCCTTATGGGCCGAGAAAAAAATATATTAAGGCCTGTAGGCCGAGATGCACTGTGGGCTTGATTTCGGAAAATAATTTCAGATATTAGCTTTCGGATTTAAATAGAGCTAATGACGGATTTCTGTTAAACTAAACGACTTGGAAACAATGTACTTAGTTTAACTATCGATTGTGGGCTTTTTAGGGAAATGATGAAATTTAGTCTGACTTTCAAAAAGAACGGATACGTGGCAAATCATTCAGACTATCTGATCCCGCAAAAATAAATGCTTAACTTCTGATTTATATTTTTCTGTTGAGTTTAATTGAGTTTCCTAAATTTCTGTATAAATATTTCTGCTATTTCTGATGATGGATTCTCGATATTAGGAAACGTACAATTAAACACTGAAACGAATAATTAAAAATGTAATTAAAAGTTGTAGCGATATTAAAGAACTTGGAACCAAAACGTACAGTCCAGTTACCCATAAATTACCAGACTTAATCGTGGTTTACCAAACGGATTTAAGGAACCCGTTAAACATATATTAACGGTACTTGATCTGTAACTTGTAAACAGGAACGGATACTGAAGTGCCCCCGGATATCTGAGCCAAGCAAGGTGCGGATACGCGGAATCTTTGTTAGAACTCGGGTTTCGGTACATTTAAATTTGTGCATTGCATGTTGATCATTTCTTGATAATGCATTTCCAATTACATGTAGTTGTTAGGAATCCCTGAAAATATGAAAACGCATGTTGAAACAAACTGTTCGTTTGATTCCACCAAAAGAAATATGTTCCGACATAGAATTTCTGATTGTTAATCATTTGAGTAGTCGGAATATATTAAAGGACTGGAATGACTCCGTAAATTGACTTATTTGCATAAATATCCTTTGTGATAGAAGAATCGGATTTGAATTAAATCAGGCCATTCTAAATCAGTCTGTACAAGCATAATTATAATAAGTATCACTCTCCGGAGTAAGGTTTGGCCACCTACCCGGCCAGGATTATTAGCGCTTTAATTACTGGAAATTCCCTCTGGAATTCTGTACCTAGGGTTGGACCTATGGTGTGGGAAGAGTTCTTTCTGATTCTGTTGGGCCGATAAGAACTTGAGTGTATACTGTACTCTGTTGAAATTCTGTGATAAATATCTTATGCTTGATTTGAATTGATGCATATTTCATGTTGCAGTATGCCTGTTATCGGACCATTGCGTCTTGTGCCTACGGTACAAATCATTCTGATTTTAATATAGTTTGAAAAATGATTTATTATTTTGTAATTATTTCAAATAAAAGGGTATTAATTCCGATACCGGTTCGTACCAAGAAGCCGCGTACTGGAACTAAAACCGCACTGAGATTAACTTCTCATCCGAATTTTTGGTTGCCTCTTTTGAGGGTTCCAGGAACGTAGAAATGGTGCTAGGCGACGGTCCATAGCTACAGTTGAGTGCTCTTGTCTACAATTCTGTGTTCATATCCCGAGTTTAAATTGTAATGCTACCCTAACTCTGTATCTGGATGAACTTCCCGATGTCTTGGCGTATCTGTATTTGGAGATTCCTCCTCCGAGTCCGCCGCGTGAGATGGAGATTGAACCTGAGTCCGAGGATCACTCCGCGGAAGCGTAAACGCGGGGAGCGTTAGTATGGGCCGGTGGTTATTGGGTTGTTGTTGTTGTCGTTATAGTGGTAGTGTTGTCCTAGTACCGTGAGTTTGTGTTGTTATCGGATTTTGTCGGGAAAGATTCTATATTTTGTAATATAGTCTGTAGAACTTAATCGGGCTTGTGGTAATTGGCAGCAAGTGGCAAGCGGGGTGGTTGTCAAATATGTTTTATATGTATATAATGTGAGGTGAGTGAACCAGCCTTAGGTTATAAATAAATAATAAGCCTAAGCTCCAGTGAGGTTTATCTTTTCGTAGTGTGTAACCATATCTTGTATAATACTATGTGTGCAATAAAATAAGACTTGGTTTGTTTGTCTGTGTGTTATGAAACTTCTGGGCCGAAACCAAGAAAATGGGGAGGTAAAATTGAAAAAAAAAATTATAGTTATCTGTCTGTTAGCCTTACGGGAATGACTTGTCATTCTCGTGACGGAGTCGACGTCAGCATCCCAGGTCGGGGTGTGACATCATTAGAAGTATAAATTGTGATGATAGTATATATGCAACATGATAAGATCAATGGGAACCATAATTATCCTTTGTAAATTGCAAAATTAACTCTCTATTTCCATCTCAATTGCTGTGACTATCCAAATTAGCCCTTGAAGGTAAATCAAAGCAAGGGTAGTTCAGAAAATGCTTTGAGGAGATCAAATTTATATTCAGATTTTGATCCTAATATCATTTTAGAGTCTAATTCTGTGTCATTATACAGAATCTCAGATTATCTAAATTTGTTGATATAAAAATAAACTTTGAGTTTAATGTAATAAAACAAAATTAGAAAAATTATGGAAAATCTGAGGGGAATTGTAAAGGAACCTTAGATGAGTTTCAGATACCGCTGCCTTGAATAATTAGTAAACCCCTGAAAAATCAAATTAAGCACAATTACGTATTTAAATTCTTTCAATAATTACGTATGAAATTAGTATCAGTATCTATAATCATGCTGGTAAGCTCTTCAGCAAATAGCACATGCACTCATGTTAAGCCAACTTGACAGTAATCAAAACTTCACATCACAATTATATGGAGTAATAAATAAATTTTTTAAATATGTCAGGTGACTCAGACAAACATTTTTCTTTCAAGGTTGTAGTTTAAATCCAGACCCAAAACTTTACATCCAACTATGTCTTCATATGATTATACAATAATAGCAAACATGAAGTGTCCTGACTTCTATTTGGCTTAAAAATATAATCATAAGTACATTTATAAATTTCAGACAATTTTAGCATAGATGAAACGATTAATTGGCAAAAATGGAAATTTTAAGAATACCTTTAGTATAGAGATTATATCAAGAAACTTAATAGAATACCTAATTTAGTACGCATCTCCATTGCTAGAGGCCACAATAACTCAAATTTGTTCCAAAGTTGATAAGAAAACCTGCAAATGATATGACAACAAACATAAATATAATAAATGCCTTTTATCTTCATGTTCACATGAATTTTGCCTGACTTAAAAAAATTGACTTAGCTAGCTCTGCTACATGCTCTCATTTCTTTAATCTGATGGAAAATAGATCAAATCAAGAATAGTTCAAATAATTTTCTCGAATCTGCAACGCCCTTCCAATAATTTTCTTTCAAAAAGGACAAAACAAATAAGAATAGTTCAAATAAGCAATTGCGAAAGGACATAAATTAATCAAAGATTTATATTTTCACAGGCACAATTGAGGAAAACAAAAGAATGGAAAGAAATGAGGGAAAATAAAAAGTTAAAAACTAATATCTTCTTTCAAAACTTAAAAAAAAATATATAGAAAAGATGGAAATTATACCTCAAAATCATATTTCTTCTCAGCTCAGATATGAATTTGATAAAGGGGCGGAAGATTGTTGATAGAGCGATAGCAGGAGGGTGAAACCGACGGAGCGATGACAGGAGGGAAGGGAAGGGGCGCGACAAAAGATCATGAGCGTTCAAAGAGCTGGAAGGTTCAGAAAGGATGGGAGAGAGAGGAGGCGAGAGCAGAAGGAGAGATCGGGAGGGAGGTCAGAGGGTAGAGTTGGCGCGGATCGGGAGAGCGAGAGAGGAGAAAGGAAAAAAAAAAAAAAAAAAAAAAAAGAAAGAAAGGAAAGGAGCTGTTTAGACTCTAGGCGTAGAAGGAAGAGAAAGGGATTCGATGAGTAGATTATATTAGTCTTAGATTATAACTCATGAGGTCCGATATATTTGGTGAGACACCAGAAATCACCCAGAAAATGGAACCGCATCCTCGACAGTCGTTTAAAACGACTGTGCCGAGCAGTCCTTTTACGCTGTCCGTCCGATGTGGATCCAAGGACGCACGAGAGTCTCAGCGAAAAATCGCTGTCGAGAGCCTGCCCTCGCTGCCCGATTCCCCTCGAATCCCCTCCTCCCTCTCTCAAGCTCTCTTACTATGCATCTCCTTGCACAGAGAATCGAATAGAACTTCGAAGCCTTCGATAAAAATCCGAAACCTTAATTAGCATTGCTCTCGCCGTCGATGCCTCCTCTCGGAGCATCGCCATCAACAACTAACGGCTCTCTCTATCCACATCTCCTGTCTTCTCACCTCTAACCAAAAACCCTAGGCTGCGCCTCTATCCACCTCTAGCGACATCCAGCAAGTCGAGCTCAGGTCTGGCTCTAGCAACTCGATCGACACTGTAGGTTGAGCATTGCTAGCGAGTTGAGTCGACTCTAGCGATTCCAGCACCTCTAGCGACTAGATCGATACTGTAGGTTGAGGTACTTCCTTTTCTTTCTTGTAGTTAATTTTATTCATTTCTAGATAGGTTGAGCACTGATTCACATGATTTCGGTTTAATTTTGTTGATTTTCTTTTCCAATTTCAAAATAGAAAATGAATTGTGAAGTGAATTAATTAAGTTAAATCACTGACATATACCGGTACCCAGTATAGGAAATTACAGTAGCCATGCTCTTAATATGATATCAAATTACTTTATCACTTTTAGTTTAAAAAATCAATTGCACATATCTCTAAATACGATCAGATAGCAAAACGTCAATTCTTACTGTTTGGTCTTAGTACGATATCATTGTGTGCTTCATGTATGTGCAGGAAGTCACTAAATTGTTGAAGGATGAGATTGATCTGATGCCAGATGAAGATGATGACAGAGCACTCACAATTATTTAATTTCTAATCATGTATAAAAAAGAGGGACGTTTGTTGGATGAACTTTTGTTCCCATTTTATGTATTCCATTATTTTGCATGAGTACTGATACAGATTATCTTGGTATCTTATTGGTTTCTTTTAATCTCTTCAGAGGAACGCAAATTCAAATCCAGTCAATTTAATTACAAGAAAATTTTGTGATGTGTGCAAAATTTGTTCATGTACATTTATATATTTTTTTCTCATATTTCTGTCTACTGTTATGCAATGTAGTTTCCTCAATGAGTCATTGATTTAAGTAAAATGTATAATTAGAAATTCTGCATCAGTACCTGATTTAGTACTGGTGTTTATGGTTTTAATTAAGGCCAATTTTATTTATTATTGCACTATGTTCCTGTATTGATATAGTTCTAATCATGCCAAAGAGAACAATGACTATTGTGCTTTGTGTTGGAGACAATTGCTCTTTTACTTCAAATAATTTAGGTAAGATGGTACAGTATCTATTTGAATATCGCTGGTTTGTGCCTCATGAATTTTGGCTAGAAAAGAAGATTCATAGATGAGTATGAAGAGAAACGTTCCAATGATGAAGTAAAAAGAAAAAATAAAATAGCATAATCATTAAATTTTATTGACAGTCGTCTCCAAAACAAGGCAGTTCAATACTGGTAAAAACAGAAACTAAATAGTTAAAGCATGCTGAGGCAAACAACTAAAAGAAAAGACAATTCTGAACTTAGATCCTTTTTTCTGAAAAAAAATAACTTGAGTACAATATCCTTTCTATTCTTACAAGTATTCAAGAGTACAATATCCTTTCCTTTCTTACAAGTATTCAATATACAAAAATCTGAAAGAAATGACAATTCCTGAAAAATGAAGTAACTACTGCCAAAAGTCTTGTGTTGTCGCATCTCAGTTTACCTATAATTAGCTAAAACCACAGTAAGTCACTAGAGAAGGCTGTACTGGTGCATCCCGGTTTGCATACATAGCTTTAAGGTTGGCAAGTCACCAAATTAACAAATAAATTTATATTACAGGAACACATAAATGAAAAAAAAAAAAAGCAATCTCCTAGCATCATAGGTGGTACAAGCAGCATTAGACATATTACTATTGGCTTCGCCATAAGGGCCATATCATGGATGATTTTGGAGTATATTTATATTGTTTTGAATAATGCAATGACATGACCAGTTGTTTTATAGAAGTCTAAAGTGCTGTACAGACGTAGTAAGTTCGAGTAATTCAGGAAAAATGATCACTAGCTCCTTGAATTGCCTTCGGCAGTCGGCACCCCCGTCCCCCACAAATTAACCAAATTGATTAAAATTTTAAATCAAAATTAACAAATTAAAACCCAAATTGCAAAAATTAAACCAAAAATTGAACTACATGATAACAGAAAGAAAAGATCGAGAGAGTTCGGCCTACCTAAGTTTTTTTTGGCAAGAAGTAGAGGTAAGCTAGGGTTGCTTCGCAGAGGGCATTGGTTGGGTTGCTTCGAGAGGAGGCAGAGGTGCCGATCTGGATGCTTCGAGAGGAGGCGGAGGCGCTGATCGGGATTCTGCGAGAGTAGGCGGAGGAGGAGGAGGGTGTTTCTTTTGTCGCGATGGAGAAGGGTCTCATGAGGATCCGCTCCAGGAGAACCACATCGCGATGGAGAAGGAACGGAAGAGGAGAAAAGTTGAAGGAAGTCTAGAGAGCTTGAGAGAGGGAGGGGATTCGAGGGGAATCGGGCAGCGAGGGCAAGCTCTCGACAGCGATTTTTCGCTGAGATTCTCGTGCGTCCTTGGATCCACATCGGACGGACAGCGTAAAAGGACTGCTCGGCACAGTCGTTTTAAACGACTGTCGAGGATGCGGTTCCAGAAAATGGGCCTTCACTGGACAAGAACCTATTATTAGATTTTTTTTCATTAAGATAAGACTCAAAATATCATAAAGTGTTAATTAGCAAGATTGATGAAACTGTGAACTGGGTTCAGCCTGCCATTGAGTTGAAACTGCCCCATTTTTCCAATTTGATCCAGCTACTACCTGCGCTGAAGGTCTTGTTTCTTGCGAACTCTTCAGCGATTGGGCACTAGCTAGAATTGTTCCGAGGCTTCTTGGTGTGATCCTAAGTACAACAACAACAACAACAAAAAAAAAAAAAAAAAAAAAAAAAAAAACCAACCAAGATAGCTTATGAGGTTTCATTTACAATTCTCATATGCACTGTGGCACCGAGTTTGTATATGTTGTCAAAACTTCTTTTTTTGTCTGCTGCTAATGGAGTTTGATTTTTTAACCAATCACATAAAATGGAGTATTACTATGATCTTATACCGTTCTATTTCGAACTGTGTCAACAACAGTCAACAGACAAGAAAATATATCGCGCTGAAATAGATTAATTCCTTTGGGGCTTTGGGCTATTAGCAACGTTAGTTTCAGCCCATAAAAGGAGTATAATCAGTATTTTGTCCATAACCTTTTTATTCGCATTTTATTTATTATTTTTTTTTTTGAAAAACATCAAAAAAAAATAGTACATTAAAAATACATAATTAACAAAAAAAGCTCATGACTTTCTATTAACGAAAGAAAGGAAGGTACATCAAACCATATAAATAACCTCTGTACTAATAAAGCATAAAACCAAACAATTACGGACAGAAGTCACAACACCCACTGGTATTCCTCATCAAATTGGTACCAGCACCCCTATCTATCTATCATCAAGTGTTATATTCAAAACAACAGAATCAATCACAAAACAAATAAAAAAGCATAACGCAAAGGTATTAAAAACAATTTTCTACTTTTAATCTTCTCTTTATTGTACCACCACCATGTCAGTGCCAACATTCGGAGAAGGTTCTTCTTTAGTGATCTGAGATATTAACATCTCCACGTCTGGAATCATCTTCTGCAGTAACACGAGTTAGATCCATTCTAAATTGGTTCCTTTATGTTCATCCGTTTCACTTCACAACTGATCCGAATTTCAAATATACCAAATACAAATTATGCATTCAATATATGGAGGAATTGAATCCAAGAAAATAGGCAAGGTTGGATTTATTTGATAAGACGAGTGCACATAAATTACACAATGATAACCCACTTGGCACGATGCATGCTATGTGTCAGCTCATGTAATTGACACATTGACCTTTTCGCTTGACAACTAGGATGTTGGTTGGCAGTACATATTCTGAGATGATCCCTTAATTGGCATTACTCTCTTACTCTCATAGTTAAGAGATCTCTATAAGATCTGATATACCATTCTACCCGTTATTTACTAACTCAGAACGGGTAAACATGATGAGCAAAGTCACCTCCGGATCCTACTCTCCTTTTCTTCTTTCCTTATCTACACTATCGCACTCTTTTCCCTAGAGGAAGAAGAGGGATCCCGAGGTGACTCTGCAAGCAGAAGTTCGACGAATGAAAAGGCTCAAAAGCAGCAGTGCATCCATGGTTGCAACGAGTATGGTAGGACGAAGGAAGAGATTAAAAAGCGAACACGGCCAGGAGTGATGCAGGAGCAGCCCGAACAGAAGCTGGGGCATTGCAAGCATGAGTCTCAGGTGAGCCGGCAGAGTGAGCAGGAGAAGGGACAATGCGTGTCATGTGTGGCAGTTCAAGGAGAAGTATTGGGAAGATATCACTCATATCAGTCATTTCACAGAGGGAGGAAGAGCTTTCTAGAGTTAAATACTTAAATATGAGATTTTAATTTTAATTATCTTCAATTATGCGGTTTGTTTTGTAAGATGTATTATGGGAAATATGGGCCATATTATCGGCTTAAATCTTCATTAAAACTTTATTTATGCACGGACCCATATAGTAAAAAGATAACTGTAACAATCAGAACAAGGGTCTAGTTTCAAGGATTTGTGCAAACTAAAATTTACTGCTTAACGATCTGTTGCGAATGCTGTCCAATTGTAACCACGAATTTCACAGTTAAATCAAAGGCATCTAAGAGCTATAATTCCGTCCATAATATCGTCATCATCGATTTTCTACTAAACATTCTTACTCCTTATTTCACCAGTACTTTGTTAATATTTGTACCTTAAAATCGATAGCATGACATGAAGTGCCTTCTACATGATTTTTTTTTTTTTTTTTTTTTTTATCATGTATATGGATGAGCACATAACTAAAATCGTTTCACCTGAAGGAAAACGGGTTTCTATGTATATATTGAACTCGTATCTGACCTGTCCGCATTTCTGTAAATATACCACACCTGCTGCTCTGGAAATTGGATCTTTATTTTCAATTTCTCAGCCAATTGTCAAGGAATTGAACAATCGGTATTTATTTTGTCATACATTAATGTCAACTGCAATATTAACTAGACCATGTCAAAAGGAAACAGTTTATAGCATTTTTAAACTAGACACCTAGTCCCTCAATAGTCAATAGTCACTTCTTAGCAGTCAGCAACAACAGCCTGATCAGAAGTCTTACTGCTCTAAAAATGCTGACTCAGCGAGGTCGATAGCGCGAGCTAGAGCAGCAGCCTTGTTTTCGCACTCTTGTTGCTCATCTGCCGGTACACTATCAGCAACTATCCCGGCCCCAGCCTACCAATTAGGTTTCAAAAGTCAAAACATGGCTAGAGACAAAGCATAGGGAACAAAATTGTAAGGCAAAAAGATAAAATTTGGTTTAGGATGGATACCTGCAAGTGGGCCACCCACTCACGGCGCTGCTTGGCATCCTTGTAGGAATACATGGTGTTGTAGAGGGAGCCCGTTGGAAAGATGATGGTTCTTAGGGCAAGGGCAATGTCCATGTCCCCCAAAAATGAAACCCCACCAAAGCCCCCACTGTATGGACCCCGCCTAGTGACCTCCAGCTGGTCTATCAGTTCCATGGCTCGTACCTGCCATCAACCGTGACCAAAGAACATATATTATAGACAAAACCAGTTAAGAGAATCCAGTTGCCGTGTATGCCCAAACAGATATACATACTTTTTTTTTTTTTCTTTTTTACTTTTGAAATTCCTATATTAACACACCCTGATCAAAATTTGTTTCTAGTATATATTTTACAGTGTGAGAAAGTTCAACAAGGGTTAGCATATCTGGTGAGCCATCTGATACCATAGTGCAGTACCAAGCATGGCTGCCAATATACCATCAGTTCAAAGAGGTAAAAAGGGAGAAGCATACAATACTTCTCCAAATGGCTTAAATGAAACGATCAGCCTAACTCAAATTTTCTATAAACAATCTTATGCATGCGAGTGTGCCAATTTACTCAGAGACCAATATATATTTACACCATGTACTCTCATTCTGCAATAAAATAAATAAAAACCAAAGTGCAGTCAATGACCTATAAAAAAAAATGAGGACACCAGTGCCACGCTGCTAGTTTGGCCATTCTATTTTGCAATCATAACGGACGGCATACCATAATCAGGTATAACTCACCTCAACCAACCAGAACTTTTGTTTGAAAAGAAAAGAAAATAGCAACTTACTTTGGGAGCCCCACTGACGGTTCCAACTGGCAGAGCTGCCCGCAGTGCATCCCAGCAACTGAGATTGTCCAGCAACTCCCCTGTTACCTGTTAAAGTTGTACACCAATGTAAACTAAAATACTCATACAATGCAGCTACTTTTTTGGTTGAAAACATAGAAACAGACAAAATATTGAGCATACAGTGGAGCTGATGTGCATGACGTGGGAGTATCTCTCCACATTCATGAGCTTCTCCACCTTCACTGATCCAAATTTTGAAACCTAACACAAACCAAAGAGCATTTCATCACTTTGTCACCAAGTAAAAAACAACTGTCCTTCGATTTACCAAATTCTTTCATCACTTAGTCACCTAGTAAAAAAAAATTGTCTTTCAATTTACCAACTTCATTCTAATTTTTAAAAGCAGCTACTTGGTCAATGCATGTTCCACCACATTACATAAACAGATTTTATCTGTAAAACCCATCTATATGGTTCCAGAAGGTCGATAGACAGTGACCCAGGCCTGGCATTTGAGAAGTAGAAGATCCCTGGACCAGAATGGGTCCAACTATAGTCCATTTCAAAGATCACAGTTCCATCTTCAACAGAGTCACACATAAGTATGCAGATTTTATAATACAACTAAATTCTTAAAAATGCAACAATACTCTCAATACTTACAAGGCCCAGTCGATTTTCTAAACAGAGACCTACTTGCCATATGAAAAGTGGCGGATTTTCATGGCTTCATTATAAAGCAGGATTTTTTTTTTTTTTTTTTTTTTTGTAATTTTTTGTTAGATGACAATTACAGAAGCAATACTCAAGAGAGCCCAAACCTTTCCAACATCATTTCGTCCCAAATCAACAAGCATTATGTGCTCAGCACATTGTTTTTCATCGCTCAACAGTTGCTGCTCGTGCAACAAATCCTGCTCTTCTGTTTTTCCCCTCCTGACTGTGCCAGCAAGAGGTCGATTCACAATATTTCCCTGCAAGGCACTTGAATATCATCAATCAAACCAACTGCCTCTCTAATGAGTCTAATGATTTTATTGATTTCCCTGCAGTCATAGGTAGACAGTGTTGTCTGTGCTAAACAATAAATGCATTATAAGAACAAACCTTCTTCACCCGAGTCAGAATCTCTGGACTTGATGCAACCAAAATGCATCCACGAGCCTGAATATTTGCTTCAAAATGAACAAAGAAATATTTAAGTATATACCATAAGGCCAAGTCCTGAGTAAATTTTAATCTATACATCACAAGATTGATTATGTCAGACAAAAAAAAACATAACAAATAATCAGTAAATACTAATGACCTGTAAATAAGTCATGTAAGGACTGGGGTTGACAATCCTCAGTGCCCGATAAACCTCAAAAGGATCAGCAAAGGTTCTCCTCTCAAATCGTTGACTTAGCACTATCTGAAATATGTCTCCTGCCAAGATATGCTCCTTTGCCTCTAAAACAGCACTTTTGTATTCTTCATTTGTCATTGAGGAATTCTTCAGTTTGGGGCCAAATTGGGAAGTACTTAGCATAATTGATCCAGCAGAGAGTATCGGGCTAAAAAAAACAAAAAGGAAGGCAAAAAAAAAACATTTTTGTGTGGTTTAAGAAATTTGTTGTCCAATTCCTTTAAAAATAAAAAAATAGACAGACTCGCTTTCTCAGGAATTAAACATCCATAGCAAAAGAATGCTCACACATTCTGATTGTGTATTCTGGAAAGAAATGTGTTGAGTTGATTCTTCCCATCTTGATAGGCCTCTTCAACAGAAGCATACCGATCTAACCGCACCCAATGAATAGCATATGCTTTCTAAAACGATTAAAAAGTAACAGTCAAGAAACCAACAGATATATTTTACAAGAAAATGTTAATAATAGCAAAAACTGAATGAATACAAAATAGAATAAAAATTCAAATGTGAAATAGCTATAAGTGTTTAAACAGAAAACTTTAAAAGAATTTAGAAACTATTAGAACTGACATTACCTTTTCCACATGATCAAACACAATAACATCAGTATAGAGACCCAAATGAATGTCAGGAAGACCTCTGTCATCAAGAGGAGCACAGAAAACGGGAGCTTTTTCTTCTCAACATAGCGCACAGTGTCATATGAAAAATAACCTACCCAGCCACCTGTAAAAGAAAAAACCAAAACTAATAAATAACAGGTAAATTTGGAAGAAACAATTGTCTCCATTGCTTAAATATATGGTAACAAAGTTTCCAGGGCATATGGATAAACTGAAAAGCACAATCAATAAAATTTTTCAATAAACTTAGCTATGAAGAAAGAAAAATATTACTGACCAATATAGTTTAGAGTTCAGAAAAATTTCAGAAACCCTCTCTAAATGCTTTAATGCAAGTAGTGATTCAATACAAAGAATTTGTTTAGTCACAGAGTCAAACTAAAGATATCATCGAAAGGAAAACAAAAGGGGGCAAAAACAGTGAGTAAGAGAGAGAGGACTGTGCGAAGAAGAGTGATCAAAACATTAATTAGTTACAGAGAAGTTCACTTGAGCTACTGTTCCATACATCATTTGACAACTAAATAGAGACCAAAATAATGTACCAAGGTAATATAGATATGGGCTGTCACTTGTTTAAACACCTACTTTTCCTTTTTTGAATATCCACGCCCTTAGGTCGCTTGAACACCTAATTAGCAGTGAAGCCTACTGCTGTGAACACATTAGTAATTTAAAACTTCAGTGCCAGACCAGTATACTACTCAGGCCCAAAGATATACCACTAATTGTTAATCAATCTCATTTGCAAAACTTCTCTTCCCTTAATTCTTCCACTGATGCCAATGAAACCCCAACAGTCTAAAAGAAAATTCACTCATAGCACCATTGAAAGCATGATTGACCAAAAAAAATAACCCACTACGGGCCCAGGCTATTTAACTTTGTTATTCTGGCATATATACTTTTGGAATTGTCACTGGAAACAAGTCAAGGATGGGAAGTAAATCATGCAAGAGCATAATTCCTGATTTATAACCACACATTCTATAACAGCAGAAACTTGAGCAACATGCTCAAAATCCAAATTAATGATCAGGTTGAATGAGAACTCTATTGAAACTTTTTCAAGTTCCTGAACATTTCAGAATAACATCACTAGTGGGAGCGAGCAAGATGGCTATTTTTAATTATAAGCTCGGTAGGATTCTGAAATTAGTTATACAATACCCCTGCATTTATATAATGCTATTAAGACAGATAACTCTCACGCTTAGCATGCTCTAGTAGGGATATAACATTGGCCCCTTGCACATTGCTTGTTGGTTACATGCAAGCAAATTTAAAAACCAACCCAGAAGCAAATGTAATTGGTAACACACTTTATTTCAAATATTAGTCTTATTATTGCGTTTGCTCTAACTTTGCCAAAGTATGAAGAGAAGGCCTTGTAGTTGGTCTGAAGTAGTTTAGGTTGGTGTGCTTAGCTACAGAGAAATGCAATATGATTTAGTCATCAACCTCTGAAAACAGTGAGACAGACAATCATACTGATTTCCTCTCTTTGAAGCAGTTGTCAGAGAATCTAGAGGACACACTGAAAGGGGCAAGGAATACATGGCTTCCTGAAAATATGGAACATATACCAGTAACAGTTCTCGACAGTCTGACTGGTACAGTACTTCTGTTACCAGCAACAGACCTGAATTGCTACAAGGAAATTATGAAGGCATTCTGATAAGCAGGACAAAGCATTCTGACTGGTACATTACTTCTGTTACCAGCAGAGACCTGACTTGCTACAAAGAAATTAAGAAGGCACCTGTATGCGAGCACTGGTGTAAGATGATCGGCAAATATGGCGCGCTGCAGCGGCACCAGATTCCCTTTCTTTGACGCCTTCACGAACCTGGCCAGCTCCTCTTTCTCAGCTTAAACCCAAAAATAAATAAAAGCATAAAACACAGCTATCAATTATCGCAGTGCCTGATCAACCACAATAGCCATCAAATCATCTACATGATAAACAGAAATGATAAAAAGAGAAATTAAAAGTTTGAAACAGAAGTACCTTTTGCATCCAGGTGATGTGAGAACACATTGCATCTCATCTTGATCCCTCGCACTTGTGGTGAAAGTGGGAAGTGTGTGCTTAAGGGAGAAGCCTTTTACAGGCTTAGTAGAGGGAGAGGGAAATGTGAAAGTCCTTGACAAAGAGCCACCGGGAAGATACGGGCTACGGAGAGCAACGTCAAAGGATAAGGATTGAATCTGCATTTTCTTCTTTTCACTTTTCTCCTCTTGCTTCTGGCGCCTCTCGCTTAATTTTAGTAGGGAGCAGGAGGACTAGGATGTAAGAAAAATGAGAGAAGAGATCTGACAGTTGAACCAAAAGCCCAAAATCTAACTGCTGAATGTTGCAAATATTGAGGAAACTTCCGCTGTCTGATCTCAACGACAATATTAAGAGAGAAAGAGAGTTGAAATTTTGGTTTTTCGCATATGCTCTTCTCTGAACCAAACCGAAGAGCGACTGTCAGAGAAAGAGGCTGAGGAGAGAGAGAGAGAGAATCGGAGATGCGTAGTGCGCCATACGCTGTGTCGGCTTCTTCTTTCCACTAAAGCACGAACCTCCTCCCATCTCTCTCGCCTGATATCGTTGTACGAGAGGCGCGATTTGAGGTTGAATCGGTTTATTGGGATGTTGTCGGGTTTCTCTGCCCCACCCGGGTGCATGGTGTCGTGCCTTTTGCTGTCAGATGCCATGAGCTCAGATTCTGGGGCCTCGATGGAGTGTTTGGGTTTAACCGAGGTTATGTGGCTGGGGTTCTCACTATTGATACCCTCGCCGAGTTTCTTCTTCGCAAGGGACCTTTCAAACATACAGGGCTTGTTTGGGATGGTGCGGGAATAGTGGGAATAGTGTGAAAAAGTGGGAAGAGTAGGAAGAGTGGGAAGAGTGGGAAGAGTGCTATTCTTAGGTCGTTTGGATGGTGAGTTTAGGAATAGCGTTGGGAAGTGTGAAAAAGTAGAGAGAAAAGTGTTGTTGGGAAGAGTGTTGTTGGGAAGAGTGGGAAGAGTGAGAAGAGTGGAAAAAGTGACTATTCCCACTATTCCCCTATTTCGGGAAGCATCCAAACGAGCCCACAAGGTATATTCAAATTCTGTTGGTTTTTTCAGTTTATTGTGTTAGTTTGCCTCAATTTTCTTGAAAGAATACGCAAGGAAAGAAGGACTGTTAAGCAACTATTACTATTTGTTAATTGTTCAGTGTTTTGTGATGGGTTTACAAACAAAAGCCTTTGAGAAGGAAACTGGGATCTGACAAATTCATAGTTAATTCATTACAAGCAAAGTACTCCACGATCCTTGTTTAATTCTTCATTTATTTTGATTCTCTGCTTTTACTAATACAATGCATCTTATTGGATAGCTTCTAAAGCTTGTCAAGCTAGGCTGTGGACAATTTGTGGTCCCCATTCAAGCTAGACTTGTTTTGGTTTTGGGTCCAATCATATTTTGTCAAACTCGTAGAGTAGGCAGTGGAAAGAAGTAAAGGCAACAATTTTATTTGGTCTAGAGATTTATACAAGAGAAGAGAAAAAAAAAAAGATAATTTCAACATATGAATTGAAGAATAACTTGGGATGACTATTTTGTCCTTTGAGTGCTAATATTTATGATGGTGTGTTCGGGTCCTTATTCCTATTCTAACAAAACTAGAATTAAAATAAGGAATAAGGAATAAGCCATTCCTTATTCAAATTCCTTATCCATCAACAATCCAAACACACGATGATATTTGTGTAATTTAACACATCTTACTCTATCTACACTCCAAATCGGAAGTAACAAAAAACAAGACTTGGAGGGTACTGTGGCACTTTCGTTCTCCTTTTGTTACTCTCATAATCTTATAGGATGTTTGATGAACCACTAAGGGCTCCCCATCACTCCGCTGAAGAAAATGCTATCGTTGCACCTGGTCTTGCTTGGAGGATCGACTCATTTATCAATCTTCTGATGTAATCCAGCATTGTGTTCATGCTAAAATAAAATCAGCAAAATTACACAAATAACTAAAAATTACTAAAATGTCAGTAATTTTCCGTAGATTACTACCAGACAAGTCTTTAAGATACCAAAAAGCATCAACAAGTTTCCGTAGATTTTTGTCAGATACATGAGTATAGTGGATTTTTCCAACAGTCCACTATGCATGCTCTTCCTCTTCCTAGGGTTTTGTCAGAGTTGGTTATCGATATGGCTGATAACCCCTAAGAGTTCTCGTTGAGTTTTTGTTGGAGCATCTTCCAACTCTTTGAGCAATTGCTCCAAGTCACCGAGATAATCATCTACTTTACAGCAGTTGATTGTCTGCACCATCTTAGCTGTGAGCCTTGATAATGAATCGGCGAGAACATTAAGCTTGCCATCAATATGCTCAAAATTTACATGGACACTTGTACCTGTAACAAAGTCAACAAAATTAATCCACCTTAATCTTGATTGTTTGTTCTGTGTTGACTTATTGTAGAAACTTATTACCGCCTGGCAATCAGTTCTCAAAGTGATCTCTTTCTGGTTCAGGTAGTGAATTTTTAGTGCCTTCATAGTCTCCATGCATGCATGAATTTCTGCATCGATGGTTGACTTAATTACTAGGAATTTTCCGCTTGCATAGGCACAAACCTTCTCCATACTTCTGGGGTCGTGTTTAGTTGGCTTCCATTTGCAAACTCCACCCCATCCTTCCATACACCCTTCAGTTTCCAGAATGATGTATGATCCTTCTGGAGGAAGCTCGAGATCTGGCAGTTGTTGAATTGCTTGTTTCACTTTTCGGATGATTTCATAGTTAGAGCTTTTGAGCCTTTTATCTCCATGCTCATTTGTTTTTGAGTACAGCAGCTCAAGTAGTGTACCCAATTTAGGAATGTATGACCTAACATAGTTGAGTATGCCAAGCCATGATCTCATGCCCGCTTTCTCCTTCAGTTTTTCCTCATCGAAAGAGATGATTTTCTTAATGATATGCGGCTAAAGTTTAATCCTGCGATTACCAATTACAGCACCTAGGAATTCAATTTCTTGCACTGCAATCTTCATTTTTGTTGGGGAGAGCACGAGCCCCCATTTCTCGCAGATTGTCAACATCCTTTCCAAATGCTTTGCATGCTGGTCTTCATTTTCTGAAAATACCATAATATCATCAATGTAAACTGCTATAAAATCATCTGTCCCTCTAAAGCAATCATCTATTTTGCGTTGAAGATGACCAAATGGCATCACTAGCCATTCGTAGAGACCATTTGGGACAACAAATGTTGTCCATTCTATGGACTTTGGATCCATTGCAACTTGGTGAAAGTCGCTCTTCAAGTCAAACTTTGAGTATATTCGACTATTGCCGGCCTTCTTAAGGATTGTATTTGTGCCTGGAAGGCTGTACTGATCCTTATGCATGTTGTCATTGAGCGTTCGGTAGTTAAACACCATCCGCTCCTTGCCTTTGATCTCAGCACCAGTTTTTGGATCGATTGAGGTGCCTGAGTTGACCATCATTTCCATAGTTCTGTGTCGGCTTTTGCTTGACCTGATTACTCATATTTTGAGTAAAACCTGCACATGTCTATCAAATTGTTCTTTCATTACTGGTGTGACATGCTTCAATGGTTTATCACGTCTATCCAACTTACACTTAATCTGATTTTTGTCCTAGTGCTGGAGAGGATTTTCACCAATGTAGCCCTGTTCTCTAAGCCTGTTTAACAGTGGCTTGAATTTTTCTCTGAAGCTTTGGGATTCATCACCACAAGAATATGCAACCATCCTTTGGATCTCTAAATATTCAAGTTCTGATAAATCCATTTCTCCAATTGCTGCTGAAGCTGCCACCTCAGCATCTACCTTGGTTGATATTGTCGTGACATTCTTGTAAAATGTCACCATTTGTCCTTCTATGCGCAATCCTCCTTTCATTGTCCGGATAAAATTGTACCCAAGCAGCATTTGAATGCCATCTCTCTGCTTCATTGAAAACGCATAGGTAAATGGAATACGGAACTTGTTCTCCTCAATGGCCATCATTCCTCCCTTGACTTTTTGATTGGCTGTTTGTGAAGAGTTAACTCCGTTGATTTGGATTGGATACGCACTTGGTTCCAGCACATCTTTTGGGACTGCATTCTGGTCTACGCAACAAACTGTTGCACCAGTATCCAGGATTGCTTATATTTTGAATTGCTCACAACCTGGTATTTCCATTACCAGCACAATGTTATAGAGCATGTTCAAGACTCTTTTGCCTTTTCTCGGATCAGACACTTGTGTTGAGATGTATTCTTTCTTGTCTGTCATCATTTTTATTACCACTCCTTTGTTGGTTTGTCCATGGTAATCATTATTTTCTGAATCTAAATACTCGTTTCTGATTATTGGAGCTTCTGGAGCTTTCCCTTTTTCTGGGTCTCTAATCATTTTGAGTTCTTCTCCAAGCTCAAGTTCCTTAATTCTTTCCTTCAGCCTTTGATTTTCAGCTAAAAGGAAATTTGTATACCCTACCAACTCATTGGTTAGGTATCTTTGCTATCATACTAGGCTGTTGATTTTAACACTGTTAACCGTCTCCCCAGTTGAAACCTTCAACACATTGGGCATATTGTTATATGACACAACCCGCAATGCGCTCGCATCCTTGGATTAATTTGCTCTTTACAAAACAGACATCTCATGTATTCCTAAGCCACTGGTGCATTATCTTCCCAGATATGCACGCATTCCTTCATATTTTGGGAAATTGGGACTGTAACTCGCCAAGAGATATTTTCTTCTGTTGCAGTCATCATCAAGGCGGTTTCATACTGTACATCTTGGATCAATAGTGAATGATTAGTACCTCCTCCCCCTTCAGAAAATGAACAGATAACATCACTATCTGGATCTACTGAGAGTACATCTCAGTCATCATCTAAGTCGAGGTTGTCGACTATTGCTGCCTTCACAATGTTGCCTTTTTATTTTCTGCATTCTCGGGCAAAATGACCTTCTTCTCCGCATATGAAGGACTTACATTTCCGGACTTTGTCAGCATGCTTCTTCTTGAATACTCTGATGTGAGTACCATGCGGCTTGCCTCTATATGTCTTCGATTTTCGAAGTCCATACTTCTTGTTCTTCTGGTAGTAGCCAGGTACTGGTATCCGGCTACAAAATGAGAAGTCTTTCAGACTCCTCTGCAATGCAACTCTTTTGCACTGCTCAGCCAGGTATTGGTAGGTGAAATGTATTCTTGGAATTACACCTAGTGTATTTCCTGGATATTTTTCAGTGAATGCCTTCTCAATTTCTCCTCCAATTATTGGTGGCATTTTTCTGAAAAAATTGACTAAAAGCTCCGGCGATATATACATCCTTCTAGATTTCGCTGCTAAGATCTTGTAATCATTGATATAATCGAAAAGATCTTTCACATTGTTACATGAAAGCCTTTCCAGATCATTATATGCTCGATCTTGCTTTTCAGTTGACCTTGTTGTTGGGTCATCTAACAGGAACATTCGTCTAATTTGAGATAGAACGTTTTGTGGGTCATCGGCGATGTTTATGAGTTCCTCATATTCAGTGGGAAATGTCATTCTCCATTGAATCCAGGTCTTCTTTTCTGTTTCTCCCAACAGATTTTCAATATAATTGACCTTTGCTTTGTTATCCGCCCAATTTCTCCCTAATATGAGATTGAGAGTTATTGACTCCAATCGAGAGATTACTTCAGAGTATAAGCCGATATCTTCTGGTAGAACCAGGATTGCTCCTTGACCGGCTTGGGCTGTAGGAAGATTGAATCTTTCATTCATCTGTTTTGCATAGCCTCCTCTGATATTATCAAAACTTGCCTTAATTTCAGACACTTGGAAATTCTGAGGCTGTCTTGAACCAAGTGGGTACATGGTTGGACCCATGATATGTTCTGGTGGAATTCCCGTGAGTGAAGACTCGACAGTTGAGAGTGTTGTCTCTGTCTTCTCCTTTATGATTTTGAGCAGGGGGTATTCCATTTCCCCTAGCATATAAGCAGATTCTTGAGGTGGTTCATCCCATATTGTTTCGCAAAATTGGGATTGGCATGTCATCATTAGGATTTGTTTCTCTTGTTGCCAATAGTATTCGCCTTCTTCGTTGTCTAGCCAGTTATGATCGAGGAAAGTTATTTGAACATGCGGGTCTTCATCATTAAAATGATCTACCCATATGCAGAAATGTATAAGTTCCTCCCTTAACATTTCTACAAACCACCTTCCAAGTATATACTCATCTTCCTCTTCTGTACTTCCACTATCCCATGTAAAATCTTCATCTGAGATGTACAGATTGTTTGGCTCATCATCTCATGGCCAATCTTCATCAGGTGTAAGAAAGTTTATGAATTCTTGCTCTAAATCTTCTTCATCATGTTGTCCACGGATAACATCATTTGTTGGTTGGGTAGTCGCATACCTTGAGAATCTGACCGATAGAGAGCCGTCTGTCCTTGCTCTAACTGTTGCTGCCTGAGGGTTCTAAATCTGTGAGATGACAGCTGGTCTCATAATCCACTATCTGTCTTGAAGTTCCTCTATCGTCCTTATCGAGCCAGGGATGGCCCGTACTCCTTGGCTTGCCAGGTGCTCAGCCACATTCTATACATTATATCGAAAATTGGTGTGACTGGTGTTGGACAGGCGTCCAATAAGAGACCTTGAGAGTAATAGGTTACTCTCACCACCTTGCCAGTTATCATAACCATGTGTTTGAATCACTAGCTGAATGTGATTCCTAAAGTCTTTGATGCTCATGGTCATGTCTGGTGCAGTGTATGCTAATTGCGTACCAAATGTGAGATCAATCTCCATAGAGCTTATTATAGCTCTATCATCTCGCCATCTAGTGTCTCTGGGTAACACTAGTGCATTCACACCTGCATTCCGCCTATGCAGCGTGTACAATCGGACCATTATTAGACCGATGTGAAGATGTTGGAGTCCCTTATTAAAACTCTCTTTCGGAGATAAAGGACAACTCAACTTGTTGACCATCTGTGACCAATACCCGTTCATCTAAGTAATGCTGGTACACACGATGTCTACTTTCTGACCATCCTGCTTGATAAAGAATTTCTGCAGGAACCTGCTGGGTCCGCCGATACTGAGATATGCTTAACTCAGCATCCGGGTTCATCTGTGACTCAAGGCTTCTTTGATAGCGCCTTGATCTTCCGGGGAGTCTTCTCTGGGCTTCGTACCGCAATCTAGACCCGAGGCGGTAGCCACGAATCTGATCTTCAATGGTTGGTGTGCGGTTATCCTCTCCGCCTGATACTGATGGCCTGGGGGCCACTGACTCCGTCTGTGTTTGTGTTCGGTTCATGCTGCTTTCTTCTTTTCGGCGTCGAAGATAAGCTTAGGGTCTTTGAACACAAAAAGTTTGCCTCTCGGCTTCTGGATGGCTGGCTTATTGGGTTCTCTTAAGCTCAATTTTTGCAACTGTTTTTGGATTTGATCAAGAGATTCTGACAGATCCTCTTGTGGAACAGTCTCTTTACCCTTGTTAGCCTGCAACTGGCGTACTGCAGTTTTCAAATCCTGCACTTTTTCGTTGAGTTTTAGTAATAACTGGATTGTAGTGTTATTTTGCTTAAATAATACTTCAGTTGTTTTATCAGTTATTTCTTGGGGCTTAACGAAATCGATTGCCGGTTCTTAGATTGACTCTGTTGCTTTAAGTGCTTCTTTAGAAACTGAACTTTCTGTACTTAAGAGCCAATCGCTCATAAAGAAAAATTAATTTCTATGAGTATTTTCCGAATTATTATGGGTTTATTCTTAATTTCTAAATGACTTTTTACTTCAAATATTCTAGGCCGGTATTTCGGGTTCAATTATACCAATTTATGGATTTTTAGTTCTTTAACTTGAATATACTTAATTACACATCTGATCATTCTTGGGGACAATTTTTGGAGTTCCTAAAGCACTTTAGAGTGGTTGGGGTGGCAATTTCACAATTTCCTTGTTTTAGGGTGGCAAATAAATAATTTTTCCAATTAAATAACAGGAAAGGGATAGCTTACGTATCAAACGTTGCAGTTAGGGAAAGGGATAGGAGAAGGGGAATAGCGAAAACACTGGTTGCAGGAGCAGAATCGCTTGCTCGTAGCTGGAGCTGCCTCTCCATAGCATTGCATTGTGAATCTGAAAATATTGGGGCTGTTAGACTGTACAAAAGTCGAGGTTTTAGATGCATCTAGGTTCCAGAAAATGCACAGTGGCCAGCTGGGACCCATTTCAACTTCATGATGAAGCTTCTATTGTGTCAGATCTGGGTTGAGTGTTTGTAAAAATTGTATTGTGTACAAGGCCCGTTGTTATATTATATATAGTGGTCATTTTTTTTTTTTTTTGAATGCTTACTGCTCATCTTTCTCGTTTTGAATGCAAGAGGATAGTTTCAAATGTAAAATACGTGCTGTTATGCTTAGGAATAACATGGAAAGTTTATGGCTTTTTTTTTTCATTCAATTTGTCATGGCCAACCATGAAACTTCACTATCCAATACCATATCTGAATTTTTTTTTTTTTTTGCCCCCCATTATTTTCCTGTCATGTATCTATTCCATCATGTCAAATAGTTGCTAATATGATGCTCTTGCTGTTTGACCGTGGTCTAAAGAAAAATTTAAACTTACCTGAACGCTGGTAAAGTGGTAATTACTGTATATCCCTACATTGAAATAGAGATGAATGGTATTCGGTTGTTATGAAAAAAATTTTCAGTAGTATATACGTATTACCATTTATCAAATCAATCCCTCGTCGATCTTGAAACATGTATTTCCTGTCCTAATCTTGAAGTGTATAAACATGTTTTGACTTGTAATCAATCCACAAAGGCCAATAGAAAATTAGTAAACACTCAAAAAAAGCATGCGTTCAAACATGTATTTCCCGTCATAATCTTGAAGTGTATCTCACATATATTTTCTATCCAAAGTTGGTAGTGGACTTTCAATTTATGGGCTGCAATGAGCCAATGACATCACTTACAGCCCATTTTCTCCTAGGTCAGAATGATTGACTTGAAGTTTCAATGCTAATTATATGCTGTGCGCTAAAAATAACATATCCTTGGTATGCTAAAAGTAAATGAATTTTGATGCAATATAAATATCAGTAATTCTTGTACAAAAAAGATAAGAAAAAAATGTAACGGGTGTTGCTGAGCTACAACGAGTGACATCGACATATGATATTTCCCTAATTTGTTCGAGCTTTAAAAAATATTGTTGTATAATTTTAATTAGTTTAACATATTTTCTAAAGATTGGTTGCTTTTTGTTAAGTTAACAGGACCTTTTGTTGTTCTCATATTTTTATTCCCAAATTATGAAGGAATTAAACTATATTAATCAGAAATATTGTTCACTAAACATTTTTATCTACACTTACGTTTCTGGCAGTCAGTTTTCTTTCACTTGAAATCCTGATCTCTGCACAGGAGCAGTGGAGCACCTGTCTTTGCACGTGGTCTGCTTAGTGATTCCTTTCCTTTTTTTTTTTTTTTTTTTTTTGGGTTGGAAATAGCCCGTCTGCTGTTTTTCCTTATGGCTACTAGGATTCGCAAGAGGCAACATTAACAAGCGAGAAATAGGGAGAGGCGCGGGGACCCAAGCGATGCAAGTCTGTTACTATTAAAAAAATGTCTTAATTTGAATTTTCAATTTAGTCTAGCTTGTCCCATTTAAGATCTCAATATATATCAAGTCAGGTCGCGCAGAATAAAATAACTACTCGATCCATTCAACTTTTGACTTGGAATTATATCTCAGTCATTTCGGAAAAAATTTGAAGAACTCCCCTAAAATGATTCAAATCGTATGAATTTGCATATTTCTATACTCTGATGTATTTATTTGGTAAAGTTCAAAAAATCAAAAGAAAAAAACTTTTGCGTAGTGGTGAAGCGCGACGCTGTCCAGAAAAAAAATATATAAAAAAAATCTTGTTTGGTCGGTAGATCCGTATTTATTAGCCTAGGAACAAATTAAAAAAAAAAAAAAGAAAGTTTCCAGTAAGGTTCCACTCTTTTGGCAGAGTTGACCTTATAATTAATGAGATTATTAGCTGTACGTATTACAATAAGACCTATCTCGCACCTCCACCAGGTAACCCCTCCCATTTCCTTCGCCGAGTTACAGCTCACTTTCACGTGTTACGATCCAACGATCTAGCACAAACCTCGATTATAAATATGAGCGAAACAAATAGCGGGCCCTTTACTCGTTGCAAAACTCGTCAGTATTGATCAACCTCAATATTCAAAACATCTAAGTGAAAACTACAAAGGTGTCGTACTAAGCGGCGTTGGCCTCAGGCATCACCGCTCTATTTCAAGTTTTCAACGGCCCGCGTCTCCAACTCTGGTACCATCTCCGCTTTCCCATGAGATCTTATGCATTTTTTCGTTTCCTAATATTTTTTTTTTTCTTGAAACAAGTGGAAATATCCACCACTTTTCCATTTAACAATAACTGTCTTCTTCTTTCTTGAAACCTCCGTTTGTAAATTTAAGGTGATTATTTATTCTTCAAGTATATTTGTAATTTTAGTTACTAGCAGAAGTGCCCGCTCAATGTGTGAGCGTATTTTAAAATGTAATATGTGAAAATGAAACTATTTCAAACCAAAATTAACTTATTTTTTATTTTCTTTCTATTGCACTTACTGGCTCTCTATGAGTCTAAACGCATTCAAAACAAATCCTAGATATATTTGAAGCATTACATTTAATGTAAAATCTATTATTTATTTAAGTAACTTCTGTGATTGAATGTCCACATGATTCATTTTAGATTGAATGCGCATGCTACTCAAATCCTTAATTGGTTACAAAGAAATATATATCAAGCTAATGGAGGCTCCAATGAGAGGCTAAACTCACACTTACTGGTCAACTATTATGTTTTAATTACGTTTTAATTATGTCCCGTAATTAGGCTGATATCACCACGTGAAAAAATGGGATCTATAACGCTCCAAAAAAAAGGCTCTGTAACATTCATGGGCACGTTACTTAGCTCCTGTTATTGATTTAAAAAAAACGTTATAGAACTGTAACATTTTCTAAGAAAAACGTGTTACAGATCTGTAACGTTTATTGGAAAGAAAGCGTTACAGATTAGATAATTCAATATTTTAATATCTTTTTTCAGCAAACATCTATAACGTTCTTTTATTAAAACGCGTTACTGATCTATAACGATCCTTGGGAATAAAGCATTATAGATTAGTTATAAATCGATTTTTTTTTAAAAAAAAACATTACAGGTCCAATCTGTAACGTTCATTTCTAAAGAAACGTTATAGAATGTGGGATTCTGTAACGCTTTAATCTTGAAAAATGTTACAGATTCGTAAATAATTTTTTTTTTATATAGCTGGTTTTTGTGGCTAGTCCATATTACCAGCCGTACCAATTGGTATCAATATTGATACCAGAATAGATAGCATGCATCACATATACTATATATCATACACATATATCAAACAAGAAATGCAAATGAGACCAAATAAGCTCAACAAAATATCAATTTATTTACAAACTAGAGTAAATTCATTACAAATTGATTATCCAAATATATTACCATATATGAATTCCATGAGTTCATCCACGATTTCGTTAATTTCTTCTTTCGTGTATGATTTTCCGACCGAATCGATTTGCTACAATTTGAAAACAAAGCAAAACATCATATTAATTAGTTGATATCATAAATCCTAAACTATTGAATTTATCAAAAATCCTAAACTCTAAACCTTAAATCTTGTGTTGTTGGTATTTGTTAAACCCTAAAACTCTAAAACTCTAAATCCTATGTCGTTGGTATTCTAAAATCACTATTAAACCCTAAATCCTATATCTAAAATAAAGCAATATCTTGGGTAGTTCTCCGACTGATCTCACATAGCTTATTATGTGTCTCATGGCCAACATTATGAAATATCTACACTCTGTATCTTCTTTTTGTTTCGGAGCCTAAAATCACAATTCAAACAAGTATATAGTTAGGAATTTGCAATAGTTTCATAAACTCAAATCTCTAAACCCTAACTAATCGTTTCGTACCTTTATTTTGTACTAGGTGAATATCCGGGCCTTAGGAATACTTTTCGCATATTTCTCCATTTGTAATTTTTATATGCCCTGCATGCGATTCAATTGATTAAATTAGATTAGATATATACTATTCCTATAATCTCAAATTGTCACTAATATTTTGTTATTTTATAAACTGAAACTTACGAAGTTATACACGGCTTAATTACTAAGCTTTGTATGGGATTGTCGCGAGCCAAGGAATCTACAAAGTAAATATTCTCCTTTCGAACATCAACGATAATGACTGTCCAATGAAACCTATAATACAGACTAATTATTGTTTTGATTGAAAGGAAACTAACAATTAATTTGGGATAACAATTAGTCTTACCCTTGATTATACGACAAAAGAACGTATTGACACTCTAAATTCTCTAAGAACGACCTCTTCATTAAATTCACATTAAAACTGTAGTTTTTCTCCCAGGTAGCTTCGGCTAGAAATTCCGGATCCCAAATGGTTATGCTCTTAGAGAATCCAATTTCTTTGAAAAGTTCGATCATCCAATACCTGCATTTATCCAATATTTCAATATGTTTCCAATTAAATTGAATATTGAAACAAAAAAGCAAAGATTGAAAATCATACCAACAGTACAACTTGACGATCGATACGTTTAGAGATTATCTTTTCAAACATTCGAGGATGTCGTTATAGTTCACCGTGAAGAGCACCTCGATGTGTGTACCCTAAGGGTTGCTCTCAAGTATCTGAGTCAAGAAGTCCTCTCCTACTGGTGTCAACTTCACCAATGAGTACACTTTCTTCTCAGAAGTAGAAAAGTTATCAATAAACTTCTGATCGACGAGCTCATCAGCTTGAACAATAGCACATGCCTGACTCGGGACCCTCTTCTTCTCCTTCTGCTTCTCTGCACCCGACTTCGGTCCGCTCTTATTCTACATTTAAGGTTATCACTTAAGTCACGAGTATTGATATTAAAAGTAGAAATGTGTGAAACAAGTTGTCATACCTTTTTCGTGGCTCCACATCAACTAACGGCCACGCGAATCGCCCCCCACTGTTGCCTGAGTTCATTCTGGAGCTCCGGTGATTGAAGTAACTCCTTTTTACATCTCATTAGCGAGCGTATGCTAGATGCAATGTGTTGTCTGAGAAAAATTTGGCAGCATTTTCCCTTATGTTCCCTAAATGAGCCAACACACGATTGCTCGCGATGACACATCCGTTGGAACATAAAGGGAAATGCCATCGCATTTTTCTCTCAGACAACACATTCCATTTAGCGTACAACTCGCTATCCTAAATGAGACAGAATATCCAAAGAGCAGTCTCCAACTGGGAACTATCCGAGATTAATCCCTAATGGATTAATTTCGGACGGGTAACGACCTAAATTCGGTATTCTTCCGATATTTTGGTCCTATATGACAATACAATTAAATTAAATGCAGTTGCAAATTATCAATGCATGCATAAGTTAGTAATAAATGAAAATAAAAAGATTTATGAATATGACCGTCCAATATGATAAAATTCTTCTCTTCTTCGGAATGATTCTTCTCCTCTTGAACGAGATATGAAATTATGACAAAAAAACAAACTAATCATTAATTTAAACAATAAACAAAAGAAAAACCAAAATAAATATAAGAGCAAAATAGAAAAATATCAATTATAGCTCAAATTTAATTTATTTTACCTAATATCTATTCTCATTCTCTTGCTCTTTCTAATTTAACTTTTTTTCAGATTTGTTTTCGAATTTTTCTCTATTTTTTAAATAAAAACCAAAAATAAATGAATAAAATAGGAAAAAAAATAAAATATTTGTTCAAATTTAATTTTTTTACCTTCAATCTGCTCTCCTCCTCCTTCTCCTTCTAATTCTAATTTTTTCAGAATTTTTAAAAATATTTTGCTATTTTTTTGGAGTAAGCAAAATATATTGAATATGGTATATATTAATGGTTTTTGCTATTGATGGTTGGGTGCGGCTGCTGTGTTAATGCAATAATGGAGGAGCAGAGGAGAAGGAGAAAAAAAATATCGGAAATTTTATAACGTTTTTTATGTAAAAAGCGTTATAGAAAATGCACAGAAATTCTATAACGTTTTTTATATAAAGAACGTTACATATTGGCATCCAATCTGTAACGCGTTTTATTTAAAAAAAGTTATAGAAGAACCTGCTCCTTTTCTGTAACGTTTAATATATAAAACGTGTTACAAATTAGCACCCAATCTATAACGCGTTTTATATATTAAACGTTACAGACAGTGAAACAGCTATTTTTTGTGACGCCAAAATCTGTAACGTTGGATTTGTAAGAATGGTTATAGATTAAATTCGCGCGCTGCCTCCTAGATATCAGTAATGAGTTTCATGTTAAACGTTAAAGATGATCCGTTATAGAAAGTCTTTTTTCCCGTAATGTATCTTTCCATGTTTAGCTTACAAATTTAGAATGTATCATGTGCACAGATCTGTGACTCAAATGTATAGGCGCCTTGTTGTTAAGTGCAGTGAAAAGTAAACACAAGTATAATTTTGATATGCAATCTTGATTTATTTCCAAAATCCAATACATTTCAATTTTTTCCATTAAAACATTCTATACGCTCTCCAATTGTCTCAAATTAAAAATTTGAAATTTGTGAGCTGGCCCCAAGTAAATTTATCATAAAACTATTATTGATTTTCAATTTCATATTCAAAATTTTTATTTATATTTGTTTCATGGAGCATAATAGTGTCCTTGTCATATGAGAAATATTGTTTCCTTCCTACAAGATACATAAGCGTGCATTTCTCGTTGATATTTCATTCGTTATTTGCCAATGGCCGAATAACAGAAGAAAATTCCTGGCAAACATGCACCTTTTATCCTATAAATTTTATTATTTCCAGATCATAAATGATTCTTTCTTTTTATTATTATTTATATTTATATATTTCTAATTATACTTTCTTTCTTTTTATTATTATTTATATTTATATATTGCTAATTATACTTCCTTGTGTCGTATATATGACTGAAAATAAAATGCGTCCGAATCTTTTTCGATCTCCAGTCACCTTAATGTAGCTATTTGATTTAAGGATTAATTGGTTTTATGCCACTGCGAAAAGTGGTTAATTAGGGATATGCCATTGTTAAATTGCTAATTACATTTATGTCATTATCAAATTGTGTAAATTAGATATATGCCATTATTTTATTCCTAAAAATATTAAATTCTAAAATTGACATCCTGAAATCTCTCATTATTTTAAAAATTCCCAAATTGCCCTTTTTTTCCTTTCCTTGCCGAATGATGCTCAGTTGTTTACTTTTTATTTTATTTTCTTTCCGTCGTTCTCATATTTCCAACCTTAATGCTAAGTTGTTTGGTTTTTGTAATATTTTTTACACATATAATCTATAGCCTCTGTCCGAGCAATCTACATTCTTCATCTAAAAAAATTGTAAAACGTGCACACCTTGAAATTCTTGAAATAAATATAGTTTTGTTCACATATCATGTTTGACTATATTGAAATAAATATAGTAACTTGGCCATGGGTTGAAATACACACATTCATATAAGTCTTTACAAATCGTTTTATATCAAATTATATGGCAATTTTTAATTTGAATATTTTCTAGTGGCATAAAACTAATTTGTCATTTAGTAATTGTATTTTTCTAATTTTAAATTTTTGTAGTGGCATAAAACTAATTTTTCATTTAGTGATGGCGCTTTTCTAATTTCAAAATTTTGTAATGGCATATTTAAAAGGGTAAAATTGGCAAATCAATTTTTCGGTGGCAAGAAACTAATTTTTACTATTTTGTAATGGCATAAAACTAATTTGTCATTTAGTGGTGGCATTTTACTAATTTCAATTTTTCACGGTGGCATAAATCTAATTAACCCTTGATTTAATTACATATTTTATTAGGCTTGGATCCCACGGACCTTTCTTGTTGACATTTTTCTACACCTTATTTGCTATTGGCCGAATAAAAGAAGAAATTTTTCGGCGCATTTATTCTCCAAATTGAATCCTTGATAGTCTCCCTAAATTACCAATTGTGGTTTGGTTTAAAAAGAAGCATATTAGATATAATTTAAGAGGATGACCAGAAGTCATTAACCACGCTATGATATTTGGCTAAGTACAAGTTCAAGGCAGAGCTCTTGAGCTTTTTGGCAATTATAGCAAAGTACTTTCCCTTATAATACTGATTCAGAAGATCAAATGCTATAGGTTTTTTTTTTTTTTGAGGGCTAGCAATTTTTCATTAATAAAAAAGATTACAAAATACCATAACAAAGCTTAAACTTCATACCAGTATTAGAACTGATATGAATGCTAAAAATAAAAATGGTATAAACTCCTCATAAGTTTATAACCTAGTAGATACCGGTACTGGTACGACCACTGCCAAAAACCTAACCAACACCTACTAGCCACCTTTAACAACGGAAAGCATGCAAGATCATTGCTCACTGCATCTTACCCACGACCACACCGCAACCACGATCGCACCATAGCCACACCCAAACACATGCCGACCACACCGCAACCACGATCGCACCATAGCCACACCCAAACACATGCCGACCACACCCAAAACACATGCAGTCACACGCCAAACACAATCATGACCATACCACACTTGTCAGGCATCAAACTCCCTCGCTGGCTGAACGACAATGACAATTGGCACTCTCTTATTGGCAGCATAGCAAAGACAATCATAATGCTTCCCCAGGCTGCTACACGCTCACCGACCGCAGCAAAATGACAGGCCCACTAAACTCGCCGGCTGCACCACTCTTGGATGACCATACCACCCTCACTAACTGCACCATGCGGATGCCTGTATCACCCTCACCAGTTGCACTACACCCACAACGGAACTGCAACTACACCACAACAATGGTGCTCCCAACTACAACCAGGATCACACAGCCCAAAACCGCTGCACTAACCATCACACCGTGCTTGTCGGCCACATACTCATGGCACACCACCAAACCGAGATATGCACGGAGAGGGTAGATGTGACGACAAGCAAAAAGACGGCGGTCACCAAACACCTAGCCGTCGGAGAACAAAACCAGATCTAAAGAAAAAAAATAGGCAGGATAAAAAAATTTAAAAAACAGGAGGAAAGGACTGGAGGGCGGAAGGGAAGCCCACGATCCGAAGACCGATGACGGCCTCCCCGCCTAGGGTTTTTTTAAAAGGGAGATTCAGAAAAACAAAAGGGTAAAGAGAGGAATAATGGAACACAGGTCTGAATGTGAAAGAGTACCCCGCCGACGGTTTGAGATCGAAGAGGGGGAAGTGTTCATGACAGCTCTCGATGAATTGGTCATGCCGGAAAAGGATAATAAGCCCAAAAGCAAGAAGGCTATTAATGATATCGATCTGGATAAACCAAAGAATTTGTGAGAGGCACTTTCTAGTTCTAAATCGATGGAATGGTTGTTAGCCATGCAAGAGGATATTAATTCAATGAAGAAGAATCAGGTTTGGGATTTAGTTGACTTACCACGAGGTCGCAAGGCTGTTGGGAGCAAATAAATTCTCAAAGTCAAGCGTAAAAGTGACGGGTCAATCGAGCGTTACAAGGCTCACTTGGTTGCAAAAGGATTCACCCAAGTAGAGGGAGTGGACTATGAGGAAACCTTCTCACCTGTGGTTAGGTTTGCCTCTATCCGCTTGATCCTAGCAATTGTCGCTGTAATGGATCTAGAATTATATCAAATGTACGTGAAAACTGCATTTCTCAATGGAGAATTGCATGTGGAGATATATATGGTCCAACCTGATGGATTCGTGGTTGAAGGGAAGGAGCACATGGTGTGCAAACTTCGCCGTTCCATATATAGTCTCAAACAAGCATCACGGCAATGGAACCTCCGATTCCACCAAGCTGTCTTGTCAAATAGCTTTAAGGTGATGAAAGAGGATCATTGCGTGTATGTGAAGGGGTCCAATGATTGTTTCTTGATCATGACATTGTATGTTGATGACATATTGCTTGCGGGTAACAACAAGTCGCTGATTAGTTCAACGCAGGTTTGGTTGTCCTCTATGTTTGACATGAAAGATATGGGTGAAGCTAGCTATATGCTAGGTGTCAAGATAACTCGAGATCGAACAAAGAGGTTTCTCAATTTATCTCAAGAGACTTATGTGAAGAAAGTCCTTGAACGATATGACATGGATGGATGTCGATAACGATATGACATGGATGGATGTCGATCAGTTGACACTCCTATTGATAAGAACACAAGCTTGAGTAGTGACATGGGTCCCAAGACAGAAGATGAGATAAAGTAAATAGATGATGTGCAATACTCTAGCGCAGTTGGAAGCTTGATGTACGCCATGTTGTGTACAAGACCCGATATTTGCTATGCGAGAGTCTTGTCAGCCGATTTCAATCGAATCCTGGATTTGCTTATTGGCAAGCAGTCAAGAGGATTTTGAGATACCTCAAGAACACATCGGATTATGTGTTGTGTTATCAAGGTAGAAACCTAGACCTAGTTGGCTATTCGGATGCTGATTAGGCTGGTGACTTGGATGAGCACAAGTCCACCTCAGGTTTCATCTTCATGCTTGGTAACAATGTGATCTCTTGGGCTAGTAAAAAGCAGACATGTGTCGCTTTATCTACCTTGGAGGCCGAGTACATTGCATGCTCTGCGGCAACCCAAGGGGCAATATGGTTGAGGTATTTCCTAGAGGAACTAGGGGTAGTCAAGGTGCCCAACGGATTTGTGACGATTTATTGCGATAGCACGGCTGCTATAGCATTTTCTCGAGACCCCAAGTACCATGGATTAGCAAAATATATTGATACGAGATATCACTTTATTAGAGATAGACAAACACATTGAAAGATTGTGTTGAAGCACATTTCCACCGACGAGATGGTGGCAGATCCATTCACAAAACCTATCGCTAGGATGCAGTTCCTGAAGCTGATTAGGGTTATGGGTCTGAGGTCTGCTAGCGGGTCGCTGAGTGGTTCAGCGGGCCGCTGAGCCTAGTTGCAGGTCGCTGGACAGATTTGTTGAGATTGTTTCAGGATTGTTTTGAACGAGTCGCTTGATGACCAAGCAGGCCGCCGATACTGAGAATTCTGTAACATTTTATCTGTTATGTATGTATGTGTTTGAACAATTATATTTTATTGTTAAATATATTGATACTTGCTTATTCATCTTTGTTTGATATTGCATGTTTATTGTTCAATTAAATGTTAGCATATTTGGTAGTGTGTCATTGAACTTTAGGTTGTCTCGCTCACACGAGCAATCGCTTCTAATGTCCGGGGCATGTAGAGATGAGACTAGATTGAGCTATGTGTGCTTAGTCAGGGACTAAGAAGCCATCTGGGATGGTCGAAGCTCATTGTCGCTCCAGTTTGGGACTGAAATGAGGCTTTCTTACTTTAGGCGATCCGATATGATTGGTCCCCAAATGATCATATAGTTCAATACAACCGAGGTGAGAATCTCCTTAGAACTCTGGGAGTGTCTAAGTGATAAAATCTCAGAATTAGTTGCAATAAGGAGTGGTCTAGACTATAGACACTTGGTTTGCAAACTGAATCTAGACTCGTACAATGAATGAGAACACACGTCTGTATAGCAGATATTTCATTGTAACATGTGCTCATACCACATGTGCTAGGCGACATATGTAAGTGGGTTGAGTGGTTCCAGGACCAAGACCGTGTGACTCCTCATGTGTGAGTTCCATCCTCACGTACCCTTGGACTTTTGACTATGTCATGAGAAATAGGGTCAGTGCAGCTACTTTGGTTTGTACCCTATGGTGATGTATATTCCGCCAGTCAGGGCATTGCTGGGCAAGCGACTGATCTTATTTTGAGTTTCATGAGATGAAGGAAGATTCGACTCGTCATGCACAAATGATAGATTTGTTGGTGTTCGGGATCCACCAAAACTCGTCATACGACTGAGATTAGGAATATACAACAAACTAAGACTGAAACAGAAAAGACATGTATCATTGAGCGGTCGATAAGGTCTGATCTAATGCGGACTTGAGTGTTTCTAAGGTACTAGTATGCACAATTGACTGATCTTTTATAAAAGGGTAGATGCTTTCTCGCTGGCTTTGAATTTATTCTAAGTTAGGCATTTGAGCTCCCGCTTGACAGGTGTATGCGCTGGTCGCACGTTCCATTTGCCGTATGAGGTCTAGTTCAGTGTCTGGTATAACGTCTCCAAGAGGGAGATGTTAGAAAAAGTGTGTGGAGTCACTGAACGGTCCAGCGGGTCGCTGGTTGGACTAGCGGGCCGCTGGGTGTCGGGATTAGAACCGACTTTGTCTATTCTGATCGACTCTTATATATACCCCTCTGTTATAACCGACCTCAGTACGTGAAACCCTTTGTGTCTAAGCCTAGAAACAAAGAGAGAGGTTAGGTTTGAGAGGGAGGAAGCCATCCGACTACTTCGAGCAATCGGATCACACACGCACGAGGAGATCGACACTTGAAATCGTGAAAGGTGACGTCAAGCCCTAACTTGAGGTTGTGGTGTACCGGTTGCATAAAGAGAGAGACAAGACGCTACAGAACTGAACTCCGAGAATGGTCTAGGCGTTCGATTAACTTCCGCTGCGGTATATCTAATACTCTAAGTTATACTTATAGGTTAGATATACATATAAGTTTATACCTAGTTAAACCTTCAAACAACAAATAAAGCCTTACAACAGATGCCGAGTAACTGGGGCGGAGCCAGAAAATATTCATAGAGGGGATAATTTATAATTTTTTTTACATTAGAGAGGCAAATTGCACTATATGCACATTTATTTTATTAAAATTAAATTAAAAACTAAGCTCAATTTAACAACGGGGGGACAATGCCCATGGCAGCCCCCATGTGCCGAGTCATTTACGTAACCTTCACCTTGTAGATAATTAGTTGATTACATATATTCCCTGAAATTGGAAGATAATTAACCTTTCATCTCCCTCAGGTCGAGCACAATTAAAGATCACTGTACTATGGCAATCAAACAAGCATCATGAACCAATAAAAGTGCCGAGTCCGAAATAGGCACCAGTTCTGATATTGCCTACTTGCATGCTGAGATCCTCTTAAAAACAAATCATTCTCAAGCTGAGGCATTAAACATGGATGCCGTTGCTGATCCTAGACAGATAGTGTTGGGTTTGCTTTAAAGCCAAAGGGCATAACAATTCTAGCAAGTCAAATAAGCAACCCATAAAAACTGAAAACTCGCAGAACCAGTAGTTGGAACGTGTTGTTCCAAAACACCAAATAAACATAATCATGAGCGGAAGCATACCTAATTCCATCGCTATGACCTGAGTCTTAATGTTGAGCATGTCTAGTCGATTACTGAAGTCCTTAGTGTCGAAAGAGCACCACCAAGGTTGGGAGGAAGCCTTCCAAAGGATCAAGACACGCCCTTTGATGCCTTACGCCTAAAGCAAAGCACTATCTCTCTCTAATTGATGGAAGTATTAGAAAGAGAGGCAGAGATGCTGCTATCAACGCATGTATACAGCAGTGCTCATTGTTGTCTTGTCCCTTGGGGACCAACCCCGTATATATAGTACCAAGGGCTTCTTGGCACTCAAACAATTCCATATTGGTCCATCATCAATATGGATTTGTTTCCAAACATAACCACGTACAAAAGGCAACACATCTATGCACAAAATCTTGCTTTTATTTATAGCCACGTTTAGCATATTACCATATCTTAATTGACTTGGAAACCAAGCAAAATTTGCCCACACCAAATAGATTGTTTCTTAATATGGCCAAATAATCTTACAATCTGCCACTTGGGCTATTATGCTTAGTGTTATCCAAAGTCCTTAACTTATGAGCTCATATTTCCATGGTAATAAATTTTGTGCCTCTAATTCCGTCCATCATTCATAACGATAAAAGACCATTGAAGCTTTCGTTACATTATAGCCATTACAGGCTTCTAATCCTGTAAAGCCGTCGCAACTAAACCCACAATAATCACAATACCTTCATAAATGAATGACATTGAATTTAGATGTGTGTAAGTGGTGTGGAAAATACACGCAAGTGTGACTGCCACGTGTCTATTTCCAACTTTTATTGGTCACCCAAAACTGAAGTGAGGTCAACTTAATTTAGAGTCAGAATGAGAACTGAAAGCTAAAAAATGAATCATTTCTGCAGAAATTATTTACATGCTTAATAAACTGAAAACTGAATATATGTCCAATCATGCACTCCCACTGAACACAAACTCCCACTAAAGTTTTAAACCCTCAACTTGAATTAGCACCCACAGGAGCGACATGCTTCTGTGACCAAATTGGGTGTTTCAAGTTTTATGAGCAGATCTGCAATTATGGAGTTTTGTTCTAATGTGCTAGATTGACATTAAATCATTCTGAACTCTTTTATTTACAACTAGAAACTTAAAGTTTTATGTACTTTAACTTATTGAAGTTTCTGTTGTTGGAGTATATGATTATTGTCACAATATATCCATAGTGATGTTAAACAACATCCATAATGTGCAGCCTAGTGACAAAATTCATAGTCATACTCCTAAATTTGAATGCTTTATAACATACTATAAGCCTTATTTCCATTGCGAGAGATGTTAATATACATCCGTTTAACATTCTTCATAAAATGAAATTATTTTTTTAGGATGTTATCATGACATTCACTGAAATCGAAGTCAGAACACCAAAAAAGACCTCAACCTATTTCTGACATCCGAACTGTAAGTGCATAATTATATCAAATAACTAAATTTGACTGCATTCCATAATTCTACACTCATGTAGATATTGACTTTGCATCTTTATTATGTATACAATATTCACATGTATACGAACTTAGATCAAATTCCTTATAACTGAATCATAAGGAGCACTTTTATTTCCAACTTTATTTAATCAACATATATGGGGTATACTAAAAACAAAATATAAATATACCTCAATCACAGAATATCCAGTAGTTTGCTTTATCTTATCATACTACTTGAGAGCTTAATTGATTTTTATCATTTGTTTAAAGGCCCAAGAACCATGAGGCCCAGTACACATGATAATATCATTTCAAGTAGTAAATCATCATAATGCAAAATATTACTCCCACTTAACCTGTGATATATACAATCATTAACCAAGTTTATCTCGAAACCAAATGAGATAATCACTTGATGAAATTTGTAATATCACTGTTGAGACGCCTATTTTGAGTTCATAAATAGACATAAATTTGCAACCATTTTATTTGTGTCATCCGATTCAAAGTGGTGTGGTTGCAGCGTATAGATTGTTTCATCAAAGTCACCATTGAAGAACACAGTCTTAACAATTATTTGATGAAACTCGAGATCCAAAATTGTGCTACAAGTGCCATGATTAACCTAAAAGAGTCTTTCAGTAAAACTAGAAGATAAGTCTCTTTATGGTAAATTCATTCCTTTCAGGTGAAGTTCTCAGTGACAAGATGTACCTTATGACTTTTCACATTGCCTTTAGAATCCCTTTTGGTATTAAAAGTCCATTTGCAACCAATGAGTTTCTTACCTCATGGCAATGTTACTAAATCTCAAATATCATTGTCACACATGAAATTCATATGGCATCAATCCACTTTTATGAGTTTCAAACTCATGTTCATGAAGATAGACAACATAATCATCCGATATTGTTTGTCTTTTCTCCCTTATAGATCTTGCAAGCACGAGTTCTTGAGGTGGTTGTAGTTGTTCAATGACACTGTTATCTTCAACTTAATTATTTCCAAAGTCTAAGTCCATAGGATCTGGAACAGGATCTGTTTCCTGAATCAAACGATCCGTTTGAGTCCACAAAGGATCATTATCATTTTTAGGATCAACCCTGGACACTGTATCTATGATCAAACGGTCTGTTTCAGTCCTGTCGCGGTCCGTTTGAAGGTCAGTGTTCTCAGTTTCTTATTTGAAGATAATATCCCGATGTGTCATATCTCCCCCCACAACCAAAACATCCTCGAAGAACTTATCTTTATTTGTCTCTAAAAACTCAATCTTAAATTGTGGGATATAATAATTTTGATATTCCTGGATCTTTTGGCATAATTAACAAAACAACTAATTATCCTTTCATCCAACTACTCATGTGGCTTATGCCGAGTTTTGTTAGATATCCCCAAATATAATATTACGGACATTCCGGTCTACATATTATATGGGTTTTATAATAGTTGTCTTTAGTTGATATAGAATACAAACTGCTATTCGTGAGAATTTTTTTTAACTTTGCACAAAAATATATTATCTCCTTTAGAGATATAACTTAACCTTTTGTACCAAAGTATTCATAAATTCTCAATTTTATGCATAAAACTTTAGTATCTTTTATAGATTTTCCTTATATATAAGCTATTATTTCCATATAAGATTGTTATAAACTAAAGAAGAAATGAATCTATCTGATTTTGAACTATGAGACAAAACCAAATATCTATTCTTAAATGAACAAATAAATTCTTATTTGTTGATTTGAGATAGAGTTGAAATTTCATTAAAATGAAATTATAAATGTCTCATATATGTCCAAATATGATCCATTACTAAATAACAAAATATGGACATTATAGCTTCCAAAATTGATTGTCTTGTTGTCACCGCTATATGAATGTATCTTTCAACATCAATTTGACTTCAAACAATCATAGGAAATTCTAGAAATACAAATGTGGGAAGTTTCATCCGAATCAATCCACTATCTATATAAAAACAACTTATGCATAGACTTTAGCAAGGAGCACAATATTATTCTTGGTACGCCAAGTATAATATTTTCTTAAATGCTCTTATTTTCATAGAAGAAATACCCCTCAGATTCTGACTTTTTAATCAGGTTTTGAGCCTTAACTTTATTGGGATTCTTTTATGATTCAAAATTGCAGTTTTATTCTTAAATTTTATGTTTCTAATTTTCTTATATTCTTGGATTCAAAATCAACCTGAGTATCATATGTATTATCTTCAATTTTATTTTCTTCCTTCACCATATGCAAGTTGAGATTAATGAGGGTTGCATAACTCATCTTGAACCAAATAGGAAGAAAAATAAGCACTAAATAACCTTATTATCTTGCGATATATTTTAGTGCTTATAATTTTGAAGCATAAACATAATATCTCCAAATGTACTCCCTTATGTTGATTTTATATTTATTTAGATACCTAAAATGTTTCTGCAATGAATGTCTAAATGTAACTATTGTCCATCTGTAAGTGCTCTTTGGAGTCTCCTTACAGACTTCAAATACCTACTTCTTCTTAGCAGATACATTTTTCTAAATTTTCTCCAAGAATTCTTAACCATATTGAGGGACTTAAACGTTTTGCCATGAAATACACAAATGTAACCACTATCCATCTGTAAGTGCTCTTTGGAGTCTCCTGACAGATTTCAATTGATTACTATCTCATTCATGCAAAACAGTAATTCCTCATATGAATCTTTTAGCCTTAATGAAATTAGAAACAATGTCCCTTAATTCTCTCAAGAATGATCATAAGACAGATGTGTTTTTGACCTCAATGGGATTATTAGTCCTTAATACATGGTCAAGATCATATCAAATTGAGAGATTTTAAATTTTAAGTTGGAATGTTAAAGATGCTTGATATTTAATATATACACTTACATTAATCTTAAATTGTATAGCAATAAATCATAATATAAAGGTCCAAATCCCATCTACTAGTCTTTATTCATTTGCAAGTGCTCTTTGGAGTCTCCGAGCAAACTTCAATTGACTAGGTGTAGTGCCAAATGTAACGATTCAGAACATGTCAATCAAATAATCTTCCTTTGGGCCGATTAATTGATTACACGTAAAACCTTATAATCATTACCCCTTTGATACTACCAAAACATTGTACATGTTGCCCTTTAAATCATGTCCTTCCTTTGGGCCGATCCATGATTTAAAAGTTACATGCACCTTAATACACTTGTATTTGGGCACTTGAGACAACCATTAATGTGAGAGCCCACTTTGGCGGGATGACATTATAGCTGGTTCAACGCTTAAATACAACTCAAATACCTTTATATTGGACTTAAAGTATACCTAAACTTAGACTTTTCATTATGCACATCAATCTTAATATGAAAAGTCTAACCAAATACTGACCTAGGATGACTTAGATTTAAGACCCGGTTGCAAAACCTTAAGGTATACATACAAAAATAATAGACCATATAATACTTATATAGACTACTAAACCTTATGTAGTTTGTTTTGGTAAGTAACAAACTACCTAAAGAGACCAGAAGGAGAACCATAGAGATATGTAACCATACAAACTAGTATGCATTACATTAAGGTAAGAAAAGAAAGCGATGGTTTCCTCTTCAGCCAGCAGCCATTGAAATTACACCACATCCAGGCAAGATTCCCAGAAAAGGTCAGGGTCATATGGACACTTAGGCGCCGACCTTATTTTCTGCGATAGAACTTGTCCTCATGACAACATGGTGTAATCCAACGCTTACAGCTCTTACTAATGAAAACCACGGCAGAGATAAGAAGAGGAGAGAAAACTAAACAAAAACAAATTGTACAAAACTTGTACAAACCATATAAGAGGATTGTTAAACCAAATTTTTGGTCAGTTCCTAATAAAACCATACAAATCTTACCTAGCAGGTCGCTATGGCATCTAGCGAGCCACAACTCGATTCTGGTCATAACCTAAAAGTTTGCAACCAAAACTGAAGTGGAACGATCGTTTCGGAGTGAAACAAATCGTTAATGGACCGTAGATATAGTAGAAGAAATCGTCTTATTCTTAAGTCGAGAAATCCTAAAAATTTCTCTCCTAATCTGATAATCTACTCTAATTCTAAATCATCCAATTTAATAGGTCAGATTTAAACTTTATTCAAAACTTAACTTAATTATATATATGTATATAATTTTTTTTTTATATATATACAAATAATATATCATAAAAAAAAATAAAAGTTAAGCTTGAAATAAATTCAAAATTTTGGAAAGTTCAATTGCCATATAATGCTAATTACCAAAAAACAATCCAAATCTGAACTTAAGAAACAATAGTTACCAAAAAAAAAGTTTCTTAATCAACAATATTTCAATTGTTATTACCAAATTATGCTAGTTTCCAAAAAAAACTTGAATATCCTTGTTTAAATACCATAAACATCTTAATTGCCAAAAACACTAATCATAATTTTTTTTTTTTTTTTAACCAATCACCAAATCAATTCAAACAAGATCCAAAACTTTGTGTAAATCTACTGACTCATGACGAGTGGCTCTGATACCACTTGTTGGGTTTGCTTTAAAGCCAAAGGGAATAACAATTCTAGCAAGTCAAATAAGCAACCCATAAAAACTGAAAACTCGCAGAACCAGTAGTTGGAACGTGTTGTTCCAAAACACCAAATAAACATAATCATGAGCGGAAGCATACCTAATTCCATCGCTATGACCTGAGTCTTAATGTTGAGCATGTCTAGTCGATTACTGAAGTCCTTAGTGTCGAAAGAGCACCACCAAGGTTGGGAGGAAGCCTTCCAAAGGATCAAGACACGCCCTTTGATGCCTTACGCCTAAAGCAAAGCACTATCTCTCTCTAATTGATGGAAGTATTAGAAAGAGAGGCAGAGATGCTGCTATCAACGCATGTATACAGCAGTGCTCATTGTTGTCTTGTCCCTTGGGGACCAACCCCGTATATATAGTACCAAGGGCTTCTTGGCACTCAAACAATTCCATATTGGTCCATCATCAATATGGATTTGTTTCCAAACATAACCACGTACAAAAGGCAACACATCTATGCACAAAATCTTGCTTTTATTTATAGCCACGTTTAGCATATTACCATATCTTAATTGACTTGGAAACCAAGCAAAATTTGCCCACACCAAATAGATTGTTTCTTAATATGGCCAAATAATCTTACAGATAGAGGATAGCATTCTTTTTCCAGAGACAGAACCTTCCCATGGAAAAGAAGAAGCTCAAATGGACGAGAGCTCTCAGCGCACAGTCATGTGTATGGAGCTTCTCGAAGCTGCAATAAATGGCCATAAGAACACTTTAACTCAACTTCTTGGGTTAGATGTAGGAGAGAGCCCTGATTCTGATCTTGAGGCTCCAGATAATGCTCTTAACCAAGCCAAAAACCTCCAGAGCAGAACTGGTACAGGGAACACTGTTCTCCACATACTTGCTAGCAATGGACACTCTCAGCTTGCAGTAAAGACCTACATTAAGGATAAATCCCTGTTGGGGGTAAACCCTCAAGAAAAAAAATCCTTGTTGGATGTACGCAACAATACAGGGGAAACAGCCCTGCATTGTGCAGCACGATGTGGACATAGTAGTGTAATTTCTGAGCTAATTGATAAAGCTCATGAATTGGAGCACAATTTGAAGGACACCCTTGGGAAGAAGAACAGGCATGGGGAAACAGTGTTGCATGTGGCAGCCAGGCACGGCCACAAGGACATTGTTGAGACATTGATAACAAAAGATCTAGAATTGGCAGGTATGGCCAACAAGAACGGTGAATCACCATTATACTTGGCGACGGTTGAAGGACATGTTGCTGTTGTTCAATTGTTCGTGCAACATTTATGCCATAGAGAAATCACGTCTGCGTACTACTCAGGGCCAAAGAGAAGAACTGCACTGCATGCAGCTGTGTTAAGAAGAGAAAAAGGTACTGATATGCATCACAAACTTTTGGTCATTATGGGTGTGTTTGGATGCATGAGAATAAGGCTTTGGATAGGAATAAACCCCTTATTCCTTATTCCGGTGTCAAACCAAACACAATAGGAATAAGGAATTTGGACCAATTCCGAGCCTTATTCCTATACCAACAAAACTAAGGACTAAGAATAAGAAATAGGGACAAGAACGAATTTCGAAATTTCTTATTCTTATTTTCTATTCCAACAACATCCATACACACGCTACGTTCATTGTTTTTCTTTTTTATTCGATAGGCCAGATGGAGGCTATCTAGTTGCAACATGTTCGTATTCTTAGTCTTATATTCTCACAAGCAACTGGCAATAGTAATTACAATCCGCTGATCATCGGGTCTCTCCTCATAAAAATAAGACTTCCTATAAGAGTTTGAATATGGGAAGAAGATTGATTTTATTATTTCTCAATTCCAATCGTTACACTGTACATCCCTTTATATTTATAGGGATTAAAAACAACTCACTTACACACATGGGACCCATACTAACAGCTCATTAAAGAGACTAACAACTCTAACTAAATCTATTATGTTTGTGAAGATTCTCGGCGGTTTAATATAATTGCGTTGCAAGTACTGAAATTCATTCATGGACTGCCTTCTGTACTTCACGGTAGATCATTGAAGTCGTTCTTCAGAATGCCACCAAAAGAACACCCTGGTAAGCCATGTTTTTTAAGTCTCATTTGCACTCTAATAATCAATCCTAGTCATTCATTATTTTAAAATCTAAATATATAATTTAGGTTTCAGTCCATATTAAAAAGAATTTTTACACAAAAGTAATTTCTCATTTAATATAACCATAGGGTACATTTGGGAACAATTTAATTTTTCAGTTATTCCAAAAAAAAAATATTTATATTTTATTTTTCTCATTTTAGTTTGTTTACAGATTAAACATCAGTCAATGCATCAATACTCAGTATATAATATAGGATTCTTTCCTTGACAGTGGCTCTCAATTTCTAAAATTATATATATATATATAGGAATACTAACGCGCCATCGATGTCACGGAGGATCCCGCGCCATCGAGTCGTTTTTCGAGATTCAAAATTCAAACGCTTGATCTGAACCGTTCAAGTTGCTCACCATATTGAAATATCCTTGGAGGCCAAATTTTACATTTTTTCGAATTTTTTTTCTATTATTATGATATTTCCAAAAACATTATAATTAGAGTATTTCAGACCCACCAATTTGAAAATATCATAATAAATAGTAAAAAAATTGAAAAAATGTAAAATTTGGTCTCCAAGGGTATTTCAATATGGTGATCAATTTGAACGGTTTAAATTGACCGTTTGAATTTTGAATCTTGAAAAATGACTCAATGAAAAATCGATGGCACGCGCCATCGATGGTAAATGTGTCATAATTTATATAGAATTCTAGAGCAAGCATAATGTGTCATAATTTATTTGAAACCTTGAACTAAATAACATATGATAAGTTTTTATAGTAATGTTTGTTAGAGATTAACTAACTAAAAGCCAGTCGCAACAGGATGGGTAAGCCCATCAATGACGGTTATATATATATAAAGTTTGGAGCTAGCTTGTTACGATGGATTTAAATTATTCAAACTTATCTTCATATTCAAATATCTTGTTAAAGAAAACAAATTTATTATTTGTCAAAATAGATCCATATTCGAATCTGAATCGGATTCAGGAGTGTTTCCTTCTTGGCTTGCGTCAGATGTGAAAATATCATAATAAATACAGGGATAGGTGTTCGAATTTCTGGATGTTGCAAAATAAAAATTTTCGCTATTTGTCTTTGATTAATTTTTCTTATTATCATCAGGTCTAGACATGGCCAATGAACTGCTAAAACTGGAGCTTGGAACACTTGCCAAAATTGCAGACATTTTTGGAAGCACGCCTCTTCACTATGCAGCCTCAACTGGGGATGCCAGAATGGCTCGAAAGTTGCTAACTCATGACGCTTCTCTTGCATACTGCGGTGATTCGCTTGGTCTATTTCCGATTCATGTAGCTGCCTATATGGGCCATTTGGAAACCGTTCTTACAATATTGGAAAATAATTATGATTCGTGGGAGTTACTGGATCAACGCGGTAGAAACTTTCTTCATGTTGGTTCTGAGGGAAATGGCCGTATTATTTACCGATTAGCTAAAAAAGAAAAATTTAGACAAGCTTTTCGATATCTGGGAGAAGGCTGCCGCAAAGATAGGGATGCTAGGAGAAATCTGGAAGAAGCCCTCCGCCAAGCAACCTGGGTAAGAGATAACGAAGGAATTACACCACTGCACATAGCAGCGGCACGTTATGGAACCCGCCTCTCGATCATGACAGCTCTCTTACAAAAAGAATGGGTTCGCTTTACTCTCACTTCACTAGATAATCTAGCCTTGTCCAACTGTAAAGCTACTACTGAGAGCTATAAGGTACTAAAAATCTATCTTTCTTTTATTATTTCTCACAAAGGTTTAAATAGCGGATAGCGGACTCGTAGCGGACATGCTAATTTTATAGCAGATAGCGGTTATTTCGCGACCGATATCGGACCATAGCAGATTTGCACACACAAGTGTATTTTGAAGGTCTAGTTTAGCCTAAAATAAAAATTAATAATATTTTCATGCAACTAATTAATGCCAACTAAAATTATATTCATTATCTATGCATATTTGACCACTAAATTTTTAGAATTTGAAATATATAAAAACATAAAAGTTGTAGCTTATTTTATAACAATTCCATAGAACTTTGAATCACATCAATCAGAGTTCGTATGTGAAAGATATGCCCAAAATAGTATTGTTATATCAACAAATTATAAACTGCACAGCTATTTTTGCTAATTTTCCGCTATATCGCCGCTAATTTTCCGCTATATGCCCGCTAAATCCCGCTAAATCCCGCTATGATCCGCGCTATCGAACAACCCGCTAAATTGATAGCGCTGTAGCGTTCTACCACCTTGACCCGCTATATCGCTACAGCCGCTATTTAAACCTTTGATTTCTCATCTATATATTGCAATTGATATATATTCGTCCTTTGTGCAAAAAAACAATACTAAATTTTGCATCTGGTTTTGTTATCTTCAACAACAATAACAAATTAACCAATAGTAACCTTTGTTTCATAATGGAACGGGTCGTAACCCATTATTATTTGTCACTCAACTTCAATTTGTCCTTTTAAAACCCTTCAATTTTGATTTTGTCAGATTTAAATCACTCGGTTAGTATTTTGTGTAACGCCATCCAATCAATTAATAGTAGGGTGAAAATTGGAGGTGGGAATCCAGTGGTGCACCTCTCCATCTATCTCCCTCAACAGAGCGCTTTTAGTTAGACTGACTCCCCCATTAGTCCCTCCCCTTTAGAAAGCGATCTCCAGCTCTCCTCCGTTTATGTCTCTACCAAACTCTACCTCCTTTGTCTCTTTCTCCCGGCGTCATCATCATCCACTCAGCATTGCGCTGTATGGCCTTAGTTCGGGACAGGGTCATCTTGATGCAGCCGTGCCTCAACAGCTCTGTCGTCAGGCCATCGAGCAATGTTCTTTGTCTAACGACCGTAAATTTTCTCGTTTGGTTCTTTTGGCTGTCTGTTTTCCCTCACAAGCCTTGCAATTAGCAATTAGCAATCAATTTGCACCTTTCACTTTACTGGTAGGAAGTTTATAGAGTAACAATTAATTTGGTGAAATTACCAAAACATAGACCACTTTGATTTTTCTGTGCAATGGGTTTTCCTTTATATGTTAGGGGATATAATGGTTATCTATGGATATGTCGATTTTGCAAAAAAGCTCCATTTTTTGAAGATTTAAGGTACGAAATACTGAGTTGAAACATATTGGAACACTACAATTAAGTTCACATGTATTTGTATTTTTTTTTTGCTTCCAAGCTTTTGTATTTGTATTTGTTGGTTTAATTTTATAACTCGCATACCAAGGAATAATATTTTATCTAAGTTACAATGCAAGCATGTGTGCGCAGCATCAATTTGCATGGCCATTTAACTGTTTGTATAAACCAACAATGCGAATGGATAAATGATATTATTTATATATGTCATTAGTTGGAATTTTTTATCCAGATGAGCTAGAAGCATGATTGGTAAAGTTGTCAGAATGAAAGGGATTAGTGTTTACCAAAAACCCGGGGGGTCAGACCCGACCCGCGCTAAACCCGTTCCGTGGACCGAACCGGCCCGGACCGTGATGGACCGAGGGGTTAGAACCGATCGGGTTTATGAAGGGTTTAGGCCGTCCTTCTTGACAAAACCCACGTTAAACCCGTCCCGTGTTAACCCGTGGACCGGACCGGACCGGACCATTAACCCGTTCTAAACCCATGCTTACCCGCGGCTAACCCCATTAACCCTCTAAAATCCACCCTTTAAATCATGTACATGCACAATTAGGACCGGAGGGACACTAGTCAGGGCCAAAAAAAATATATAAAATCGGAACACTTCCAATTATGTACATGCACAATATATATTAACTTATACACGCTTTTTTTAGCCAGGACCCAAAAAATAATAACGAAATCCAAAAAAAAAAAAATAAAAGAATAATATAAAACCGGACCGGACCGGACCGGACCGTCCTAACCCGTGGGGGTTAGGACCGGACGGGTCTAGTAAGGGTTTGGGTCAAGATTTCTAGAATGGACCGTGATAACCCGTCCCCGTGGACCGTGGCGGGTTGGACCGGACCGGTTGGTAACTACTAAAAGGGATTAATTGGATTGTAGGAGAGATTAATGGGCTGAATTATCGATCACCTAGAATTTTTCTGAGAGAAGGGAGGAGGAGACGGACGTGCTAAGGCAATGAAGGAGAGAGTCGAGACTAGAGGAGGCGAAGAGAGCGATGGGAAGGTGAGGCGGAGACGAGCAAGGGAGAAATAGGCGGAGAGCTCAAGATGCTGCGCGATTTCGGCTTTAGAGAAAAACAGAGGAGGAGAATTCACAAAGAGATCGATTAGGGAGAGACAGAATAACGAAGAGAGAGATCGAGGTGCTTTGATCAGTTGGTAGAGAGAGTCGAAGGTAGAGCGTTCAAGAGAGATGAAGGGGCGAGAAAAACAAATCGCTATTGTGTGCGAGAGGACAAACTAACATTTTGATTCGTATCACAATATTTGCACCTAAGTCAATTAATTAGACGGAAATAGATGGAATTCTAACGGAATGACTAAAATTGAACAAAATTAAAATTTAGTGGTTGTGGAAGGATAAATTAAACTTCAGTGATTAAAACTAGACAATATATAAATTTTAGTGACTACTGAAAAAATTTACACCTTTTACCTTTCTTCTTCCGGTCTTGCTTCTCCAGGTTCATTCAACAGTGGCGTGTGGATCCAAGCGATTCATTTTTTTTACCTTTGTGCAGGCATGTCAAACGTGTTGAAACGGAACGGAACATACTAGTTTTGTTCCAGTTAACGAAAAAGAAAGAACATTATGTTTTCGTTCTGTTTAATTTAACGGAACAAAAATTCATTTTCGCATTCATTTTCCATTGAAAATTTTCAATTTTGCCTTCCGTTATCCTGAAACAGATTTCCGTATTTGTTCTATTTATAAAAACGAAACTAATATATCGTTCCATTTTTGTTTCATTTTGAATGGAATAGAACGAAAACGTGCGAAACTGCACGGTATTTACACTTCTACCTTTGTGCGCTTTCTCTACGTTCTTTATAATAAAAACCATAAAAAATAGAAAAGGGTCCACACCATTCATTTTTTGCCCAATTGCCCTGAGTGAGTGCTTCCTGAAGAAACTTTTATTTGGTGGCTTATAGCAATTTAAATGACATTTAATTAGCAATCAAAAGATCAAGCAAAACAAAAGAAAATTAGTGGAAATAACAAAATCGCGCAAAGAATGAAGAAATAGGTTTTTACCTCTTTCCGTATCGCAACGGAAAGGCTCTACCATAGCATAGGAGTCGGTCAGGTACTTTTCCTCCTTTCTTCATTGGCCTCAAGTCCACAAAAGATTAACCAAACTCTTTTTTGCTATGTGCTAGTAAAGCAAGAGAGAATAACTAATCCTAAACTTTCTTTCTTTAATCAAAACAGTATTTATTGAAGATAGCTAATGTTCAATATACGAACACCTATCAAATGGTAATTAAAAGGTCTCTAATGGCAGCAATAATTTTGCTCCAAAGAGGAAAAGGTGGCGGATAAGGAAGAGGAGGAAGAGAGAAGAAAAACTAAATTTTTGTTTCTTTCAAATGGTGGTTCTTATATAGTCATCCAAACCTAGCTAATCCCATTGGGGACCACTTCTCTCTTTTTGAGGCCGGCCTATTAATGAGCTCAATTTGGTTTATCGAAAGATAGCCCAATTAATTAATATAATTCATATAATTATATTAGTTATGTTGAACAAAATTAATTATCAACTATTTGATAATTATTATGATTAGCCTTCACAATGATTTAGTTTCATATGATCTATTTGATATAATTAATTATAACGGTTTATAATGATATATAATTAATTAATCAACTTATCATATTTTATATTATCCAATAAAATAAACTAAATATAATGTGTGCTTGGTTAAGAGCTTTTCTTGTGTGACCCTTAGAGGATTTATGTCAGGTTGGTCATGAAAATTAAATCATCATTTATTTCCAATAATTATAAGCGGTATCTAACAATACATTATAATTCTCAATTGACATAAATAAATAATGTACTTTTATAGTAATTCAATCCTGCATAAGAAATAGATAATTCCCATATTTTGATTCTTACGTCTTATGATATCATTGTATAATCCAAGATAAGAATGTGTCATTCTTGCAAATTATACATTTCTTGATCTAAAGTTGATCGTCTTGTTTGCATGAATATAATTCAACTCCATCAAGGGGTCCAATAGATATCATCACTCATTAGGTTCACTAATAAGAGATATACAGTTGTCTTAATGAACAACTTTTCTCCGCACAATTCATGTGAACATAAATAGAGTTCGTATAGCAACTCTTATTAAGAATCAACTTTAGACAATATTTATAAAACCAATCTTCATGTGGAAAAGTTGAACCAAACACATATGAAATAAATAATGACACATAATACAATTCGTATATTTATTTCATTGGGTCAAGTTCTGTGCTAAGTTCCGATAACATACACATATGCAATTAAGTTGATACTCCTTACCTATGATTAGTAAAACTTAATCATCACTCAACTTGTATACTAATCTTTTATAATAATTAATGTTCCTTGTTAATTATCAAGATTATGACCCCTTCAGAAATATTATTGTCATTTTAATAAATAATTTACAAAGATTTACAATTCAGATCTTCAACCTGAATGATCTGTCAATAATAACTAAAAAAACAAATAATTTAACATCATTCATAACATAAACTAAATTAAGTCATTACAATATTGACTTCTAGGAAATAACTTCAACACTTCCTCCGAGTTCTTTGAATAAAAACCATCAAAACCAAAAAAATTCGGTCGTGATTATAAACTATTACATGTAAATATTAATATTTTAATCCCGACATATGTCTTCAATTGATTCAAACAATGACAAAAATCAAATTACATGTAAATAATTACAAGTTTTGAATTTGAATTCTCCAAAAATTTTTTAGCTGATAACCCAACTTTTTATGATTTATTTTTTATATTGTTTTTTACATTTATGCCTTTGTATGTTTTTTGTTTACCAAATATTCAAGTAACATTTCAAACAAGATTATACTGTGCAAATGTTAAAAAAAATATATATATGTGCAAATACACACATAATATATTCAATACATATTTAAATTAAACAAATTTTTTCTGTAGTTTGTGTATCCGAAACATACAGGGACTTAACTGTAATAATATTTTTTTTTAAAAAAAAGTCAAATAACTCATCTCTGATCGTACTTCCTTTAATTTTATGTTTTTACATTTTAGTTTGCATTTTCTTATTTATAAAATATAAAAATATTGCAATCAGATGTGTAGTGCGTGCACGTAATGAAATTATTATACAACATCATTTACATGTAATTGTACAAATTTTATTTTATTGGACATGTGTATAAAAACAAAAAGATAATTAGATTTATGCCATTATAAAACTTGGCTAATTTGAAAAATATCATTGCTAAATTGCTAATTAGATTTGTGCCGCTCTTAAATTGTTCAAATTAGATATATATCATTATTTTTTCAAAAAACACAATAAGTTCTAAAATGCCATAACTAAACCTGTCATTATAATGTAGCTAAACCTGAAAAAGAACAAACTTAGGTCCTACAACCAGTGCACAACACCAAATCCTGAAGCTGCAAACCTGTAAGAGAGCGAAATGAAAGCCAATGTAAAAATGAAATTAATTATAACAAGAAAAAATAATACAAGGAAAATTGAAATAATGTAAGCTCAAATTGATTTCACCTACCATGTTTTTAAGCTACATAGATGAAGTAAAGAGATAGGTTATAGGCTTTCATCTGTGCATAATTTGATTGCAATTTGTAAAATTCTACCTGAAATGAGCTTTTCATCCAGATGTTCAGAAAATGAGGATATCTTTGGTCGGAAAAAAGTATTCTTTTTTCTCTAACAAAGTAAGTGACTCGCATGACACGTGAATGATTTTTCCATTACAAAATAGAAGCACACAACAAACCATTGGAACACAACACAATTGCAAAAGAGGAGCACACAGCAAGCAAACAGGAAGCACAATGGCAAACATAAAAACCGAAAAGAAGAAGCACAGCTCACCTTACAACAGACTAAGAAGAGAAGAAAGTAAACTGCTTGCTAGCAGACCTTCCCCACAAGATACGTACTGATAGTGAGATCCACCAATCATTAATTTCTATCCCTATAAGATGCAGAATAGGAACAAAATGTAATAATGAAGCAAAATGGAAGTTAAAGCGTGAGCAAATTTAGCCTCTCACAGTCAATAAGCCTTGACTGAGCAAATTTAGCCTCAATTATATTTCTTTTCTATACTTGATCGAGCTCTAATTGAGCAATAAGGATCTATCCACTAAAGAACATGTTGGATCTGGATTTTAGCAGCACTGTTGATTCATCAAGTTAGTTGTTGGACCAAGACCAGACTGTTTTATCATTCTATTTAATATAAACATAGCATGAACTGACGTCTATTCTGGTATGAGGTCCTTTATTATAAATAACATCTTTAATTTGACTTGCTTATATCAAACTTCCTATATTACTCGATAAGCAAGACGCAGCAACGACACAGATTATCAATATCTAGTAAGCAATTACCTCATGAAGCAATGGATTAGATCATCGAAATTACTACTCTTAGAAATTAGCATCTAGCTTCTCCCATAATCTAACAGTAAAAATTTGGTCATTGAAGTGGAAATATTAACTGTGAAATATAAAAATAATTGAGCACTCCTCTCTTTCGATATCAGAAAAGAAAATGAATATTGCATAGTTGAATGATTATTTTGTTAATGAAAGAAAGAGTGCAAAGTTGAAACTATCCAAAATTCATATCTATATTGTTAGTAAGTGCTCAATTTTAATTTTAAGACTAACAATTAGATCAAGTAATCAATTAAACACCATAGATCTAGGCTTAAGGCCATTCACACATCAAAAACAATGAGAAGAGGTAGGAGAAATAATACCTCTCATGAAATCGCATTCATGAGGCTCGAATCCATGGCTTGGGAGTCGATGGCGTGCCTTCTCCACCACCACCACCACCATGGTTGTGTCGCCGACCTCGAGTCCACCAAGGAGATTAACCATGTTCTTAAGGTATGTGCTAACACACCCAAGAACAAGCCTAATCCCATTAGCTTTTTCTCTTCTAGCAATTAAATCTTTCATTTAAATGAAGAAGAGAGCTCAACACATGAGCAAAAGAGGGAGAAAAGAGGAGGTTTGTGGCAGCCACAAAGGGAAGAGAGAGGAGAGAAAAGGCTAGCTCTTGGAGCCTCCAAAGGGGTCCTTTTATAGAGCTCAAACCCTAGGAAAAACTTCTCCAAAATTACACCTCTTGCCACCCAAGGGGCAGCCACGAATTGGCCCTTAAATGGGCCACTTCTCACACTCATTTGGGTCATTAATTCATATAATTAATGTCCCATTAGTTTGCTCTATAATTGGGCTATATATTTTCCTATTAAATAATGGTCCAATTAATCAATATAACCATTTATATTAAAATGTGTTGATCTAAAATTAATTATTAACTCATTAATAATTATTTTGGGATTAGATAATGCATTAATTTATTTCTATATGATCTCTTTGACTTAATTGATTATAACGGTTCATAACGGTATATAATTAATTAATCAACTCATCATATTTCCGCAATTCTCACTGTTGCAAATAAATAGATAATGCATTGTATGGTCAAAGTCCTATTTGTGTGACTCTTTGAGGATTTATGCTATGTTGGCCATGGAGAATAAATCACTATTTATTTCCAATAATCATAAGCGGTATCTAGCAACACGTTATGATTCTCAATTCGCATAAATAGTGACCGTTACAATATTTCAATCCTGCATAAGAAATAATAGTATTTCCTTGTCCGATTCTTATGTCACATGATATCATTGTATAATCCAAGATAGGAGTGTGTCATTCTTGCAGATTATACATTTCTTGATCTAGAGTTGATCGTCTAGTTTGCATGCATACGATCCAACTCCATAAGGGACCAAAACAGATATCATCACTCATTAAGTGTATTAATGATGGACATACGGTTTTCTTGATGAACAACTTTTTTCCGCACAATTCAAGAGAGCATAAATAAAGTCCGTATAGCAGCCTTTATCAGAAATCAACGTTAGACGATATTTATAGAACCTATCCTCATGTGGAAAAGTTGAACATCTCAAACATAAAATCAAACTCATATGAAATAAACAATGACACATAACACAATCCATATATTTATTTCATTGGGTCAAGTCCTGTACTATGTTCCAACAACATACACATATGCAATTAAGTTGGTAACTTCTTACCTATGATTTTTAGAACTTAATTATCACTTAAGTTGCATGCTAATCTTATCCGATAATTAATGTTCCTTGTTAATTATCAAGATTATGGAGGATTTAGATTTATTATTGTCATTCTAATGAATGATCCACAGAGATCTACAATTCAGATCCTCAACCTGAATGATCTGTCAATAATAAACTCTAGGAACAAATGATTAAATATCATCATTAACATAAACTAGGAAAATTAAGTCATTAAATATTGACTTCTAGGACATAAATCTAACATATATATATAACCTTTATAAGGCAGAGGAAGCATTGTTATTGATAAGAGCACATAAGCGGCTAAAGTCCCAATTGTCCTTCAATGCATTTACATCCAGGATGGCTCCCTATGCAGCAACATCATCAGTAAGGTAATGGATACGAATAAAATAAATAACAATGCTATTAAACTCACATATTAAGCATAGAAATACCATCTCAAATTCAACAGTGACCATTTCTTGACACTGTTCCACCAGTAATACCAAATCCAGATGATGTGAAAGAAATACAATGATACTGGCATTACAGCACTGAACAATAAAATGAAAATGTATTGCATGACAATCAATTGATTATAAAAAAGAAAGAAAGGAAAAAAAAAAAAGAACTAAATTCCCTTTCCATTGCCACCCATCATCAACAACTATCTCTTCTCTTTCAATCATTAAAGCAACAAAATACGAAGTTAATTCGAGAGAGAACAAAAAAAAAAAAAATTAAGTGATTACCAATAAGACCTGATCACTCTCTTCTTCTCATGTTCTCACCTTTTCTCTGTGACGCAATGGTCTCCTATGCCTTCCTTTATTTTTATTAAATGAATTTACCGTAATCTGAATTGGAAAAAATAAGATTTCACATTAATTTCAATTAAGTTCAGAATGTTGGAAATATAAACTCAATTAAGTGTTTTGAATGGTCAAAGAGTTTAATTATTTAGAGTTACAAGAATAACTCTTAGGAAATTGTTGTTATTTATTGAAGACTATGTTGTTTAATTAGATGATTGAATGTTAGTTAATGAAAGTAGTTGAGTTTGTATCTATATAAGCAATGTAATAGTGATTTAGAATTTAGAACTTAGAGAGAACTTAGAAGAAAGAAAATATCAATTGAGAAGAGAGTTGTATCAATATATGAATGAAGAATTTCAGTTTCTAAGTATCTCATTTATCTCCACTATTATCCACTTAGCCTCATATTAAGAAGACGATCCTATCAGATTGGTATCAGAGACGATGGCAAGTACCGGTGTTTCGACGGTTGGGCACATGCCGCTGCCCCGTCTTACGAAGAGTAACTACGACAACTGGTGTATACAAATGCGAGCTCTCCTTGGTGCGCAAGAAGTGTGGGAGGTAGTCGAGGATGGCTATCAAGAGTATGCCGATACGACGGCGTTGACGGGTGCTAATGCGAGATTATTGAGGGAGAATCGCAAGAAGGACAAGACCGCTCTCTATATCATATATCAAGCGGTGGATGAGTCGGGTTTTGAGAAGATAGCCGGTGCGACATCTTCGCATGAGGCGTGGAATACTCTTGAGAAGGCATACAAAGGCGCTGATCGAGTGAAGCAAGTGCGGTTGCAGACACTTCGAGGCGAGTTCGAGGCCTTGAAAATGAAGGAGACCGAAGGTGTGTCCGAGTACATGACAAGAGTGCAAACCGTGGTGAATCAACTCAAGCGGAATGGTGAACCACTTGCTGAAGTTCGAGTTATTGAGAAGGTACTTCGCTCTTTGACAAGCGAGTTTGAGAATGTTGTATGTGCAATAGAAGAGTCGAAAAATTTGAATGAGATTACTATTGATGAGCTCTCGGATTCGCTGGAAGCCTATGAGCAAAGAAAGAAGAAGAAAAAGCAAGAGGTGCTCGATGAAGCACTTCAAGCGAAGTTAACATTGAAAGAAGAGAAACCGACCAGCAGTGAGCGAGGTCGTGGTCGAGGTCGCAGTCGAGGTCGTGGCCGTGGTCGAGGTGGTCGTGGTCGCGGACAGCAAGACAAGCGAGATGAGAATGAGCAACAAGGCTCGTTTGGCAATAGTCGAGGTCGAGGAAGAGGAGGTAACAAGTCTCATATTCAATGTTACAATTGCAATAGATATGGTCACTATGCTTATGAATGTCGTCATGAGAAGAGAGATGAGAATGACAAGAAAGAAGAGAAGATTGGAGATGGCGTGGTATTGCTTGCGAGCAAAGAAGCAACTCCCAATCAAGAGACCGTGTGGTATTTGGATACCGGTGCGAGCAATCATATGTGCGGGTACAAGCACATGTTCGCCGAGATGCAAGAAGTTGTAGATGGCCATGTTTCATTTGGTGATGCATCGAAAGTGAAAGTTGAAGGACAAGGTAAAGTTCTCATTCAATTGAAAAATGGAAGTGAGACTTTTATCACAAATGTTTATTATGTGCCTGATATGAAGAGTAATATTTTGAGTTTGGGTCAATTATTGGAATTGGGTTATACGGTAGTGATGAAGAACCGAACCCTCTATTTGAGAGATAAGAATGATAGATTGATAGCCCAAGTTGAAATGACTAAAAACCGCATGTTTAAGTTAAATTTGATGAATGTTCAAGCTAAGTGTTTGAAGGCTTGTGTGGTTGATAAAGCTTGGTTGTGGCACTTGCGGTTTGGTCATCTAAATTTTGGCGGCTTGAAAGAGTTGTCAAAGAAAAGCATGGTGAAGGGGCTGCCACAAATTGATCATTGTGACAAGTTTTGCGAGGGGTGTGTGCTCGGGAAGCATCCGAGAAGTTCGTTCCCAAAAGAAGCGAGCTATCGTGCCAAGAAGCCGCTAGAGTTGATACATACGGACATATGTGGTCCGATCACACCAAACTCATTGGGTAAGCACCGTTACTTCATAACTTTTGTTGATGATTTTTCAAGGAGAACTTGGGTTTATTTCTTGAAGGAAAAATCCGAGGCGTTTGCTGTTTTTAAGAAGTTCAAGGTGCTAGTTGAGAAATTAAATGACAACTATATAAAGGCGTTGAGGTCAGATCGAGGTGGCGAGTATATCTCTAAGGAGTTTCAATATTTCTGCGAGGAGCATGGCATTCGGAGGTTCCTAACAGCGCCATATTCACCTCAACAAAATGGCGTGGCTGAGAGAAAGAATCGGACCATACTCGACATGGTTCGTAGCATGCTGAAAAGTAAGAATATGCCAAAAGAATTTTGGGCTGAAGCTGTGCAATGCGCGGTTTACTTGCAAAACCGATGTCCAACAGCGAGCTTGGAAAACATGACTCCGCAAGAGGCTTGGTGCGGTGTGAAACCAGCGGTGTCTCATTTGAAAGTGTTCGGAAGTGTGGCTTATGCGCACATTCCGGATCAGCGAAGGACTAAGCTTGATGACAAAAGCAAGAAGCTGATTTTTATCGGCTATGATGAAAGGTCGAAGGCATATAAGCTCATTGATCCAGCAACTAATAAAATACATATAAGTCGCGATGTGCAGGTTAATGAAGAAGGCGTATGGTGCTGGAATTCTATGGAGGAGAAGTCGCATGATGTCGAGAAAGAAGTGCAAGTCATAGCGAGCTCAACTTCGACAGACACAACAAACCGAGCGAGTTCAAGTGCGAGCTCAAGTGCGAGTTCAAATGCGAGTTCAAGTGCGAGCTCAAGTGCGAGATCAATTTCGAGTTCAAATGCGAGGTCAAGTGATGACGAGGCGAGAACACCTCGAACCAGAACTTTGCAAGATTTGTATGAGGCAACAAGCGAGCTGCACTTGGTGTGTCTTTTGGCGGATGCCGAGAATATCACATTTGAAGAAGCCGTTCAAGAGAAGAAATGGCAGAAAGCTATGAATGAAGAAATGAATGCTATTGTGAAGAATGATACTTGGGAACTTGCGACATTACCCAAGAATCATAAGCCGATTGGCGTGAAGTGGGTCTACAAGAAGAAGCAAAATGCTCAAGGCGAGGTTGAAAGATACAAAGCGAGGTTAGTAGCCAAAGGTTACAAGCAAAAAGCGGGGATTGATTATGAAGAAGTGTTCGCCCCCGTTGCGAGAATGGAGACGATTCGCTTGTTGATATCATTGGCTGCCCAAAACAAGTGGAACATCTATCAAATGGATGTGAAATCAGCATTCCTCAATGGTGTACTCGAAGAAGAAGTCTACATCGAGCAACCACCAGGTTACATTAAGGAAGGAGAAGAAAATAAGGTGCTGAAATTGAAGAAGGCGTTGTACGGGTTGAAGCAAGCTCCACGAGCTTGGAATACCCGAATTGATACATACTTCAAGGAGCACGGGTTTGTGCAATGTCCATATGAACATGCTTTATATGTGAAGGTATGTAATGATGATATTATGTTTGTTGCTTTGTGATAGGGTCCGAAATGACCCATCCAGTCCAATTCGGCCCAGTCTGGCCCATAATAAGGTTGCCCTAACAACCTTGTATAAAAAGGCACTGTCTCTCTACTCAAAGGGGGGGGGATTCTGCCCAACTAGGGTTAGAGAAAGAGCTTCTCCATTCTTCCGCGTAGGGGCGGCTGGTTGGCGGAAGAATGGTAGCCTCCTCCTCTCTCAGATCTCATCCTGATCTCATCTTGCTCGCTAGACAACACTACCAATATGGGGTGTAACAACCACCGTGGGGTAAACCTCGCTTTATCTTATCTCGGACTTCCGACTTGGTACAAAAAAGGCCTCGTCTGAGGTCTTCTCTCTCCGCTTTTCTTTTCTCCTAGCCTACCGTCAACACAAGCCAGAGAGCCTCGCTTCTTCATCTGGTCGATCTAAGTTGTTCTTCTTTCCCACCCTCACTTTTATTGGCGCCCACCGCGGGGCGTTTTCTCTATTCCATCTGTCCTTCTACACCCGCTCCTTCTCTCTCTCTCTCTCCGTCTCGCTTCTAAGCGAATGGCGGAGGCGACGGAGTACCTGAGCCTGTTCGTGGCGGAGATGACCTGGTACAACGAGATCGTGCTGGGGACAATCGTACCAGGTGACGCGTGGCGGCGCTTGCCTCACTTCTTCCAGTCCTGGCTCAGGAACCACCTCGGCGAAAGCATCGTCTACTTCCTCTCTGGTTTCCTCTGGTGCCTCGCTATCTACTACTGGAAGCGCGACGCCTGTGTCCCCAAAGGTACTTCTCCTCTTCTCTCCCTGCCTCTATTTTCCAACTCCATCATTTGCGTGCTTTGTTGCAAGGTTTGAATGATTGTTGATGTTTGAAACAATTGAGGTGAGAAAGGTGAGGTAGTTTTGGATCAGTTGATGTAACCACACATCCTGTCTCGATCCGAATTCTTTTTCTGAAATAGAAAAAGTGCACATTGCTTATGTGTTTATAAATCACTAATTCAGATAGGCGAAATAATGAATGTTATGATCGCTGACTGAATATTAGTGCAAATTTGCAAATTGCATCCTTTAGCTTTCTAATTAGAGGCTAGATTTAGTCGTGCAAATTCCTGTTACCTTGGATTATTGCCTTGGTCGTTTATAGGCAGCCAAAGCGTAATTTGGATTCCAGAATGAGAAGTGTTACAAGAAATTACTAGCATTGATTGACTTGTTAAATTCAAGGGAAAATTTGTACGCCCAGTGTTGCTTCCTCAGGAAGCATTAATTATGATCATTTGGGAAGTCATACCCCTTTAGATTCATTCATCATAGAAAAGTATAAACTATCGTTTGGCATACAGCTCGATCACTTTGGCAGTGAATGTGCTTGCCTTGAAAAGCTGTTTTCTCACTCTTGTTAAGACTATCTGACTCTACTCTGTGCCTAATGGTGTCAGCCCTAGAAACTGATACAAGTTTGTGGTATCAGTCTAGCATTCTTCTTTCCCAATATGAAGCATTAATATGAAGCACAGCTTACCTTCAGGCTCAATTAAGCACCGTGCGTCGGCCCTTTTTGTAATACACGTATGCATCTTGCATTTGTTCCCTAAACAGTGCATTTAATTTAAAATGAAAAGCTAGTTGTATAAACACTTATTGCTATTTATTCAACGAGCTCAAGCCCTTAACAGGTGCTGTGTTATCCTGAGAGGCCATGAGACAATAAGAAAATTCTTATTTTACCATTAATTCTGGTCTCAACAGGAGCTTGGTGCTTTATGCATAATATATCTCACCTCAGTCTACAATTAGCTATGCCGATTGGCAGCTATGAGACTTAGTGATTCAAATATAATAAAATGGTATATGTCCTTGTTGTTTGTGCTTATTTGACCCAAATTCTCCTGTAATACATATCTATGTGGGGCGTATATTCATAGTATGAGAGGAAGAAGTTAGAAGTAGAATGATTTAAAGATGGGTTTCAAATTGTTTGAGTATAACCGAGGTAGGCTAGTACCTGCTTCTGTGAATTAAACTCCAACGCCTAGTTGAGGTTCAGATTCTTGCTCATCTTTTTGGCGATATGATTCATCTTTTTAAGGGTTTCTAACTTACCGTCTAGTTTACATATCAAAATTAGATAATTCCAAGAAGAAAATTCCAAGACCTGTTAATCTTGCGCCACTACTTGTTAGTTTGAGTATAACTCGGTAGGGTGTAGTATTTTGTAGCACCCCTACTGTCCAATTGAGCCCAAATGTACAAGCGGGTGTAGTTGTTAAATCACAACAGCATTATTTAGAAGCTGAAAATTGTGACTTGTTACTATAGTCAGTACATGATAAACTGACAAGTTGGCATTAAGCCATATTTGAAGCTTACGTACCGGGGCTGCTAAGCCATTTAGATGGCATATCCACACACTATTATCTGTGTTAATTCATAAATTGTGTGCGTGTCACTAAGCTTCTGCTTACCAAGTACCAATCTCATGTGTGCTTATAAATTATTTTGAAGATTTTGCACAGCAATGTGCATGATGATTTGTGAATTATTGTTGTTACTTCATGAAAATTCCGCAACAATAGGATGATCTTTAAGCTACGGCATCATGAGGATTCTACATAGCAATATCAGGCATGCAGATTTTAATTCAATGTGGTTCATCATGTGGTGCATTTTTTATTAATGTTTGCGCTTATGGTGAATGACCTGCAACGTCACACAAGCAATCTCTGCACCGTTTTGTGATGTGAATACGCCTCATATTTTTGGCTATTGGATTAAAATGCTTTTCTTTACAAGACATAAATTGTACGTGAGTAGAATTGCTCAAGTACTTCCTCGTATAAGAGAACGAGATCAAGATTATTATTTTAGTACCTCTTGTAAGGGAACGAGATCAGACTTCAGTCTAGTACCTGTATGGGGAACGACTTCGACTTCGACTCTCAGCATCTACTATGATTTATTTTTATGATTACAACGTGTCAATTTTGGCGAATTACAACTTGCAATTTTTCGACATGTGATTATAATTGATATATGATAAACTGATAAGTTTGTATAGTCATGTTTATCAAACAAAGTGCAGTTCTACCTCGTGACTAGAGGACATTGGCAATAAGTGTCGGCCACCTCCGTATGAGTGATTGGAGGAGTATGGCAATTGATGGGCGATGCAGCGACATCGAGCCAGCGTTTGTATCAACAAGCACATATCAATGGCACTACAGATTACCAAGCCAACGGGAAATTCATCTCCAATAAGGAAAGGTTTATTCTTCCTTTCTCCTTTTTATTCAAGATATGCAATTGAATTTTTTCTGCATCGTTTTGTGAAGTCATGAATCCTAGTACCTACACCAAGGGAAGGGTAGGATTCAGAATCCGAGTACCTACACCAAGGGAAGAGTCGGATTCAGAATTTAGTACCTACACCAAGGGAAGTCATGAATCCGAGTACCTACACCAAGGGAAGGGTAGGATTCAGAATCCGAGTACCTACACCAAGGGAAGAGTCGGATTCAGAATTTAGTACCTACACCAAGGGAAGTCATGAATCCTAGTACCTACACCAAGGGAAGGGTAGGATTCAGAATCCGAGTACCTACACCAAGGGAAGAGTCGGATTCAGAATTTAGTACCTACACCAAGGGAAGTCATGAATCCGAGTACCTACACCAAGGGAAGGGTAGGATTCAGAATCCGAGTACCTACACCAAGGGAAGAGTCGGATTCAGAATTTAGTACCTACACCAAGGGAAGTCATGAATCCGAGTACCTACACCAAGGGAAGGGTCGGATTCAGAATCCGAGTACCTGCACCAAGGGAAGAGTCGGATTCAGATTTTAGTACCTACACCAAAGGAAGAGTCGGATTCAGAATTTAGTATCTTCAACAAGGGAAACCATAAATCCTAGTACCTATTCTTAGGGAACGGGCGGTTTCGTCTTCAACAAAACCTAGTACCTATTCTTAGGGAACGGGCGGTTTCGTCTTCAACAAAACCTAGTACCTATTCTTAGGGAACGGGCGGTTTCGTCTTCAACAAAACCTAGTACCTATTCTTAGGGAACGGGCGGTTTCGTCTTCAACAAAACCTAGTACCTATTCTTAGGGAACGGGCGGTTTCGTCTTCAACAAAACCTAGTACCTATTCTTAGGGAACGGGCGGTTTCGTCTTCAACAAAACCTAGTACCTATTCTTAGGGAACGGGCGGTTTCGTCTTCAACAAAACCTAGTACCTATTCTTAGGGAACGGTTGGCCTCAATGTCAAGACAGTAAATAATTAACAACCTCTCGGTCTCTTCTCATCATATCTCAAATAAAAAAAAAAAAAAAAAGAGAGAAGGAGGGGTGTGATAGCTGAGCCATTTTGAATTAAGTCATCATGCTCTTCATCTAGGATAATGCAAGTGATTTTTTCGGCTTGCCTCTCCCAAGAAAAACAATCAATGCAGATTGTCCTATCTACACCAACTTCGTCGACCTCACCAACTTCGTCAACCTCGCCAGTTTCATCGACCTCGCCTATTTCGTCGGCCTCTCCAACATCTCCAACCCCATCAATTTCTCCAACTCCGTCGACTTCTCCAACCCCGTCGATTTCTTCAACATCTCCAACTCCGTCGACCTCGTCAGCCTCATCGACTTCTCTACCCCGCGAGTCGACTATATTAAAGAGCTCGACCACCGCGTCAAAAGGTCAAAAGGGTCACTCACCTCGTCTACAAAGATTCCCGGTACCTCTTAGTGAGGGAAAGGTCGATCTCGTCTACAAAGACATCCGGTACCTCTTAGTGAGGGAAAGGTCGATCCCGTCTACTAAGACCTCCGGTACCTCTTAGTGAGGGAAAGGTCGATCTCGTCTACAAAGACCTCCGGTACCTCTTAGTGAGGGAAAGGTCGATCCCGTCTACTAAGACCTCCGGTACCTCTTAGTGAGGGATAGGTTGATCCCGTCTACTAAGATCCCGTCTACAAAGACCTCGCGGATCTCGTCAACCTCGCGAGCCAATTATACTAAGTTTTCAGCTCGACATAAAATTCAAAAGGACTTCAAATCTCGAGGAAATAACATTAATTTCAGCTTTCACTGGAATTACTTCCACTAAAAGCTGGAGGGCTGGTGATAGGGCCCAAATGGCCCGGTCCGGCCTGACACGGCTCAATCTGACTCAGCTTAGCCTAAGGTATATAAATATTGCCATAATAAGATGGCTGGAAAGGCCGTCAGAGGGCAAGAAAATAAATGCTCCATCTTCCTTCCGCAAAGGGGGAGGGCTGGTGATAGGGTCCGAAATGACCCATCCAGTCCAATTCGGCCCAGTCTGGCCCATAATAAGGTTGCCCTAACAACCTTGTATAAAAAGGCACTGTCTCTCTACTCAAAGGGGCGGTTGGTTGGCGGAAGGGGAGCTCCCTTCATTCCTCTATAGGTGTTCTTCTAACAAACTCGCTTTCAGCTTTCACTGGAATTGCTTCCACTAAAAGCTGGAGGGCTGGTGATAGGGTCCAAAATGACCCATCCAGTCCAACAAACTTGCTTTCAGCTTTCACTGGAATTTCTTCCACTAAAAGCTGGAGGGCTGGTGATAGGGTCCGAAATGACCCATCCAGTCCAATTCGGCCCAGTCTGGCCCATAATAAGGTTGCCCTAACAACCTTGTATAAAAAGGCACTGTCTCTCTACTCAAAGGGGGGGGATTCTGCCCAACTAGGGTTAGAGAAAGAGCTTCTCCATTCTTCCGCGTAGGGGCGGCTGGTTGGCGGAAGAATGGTAGCCTCCTCCTCTCTCAGATCTCATCCTGATCTCATCTTGCTCGCTAGACAACACTACCAATATGGGGTGTAACACTTTGTATGTTGATGATATGATATTCATGGGGAATAATAATGAAATGATTGAGAAGTTTAAACTCGAGATGTCAAAAGAATTTGAGATGACAGATTTGGGACTTATGTCATACTTTCTCGGGTTGGAAGTGAAACAAGACAAATCTGGAATTTTTGTCTCGCAAGAATCATATGCAAAAGATGTGTTGAAAAGATTCAAGATGGATGATTGCAATCCGGTATGTACTCCGGTTGAGAGCGGGACAAAGTTGTCTCGTTATGATGAAGGCAAAGCCGTAGACGCAACTCAATACAGAAGTTTAGTTGGAAGTTTGCGCTATCTTATGTGCACAAGGCCAGATATTGCATATGGTGTCGGCTTGGTGAGCCGGTACATGGAGGAGCCAAAGACGTCACATTGGAAAGCCATAAAGCGAATTCTTCGCTATGTGAAAGGTACTTTATCTCATGACTTGTTCTATTCTTATACTGACGAGTTTGATCTTGTTGGCTATACGGACAGCGATTGGTGTGGCGATATCGATGATAGAAAGAGCACAGCGGGTTTCGTGTTCTACATGGGAGACACGGCATTTACATGGGTGTCGAAGAAGCAACCAATTGTGACTTTGTCGACTTGCGAAGCGGAGTATGTGGCTGCATCTTCATGTGTATGTCACGCGATATGGTTGAGAAAATTACTGAAGGATATGAACTTCGCGCGAGATCAACCAACGGAGATTCGAGTCGACAACAAGTCAGCAATCGAGTTGGCGAAGAACCCGGTGCATCATGAAAGGAGCAAGCATATTGATGTCCGCTTTCACTTCATACGCGAACATGTGAAGGATGGCGATGTCGAGTTGACTCACGTGGCGAGTCGAGATCAAGTAGCGGACATATTCACTAAACCGCTTGGAGCGGAATTGTTCAATCGTTTCAAGAAGCTGCTCGGGATGCGAGCTGGAGCATAATTGAGTTTAAGGAAGGATGTTGGAAATATAAACTCAATTAAGTGTTTTGAATGGTCAAAGAGTTTAATTATTTAGAGTTACAAGAATAACTCTTAGGAAATTGTTGTTATTTATTGAAGACTATGTTGTTTAATTAGATGATTGAATGTTAGTTAATGAAAGTAGTTGAGTTTGTATCTATATAAGCAATGTAATAGTGATTTAGAATTTAGAACTTAGAGAGAACTTAGAAGAAAGAAAATATCAATTGAGAAGAGAGTTGTATCAATATATGAATGAAGAATTTCAGTTTCTAAGTATCTCATTTATCTCCACTATTATCCACTTAGCCTCATATTAAGAAGACGATCCTATCACAGAACACTTAGTTGTGAGTTTTTTAACCAAGCATGCTATGTTTATTCTGAGTTTTTTATGTTTCAAATATAATATCACACACTCATCATGCACTGAGTTTGAGTTGAGTCACTTTTTGGTTTCTAAGTTTGCCCTTTCAAGTTCGTCTTTTGTTTAAGCAAAAGCTAACATCAAATGAGAACTTGCTGAAAGGTCCATGAGAAATCTAAACGACCAATTCTATCTATACTCAACAGAAACTCATGATGCACAAAACAGATGCATATTATTGATTTAAATCCCCTATTGCAAGAAATTATCAATTCTGTATATTGGGTTCTTTATTGTTTTTCTCACAAATTACAATGGACAACTAAAAATCACTCCAATGTTGTGCCAAAGATTAAAATTCTGATAACTTACAAATAGGTTTGTTGATTGAAGTCGATCCAGTCATGTGGACTCTAAATAAGATGTAGCATTTATCACTCCAATTGTTATGTGCATCAAGCTCTTTGTTGCAATCCTCCCTGTGCATATCTATTTAGTAGTTTTGGGTTCCATGCACTGACTATCCAAAGAAAAATTAAATTAGAAAACAGATCCAAATGTTAATTCATGTATATATCAAGTTCTACCAAAACTCGACTGAAATAAGTGAGAAAGGAGATGGCATCAGTTACAGCTTCTGACATAGTCTTCTTATAGTTTATGGAATGGCAATAAACCAGAGACGTGCTACAGATGCTCTTGTTCTGGGATTTTTTCGAATTTAGTACCAACAGACAGCCTTGTAAATTCACACGCTGAAACAAATTTCAATCAACATCTCTCACATACTAACATATGTAGCCATGAACTAACAATGAACTAAAAGAGGACAAATAACATGTGAAGGGAAAATGAAAATGAAAATATGATTACCATTTGTAAGGCTGAAAGCAATGAACGTGAAGGGAACAAAACGGAAAAAAAAAATGTAAGAGGCAAGGTAAAAAAAGGAAACACCACAACACATAAGCTCCCACGTACTGCAGCAAATCGATAGCAATGCCTTAGCCTCTAACCACGGAACCTGCAATCAAGAGGAAACCAAGCCAATCAGCCTCAAATTGAAAACAAATTGGAAACCCCATCCAAAATCAAGAATAAACAAAAAAAAAAAGAAGAATTCTAGTAATTTAGCACCAAAACCTCTTCACGCTAGCTAATTCTCTCATTCCTTCAACCTCTGCCATCAGATAACCGCTAGTTCGAGAGAGAAGAGAGAAAAGGAGGTGAGACACCTGGCTGGGAGAAGAGAGGAAGAAGAGGAAAGAAACGCCTACAAAATGGAGGCCACACAGCTGGCTAGGGAGGGAGGGAGGGAGGGATAGAAAGAGAGAGAGATAGAGACTCTGCAGGAAGTTTGTTCCAAGTTTAGAAGATAGAAAACGACACATATTGGGGCAAAGAGAACCATAACTTGGATGAGTTTGCTTGATGATTGATGATCGGCAGCGAAGAGCGCACAGAGAGGGGCGACAGGGCAGGCGGCCAAATACTCCTAAAGTACTCTACAAATGGTGCTAGAGTAAGGACTACGGAGGAACCACACGTCGAAAGAAAGAGAGAGACGGGCTGACCATCCCACAGAACCATCTAGAAGCCCATCGAACGGCTCAGATGAACAAAGACAAACCAACGACCAGGATGGAAAAACTGTTCTAACTACAGTAGCCACGTGCCACTCACACCTCTCCAAATTAATATATGTATAATAATGTATAATTTCAATATTTCAAATCACCGTAAATGAGGTGGATTTAACAAAAAAGAGATGTACAGTAGAATTAACACCTACATAAATCTGTTTCTTTTGGAGTAACGTCTTTTTGTTCTTCGTTGTGTAGGCAATATACCAGCACTACAAAACTATGGAAGAGGTGTGGTACGCAGGAAAATTTCGCGATGGGCGGCTTCTCTCATACAGATATAAGGATCCCCCAGAACCTTCAACGATTTTAGCAACGAAGGTACAAACAATAGCATTAGGCTCCGTGCTTATTGCGACAGTGACTTTTGCTGCTGCATTCGCTCCACCAGGAGGATACAACTCAAGTGATGGCACACCAGTTTTAGGAAGAAAATATGCCTTCTGGGCCTTCATTTTGGCAGATTTTGGCGCATTTGCTTTCTCCTTTTTTTGCACATTATGGCTCATATTTATCGGGTTAAACGAGTCTGGTCATGGCTTGCAGAGTCAGCTGTACAAAATGCAGTATCTCTTTATGATTGCTTCAATATTCACTGGGCTGGCATTTGGGTTGGGTCTATATGTGGTGCTTGCTCCAGTAAACAAGGGATTCAGTATTTTTGTACTTGTGGCGGCACTGCTGTTGGCCTTTTACTTCGGTGCCGCTGCTGGCCAATTCCGGCAAAAAAAACGTACAAGGAATTATCCTCTCTCTTAGTTACACGGCCCCTTACCACTGGACCAACATTGCTTTTGTGCTACTGTAACACATGTTATGTATATATATACATATCTGGTTTTTCAGAATGGTATACCAATAAAAGCGGTAAAACCCCATCCTGGTGGCTCCACCGGTTCGGTGGCCAGTACGGTATTTAAAACATTACTGTTGGCAGCTATATAAGCCAATGGTTCAAAAGACACATGCTACTATGGGTTTTGGCCTGGATTTCCCCTTTCTTGACCGTATTTTTGTTTGCGTTTATTAAATAATAAATACTGAGTTTCTGAATTCAGTGGTTGGGGGTGTCATTTGCAATTATGTGTAATCTTAAAATAAAAAATGTTTTGTATCCCGTTTTTCCTTCGTATGGCAGCTCTTTAACCATAATTATTTGCTGCTGTCATATTTTCTAGTATGTATTGTATGTTGTCTTGCAATGTACAAAATTCATTAACATTTTGTATTCAAGTAATTTAGTCATCCTCTGTTTTACGTTATTTGTATAGCAACAATCTTTTTCGTATATTAGGAGGATCACATTCATCACCACTCAGCAGATTAATTTCCATTTTTCATTATGTTCTAATTCAGCTCGGTCTGCTATTGTATCAACTGACGTCTAATCTAATTATATGGTTCAAGCCAGGTCTGTTCTGGGCTTGTTCATATATATAAATGCGCCTCTGTCATATGACTGCCTTCGCTTGATCTATTCCATCTATACTAACAGAAAAAAGATGACTGCAATTTAAATAAATCCAGAATGACATTGTCGATTTTTTCGATGAATCAAATGATGAGTTGTTTTCTATTCATTTTTTATCATTTTCGTACAAAGATGTTTACAACCTATTTATAAGAAAAATCTTAACGGCTAGTTCCTAATTCCTAACGTTCTAAAAGGCTATACATAGAAGACTTGTAATTCTAATTCTCATTGCGCCTCTTTCCTAAACGGTGCCGATGATGAATGAGCCTCTGAGGCCAGCAGTCCCCTGATTATTTCTGTTTTAACAGACCCGACAGAGTTCACTCCGTGAAAGAATGGATGCCTATTGGAATTGATTATTATAAATATTTGGACAAAGGTAAATAAAATAATGGCGGTTAAATTATTATGGATATAATAGATAATAGATGAATTTTGCAGTTAATCGAAGGAATCCACGAGCTATAATTTCGTCCATCAAACTTATTTACATTAGATGTATCGTCATCATTTATTTTTCACTAAAGATTCGTACTAATTTGAACAGTGGTTTGTTAATTCTTAGATATCAATTTGTAGCTTGAAAACGTTAATTGTTAGATATCAATAACATGACATCAAGTGTCATCTACATGATTTTTTAATGTATACGAATGGGCGCTACTAGAATCGTTTTCGCCAGAAGGAAAACGGATTCCTCTTTATATTGAACTCGAACCTGATTTGTCCGCAGTTCTGTATAATATACCTCACCCACTGCTATGGAAATTAGATCTTTATTCTCAATTTTTCTCAGCCAATTGTCAAGGCATTGAACAATCGGTATTTATTCTGTCATACATTGATGTCAACTGCACTATTAACTGGACCATGTCCAAGGAAACAGTTTATAGCATTTTTAAACTAGACACCTAGTCCCTCGATAGTCACTTCTTAACAGTCAGCAACAACAGCCTAATCAGAAGTCTTACTGCTCTAAAAATGCTGACTCAGCGAGGTCGATAGCGCGAGCTAGAGCGGCAGCCTTGTTTTCGCACTCTTGTTGCTCATCTGCCGGTACACTATCAGCAACTATCCCGGCCCCAACCTACCAATTAAGTGTCAAAAGTCAAAATATGGATAGAGACAAAGCATAGGGAACAAAAATCTAAAGGTAAAAGGATAAATTTTGGTTTAGGATGGATACCTGCAAGTGGGCCACCCACTCATGCCGCTGCTTGGCATCCCTGTAGGAATACATGGTGTTATAGCGGGAGCCCATTGCAAAGATGATGGTTCTTAGGGCAAGGGCAATGTCCATGTCCCCCAAAAATGAAACCCCACCAAAGCCCCCACTGTATGGACCCCGCCTAGTGAGCTCCAGCTGGTCTATTAGTTCCATGGCTCGTACCTGCCATCAATCGTGACCAAAGAACATATATTACAGATAAAACCAGTTAAGAGAAGCCTGTTGCAGTGTATGCCCAAACAGATATACATACAGTATTTTTTTTCTTTCACTTTTGATATTCCTATATTAATACACCCTAATCAAGAAAAATTTCAATTTTCTATTTTACAGCGTGAGAAAGTTCAACAAGGTGTACCATATCTGGTTAGCTATCTGATACCATAGAACAGTACCAAGTATGGCTGACAATATATCATCAGTTTAAATGAAACGTTGAACATAACTCAAATTTTCTAAAAACAATCTTATGCATGCGAGTATCCACAATTTACTCAGAGAACAATATAAATTTACATTATATACTCTCATTCTGTAATAAAATAAATAAATAACCAAAAAGCAGTCAATGACCAGTTAAAAAAAAAAGGACGCCGGTGCCACGCTACTAGTTTGGCCATTCTATTTTGCACTCATAACGGATGGGCATACCATAATCAGGTATAAGTTACCACAACCAAGCAGGCGTGTTTGAAAAGAAAAGAAAATTGCAACTTACTTGGGAGCCCCGCTGACAGTTCCAACTGGCAGAGCTGCCCGCAGTGCATCCCAGCAACTGAGATTGTCCAGCAACTCCCCTGTTACCTCTTAAAGTTGTACACCAATGTAAACTAAAATACTAATACAATGCAGCTATTTTTTTGGTTGAAGACAAAGGAACAAACAAAATATTGAGCATACAGTGGAGCTAATGTGCATGACGTGGGAGTATCTCTCCACATTCATGAGCTTCTCCACCTTCACTGATCCAAACTTCGAAACCTAACAGAAACCAAAAAAATTTCATCATTTTGTCACCATGTAAAAAAATTTGTCCTCCGACTTACCAGCTTCATTCTAACTTTTAATAGCAGCTAGTTAATCAATGCATTTTCCACCAGATTACAGTAAAGGATTTTATCTATAAAACCCATCTATATGGTTCCATAAGGTTGATGGCCAGTAACCTAGGTCTGGCATTTGAGAAGTGGGAGATTCCTGGACCAGAATGGCTCCAACTTGAGTCCATTTTAAAGATCACACTTCCATCTTCAACAGAGTTTATTATATTTAATGCAATTAAAGTCGTAAAAAACCAACGATATTCTCAATACTTACAAGAACCAGTCCATTTTCTAAACAGAAACCCACTAACATGATGAAAAGTGGCAAATTTTCGTGGCTTCATTATAAAGCAGGATATATTTTGTAATATTTTGTTAGATGACAATTACAGAAGCAACACTCAAGAGAGCTCAAACCTTTCCAACATCATTTCGTCCCAAATCAACAAGTATTATATGCTCAGCACATTGTTTTTCGTCACTCAACAGTTGCTGCTCGTGTAACAAATCTTGCTCTTCTGTTTTTCCCCTCTTGACTGTGCCGGCGAGAGGCCGATTCACAATATTTCCCTGCAAGGCACTTGCATATCATCAAGCAAACCAACTGCCTCTCTAATAATTTTAATGATGTTATTGATTTCTCTGCAGTCATAGGTATCTAATGTTGTCCATGCTAAACAATAAATGGATTATATGAACAAACCTTCTTCACACGAGTCAGAATTTCTGGGCTTGATGCAACCAAAATGCATCCACGTGCCTGAATATTTGCTTAAAATGAACAAAGAAATATAGTACATACCATAAGGCCAACTCAGTTAATTTTGAACTACAGATCACAAGATTGATTATGCTAGACAAAAAAAAAAATAAACATAAGTACTTAACAAATAATCAGTAAATACTAATGACCTGTAAATAAGTCATTTAAGGACTAGGATTGACAATCCTCAGTGCCCGGTAAACCTCAAAAGGATCAGCAAAGGTTCTCCTCTCAAATCGTTGACTTAGCACTATCTGAAATATGTCTCCTGCCAAGATATGCTCCTTTGCCTCTAAAACAGCACTTTTGTATTCTTCATTCGTCATTGAGGAATTCTTCAGTTTGGGGCCAAATTGGGAAGTACTTAGCATAATTGATCCGGCAGAGAGTGTCGGCCTAAAAAACAAAAGGAAAGGGAAAAAAAACATTTTTGGCACAGTTTAAGAAATTTGTTGTCCAATTCCTTAGAAAAAAAAAAAAAAAAAAAACAGACTTGCTTTCTCAAGAATTAAACAACCGTAGCAAAAGAATGCTCACACATTCTGATTGTGTATTCTGGAAAGAAATGTGTTGAGTTGATTCTTCCCATCTTGAAAGGCCTCTTCAACAGAAGCATACCGATCTAACCGCACCCAATGAATAACATATGCTTTCTAAAACGAATAAAGAGTACCAGTCAAGAATCCAACAGATATCTTTTACAAGCAAATATTAATAATGTTGAAATCCAGACCTCTGTCCGATTCGAACCAGGGTCCACTCAGACTGAATGGAGAGGCAGTTAAATGGACTCAGAAGAATCCGATCCGAACAAGAGTCTGTTCGGATCGAACTATGCAATGTGCAAGATAACTTTGTTGAAGAGTCAACACCGACAAACAAAATAAAATGAAGAATCTAGAAAACTTGAGATTAGTAGAGGCTCGGCCCATGAAATCCAGAATGATCTATACATGGCGCAAGTTCTAGAGACCATATAAATTTGATATAATGAAGAAATTTCTAGAAATACTTAGTATAATCATGTATGTATAAAGATGTTTAGTGTATATTCTAGAGATATCCTATAACCGACATATAGAGCCTATAAATATGAGTTGTGTATGTATTGTAGAGTGTACCAAAAGAAAGAGTATATCAAGTAGAAGAGCGAGAGAGTAAAGAGTGTATAGTTGTACTCCTTCAAGTTAGTAATAAAAAAGTTAGAGTGAAATCAATCATCTCAGTTAATCCCATAGCTCAAGTTAAATACGAGATAATACTCAACAATTGGTATTAGAGCCACGTTTGATCGGACACGGGCATAGGAGTAGCGACGTTAGTGAAGATTGAAGGAGCATCTTAGTTGATGGCTTCAAATTTCAGCGCAAGCATGGCGCAGTCAATGGTCCCCACATTCACCGAAGAGAACTACGACATATGGATAATCAAAATGCAGACATTGCTACGATCTCAAGGATTGTGAAATATCGTAGAGAATGGCTACAGCAAAAGAAACAGATGGAAGAAGACACAATGAAGGATGCCAAGGAACTATTTCTAATCCAGCAAGGTGTTGCCGAGAATTTATTTTCGCATATCATTGGCGCGAAGAAGGCGAAGGAAGCATGGGAGATTTTGCGAGAGGAGTTTCAAGGACTGCAAAGATAATTGCCATGAAGTTGCAGACCTTGCGAAAATAGTTTCAAAATCTACAAATGAAGGAGTCAGAGAAGATAAAGGATTACTTCACAAAAGTAATCGAGATCGTTAACCAGATGCGAGCATATGGCGAAGGTATGTCAGATCAACGAGTTGTTGAAAAGATCTTAATTAGTCTGCCAGAGAAATACAAGCATATCATCGCAGCAATTGAGGAGTCGAAAGATTTATCAACTCTTTCGATTCAACAATTGATGAGCTCGTTGGAATCGCATCAAGAAAGGCGGCTACAACGTGGGACAAACTCGAACGCGATGGATCCGAATTCGGTCGAAACTGCACTCCAGTCAAGGTTCAAACCCCACCAAGCTCATAGTAAAGAAGATTCAAGTACGCATAATTCAATGTTATGGTGCGATGTATGCAAGATGTCAAATCATGATACATCGAGATGCTGGCGGAAGATGAGATGCAATAAGTATAAAAAGATCGGCCATATAGTTCGGAAGTGTAGAAACAAAAACGTTGATCGAGCAAACTTCGTTGAAGAAGATGTGTACGAAGAGAGTATCTTCTATGCGTGACACTCCACAATTGAAGAGAGAGATGACATGTGGTACCTCAACAGCGGATGCACAAACCACATGACCGGCAATCGTGAACTCTTCAGAGATATCGACACGTCATATAAACCAGAGGTACGCATGGAAAATGGTGCTTTAGTTAAAGCAAAAAGAATGGGTAGTATTGCCATCAAAACTAAGTTAGACCCGAAACTTATTCGAGACGTGTTATATGTACCAGACTGGAAGCAAAATATGTTAAGTGTGGGACAGTTAGTTCAAAATGGATATGCGATCCATTTTGAAAATGGAGGTTGCAAAATAATAGATAGGAAAAATAAAAATATGGTGATAGCAAATATTTTTATGGAGAGATTTAGAAACTTCCAGATATGCTCCACAACCACCGGTAGAAGAAGAAGCACAATTTGCTTTGAGGGCCCAAGTAATCAACGATCCCGTCAAAGTCAAGAAGATGGCAAGTGATAAAGAGAAGAGCATACATAAGGGGGAGCTTGACAACAAGGTATGTGTAAGACATCTCATCAAAGAAACATAGTGTGCTACAATTGTGGAAGACGAGGTCATTATGCACGAGAATGTTGGTACAAGAAAGCGTTTAAGAGCAAGACTTCAGGAGCGAGTAGCACGGTAAAGCAACAAAAAGCGCAATCGAAGTTCACTCAGAAGGACGAGCAACTAGCCGGTAAGAAAGTGTTATACAAGAAGAAGTTTAAGGAGGAATCGACATATCAAGATAAGATCGAGTCGGTGCTGAGAGGGAGTGTTGAAGAGTCAACACCGACTCAACAAAATAAAATGAAGAATCTAGAAAACTTGAGATTAGTGGAGGCTCGGCCCATGAAATCTAGAATGACATATACATGGCGCAAGTTCTAGAGACCATATAAATTTGGTATAATGAAGAAATTTCTAGAATTACTTAGCATAATCATGTATGTATAAAGATGTTTAGTGTATATTCTAGATATATCCTATAACCGACATATAGAGCCTATAAATATGAGTTGTGTATGTATTGTAGAGTGTACCAAAAGAAAGAGTATACCAAGTAGAAGAGTGAGAGAGTAAAGAGTGTATAGTTGTACTCCTTCAAGTTAGTAATAAAAGAAAATTAGAGTGAAATCAATCCTCTCAGTTAATCCCATAGCTCAAGTTAAATACGAGATAATACTCAACAAAGTTATTTCAGTTCGGTTCAAACCAGGATCACTCGGATCGAACTATGGAGAAGAAAAGGGATCCAATGTTGTGTTCGGTCCAAATTGTTTTGACTCGGTCCGGATAGGAGGCGCCACCTAGCATATTTGGTAGGATAAATTTTCTATTCTGTCAAATCCTTCAAGAAAGGAAGGCTGCATATAGGATTAGTGCCTTTCCATGTTGAAGAGGATCTGATTTGCTTCAGAAGAGAAGAAAATCTCTACTACTTATAAATGCACGCATACGAAGGGTGTAAACAATTCATATAAAATGAGTAAACATGTCATATAAAAGAATGTTAAACAATTCTTATATCAATTATGGACCATTGATTTGTGTAATTTAATTTAATCAGTGGTCTAGATTAAGGTCAGACTTTTTATAGAAAAAATTAAATTATATCAAATTAGCTATTTATTTAAAAGGAAAGACTTTTTAGTCCTCCCAAATTCTTCATCTCGAACTCTTTTGACAATCGTTCTTCAAGTCTACCAATTTCTTCACTATCTTCTCCTGTAATGATCATGTCATCTACATAAATAATCAAAACAGTTACTTTTCCAATTCTAAACTTGTAGAACAGTATATGATCCGAGTCTCCTTGACAATATCCATAGCTCTTCATTGCTTCACTGAATCTGCCAAACCACGCACGTGGTGACTGTTTAAGACCATATAAGGCTTTATTCAACTTGCAAACCATCCTTTTTGACTCCAATTTTGAGAACCCAGGTGGCAAATCCATGTAGACTTCTTCTTCCAAGTCACCATGTAGAAAAGCATTTTTCACATCAAATTGATGAAGAGGCCAATCTAAATTAGCTGCAATAGATAATAACACTCGCACGGTATTTAGTTTTGCTACTGGAGAAAAAGTTTCTTGATAATCAATACCATAGGTTTGTGTATACCCTTTTGCAACCAACCTTGCCTTATACCTTTCTACCTTACCATCTGGACCATGTTTAATTGTAAACACCCATTTGCACCCCACAGTCATTTTACCATTTGGTAACATTTGAACAGTCCAAGTATTGTTCTTCTTGAGAGCATCCATTTCCAAATTCATAGCTTCAACCCATTTTGGATCATTTAAGGCTTCATCTACAGTTTTTGGAATTGGTATACTGAGGACTTCATCACTAAATTTCCTCATTTTTTCTGGTAAATTATTTGAGGTCACAAAATTTACAATTGGGTATTTGATCTGTTCATTACCACCCGTTTCTGGTATATACCTTTTCGGTGGAACACCTCTATTATGTCTTGGTGGTAACACATATCTGGGATTAGGAGAACTTACCTCTGGGACATCCCCTGGAGATCTTTGAGCATGTGGTATAGGATACATTTGTATCACATCTTCATTCTGGTCAGTTTCCACTTCATCCAAGTCATCTGCACCCTCATTCGGGCTGAATCCCAACTGGTTCGGTCCGAAATGAGGCCCATTCGGATTGGATTGAGATCCATTCGGACCGAATTGAACCTCAGCTTCAGTTTCGCTTAAGAACTCCTCTCGGTTCGGTTCGACCTCCACTCTGTTCGGTCCGAATTCCACCCTGTTCGATCCGAACTGAGGACAACTTCTCTCAATGGTCTCCTGTTTCAACCATATTTCCTTGGTTCTTTCTGTCTCCCCCTAAGGAACATACCCCTCATCGTGATAAAAGGATTCATTCTCCAGAAAAGTGACATCCATCGTCACATACCATTTTTTTGATTTTGGATCAAAGCACCTGTACCCTTTTTGATATAATCCTACTCCCAATGAAACACATTTGACTGCACACGGTTCAAGTTTAGTCCTATTCTGTTTTTGAATATGAACATATGCTACACACCCAAAGGTTTTTGGAGGTAAACTCAGGATAGAAGGAATTGAGATAAAGGTTGACAATTTACTTAGTGGAGTCTGAAATTTGTGGAGTATAGAGGGAAGCCGGTTAATAACATAGACTGCTAACATTACTGCACAATCCCAAAATTTCTGTGGTACATTATTCTCAATTAGTAATGCTCTAGCAGTTTCAAGAACATGTCTATTTTTCCTCTCAGCTACCCCATTTTGTTGTTGTGTTCCAACACAGGATGTTTCATGAATAATTTCCTTTTCAGAAAAAAACCCCGCTAAGTTTTTATTTACAAACTCTCTCCCATTATCACTTCTAAACATCTTGATTTTCCTTTCAAATTGAGTTTGAATCATCTCATAAAATTTTTTAAACGCTTTCACAACTTCATCTTTTCCCTTAAGCATGTATATCCATGTCATACGAGTGCAATCATCTATAAACAATACAAAATACTTGTACCCAAGAGCAGATTCAATCGGGGATGGTCCCCATACATCCGAGTGAACTAAATCAAAAGGTTTCTCACTTTTCTTTAAACTAATATTATAGGGTACACGATGATTTTTAGCTTTAACACAAGTTTCACATTGAAAACTAGATAAATCAAAACCACTAAACAAACTAGGTAAAATTTTCTTCATATATCCAAAGGAAGGGTGGCCTAACCGCCTATGCCAAGACCAAACTCTTTCTTCAGTTTTTGATAATCCACTAGTCAAGTTAGTCCTCCCAACCTTCAAGTCTTCCAAGTGATACAAACGACCTTTCTTAATACCACGCCCAATGATCTCCTTCGAGAGGATATCCTGAAAAATACAAAAATCAGGGAACATTAGAACCGCACAGTTCAACTCCTCAGTTATTTGACCAATGGATATTAACCGACTAGTTAGAGAAGGCACAAATAATGTATTGTTGAGAACCAAAGATTGTGAAATCTCTACATCCCCTGCTCCTGTAACCGGATATTCAATTCCATTGGCATTATATATTTTTTGTACCCTTGGTTCTTTTAAATTCCTTAGATCCTCTCTTACAAAAGTCATATGGTCTGTGGCACCTGAGTCAATTACCCACTTATTCAATTTCCTTTGAGTGAGAAAAGACATACCTTGGTTGTCTGATTTACCTATTTTTTCATTAACCTGCTCACTTGTGCTGGCTCGACAAAGTTGTACTCTGCCTCCGTGCTCAGAATTTTCAAGTTTCTCCTCTGTTCGGACCGAAGTCTCATCAGTTCGGACCGAACCAGTGCTAATTCGGACCAAATTCTCTTCAGTTTGGACCGAATCCATTTCTGGTTGTGGCTTGTTGACCACCACATAGGCCTGCGCCCTTCCCTGCTGCTTGCCTCTTCTGCCCTTGTACCAGTCTGGGTATCCCACAATCTCAAAACACTTGTCTCGTGGATAACCCGACTTACCACAGTGAGTGCACTTCAACTTTGCCTTATCCTGCCCATGAAAACTAGATGATCCTTAAGTAAACATAACCATAGAGTTTTGAGTGATACCTTCATCCTTGATCATAACTGTTTGTCGCTTGACTTCTCGACGAACAATTCCATAAGCTTGCTCGACGGTTGGGAAAGGTGTGACTTGTAACACATTGGATCTCAAGCTATCAAGACGATCATCTAGTCCATCAAGAAAGGTATACACCCTGGATTTCTCCAAATATTCTCTAAATATCTCTATATCTTCTGCACTCTTCATGGGGTTGGGGCGTCTAAAATCTATCTCCCTCCATAGTCCTTGTAAAGTACTATAGTAATCCTCCAACTTTCCTGTGTGCTTTACTCGAGACACTTGTCTATTCAAGTCAAACACTTGTGCTTCATCATTACCATCATAATACGTCGTTGCAAGGGCTTTCCACATCTCGCTCGCTGTCTCATAGCGCAGGTAAGTAGGCATGAGGGTTGGATCCAAGGAGTTAATCAACCAGCTTTTAACCACCGAGTCCTCCGCGCTCCACTTGCCAAAGGCTGTCTCATTCGGCTTAGGAGGCGCAGGATTACCCGTGAGGTGTTGCATCTTGTCTCTCCCTTTAACATACATACTTACTACCTCGGACCAGATCGAGTAGTTTGCCCCATCAAGCTTAATAGATATTGGCGAGGCAGAAATTTCAGGGTTAGGTGTGGCAGTAGGAACTTGTTGAGGAGATTGGGATTGAAGAGATATGAGTTGATTCATCTGTGCTTGTTGAGCAGCAACCAGCTCTGTCAATTTTTCTAGAATAGTTTTGGTTTCGATTTTGGTATTGGTGTTGGGATCTGTCATGTCTGCGGTACTTGTCGATTGTCTTGGATCTCTCAATAGTTCAATTCGAACCACGCTCTGATACCATGTAACAATTTCACAAACAAGAACCACACAAAGACACAAGAATTTTAACGAGGTTCAGCACCAATTTAGTGCCTACGTCCTCCACACTCACACACCCACGTTTTTCTTTATTGATTTTTTGTTAAAGCTTTACAATGAGGGAGAAGGAGAAGAAATAGACAAGAATTACACATGGCAACATGCCCTTTTGGAAATAAAATTAAATCTAATGATTTCTTTCTAAAATCTTCATTATTCCTTCTCTTCTGACCTATATCAGATCCTCTTTAAATGGCAATCCACCTATACCATGAGCAGCCTTCAAATATAGAAGAATTTGACAATAATTCCACAAATATATTGCCAAATATACTCTAGCGGTGCACCAGTTCGGACCGAAATGAAACAATTCGGACCGAAGTGTTCTGAATCCACAAAGCACAATTCTCAGTTCGGTCCGAATGGACTCTGGTTCGGACCGAACAGAAGCTCTGAATTTTAACAAATCGGTTTATTGGGATGGTGTCGGGTTTCTCGGCCCCACCCGGGTGCATGGTATCGTGCCTTGTCGGGTTTGAGTCTCGTTGGCTTTGCACCAGATACTGGTTTTCTGTTAATCGGGTTATTGATTGGTGAAAACTTTTACTTTTTGTTTAGTTTTTTCTAGTATCACATGATTCACATCTCATCTCATCTCAAAACATGCGTATTCCCAAAAGTCAAACCGACAAATCCCACTTGATTTGCTCTGCTGGTACCAATGCTAGTGTTGTGTCATTTAAAAGCTTGTGCTAATATCTGTGAGAGCTTCAAGTTAATTATCTAATATAGGGAATCCAATTTAAATAACAGGAAAGGGATAGCATATATATCAAATGTCGCTGTTAGGGAAGGGGATAGCGAAAACACTGGTGGCAGGAGCAGAATCGCTTGCTCGTAGCTGAGGCTGCTGCTCCATAGCATTGCATTGTGACTCTAAAAATATTGCGGCAGTTAGACTGTACAAAAGCCGAGGTTTTAGATGCATCCGAGATCCAAAAAATTCAGAGGGGTCTGAACCTCGGGCCGTACCTAGGACCCATTTTAACTTCATGATGAAGCTTCTATAATATGTCAGAGATGGGGTTAAGTGTTTATAAAATTCATATTGTGTATAAGGCCAGTTATTATATTGTAGTTCTCATGTTTCTTGTTTTGAATGCGAGAGGATAGCTTTTAATGTAAAATACATACTGTTATGTTTAGGAAGGACAGGACAAACTTAATGTGTCTTTTTATTTTTTATTATTTTTTTTTTGTCCAATTCAATTTGTAGTGGCTAGTCACGAAACTTTTCACCATCCAATATCATATTTGAATTTTTTTACTTTTTTTTCCTTTTTTCTAATTTCCTGTCCTGCATCTCTATTCCAACATGTCACTTCGGTTTTTATTATGATGGAGAAAAAATTAGACTTGCATGAACCCTAATTAATAATGCATATCCCTCTGTGTGGTTGAAATTACTTTGAAATAGAGAGGTGAATAAGGAAGCAAAAGGAAAAGATGATCGAAAATTGGCAAATCATTTCCTTGCATCGCCTTGAAAGTAAATAGATTGATTATATAAGACAAATCAATTTAGGTCCTTACCTCTGAAAAGATAATCCAAAAATTCTTGGTTCTTGGTCTATGTTTTTATGTTTTAGAAGACTATCCTAAAATTCACACCTAATTAATTATTCAAAGGGCTGGTCTCCGCATCCAAAAAACAAACTTGTCTAATTCAGCCCATCTCAATTTCTTTCCTCAGCTCGGTTTGATTCGGCCCGTAAAAGAATCAAGTGCGTATTAGTATCACAATCAAATATATATGTACCAATATAATAAGCGGGGCAAATGAAAGTTCATCAAAATTGCTTAGTGGGTGTGTTATAGAAGTACTAATCTATGGTTGAAATAACATGTTGGAGTTGTTTGCCAAAAAGTTGAAATAACATGTTGAAGTAGTTTGCCAAATGGAGGAGGCTAGGACAGGGGGGACAGTTTTGACCAACCATATAGAATTATAAGATGATCCATAACAAAATTCCTCATGGATTTCAAATTAGCTCAGAGTTGGATAGGGTGCTTTTCCTCATTAAAGTTTTCACATAACATGAGAACTAACCTTAGGAAAAAAAAATAAACTTAGGGACAGGGATGCAATGGTCCTTTTCTTTTAGCCTATTCAGCTAAGATTAGAATAAAGTAGAAAGAAAAAAGTAAAAACAAATTCAGGACAGGGAAGCAGTGGTCTTTTTCATTTAGCCTATTCAGCAATTGTTAGAATAAAGTAGAAAGAGAAAAGTAAAATCAGAATTGTACTATAAAATTCTAAGAGTGTTTAGCAACATTAGAATAAAGCATTGAAATATTGTGGAAAAGGTTAAGTGTGAATGACAATAATGCTCCCACTTATTAATTCTGGTTTTGTATTTTCTTCCGGGGAACAAAAACTAGATTCAATTATCTAAAAGAATTGAGATACGTTTTCAAAGTTCCAGAACAAAGGATCAGCCTTGTAAAGGTAAACAAAATTAGAAGTTCAGAAGGAAATAGAAAATCAAATTAATTAACTAACAAACAAAAGAGAGAAGTTGAAATTATACTCAAATTCTAAAAGGATGCAGACACGCGAATGCTGGTCGGAGCTATATTCCTGTACAAGATATACAAGAAGCAAATGGAAAGCGTAGTTTGAAAGTTTTTTTAAAAATTCTACAATTAACAGAAGATATTTTTTTTTACGTCGGCAAAGATATTATAATAAAGGATCATATTGGACGGTTTGGAACGATCATTTTGAAGTAGCTTTAAAAATTTAGATAAGTATGCACCGGAACTCCGGTACACACTACCAAGAAAACATCATATTATAAATTATGACTACTAAAATGGACTAGCCACATAATTAGTCGAATTTAGTTTTTTGAAATGAACCTTTAGCGCCACTAATAGAAATGATCACGTCATGATCTCCAGCGGCAGTTATTAGAAAAAAAAAAAAATCAATCTTTTTTAATGACACTTTTTAACGACGGCTTTTAAAAAATTTTAACGGCCTCCTCCATTAACGACTCCTCGCCAACCGCAGCTTTTTAGCCCATAAATATTGCCGCAAAAAAAAAAATATATATATATAGTGGTGACTCGTTACACAAACGACATATGGTCAATACAACTTTAAAGAAGCCTCATGATGAATTATGCATTCATTCATAATTTCATTTGGTATAAAAAGAAGAGGACAATTGCGCATAATGAATCATGCAATACTTATTATCAAATACTATACCCTTCCACATATGGAGAAGAATAGTCACCCATCCAGAACACGGCAAGAACGAATTTAGAATATACATATAATATGATGAGAGTTTCAATATCACTACTTTTTTTTTATTTTGTGAATATTTTAAAATTTAAATTAAAAATTTTGAATTCAAACTGCTAATGTTGTAAAGTTTCACGAGCAAAATATTTTCATAAATTTTAAAATTATTTGATACTTAATCAAAATGTCAAAATTAATGTATCTCACATATATGATAAAATAATTTCATCACGTTCATGTTTTGATCTCTTGATGTAAATAAACTTCAAAAATTTTATGAAAACACAATGCTTGTTTAATTAAACAATTAGATCAATTAATGGTTTCAATTTGAATTTGAGTATCAAAATTTGAAATAGTAATAAATAAAAAGTTGTGATATTTGCGGCGAAAAAAATTTGTAGCATTGAAACTCTTCATACAGTACATGCTTACGAACTAATATTCGAATTCAAGACAGCTATACACATCACACTTGTTTTTATTCCTTTCTTGAAGTTAGAAGATGCTGGTTAAACGAAAAAGAAATAATTAAAGTATAAGAAAAAGCGTTTATAACTTTTATATCACGAGATCTCTCATTTATGTCGAGTAAACGAGCGGTACAACATATTTCTTTAATAATATAATAATAATAAGTTAAATTCGGCTTGTACTTTCAATAACCATGTATAATTAAGTTTGTCCTTCTTGCTATTAAGAATGATTTGATCCGCATTCTGGCATTATTGTAATATGTGTGAGCCTTCTATCAAATCAAATGGTAGGAATTATTATTTTAATTACTTTTTTTAAAAAAAAAAAAAATCTGATTTCAGTTGTCCGAATTTTTACCGTACAACTGAAAAATATGCACAATGTCATTTTTCGCTCTCGTCATTTCTACGACACCGGGTGCGCGCTGTCATCAGGCAACCCTCACCTTATATATTGCAACAAGCTCATGGTTAGAATCGGCGACCAACGATCCGACTTTTAGCGATTTAGATCAGGTCGCCATTTGGCGGTCTACTTATTGGTCTCTGTTAGATTTTCGTGGTACTAAATGCATATCTAACCTATAAATCATAAATCACAAGTAATTAGATATACCGTAGCGGAAATTGATCGATTAGCCTAGATGCTTCTTGAAAGCGGTGCTGCAACCCTTGTCTCACGCCTTATCTTCCTCCTTATGCTGCCGGTACACCACAACCTCAAGTTAGGACTTGGCGTCACCTCTCACGATTCCAAGAGCCGGTCGACTTGTGCGTGTGCTTCATATTGCTCTCCAAGCAATAGGATGGTCTCTTCCCTCTCAATCACGAGCTCTCTCTTTCTGGTGGTTATTACACACAATGGCAATTTTCAGACACACCAGGTCGTGATTAGAAGAGGGGTATTTATACAGCCAACCAGAAACGTCTAAAATAGACTTTCCAGAATTATAGAACCGACATAACTGAGGCGGTCCGTTCCATACTTAGAACGGTCCGTTATGTCGTTCTATTTTGGTCCGTTCTGTAATTGGAACATACCTTTCCAATTATACAAACATACCTTTCTAATTATGGCTCCACACTATTTCCAACAGTCTCATTCTCAAGGCAAGTACTTGGTACTTCGTGAAAGTGAAGGGTCCCTAGGCAGCAGAAAACAAGAGAGGTAGAGATGGTTTACTCAATGCAGCGCCATTAGTTGGTATATAGTACCTCTTTTATTTTTTATGTATTATTTGTATTTCGACTTTTCGAGTAAAATTCTCAATTAATGAACAGTGCCATATTAATTAAAAACATTTGATGGATTTTTATTAAGTATAATTCTCATGACAGCGCCAAAAAATTGTATAAATTTTAAAAAATCTGAACAAATTAATGTATCTAAGTTGAACATATATAGGTTAATAGGTACTGTGTGATCGAATCTGAACCAGTAAGTTGCGCATAGGTTCTGTCTGATCGTGTGTGATCGAGTCTGTACATTTAATCTTTTGTTTCTCTTTTCTTTTTCTTTGTTTCTATCTCTGTACCAATAATTTTTTGGTACAATGAAATAGTCGCTAGGATGAGATTATCGTCTCCATACCTTCAAACCAAAAAGAAAAGACCAAATTATATTATTTATCTTATACTTGTATTAATAAAAAAAATTACAATTTGTATTTATCTCATGGCAGCGCCAACAATTTTTTTTTCTAATATTGTATTTCATTTATCTTATTTGTATAATAAGAAGATACAATGCACTCATAACTTTCTAGTACCAACAAATTTCTCATACTAGCAGGGGCACTGCTTTGAAAGATAATGCAATTCCTAAGTAACAGTCAAGAAAGCCGTTTTGTCATATTTAGAAAGAGAATAAGCAAAATTGACTATATCTTGGATGTTTTTTCCATTCCATATAGTACTAATTAACATCCCCAATCCGATACCAGATAGGGTGTGCCTATTCACATTTCACAAACAATTGACTCACATTTTCTTCATGACAGCAGATGCCGAACCATTTAAGTAACCTTCACCTTGTAGATAATTACATATATATATTCCCAGAAATTGGAGCATAATTAACATTACATCTATGCAGAATGTCAGGTCGAGCAAAATTAAAGATCACTGTACTCAATCAAAGCATCGTGAACCAATAAAAGTGCTGAGTCTGAAATTGGCACCAGCTCTGATTTTGCTTACTAGCATGCTGAGATCCTCTTAAAAACCGGTCATTCTCAAGCTGAGGCGTTAAACATGGGTTCCGTTGCTGATCCTAAACAGATAGAGGATAGCATTCTTTTTCCAGAGATAGATCCTTCCCGTGGAAAAGAAGAAGCTCAAATGGACGAGCTCTCAGCGCACACTCATGTGTATGGAGCTTCTCGAAGCAGCACTAAATGGCTGTAAGAACACTTTAACTCAACTTCTTGGGTTAGATGTAGGAGAGAGCCCTGATTCTGCGCATGTTACCATTGAGGCTCCAGATAATGCCCTTAACCAAGCCGGAAACCTCCAGAGCACAACTTGTATGGGGAACACTGTTCTCCACATACTTGCTACCAATGGACACTCTGAGCTTGCACTAAAGACCTATATTAAGGATAAATCCCTGTTGGAGGTATGCAACAATACAGGGGAAACAGCCCTGCATTGTGCAGCACGATATGGACATAGTAGTGTAATTTCCGAGCTAATTAATAAAGCTCATGCATTGGAGCATGATTTGAAGGACACCCTGAGGAAGAAGAACAGGCGTGGGGAAACAGCATTGCATCAGGCAGCAAGGCACGGTCACAAAGACACTGTTCAGACATTAATAATAGAAGATCCAGAATTGGCAGGTCAGGTCAACAAGAACGATGAATCGCCATTATACCTGGCAACGTTTGAAGGACATGTTTCTGTGGTTGGGTTAACCGTGCAACATTTATGCCATAGAGAAATCTCGCCTGCGTACTACTCAGGGCCACAGAGAAGGACTGCACTGCATGCAGCTGTGTTAAGAGGAGCAGAAGGTACTGGTATATATGCAGCACAAATTAACTTACTATCAACATGTTCGTTTTGTTAGTGTTATATTCTCAATAAGCAATTGCAACTGGTAATTACAGTCCACTGATTTGTGTCTCTAGAGCAAATACATGATCGATGTCATAATGTATTAATTCGAGAGTTTGAAATAATAACATATGATAATCTTTCATAGCAATGTTGTTAGAGTTTGGCTAAAATAAATCGGACTAACAGACTATATTCAAATTGGGAGCTTGTATGGTCGATTTAAATTACTTAAATTGATCTTCATATTTTAATCTTGCGAATTTAACAACAAAACTTATTATTTTACTAAAATTTTCTTTTCTTATGTCATTTTATATTTTTAGAAATTAAATTAGTTCATAAGAGAATATTTTAATTACAACGTTTCTGAAAGTTTTTAAAACAAAGATAATAAAAAATTATTCCAACTAGATTTGAATTAAAGATCAGTTTAATTAAATTATTTGGATCAACTATTAGTAACTCAAAAATTCTAGTTGAATTAAAGATCAGTTTAATTAAATTATTTGGATCAACTATCAGTAACTAAAAAATTGAGAAATAGTTGCAATTGATGGACTCATTCGAAAGTCATGATTGATTTTATCCTGTCTCAAAACATGGACATATATATATAGAGAGAGGGATCGATGTTTGAATTTCCAGCTGTTGAAAATTAAACATTTTCATTGTTTTATTTTGATAAATCTATTCATCAATTGACAAACATCAGGTCTAGAAATGGTCAATGAACTACTTAAACTGAAGTCTGCAACATTTGCAAAAGAAGGCGACAGTTTCGGAAGCACGCCGCTTCACTATGCAGCATCAATTGGAGATGTCAGAATTGCTCGTAGACTGCTAGAACATGATGCTTCTCTTGCAACCTGCGATGATTCGCTTGGTCTATTTTCCCTGCATGTAGCTGCCTACATGGGCTATACGGAAATCACTCTTGAACTGTTGAAGTACAATTTAGATTCATGGGAGTTGCTCGATCACCGTGGAAGGAACTTCCTTCATGTTGCTGCTGAGAGTCCCGTGCATGGTACCATTAAACCTCTTATTAAAGAAGCAGGCAACCAGAAAAAGGATGGGCACCTGAAGTTGTGGGAAGTCCTCTCCAAGGCAATCTCTGCAAGGGACAGCGAAGGAAATACACCGCTGCACGTAGCGGCACGTGGTGGATACAAATACAGGGTAAAAGCTCTCCTACGGGAAGAATGGATTGACATCAGTTTAACTTCACCAGATAATCTAGCCTTATTGTTGGAATTTTGAAGTGGAGACATTTTCAGCGGGTCGCTGGAAATCCCAGCGGACCGCAGGACAATTCGCACATTTTGGTGTTCTGGTCCTTATCTCTATATATTCTCTAAAACAGATTCAGTTCTGTATGGATGTGAGTCATTTTCTCTTTAGAGAGAGACAGAGAATAGAGGGAGAGAGAGATCCACTTCTCTTCTACTTGTTTGATCGGTAGAAGCACTCGATGGAGAGTGAAACACCGCAACCTATTTGAGAGGTTGGCGCGTGGCAGTCCGTCTGGCACCGTGGCTGTGGATAGTGTGGCAGAACTCGTTGGAATTCGACTTCCAATCGTGGTTGTTGTCCACTAGCGTATGAAGACGGTGGTCGTGAAGACGTGGAAGGGCTTAGCGTGTCATGCCGTGAAAGGAATCGCAAGAGATCTTGGAAAATCGATTTCCGCTGCGATATGTGTTTACCCACGATTTTCTAACAGTGGTATCAGAGACGTTAGGTTTCTTTTCGGTAGGGATTGATACCTAAGTCTCTTCTCTATGGTTTCTGGTTGTTATTGAGTGATTTTGTGTGTCTAATTTCGTGATTTTGAGGGAGAATTAGGGGAAACCCTAAGTTCTGTCCAGAAACAGAATTTCAGATTTGATTGCCTGGTTTCGCGGAGGCATATCTCGAGATCTGTTAACTTGTTTCGAGTGAAACTTGTGGCATTGGAAAGGGATTGAAGTCTAGTTTCCAGAAAGTCCAAGAACTCGAAAAACAAGCAAGTATTCAGAGAGATAATGGCCTTGCAATCAGAGGATGTCAGTCTGTCTGGTTTCTGGAATTTCTGACCTTTCTGTAGTGCGAGTGGATTTGTGATCACATCGTAATTCGTTTTTCTGTCAAATTTAGACTAGATATAGAGCTTTTAGAGATCTTTTCAGAAAGTCTAAGTTTGCAATTTTTGGATAAAAGGTGAGTGAGAAATCGCACTCGCAAGTCGGGTCTGTTCTGGTAAGAATCAGAACTTGGTGTTTTAGATCTGATTTTCAAAGGATATTTTTCATACTTCTGAAATTATTGAAAATTTATGATTGCCATGATTGGATAGAGCATTGAGTGTGCTTTTCAGTGATATATGGAACATAATTTTTCATCGAAGTATGATCGAGATATCGCGGGTTTGAAATCAGGGTGCAGAATCTGATTTTCTGTCGATTCTGTAATTCTGCCCAGTTCTGGCGGGTCGCTAGAATTGTCAGCGGGCCGCTGATTTTTCGGTGGGCCGCTGAAATTGCTGGCTGAGAGCCAAAATGACTGTTGGACAGTCTGAGTGAGTAAAACACCATATATATAATCAGAAATTGAGACACATGAATACCAGAGATCATATAGAGTTAAACCACACTTGTTTTATGATTATCTGAGCGATAATCAACGGTTCTTGTTGTGTATATGACTTTATGCCGGACCAAGTACCGAAATGGGAGATACCATCTATTGGTGTTGTCCCATCTAGACTTGATGGCGCAGTTGAGTGCTGTTATCAAGGTCTAGAAAGTTTGATGATAATCAGATATTGATTCTGAGGGAGATAGAATGCCAGAATCAAGATATCAATATACTTTGTGTGAGATGGATCGTTTCGTGTCGAAACTGACCGTGACAAAGTTTGAGGGTAGACAACCAAAAGTTGGTGTGTCTTTATGATATCCAAATAGATTGTTTGATTTACAAACAGATCTATAGAAATTTCATTTGGTATAAACTATCTGATGGCTCAAATAGATCATTTGAAATATTTCTGATTGTCATATGATTTAACCAGAACAAGCATAAAAAAATTGTATATTGTGATTGAAGTTATCCGTTCGATAATTTCATCATTAACCCTTTATTATTTGCTTGTTGATGGTGATGGATGGTACATGTGGTACAATCTCACCTAATTGTGATGGATTGCATAACACATGTTTGTGTTTGCAAACTGGGTGAATTTAGATTGGTAGACTATTGAGATCTCATCTAGATTCTGATCCTTGCGCCAATTTGAGTTATGTAAGGGTATTGATGCTTAGTTCTTGTGATTTGATTGATTGTCCTAGACCTTCTTTTGGTCATATAGGCTAAGCTATATATATTTCTTAGGAATGACTAGAATTGTGCTGCATGGTTTTATAGTTATAACTGAGATGTTATGACTTATGAGAGTGCTAACATAGTGCTTGTCTCTATGTGGTTTTGGTTTAATAATTAGTAGTCGCTGATCTCTAGTGAAAAAGACATTGATGTACATGTATTGCGGGGTATTACAATATCTTATTGTCTTATAGAGGATCAGGATGAATGAGAGATCATCACATGTAATGCGTAATCACAAAAGAATTTGTGAGTAGTCAGAAACTGAGGGAGTGTAACCGAGCGGGTCACATGTCTTTCAAACAGGCCGCTAGGGTTACAGATTTGCAACAATTCTGCTCGCTTTGGGTTGCTGAGTAGTTTGTTAAGTTACAATATTTGTAGTCTCTATTTAATAGTATAATCAATCATTGACTGAGGATTGTAAACTCAATAAAATTTTGACAAATACAAGGAGCACAATGAGGTAGCATCTTGGAATTAAGTCAATTAAATTTTGAGTTGCATAATAAATGTCATAAATTAACACTTGAGTATTAAGTGATGGTATTTACTTGATTGCAAGTAAATCTCACTGTTGGTGTTGTTCGTTTTCTAAACGGACATTATTCATTTGGTTATATTTGATGACAAGTCAAGTAATTGATTGACATACTAAGAGATTATAGTTGTGAACTTAAATGCAAATGTTTCTGGACTTGAATGAAGTACTATAATCTGAAACCGCAAATGCTTATTCATTGTATCTTAATGTGGTTTAAGTTACATAGCATTTTGCTTATGGTTTAGATGTGAGTGTTAGTTGTCATAACATGAAGTAAAGTTATCAAATGGAGATTGCGATGGTGCAATCCTGGGGATTGGCACATGCAATTTGTTGTTTCCGTGAGGGAGACACATATCTTTACTCCGTAATACTTTATATACTTCAAATTTTGACAAAGTATAGTACTTAAGATTATTCTTTTGGTGTTGGATTTCAGCATTGAAAATGTGTATGATGTTATTTAGTACTTAAACGTTGTGATTTAAGGTACTAAATGTGCTTTCTTTATATTATTTGATTCGTGATTACATAATCTCATGAGTAGTGATTATTTGGCACACTTTACTATGTAAGTTGAGGGTAATTGATTGGATTTGATTTTAATCAGATTTTCAATTCAATTTTGCCAACTTAGAGAGATAGTAAGTATTTTGAGACAACTTGATTGCTTGTTGGATAAGTAATTTTGAGTTATGGAGATTTATCATGTGCGCTGCACTTGAAGCCTTATTTTGTCACATTCATGACTAGGCTTAATTCAGTCTTGAAATTTGTGAAATCTCTTTAAATATGTCGCGGTTATTTGAACCTGCTTGACAAATTTAAGAGTTGTGACAAAATAGAAATAGTTGGATGATTCACTATTTCTTATATCACATGACATATGGTGTTGTGTGATAGAGTTGAAGGACTATCTTGGTATAGTTCTTATAAGGCTAAGTGGCAGTTACTGTAATCTGCAAACTGGTCATACAGTATGCAACAATAGATACACAGTAGAGAGAATTTTCAATTATGAAATTTCTGCTCGAATAACACAAGCAAGTTGCTTGTTGGGCAAGCGAGTCGCTTCCACTGAGAGCGGGCCGCTGGATTGCCAAGCGGACCACTAGAGCTAATCAGTGGCAGATTTGAAATCTCCAAGTATATGGTTTGAACTATGAATACTTATGTGATCATAGGTTCAGTTGCACATGAGAGAGTGCACCTTCTCATAAATTTTTGGAAATTTATTGGAGAAGAAATCATAGTAGTGCCATGTAAGAGAATCACTTATAGTTTCTTATACAAGCTTCCTTACTGTGAACTTGACTCGGTTGCTGAGGAAGAGAGGGAGAAATGAAATAGGTTCTTCCTCACATCCTCGCACAAGTTCAAATACAGTAAAGCTTATGAGAAGATACTATATGTATATATATAAAAATGAGATAGAGTAAATGAAGTAATAATATGATTGGACTTATTTGATTTGTCATATTAATCTTTGGAGAACACTTGGGTTCTTGAGATTAATGAGGGTTTGATAAATCAATTGTGAGATATTAAACAATTTTTTGTTGTAAGTGTGTAACGATCCGTTTGAGAGTTCAACGATTCGTATGACACTGATGAGCAACAGAGACTCTGTTGATTATGTGAAACGATTTGTTTCGTGGTTAAACAATTCGCATGGCACACAATAGAGGGAGTTTAATTTGAGGAAATTATCTTGTTAGAAGATGAGTTTGCCTCACATAGCTTATTCTAAGCAATAGATATGCCTGATCAGCATAGCACATGTGGTGCACTATTGGCTGAATGAATAAGTTGAGAGACTCTTGTTTAATAGTGAGATAAAACTTGTAATAAGTTTTTGATATAAGTCCATAAAGAAAGCTACGAAGATATCTGTATGATAAAGGGTTTGATGAGCATTATTGGAAATTGTGCGTTGTGGCACATTGGCATCCAAAATGTAATTTCTATAATTAGATGTTTCCCTCATACATGATTGAGATAAGTCACTCTAGTTTTACTAGGAGCTTGACATTAAAATTGAGCCATACAAAATACCTATTTGTGTAGGTATGTGAGTTATATATATCTGAATAGTATGACAAGTGACATGCTAAGTATCAAGTTTAAATACTTGTAATTGATTTTCCTCTGGTTAGGTAATTCATATGAGTGCAAGTATACTTTGTAAATCAAGTTAACTTGATAAAATATTGTTTCTTTATGATAAGAAACGAGTTTACTCTCTCGTTGTGGATATTTGAGTAAATCATATACTCTTTCGGTTTAGAGATGGAGTATGACTCTCTTGTTGTGGAGATTGAGTCAATAGCATATTTGAGTAGTCATACATGCTCTCTCATTTGTGAGATTGAGCAACTTGACATGATGGATAATCATGTCAGAGAGAGTTTGGTTGAGATAGTCTATACAATTGGTAGTTGTTGTGACTTCGAGGGAGTCGATAACAATTCATTGTAACAGTATGTTTATGATGCATACTGTGGGGACATGGACTAAACCAAACATTCAGATATTGATTAGAGACATGATAGCACAGAATTGATCTGATATGAGTGTATTCCTACATGGAATGGTTTGTTAGGATGCTAATCAACCGTTTCAGGATATACAATATTCTCTGAGGTTTTTCCAGAGATGTTATACGTTTTGTTTCAGACAATCCGTTTAGAGATCAGATCCTCGCCTGGATATGTACTTGAAATTTGAACATAAAGATGGCTTTATTGTTCTTCAAGTATATGTTAGCACTATATGGTAGTATGTTAATAGGCTAAGATTGGGGTCGCTCACACGACCAATCGCCTCTGACACCTGGGGTGGGCAGAGATGAGATTTTATCGAGCTATGTGCGCTTAGTCGAGGAGGACTAAGGAGCTGCTTATGGCAGACGAAGCTCGTTGTAGCCTTAGTGTTGAGACTAAGATGAGATTTGTCTTCTTTTAGGCGAGTCGACATGAATTGCCCCCCACAATTCATGTAGCCTATAGCTAGCCGAGGTGAGAGTTTCCTTGTCGCTCGAGGTAGCGGACTTGTAGAAACTTTCAGGGTGAGTTGCAATGTATGCGGTCTAGACCATAGATGCTTTGGTTTGCAACTAGACCTAGGCTCGTACAATGAACTAACATACGTCTGTTGGATAGATGGTTCATTGTAGCACGTGTTCATACCACGTGTGCTTGGCGACGTTGGAAAATGAGTTGAGTAGTCTCAGGACTAATACCGCTATCTCCTCATTGTGTGAGTTCCAAACACGTACCCTCATGACTATTGACTATGTCATGAAGAGTAGGTCAATGTTCTGTCTACTGTGGTATGTTACCCATGGCTATGTATGATTCGGTCTACCGGTGTATTACTCGGAAAGCGGTTGATTTTACTTGGATTGACATGAGTGCGAAAGGAAGATTAATTTCAGATCGCACAAGAGAATTTGCTTGTGTTCGGACCCACCAATTTTTTGTCATATGGACATAATTGGGAACATTTGAGCAAATTAGATTGAAAGGGATAACACATAGTGGCCACGTAAGTGCGGTTGGAGATGTGTATGTCTAGTGCTTGATCTTGAAATAATCTAGGGTATGAGTATATACATATAATCTGCTTATTCTTTTAGAAAAGGGTCGAGGCTCCTGAGTGGCTTTAACTTTATGTTAAAGTGTATTCTTGTAGCTCCCGCATGCAGGTATATGCGCTAGTCGCACGGTCTATGTGCCGTATGAAGACAATGACTGCTTTCAACAAATGTCTCCAAGAGGGAGATGTTGGAATTTTGAAGTGGAGACATTTTCAGCGGGTCGCTGGAAATCCCAGCGGGCCGCAGGACAATTCGCACCTTTTGGTGTTCTGGTCCTTATCTCTATATATTCTCTAAAACATATTCAGTTCTGTATGGATGTGAGTCATTTTCCCTTCAGAGGGAGACAGAGAATAGAGGGAGAGAGAGAGATCCACTTTTCTTCTACTTGTTTGATCGGTAGAAGCACTCGATGGAGAGTGAAACACCGCAACCTATTTGAGAGGTTGGCGCGTGGCAGTCCGTCTGGCACCGTGGCTGTGGATAGTGTGGCAGAACTCGTTGGAATTCGACTTCCAATCGTGGTTGTTGTCCACTAGCGTATGAAGACGGTGGTCGTGAAGACGTGGAAGGGCTTAGCGTGTCATGCCGTGAAAGGAATCGCAAGAGATCTTGGAAAATCGATTTCCGCTGCTGTATGTGTTTACCCACGATTTTCTAACACTTATCTTATAATTCAGAAGTCCAAGTCAGCAAAAGTACAACTGATGAGAAATATAAGGTATGAAATCCTCTTGATTATTATTTCTTTTATTTGTTACAATTGATAGATCTTCGTCATGTAATAATAGAACGGCCTGATAAGGATCATCCGCTAGATCCATCATCCCCATCATCCGCTCATTAATAACAGAAAAACGCGTGGAGATTCCTAGCGCCATTTCCATTTTGGTCCGTGCTTTCCCCCCTTCTTCGCGCTTTCCCTGTTTACTCGCGCCCTTTCCATTATGCTCAGCGTCATCCTCTAGCTATTGAATCTAAAACTATTTTTGTTGAAGATACTAAACTGTTAAAGTTGAAGATCAACAGTTAGCTTAGTAATTTCAATAATTAGCTTAGTAACTTCAAGGGTAATAGTTTCAACTTCAATAGTTAGTTTAGTATTTTCAACAGTTAGCCTAGTAATTTCAATAGTTAGCCTAGTAACTTCAACAGTTAGTCTAGTAAACTTCAAGTGTAATAGTTTCAACTTCAACAGTTAGCTCAGTAACTTCAACTTCAACAGTTAGCTTATTAAATTCAAGAGTAATAGTTTCAACTTCAACAGTTAGCCTATTAACTTCAAAGGTAATAGCTTATTAAATATCGGAATTGCTTAGGATCATCCTATAGATTCTATCATCCCCATCATCCCCCTCTCATCTCCTCAATTAACGCGTGAATAACTATCACGCGTTAATGAGCGCATCCCCTCTTTCCTTTTCTGTTCACAGATCCTACGCTCTTCACCCCCTCTTTCCTATTAACTTCAAAGGTAATAGTTTCAACTTCAACAGTTAGCTCAGTAACTTCAATAGTTAGCTTATTAAATTCAAGAGTAATAGTTTCAACTTCAACAGTTAGGCTATTAACTTCAAAGGTAATAGTTTCAACTTCAATAGTTAGCTTAGTAACTTCAACGGTAATAGTTTCATCTTCAACAGCTAGCTGCTGGGTAAGAAAGAGGGGGACAGAGGGATGGATGGAGAGAGAAAAGGAACAAAGAGATGTAGGAAAACAGAAAAGGAAAGAGGGGGTGAAGAGCGTAGGCTCTGTGAACAGAAAAGAAAAGAGAGGATGCGCTCATTAACGCGTGACAGTTATTCACGCGTTAATTGAGGAGATGAGAGGGGGATGATGGGGATGATAGGATCTATAGGATGATCCTAAGCAATTCCGATAATAGAACACATTGAGATAACAAAAATAAGTAAGTAAATAAATAAACAATAAGGAAACAAACAATGCATGACATTTCGACGGAATAACCAGATAGACTGAGAGACACATGCACGTACGACTGCGACCAGTAAACAATATAATAGATTGATATAGGTATATTACTTTTTAACTAAATTATTTTTTTTCTGTTGAAATTTAATACATTATGGATTTGTTTGGTTGCAAAAAAAAAAAAAAGAAATAATAAACTACAACCAAATAAGAAATAAATTGGGGTACAAGCTTATTTCTTAAACTCAAAAAACATGATATAAAAGAATAAGTTCTATACCATGATTTCTCTTATTTATATTGTTGAGAAACAAAGATATTTAGGAAATAAAATAAAATATAATTGATGTAATTTAGAAAACAAACAATAGTCACAATTTTCTATTTATAGAAAATGACCGTTAAGTACATATTAGTGTATACCAACAGCATGCTAGGGACTAGGTAACGGTCACATATTTAGAAGGCTTATAAGTACATGTAAACATTCTTGTAAAGTTGAGAGAAATTAATAAAAGGAAATAATTTTCAATCTTCTTAACATATATGTAACTTATGTAATATTTCGATTTAATAAGATTTTAGCTAATTCATATTTCGATTTTTGTACGGTCAAACACACGTTATACATTAAATTAGTTACGTTGTAATCGGGATTGTGCGGCAGTGCATATGTAATTTTGATGGAGGGGGTCGTTTTTCAGTTAATTTCTGACCTGCAACGTGCACACAGCAATCCGTATGTTGTGACGAGTGAGAGACCATCACTAAGATTTCCTTTCACATGGAATTGACCCCTTCTAACACAAGTGTAGGCTAGCTACTAATTGAGCAAAATTCCTTATAAGAGGAAGAGTTTTAAAAAAATTCACAACACCATATAGGCCTGAAGGCCTCCACTCCATGCATAAACACTTTGTGTAATTCATCGTTTGTGAAACTAAGGATGCGTTTGGATTGTTTAAGAATAAAATTATTTGGAGTATAAAATATTATTCCTAAATGATTTTGAATAAGTTATTTTGCTCCGAATATAAAATAACACTCTAAATCTCAAAAAAAAATTATTCTTAAACGTTTAGGAATAAATTTTTTTTAATCCAAATAACAAAACCCAATTTTATTTTTAGATGATTTAATTAAATGCCTCATAAAGAAAGATTCCAAAGCGGACACTAATTAATTCAGCGTAGTTTACACAAAAATGTATCTTTGATTTTAATTATTCCACCTTGCTAAATTATCTTTGGCATTTAATTTTATATGAAAGATCACCAGAATATAATAAATAAGGGGTTATATATAAAAAAAAATTATTTGTAGAGTTTTAAAAAAATTTTAATAATTTTTCTACTTCAGAATATTTTTATTATTATAATTCCATAAATGTTTTCAGGCTTTTAATAATTCAAAAGCCTTGCAAGATATATTTTCTCATTAAAAAAATAATAAGGAATCTAATAATACCATCTTTTTTTAGTTTAGACATTTAAAATGTTGTATATTTTTCCAATTGGAAAAATGATTTTTTTTATTATTATTGTTTGAGTGCCTTCCCAAATTCATTTTTACCACTGAGGTACTAAAAACCTATCTTTCTGTTATTATTTTATCAGCTATATATTGCAATTGATATATATTCGTCCTTTGTGCAAAAGAACAATAATAAATTTTGCATCTGCTTTTTATTCTCTTGAAAAACAACAACAACGAATTAACCAACAGTAACCATTGTTTCATAAGGAAACAGATCGTAACCCATTATTATATTAAATCAAGGAAAAAAAAAACGAAATAAAACTAACAAAGAAACAAAAACGAACATGAAGGACAGATCCAAGGGAAGAGAGGACAGATGCATCCTAGGATGCTAGGATACGACTATTACAAAATATAATAAATTGATAAATGCAATGATAGATTTATACCTTCCTGTTGAAATTAATTATTTAAATTTGAAAAAATATTAAATTACGTAATAGTGTACTTATTGAAAATTTTAATTTGGAGCGATACACAAAAATACATTGCTAATCATTATTGTTGAGTCTTGAAAATATAATCCGTATTCCTATTACTTATAATAAAAGCACGTAACTAATGGCTAAAACAATTCGAAAGTGTAAATAATTGTTTAGTTTATTCCTATTCCTAGAAAGATGTTGCAACGTCCGACAACATTAACGCATACACTGATACACATGTAAAGCTCTGCTAGATCCCATGTGTTTTTTTTATCTTTTGCAAATATTCGTTGGATTCTACGGGCTACGGCAGTCCCAATTTGATTAAAAGTTTAAAACAGATCGTCATTTCAATTCATTTCTAACCCGCCACAAAAAGAGGACGCTACATTTCTAACCCAGCACCAATCACATGACTTATGGCCTTGTGGGCACTGGCTTGTCCTGGTACTGGGCACCGTGCATGCGGGTTGCATTAGGTGTGGATATTGTGTGCACCCGTCTGCATGAACCATCTTCCTTTTTCTCCTTTCTTCTTCCGGTCTTGGTTCCCCAGATCCATTCATCAGGGACGTGTGGACCCATGCGATTCATTTTTTTTTACCTTTGCACGCTTTCTCTGCGTTCTTTTCAATAAAAGTTAAAAACCATATAAACTTAAAAAGGGTCCACAACATTCATTTTCTGCCTTGTGCGCTTTCTCCAAGTTCTTTGAATAAAAACCATAAAAAAGCAAAAAAAAAAAAAAATCGGTCGTGATTATAAACTATTTTTAACTTAATTTAATAGGAAATTTGGATTATTATTGTATTAACTGTGTTAATAGGTTTTTCCATTTTCTTTTTCAATTTTCAAACCACTGAATCCAACCTCTCTTGTGCCAACTTTCAAAAATTATTAATATTTGCATTTCTATATTTTAATCCCGACGTGTCTTCAATAGATTCAAACAATGACAAAAATTAAAAATTAATATCAAACTTTTAAATTAGGTTGAAGATTAGATTTGGGGGATTAAAATTCCAAAGAGAAAAAAAAAACTATTAACTCAGTTAATGAACGTGTTAAGTTATGAATTAACTATAAGAGAGGAAAACAATGTAATGAGATAAATTATCAGTATTGAAAAAGATAACTTCTGCGTGTTGCAAATGCATACCATCGTGTTATTTTAAAAATTTTCATGTTATTCATTATATTTATTATTTTTATTCTGAAAAGGTTTTTTTAGTTATTTACTTAATGACTTGATATCTTGTTATTCGTTTCTGTTATTGTTATTATTACAACTAATATACAATAAGAAAATTCCATAAAATTATCAAATAATACTTTAAAATTTTAGTGTATTCAAAGAGGATTTTCGAAATTGCGTAAAATAAAATTTGGTACGTATCCAAACTATACGGACAAAACATATACAATTAATTATTATTTCAATATTTGAAATCACCGTAAATGAGGTGGATTTAACAAAAGATAGACGTACAGTAGAATTAACACCTACATAAATCTGTTTCTTTTGAGGTAATGTCTTTGTTCTTTATTGCGTAGGAAATATATCAGCACTACGAAACTCTGCAAACGGTGAGGTTTGCACAAAGTTCTCCCCGAATTTGGCTCCTCTTATACGCGGAATCTTCAGATACTTCAGCAACGAAGGTTCAAACAATAGCATTAGGCTCCGTGCTTATTGCGACAGTGACTTTTGCCGCTGCATTCACTCTACCAGGAGGATACAACTCAAGTGATGGCACACCAGTTCTAGGAAGAAAATATGCCTTCCGGGCCTTCATTTTGGCAGATCTTGCCGCATTTGCTTCCTCCTTTTTTTGCACATTTCGTCTCATATTTTTTGGGGTAAACAAGTCTGGTCGTTATTTGGAGAAACAGCTGTCCTGGACTCAGGATCTCTTTATGACTGATTCAATATCCATGGGGCTGGCATTTGCGTTGGGTCTGTATCTGGTGCTTGCTCCACTAAGCAAGGTATTCAGTATTTTTGTACTTGTGGCGGCACTACTTGTGGCGCCGCTGTTCGTCCAATTTTCCCCAGAACACATTCGACGATCGGTTTTGGCCTATATTGCCCCTTTCTTGATCGTATTTTTGCTTCCGTTTATTAAATAATAAATACTAAGTTTCTGAATTCAGTGGTTGGGGAGTCCTTTGCACTTATTTGTAATCTTAAAATAAAAATGTTTTGTATCCCGTTTTTCCTTCGTATTGCAGCTCTTTAACTATATTTATTTGCTGCTGCCATATTTTCTAGTATGTATTGTAGTATGTTGTCTTGCAATGAACAAAAATTCATTCACAATTTTTATTCAAGCATTTTATTTGTCCTCTGTTTTACCTTATTTTTATAACGACAATATTTTTCATATATTTGGAGGATCACATTCATCAGCACTCAGCAGACTAATTTCCATTTTATCTCATGTTTTAATTCAGCTCGGTTTGCTATTGTATCAACTGGCGTCTACTCTAATTATATGGTTCAAGCTGGTTTGTTCATATATAAATGCCTCTGTCATATGAAATTGTATAAATTACGTAACTCGTCCCTTTTTCGTTTCTTCTATATATGACTGCCTTCGCACTTTTAACTACACAACTGTAAGAAAGCATACTAATATCATCCAAACCGCTTGTTCTAGACCATTTATACTAAATTACTAACAGAAAAAGGATGAATGTAATTTAAATAAAAGTTAATTAGACTGTGATCGTACAGTCCAAAAGATTTAAAATCCAGAATGACACGACCGAGTTCACTCCGTGGGAGAATGGATGCCTATCGGAATAGATTATTATAGATATTAGAACAAAGGGTAAATAATGGTGGTTAAATTAAGCAAAAAAAATGGTACTCCTTAAAATATAAAAAGAATTCATTACTAATAAAATAATTTAATTGTGTTATGCTTGGATGATTACAACTCATGTGCCATGTACATATGTAGTAAAACTGCTAAGAGGCCACCAAGATATATATAATACCAACAAAATTACAAGAAAATACCTTCCCACGACACACAAACATTGCCTATAATTAACTTAAAATAGATAAGTATTGCTACTAGACGTCAAAAATTAATTAATAACTAGGGTTGGAAATCGAGCTTCGCTCGATATGGAAGATTTTAGTAATCTTTTATTATCAATTACCTGCAAACAACCAATATTCACTCTATTAAAATATTTTCAAATTTTATAACTAATTATTATTTACATTGATTATTTTTATATATAATGAGCATCAAAGAGTAGCAAAAGTAATAAAATAAGAAATTAAAAATACTGCTGAATAATTTTGTCTTCTCAGAACCTGAAAGGATTAGGATAATATAACAATGCTAATTGTTATTATTTTCTTCTTCAACATCTTCATTTGTAAGAGCCTAAAAGGTAGTGGCTTTAACAACCATAATAAATGTATATTAACGTCTCCAATAGCCTTTAATATGGCGTCCCCTGAAACAACATTTATACTAAATCATTCATTATTATTAAATGTCGTTAATTGACATTAATTAGATAATGTGTGAGACGTGTTGCACGTTGCGCTACCAATGCTTTCTCTCGTCTTTTTGTTGATAATTCAACAAAAAAAGTTTAAATCATGAGTTATGCTCTAGAGTGGTTTCACTAATTGTCATAACTTGAAATAATAACAACATTTAAATGTCAGTTATTTTTTAACAAAACTTAAAAAGAATATTAAATGTCTCTATCTAGCTTACTTATTTCTAAAAAAATAACGTGCCTCTATCTAGCTTTGTCCTCTGAATTTTACCATTCCAAAAATTAAAAAAAAAAGAGGAAAGAGTACTGGATTGTACCCTTTCTCCTTTTCAACCTGGTGTGACACTGACACCTCATAAGTCAGTTTGAAATTCCAACCTTTAATCTTGTGAGGTGGATACTGATAATTAGTAACGATTTAACATTTTCATTATGGTGAATCACTTAGTGGATACTGATAGAAGAGAATTTAATCTTGGTACAGATAAAATTGAACAAACATATTAGATACTTGTATAAAGTATTAAAGTAGCAAATTATTTGCAATACTTACTGTGATTCAGAACTAAAATTACCCCTTCCTATACTTGCATATAGAGATAAAATATGCGAATTTGCATTGCTTTTCAGGCCTTAACTGGATATACATCTGACAATAATTTACATCTAGGCAGCGATAGAAACTTGCAAATTTTATTTCATTTCTTCACTTTGTTTTTTTTTTTTTACCAGTAGGCTCTACTTCTAGTAGTCAGATGCTACACATCAATTCAAAAGAAAAACAGAAATAATCAAGGATAGGGAATCCTCAACATCCAACTCCTCTTTTGTTCATTTCATTTTAGAGAGAACATAAAACTATTTTCAAAATTCACAGCATGTGACACATTATTATAAGCAAAATGGGTCCAATTAATCACTGTTACTCTGCTCCAAACAAAACATGCCAACTTGGAATGAAATACTTCAACACTGAGAGTCTCATCCACATAATTCATGTAACCCTCCATTAGGGCACAGAAGTGATGTGAGTTAGGCAAGAAATGAGTTAAATTCAAGGAGGCAAGATGCCTAAAAGACAATTATTGATTAGATTGATGCACTTTTCTTTAAAAAAAATTCGCTGTTATAGATAAAATGCTTCCAATTTAGAGTCTGAATAAAGACAATCGAAAAAAAAATCAGGAACGCTAATAGATCAGACCAAATTTATGTCAAATACACAATAATAGAAAATCAAATCAAAGATTTGAATTTAAAGAAATAGGAAATCAAATCAAATATACTTGAACTCACCTCGCGCACACCATGGCCAAGAGTTGAGCTTAACCGTAGATCCGAGTAATCAAATATTATTGTCTTTATTCACCGAGTTCTCTGAATAAGGTTGATTCTATCAGTTGATAACAGGTAGGCATTTTTTTAACTTGTTAGTATCTATTACAATTGCAATCGTTGTGAATTTAAATTCAAGTGTCTCAAACAATAAACTCAGACTTTCAATATTTTTTTTGTTACAACATGCCAGAGAATGTCCAATATTTTTATTCTCTCCAGTATTTACAGGCACTCCATCAAAACATATATGGCATAAATGAAGAGCCTCTTCGTTTGTATTTTTATTCAGCAATTAATAAAGAACAATACACAAAATTAAGGACAGTGTTATTTAGGAAATGAAAGGTTAATGCAGACTCTTATGAATAGTAATGTAAAAAAAAACTGTCAACAAAGATGGACAGAAATAAAGATAATACCAAAAATCATTTTCTATTGATCTTAAATGGTCATTTTTTAGTTTTTGCTCATTCTCTTTTCTTACTGCATTCTAAATTTTTGTTGGTCCATAAGGCAAAGATTAACGTGCCTGTACAAATCTGCAGGTTATCTTCTATTTCTATATTGTTTCTCTGCAATGATAGATTCTCCATTTGTGCCTTCACTGGTCCTTTTTTCCTGACATGAATTAATAAAAGGGTTAGATTACAAAATAGTTCTAATATGATAAGAATAAGATATTGGTTTATTCACAAAACAATCCTTCTCTACAAATTCATACTTTTTTATTTTCCAACAACAAAGACGTGAACAATGTTAAATGCAAGGATATAATATATTAACTTACCAAAATTGCATTTTCATATTCTAAAGTACACCGTTTTCATTTGTAACATTAGTGACTGACGTATGGTGAACCAAGTCCTGAAATTGTTCGGTAAACAAACTAGGATTGTTATTATTGATGATTCTTATAAATAAATCAAATCTGACAGTAAAACTTGTGGGAAATTTCTGTTTGGAAGTTTGAGAATATTCATCTCGGGATTTAAAATTTTTCTGTATGATTGCCACGATGAGTTGATACTGGAAAACGTTTGATTTAACTAATTAGAGGAAATAGCTAATTTACAAAATTAGTTATTAATGGATTGTTGCACACATAGCCACACGGATTTAGCCACATAAGATCAGAAGGGGTTTTAATAAAAGAAAAGGACGAGAGAGAGAAGGCGATCCCTTCGTCTCTTCCCTTCTGTCTCTCCGATCCGATCGCCCCTGTCTTCTTCTTTCCTCTCGAGATGTGCTCAAGGCCATCTCTCTATCGCCTTGCTGTTACCTTCTTATTGGTCGAAATAGAGGTGCCGATGAGCTGTCCTCTATCCTGTTGACACCTCAGCTTCTTCCTTGTGCTTGCACGGGAAGGCAGCTGAGCTTGTTCGTCTCTCGATGGCGGGCTGTCAGATGGCTTTAATGGAGCCATCGACGTGGCCTCACCTCCTCAGAGCCCTTCTGCCTCTCCTCCTCTTTCTCCTTCTTGTCCGCTAGCAAGGTAAGTTTTCCTATTTATAGATGAGGTAAGGTTTTGGTTTGGGTACGGCGGGAGAGAAAGGGAGGTGGATTGGAGCTTGGGGAGGTAACAATGTTCTTCTCTGTCTCACTTTTGTCGATTGATTCGGTTAATTTCTTTCGATTGGTTGATTCCTAATTTCTAGGGTTTTTACTGGTAGGAATTAGGTGTATGGAATTGGCGTTGTTCTTGATTAGTCTAACGTTGATTCTTGCGTTGGTTGTGCTTGAGTTCCTGAGAAGGTTTCTCAACGATCAAAGGCAAGGTATAACTCTCTCTCGATACTGTGGCTTGATTTAATTCGTAAATGAGTTTGCTGTGGCTATGTGTAATGTGAATTAGGACTTGTTTTGGTATGTTATGCTGTGAATGATAGCTAAGGTTACTTGCTGTATTGCGATTATGTTCTGAGAAGATACTGGTAGCTATTATTGATGCTATGATTAACTAATTCTAGAACTAGGAGATACTGATGATGCTGGTGCTAATTTAGTTGCTGATTTTTCTGAGAATAATTAGTTAAATGACAAGGTGCTAACTGCACAGTCAGTGGGGTTAATTGTTGTGGTCTCATTACTGTTAAGATGCATAAGGATTGATGCTTTACTGATAGGGAATATTGTATGGCCCTGAGCCCATATCTCACATCTTGCTGTTGAGTTAGTATATAAGTATGTCTTATATATTAGCATACTTAGTTATTTAATTATTAAAACATAGTAAGAAGCATATAGCTGCTACTGTGGTGTCTTAATGCATATAATGAAGCATTTGAGTTTCATATAAGTCTGTCTATGCATATATCATGTTATAGGGCACTGAAGCTATATATATTTGAGTAATTATATTCTTTTAGGCACTGTATACTCATTCTTATAGCTTATGTACATAATTTATATCCCAGATTAGGAGAAGAATGGGTACAATTCATATCTGTATGTATATCTGTGAGTTGAACTTAAATATTATGTTACTGTAAATATAAATGTCCTAGTGTGTGTATCTAGCTGTTATACTTGGCTTATTTTTCATATAAGCATATTTTCAGTGCATATAGTAACTAAGTTCAGTAGAAACAGTGAATAGGATATGTGGCATAGTTTCTGTACTGTATACCTTGCATGTTTTGAGGATAAATGATTTAACATATGTATATAGTCACTGTCTTAGATCTAGTATATATATTTCTAGGCCTTATTCTATAACTAGGGGTATTTTGCATAGCTAATCATGGGTGTATTTTCATGAAGTCACAGTGTATGTAATTTGAATTGGCATACCTGCATATTTCAAATGTATATATGATCATATAAAACTCTGTTGAGACATTTTAAGAGTCATAAGTTAGGAGTTGCATGGTTTAATTCATATAAGGGAAAGGTTTCATTTTATACACCTACTGTCTCGGGTTATAGCTTGATACTTTGTAAAAATGTATAAGTGGGGTGTTTGCTAACTCAAGGTTAGTGAATATAGGGTTCTAGACTGATAATCGAGTGGATTCTATAAAAACAGGATGAGTTAAGATCCTGCTGGTATAAGTTGTTTGGGTCGGGGATGATTTTGCGAAGGAAACAAATTAGTTTGGGTTTTTCTGTAAAATTCTGAGGACTAAATTGTAACATAGGATAGTTGGACAAAATTTAAAGGGGTTTGATGTAAATTTAGAGGGTTTGTAATAATTCTGAGGACTTAAATGCATAAACCTAGACTTAACGGGTTCGGGTTTTGATAACTGTAGGAATCGGATCTGATTTTTGGTTCTGGCGGACCCGCTACGTATCGACCCAGTCAACTGGGTCAGGTTGACTGGGTTGTGTCTGTCGCTGTTTGCTCTGTTTCGCTGTTTTGGGTTCTGTTGTGGGCCTTGGTCGGATTTTTGCCTTATGGGCCGAGAAAAAAATATATTAAGGCCTGTAGGCCGAGATACACTGTGGGCTTGATTTCGGAAAATAATTTCAGATATTAGCTTTCGGATTTAAATAGAGCTAATGACGGATTTCTGTTAAACTAAACGACTTGGAAACAATGTACTTAGTTTAACTATCGATTGTGGGCTTTTTAGGGAAATGATGAAATTTAGTCTGACTTTCAAAAAGAACGGATACGTGGCAAATCATTCAGACTATCTGATCCCGCAAAAATAAATGCTTAACTTCTGATTTATATTTTTCTGTTGAGTTTAATTGAGTTTCCTAAATTTCTGTATAAATATTTCTGCTATTTCTGATGATGGATTCTCGATATTAGGAAACGTACAATTAAACACTGAAACGAATAATTAAAAATGTAATTAAAAGTTGTAGCGATATTAAAGAACTTGGAACCAAAACGTACAGTCCAGTTACCCATAAATTACCAGACTTAATCGTGGTTTACCAAACGGATTTAAGGAACCCGTTAAACATATATTAACGGTACTTGATCTGTAACTTGTAAACAGGAACGGATACTGAAGTGCCCCCGGATATCTGAGCCAAGCAAGGTGCGGATACGCAGAATCTTTGTTAGAACTCGGATTTCGGTACATTTAAATTTGTGCATTGCATGTTGATCATTTCTTGATAATGCATTTCCAATTACATGTAGTTGTTAGGAATCCCTGAAAATATGAAAACGCATGTTGAAACAAACTGTTCGTTTGATTCCACCAAAAGAAATATGTTCCGACATAGAATTTCTGATTGTTAATCATTTTAGTAGTCGGAATATATTAAAGGACTGGAATGACTCCGTAAATTGACTTATTTGCATAAATATCCTTTGTGATAGAAGAATCGGATTTGAATTAAATCGGGCCATTCTAAATCAGTCTGTACAAGCATAATTATAATAAGTATCACTCTCCGGAGTAAGGTTTGGCCACCTACCCGGCCAGGATTATTAGCGCTTTAATTACTGGAAATTCCCTCTGGAATTCTGTACCTAGGGTTGGACCTATGGTGTGGGAAGAGTTCTTTCTGATTCTGTTGGGCCGATAAGAACTTGAGTGTATACTGTACTCTGTTGAAATTCTGTGATAAATATCTTATGCTTGATTTGAATTGATGCATATTTCATGTTGCAGTATGCCTGTTATCGGACCATTGCGTCTTGTGCCTACGGTACAAATCATTCTGATTTTAATATAGTTTGAAAAATGATTTATTATTTTGTAATTATTTCAAATAAAAGGGTATTAATTCCGATACCGGTTCGTACCAAGAAGCCGCGTACTGGAACTAAAACCGCACTGAGATTAACTTCTCATCCGAATTTTTGGTTGCCTCTTTTGAGGGTTCCAGGAACGTAGAAATGGTGCTAGGCGACGGTCCATAGCTACAGTTGAGTGCTCTTGTCTACAATTCTGTGTTCATATCCCGAGTTTAAATTGTAATGCTACCCTAACTCTGTATCTGGATGAACTTCCCGATGTCTTGGCGTATCTGTATTTGGAGATTCCTCCTCCGAGTCCGCCGCGTGAGATGGAGATTGAACCTGAGTCCGAGGATCACTCCGCGGAAGCGTAAACGCGGGGAGCGTTAGTATGGGCCGGTGGTTATTGGGTTGTTGTTGTTGTCGTTATAGTGGTAGTGTTGTCCTAGTACCGTGAGTTTGTGTTGTTATCGGATTTTGTCGGGAAAGATTCTATATTTTGTAATATAGTCTGTAGAACTTAATCGGGCTTGTGGTAATTGGCAGCAAGTGGCAAGCGGGGTGGTTGTCAAATATGTTTTATATGTATATAATGTGAGGTGAGTGAACCAGCCTTAGGTTATAAATAAATAATAAGCCTAAGCTCCAGTGAGGTTTATCTTTTCGTAGTGTGTAACCATATCTTGTATAATACTATGTGTGCAATAAAATAAGACTTGGTTTGTTTGTCTGTGTGTTATGAAACTTCTGGGCCGAAACCAAGAAAATGGGGAGGTAAAATTGAAAAAAAAATTATAGTTATCTGTCTGTTAGCCTTACGGGAATGACTTGTCATTCTCGTGGCGGAGTCGACGTCAGCATCCCAGGTCGGGGTGTGACATCATTAGAAGTATAAATTGTGATGATAGTATATATGCAACATGATAAGATCAATGGGAACCATAATTATCCTTTGTAAATTGCAAAATTAACTCTCTATTTCCATCTCAATTGCTGTGACTATCCAAATTAGCCCTTGAAGGTAAATCAAAGCAAGGGTAGTTCAGAAAATGCTTTGAGGAGATCAAATTTATATTCAGATTTTGATCCTAATATCATTTTAGAGTCTAATTCTGTGTCATTATACAGAATCTCAGATTATCTAAATTTGTTGATATAAAAATAAACTTTGAGTTTAATGTAATAAAACAAAATTAGAAAAATTATGGAAAATCTGAGGGGAATTGTAAAGGAACCTTAGATGAGTTTCAGATACCGCTGCCTTGAATAATTAGTAAACCCCTGAAAAATCAAATTAAGCACAATTACGTATTTAAATTCTTTCAATAATTACGTATGAAATTAGTATCAGTATCTATAATCATGCTGGTAAGCTCTTCAGCAAATAGCACATGCACTCATGTTAAGCCAACTTGACAGTAATCAAAACTTCACATCACAATTATATGGAGTAATAAATAAATTTTTTAAATATGTCAGGTGACTCAGACAAACATTTTTCTTTCAAGGTTGTAGTTTAAATCCAGACCCAAAACTTTACATCCAACTATGTCTTCATATGATTATACAATAATAGCAAACATGAAGTGTCCTGACTTCTATTTGGCTTAAAAATATAATCATAAGTACATTTATAAATTTCAGACAATTTTAGCATAGATGAAACGATTAATTGGCAAAAATGGAAATTTTAAGAATACCTTTAGTATAGAGATTATATCAAGAAACTTAATAGAATACCTAATTTAGTACGCATCTCCATTGCTAGAGGCCACAATAACTCAAATTTGTTCCAAAGTTGATAAGAAAACCTGCAAATGATATGACAACAAACATAAATATAATAAATGCCTTTTATCTTCATGTTCACATGAATTTTGCCTGACTTAAAAAAATTGACTTAGCTAGCTCTGCTACATGCTCTCATTTCTTTAATCTGATGGAAAATAGATCAAATCAAGAATAGTTCAAATAATTTTCTCGAATCTGCAACGCCCTTCCAATAATTTTCTTTCAAAAAGGACAAAACAAATAAGAATAGTTCAAATAAGCAATTGCGAAAGGACATAAATTAATCAAAGATTTATATTTTCACAGGCACAATTGAGGAAAACAAAAGAATGGAAAGAAATGAGGGAAAATAAAAAGTTAAAAACTAATATCTTCTTTCAAAACTTAAAAAAAAATATATAGAAAAGAAGGAAATTATACCTCAAAATCATATTTCTTCTCAGCTCAGATATGAATTTGATAAAGGGGCGGAAGATTGTTGATAGAGCGATAGCAGGAGGGTGAAACCGACGGAGCGATGACAGGAGGGAAGGGAAGGGGCGCGACAAAAGATCATGAGCGTTCAAAGAGCTGGAAGGTTCAGAAAGGATGGGAGAGAGATGAGGCGAGAGCAGAAGGAGAGATCGGGAGGGAGGTCAGAGGGTAGAGTTGGCGCGGATCGGGAGAGCGAGAGAGGAGAAAGGAAAAAAAAAAAAAAAAAAAAAGAAAGAAAGGAAAGGAGCTGTTTAGACTCTAGGCGTAGAAGGAAGAGAAAGGGATTCGATGAGTAGATTATATTAGTCTTAGATTATAACTCATGAGGTCCGATATATTTGGTGAGACACCAGAAATCACCCAGAAAATGGGCCTTCACTGGACAAGAACCTATTATTAGATTTTTTTTCATTAAGATAGGACTCAAAATATCATAAAGTGTTAATTAGCAAGATTGATGAAACTGTGAACTGGGTTCAGCCTGCCATTGAGTTGAAACTGCCCCATTTTTCCAATTTGATCCAGCTACTACCTGCGCTGAAGGTCTTGTTTCTTGCGAACTCTTCAGCGATTGGGCACTAGCTAGAATTGTTCCGAGGCTTCTTGGTGTGATCCTAAGTACAACAACAACAACAACAAAAAAAAAAAAAAAAAAAAAAAAAAAAAAAAAAAAAAACCCAACCAAGATAGCTTATGAGGTTTCATTTACATTCTCATATGCACTGTGGCACCGAGTTTGTATATGTTGTCAAAACTTCTTTTTTTGTCTGCTGCTAATGGAGTTTGATTTTTTAACCAATCACATAAAATGGAGTATTACTATGATCTTATACCGTTCTATTTCGAACTGTGTCAACAACAGTCAACAGACAAGAAAATATATCGCGCTGAAATAGATTAATTCCTTTGGGGCTTTGGGCTATTAGCAACGTTAGTTTCAGCCCATAAAAGGAGTATAATCAGTATTTTGTCCATAACCTTTTTATTCGCATTTTATTTATTATTTTTTTTTTGAAAAACATCAAAAAAAAATAGTACATTAAAAATACATAATTAACAAAAAAAGCTCATGACTTTCTATTAACGAAAGAAAGGAAGGTACATCAAACCATATAAATAACCTCTGTACTAATAAAGCATAAAACCAAACAATTACGGACAGAAGTCACAACACCCACTGGTATTCCTCATCAAATTGGTACCAGCACCCCTATCTATCTATCATCAAGTGTTATATTCAAAACAACAGAATCAATCACAAAACAAATAAAAAAGCATAACGCAAAGGTATTAAAAACAATTTTCTACTTTTAATCTTCTCTTTATTGTACCACCACCATGTCAGTGCCAACATTCGGAGAAGGTTCTTCTTTAGTGATCTGAGATATTAACATCTCCACGTCTGGAATCATCTTCTGCAGTAACACGAGTTAGATCCATTCTAAATTGGTTCCTTTATGTTCATCCGTTTCACTTCACAACTGATCCGAATTTCAAATATACCAAATACAAATTATGCATTCAATATATGGAGGAATTGAATCCAAGAAAATAGGCAAGGTTGGATTTATTTGATAAGACGAGTGCACATAAATTACACAATGATAACCCACTTGGCACGATGCATGCTATGTGTCAGCTCATGTAATTGACACATTGACCTTTTCGCTTGACAACTAGGATGTTGGTTGGCAGTACATATTCTGAGATGATCCCCTAATTGGCATTACTCTCTTACTCTCATAGTTAAGAGATCTCTATAAGATCTGATATACCATTCTACCCGTTATTTACTAACTCAGAACGGGTAAACATGATGAGCAAAGTCACCTCCGGATCCTACTCTCCTTTTCTTCTTTCCTTATCTACACTATCGCACTCTTTTCCCTAGAGGAAGAAGAGGGATCCGGAGGTGACTCTGCAAGCAGAAGTTCGACGAATGAAAAGGCTCAAAAGCAGCAGTGCATCCATGGTTGCAACGAGTATGGTAGGACGAAGGAAGAGATTAAAAAGCGAACACGGCCAGGAGTGATGCAGGAGCAGCCCGAACAGAAGCTGGGGCATTGCAAGCATGAGTCTCAGGTGAGCCGGCAGAGTGAGCAGGAGAAGGGACAATGCGTGTCATGTGTGGCAGTTCAAGGAGAAGTATTGGGAAGATATCACTCATATCAGTCATTTCACAGAGGGAGGAAGAGCTTTCTAGAGTTAAATACTTAAATATGAGATTTTAATTTTAATTATCTTCAATTATGCGGTTTGTTTTGTAAGATGTATTATGGGAAATATGGGCCATATTATCGGCTTAAATCTTCATTAAAACTTTATTTATGCACGGACCCATATAGTAAAAAGATAACTGTAACAATCAGAACAAGGGTCTAGTTTCAAGGATTTGTGCAAACAAAAATTTACTGCTTAACGATCTGTTGCGAATGCTGTCCAATTGTAACCACGAATTTCACAGTTAAATCAAAGGCATCTAAGAGCTATAATTCCGTCCATAATATCGTCATCATCGATTTTCTACTAAACATTCTTACTCCTTATTTCACCAGTACTTTGTTAATATTTGTACCTTAAAATCGATAGCATGACATGAAGTGCCTTCTACATGATTTTTTTTTTTTTTTTTTATCATGTATATGGATGAGCACATAACTAAAATCGTTTCACCTGAAGGAAAACGGGTTTCTATGTATATATTGAACTCGTATCTGACCTGTCCGCATTTCTGTAAATATACCACACCTGCTGCTCTGGAAATTGGATCTTTATTTTCAATTTCTCAGCCAATTGTCAAGGAATTGAACAATCGGTATTTATTTTGTCATACATTAATGTCAACTGCAATATTAACTAGACCATGTCAAAAGGAAACAGTTTATAGCATTTTTAAACTAGACACCTAGTCCCTCAATAGTCAATAGTCACTTCTTAGCAGTCAGCAACAACAGCCTGATCAGAAGTCTTACTGCTCTAAAAATGCTGACTCAGCGAGGTCGATAGCACGAGCTAGAGCAGCAGCCTTGTTTTCGCACTCTTGTTGCTCATCTGCCGGTACACTATCAGCAACTATCCCGGCCCCAGCCTACCAATTAGGTTTCAAAAGTCAAAACATGGCTAGAGACAAAGCATAGGGAACAAAATTGTAAGGCAAAAAGATAAAATTTGGTTTAGGATGGATACCTGCAAGTGGGCCACCCACTCACGGCGCTGCTTGGCATCCTTGTAGGAATACATGGTGTTGTAGAGGGAGCCCGTTGGAAAGATGATGGTTCTTAGGGCAAGGGCAATGTCCATGTCCCCCAAAAATGAAACCCCACCAAAGCCCCCACTGTATGGACCCCGCCTAGTGACCTCCAGCTGGTCTATCAGTTCCATGGCTCGTACCTGCCATCAACCGTGACCAAAGAACATATATTATAGACAAAACCAGTTAAGAGAATCCAGTTGCCGTGTATGCCCAAACAGATATACATACTTTTTTTTTTTTCTTTTTTACTTTTGAAATTCCTATATTAACACACCCTGATCAAAATTTGTTTCTAGTATATATTTTACAGTGTGAGAAAGTTCAACAAGGGTTAGCATATCTGGTGAGCCATCTGATACCATAGTGCAGTACCAAGTATGGCTGCCAATATACCATCAGTTCAAAGAGGTAAAAAGGGAGAAGCATACAATACTTCTCCAAATGGCTTAAATGAAACGATCAGCCTAACTCAAATTTTCTATAAACAATCTTATGCATGCGAGTGTGCCAATTTACTCAGAGACCAATATATATTTACACCATGTACTCTCATTCTGCAATAAAATAAATAAAAACCAAAGTGCAGTCAATGACCTATAAAAAAAAATGAGGACACCAGTGCCACGCTGCTAGTTTGGCCATTCTATTTTGCAATCATAACGGACGGCATACCATAATCAGGTATAACTCACCTCAACCAACCAGAACTTTTGTTTGAAAAGAAAAGAAAATAGCAACTTACTTTGGGAGCCCCACTGACGGTTCCAACTGGCAGAGCTGCCCGCAATGCATCCCAGCAACTGAGATTGTCCAGCAACTCCCCTGTTACCTGTTAAAGTTGTACACCAATGTAAACTAAAATACTCATACAATGCAGCTACTTTTTTGGTTGAAAACATAGAAACAGACAAAATATTGAGCATACAGTGGAGCTGATGTGCATGACGTGGGAGTATCTCTCCACATTCATGAGCTTCTCCACCTTCACTGATCCAAATTTTGAAACCTAACACAAACCAAAGAGCATTTCATCACTTTGTCACCAAGTAAAAAACAACTGTCCTTCGATTTACCAAATTCTTTCATCACTTAGTCACCTAGTAAAAAAAAATTGTCTTTCAATTTACCAACTTCATTCTAATTTTTAAAAGCAGCTACTTGGTCAATGCATGTTCCACCACATTACATAAACGGATTTTATCTGTAAAACCCATCTATATGGTTCCAGAAGGTCGATAGACAGTGACCCAGGCCTGGCATTTGAGAAGTAGAAGATCCCTGGACCAGAATGGGTCCAACTATAGTCCATTTCAAAGATCACAGTTCCATCTTCAACAGAGTCACACATAAGTATGCAGATTTTATAATACAACTAAATTCTTAAAAATGCAACAATACTCTCAATACTTACAAGGCCCAGTCGATTTTCTAAACAGAGACCTACTTGCCATATGAAAAGTGGCGGATTTTCATGGCTTCATTATAAAGCAGGATTTTTTTTTTTTTTTTTTGTAATTTTTTGTTAGATGACAATTACAGAAGCAATACTCAAGAGAGCCCAAACCTTTCCAACATCATTTCGTCCCAAATCAACAAGCATTATGTGCTCAGCACATTGTTTTTCATCGCTCAACAGTTGCTGCTCGTGCAACAAATCCTGCTTTTCTGTTTTTCCCCTCCTGACTGTGCCAGCAAGAGGTCGATTCACAATATTTCCCTGCAAGGCACTTGAATATCATCAATCAAACCAACTGCCTCTCTAATGAGTCTAATGATTTTATTGATTTCCCTGCAGTCATAGGTAGACAGTGTTGTCTGTGCTAAACAATAAATGCATTATAAGAACAAACCTTCTTCACCCGAGTCAGAATCTCTGGACTTGATGCAACCAAAATGCATCCACGAGCCTGAATATTTGCTTCAAAATGAACAAAGAAATATTTAAGTATATACCATAAGGCCAAGTCCTGAGTAAATTTTAATCTATACATCACAAGATTGATTATGTCAGACAAAAAAAAACATAACAAATAATCAGTAAATACTAATGACCTGTAAATAAGTCATGTAAGGACTGGGGTTGACAATCCTCAGTGCCCGATAAACCTCAAAAGGATCAGCAAAGGTTCTCCTCTCAAATCGTTGACTTAGCACTATCTGAAATATGTCTCCTGCCAAGATATGCTCCTTTGCCTCTAAAACAGCACTTTTGTATTCTTCATTTGTCATTGAGGAATTCTTCAGTTTGGGGCCAAATTGGGAAGTACTTAGCATAATTGATCCAGCAGAGAGTATCGGGCTAAAAAAAACAAAAAGGAAGGCAAAAAAAAAACATTTTTGTGTGGTTTAAGAAATTTGTTGTCCAATTCCTTTAAAAATAAAAAAATAGACAGACTCGCTTTCTCAGGAATTAAACATCCATAGCAAAAGAATGCTCACACATTCTGATTGTGTATTCTGGAAAGAAATGTGTTGAGTTGATTCTTCCCATCTTGATAGGCCTCTTCAACAGAAGCATACCGATCTAACCGCACCCAATGAATAGCATATGCTTTCTAAAACGATTAAAAAGTAACAGTCAAGAAACCAACAGATATATTTTACAAGAAAATGTTAATAATAGCAAAAACTGAATGAATACAAAATAGAATAAAAATTCAAATGTGAAATAGCTATAAGTGTTTAAACAGAAAACTTTAAAAGAATTTAGAAACTATTAGAACTGACATTACCTTTTCCACATGATCAAACACAATAACATCAGTATAGAGACCCAAATGAATGTCAGGAAGACCTCTGTCATCAAGAGGAGCACTAGAAAACGGGAGCTTTTTCTTCTCAACATAGCGCACAGTGTCATATGAAAAATAACCTACCCAGCCACCTGTAAAAGAAAAAACCAAAACTAATAAATAACAGGTAAATTTGGAAGAAACAATTGTCTCCATTGCTTAAATATATGGTAACAAAGTTTCCAGGGCATATGGATAAACTGAAAAGCACAATCAATAAAATTTTTCAATAAACTTAGCTATGAAGAAAGAAAAATATTACTGACCAATATAGTTTAGAGTTCAGAAAAATTTCAGAAACCCTCTCTAAATGCTTTAATGCAAGTAGTGATTCAATACAAAGAATTTGTTTAGTCACAGAGTCAAACTAAAGATATCATCGAAAGGAAAACAAAAGGGGGCAAAAACAGTGAGTAAGAGAGAGAGGACTGTGCGAAGAAGAGTGATCAAAACATTAATTAGTTACAGAGAAGTTCACTTGAGCTACTGTTCCATACATCATTTGACAACTAAATAGAGACCAAAATAATGTACCAAGGTAATATAGATATGGGCTGTCACTTGTTTAAACACCTACTTTTCCTTTTTTGAATATCCACGCCCTTAGGTCGCTTGAACACCTAATTAGCAGTGAAGCCTACTGCTGTGAACACATTAGTAATTTAAAACTTCAGTGCCAGACCAGTATACTACTCAGGCCCAAAGATATACCACTAATTGTTAATCAATCTCATTTGCAAAACTTCTCTTCCCTTAATTCTTCCACTGATGCCAATGAAACCCCAACAGTCTAAAAGAAAATTCACTCATAGCACCATTGAAAGCATGATTGACCAAAAAAAATAACCCACTACGGGCCCAGGCTATTTAACTTTGTTATTCTGGCATATATACTTTTGGAATTGTCACTGGAAACAAGTCAAGGATGGGAAGTAAATCATGCAAGAGCATAATTCCTGATTTATAACCACACATTCTATAACAGCAGAAACTTGAGCAACATGCTCAAAATCCAAATTAATGATCAGGTTGAATGAGAACTCTATTGAAACTTTTTCAAGTTCCTGAACATTTCAGAATAACATCACTAGTGGGAGCGAGCAAGATGGCTATTTTTAATTATAAGCTCGGTAGGATTCTGAAATTAGTTATACAATACCCCTGCATTTATATAATGCTATTAAGACAGATAACTCTCACGCTTAGCATGCTCTAGTAGGGACATAACATTGGCCCCTTGCACATTGCTTGTTGGTTACATGCAAGCAAATTTAAAAACCAACCCAGAAGCAAATGTAATTGGTAACACACTTTATTTCAAATATTAGTCTTATTATTGCGTTTGCTCTAACTTTGCCAAAGTATGAAGAGCAGGCCTTGTAGTTGGTCTGAAGTAGTTTAGGTTGGTGTGCTTAGCTACAGAGAAATGCAATATGATTTAGTCATCAACCTCTGAAAACAGTGAGACAGACAATCATACTGATTTGCTCTCCTTGAAGCAGTTGTCAGAGAATCTAGAGGACACACTGAAAGGGGCAATGAAGACATGGCTTCCTGAAAATATGGAACATATACCAGTAACAGTTCTCGACAGTCTGACTGGTACAGTACCTCTGTTACCAGCAACAGACCTGACCTGCTACAAGGAAATTATGAAGGCGTTCTGATAAGCAGGACAAAGCATTCTGTTCTGACTGGTACATTACTTCTGTTACCAGCAGAGACCTGACTTGCTACAAAGAAATTAAGAAGGCATTCTGATAAGCAGGACAAAGCATTTTGAAACATGTAATTTGCTTTGTTTCTGCAAGAAAACTCTCTTCCTGACTTGTTGGATTAAGTGTACTGTCTAAAATATGATGCTGAATTACCCTACTGGTACAAAGCTGTATCAGTAATTATGTTATGTGGGTATCTATTTTTCTTTGAGAGAGTCAATAATGGCACCCTTCAAGAAAAAAAAATAAATAAATAAAAGATAAGGTTGCTTTCTTTGGCAGCATGTCAAAATTCCTTTTATGATCTTTGGGTTATTGGTACCACGAGGAAGATATCGAGAAAGCAAGTACATCTGCTCAGACACAAACCCTCAAGATCCTTAGGCTATTTTACATGCACGCACACGTATGCAAACACACAACTGCATATTGATCTATGCATAAAGCCATGCAGGTAATGAAGAAAGAAACTGCAACAGCATAGATGTGGCCTAAGAATAGATGTTCCTAAATAGTGCAATATATGTAAAAGGAAGAGATGTATTACCACAGAAGGCATCAGGGAGATCCTCTATTAGCTGAGGGTTCCAGTTGTCCATGATCCTGCGAGGAATGGACATGGGATCATCAACCTTCTCCTCTGTCAGCTTCCCTTCCTCATGATCCATTATTGACACCGAGTGCTCCTTGGCCACAATCTCAACAACAGGCTGGGCCCCCACCACACTGTACCGCCCCTAAATATACCATCAGAAATAATTAACGGATCAATTAGAGAAGTCAAATCTTTGCTGCTAGAAATGCTGGTGGCTTACAAGAATCAAATAAATAGTAATCTTCTGTTACAGGCATGCAGTTTAAATTTCATATTTAAGAGGCATACCATATTGGTGCCTTTGGAGCCCTGCTCAACGGACTCAAAAAGGAAGCTGGGAGCCTCACGGTCATCCTCCTGAACAAGGCACCTGTATGCGAGCACTGGCGTCAGATGATCAGCAAATATGGCACGCTGCAGCGGCACCAGATTCCCTTTCTTTGACGCCTTCACGAACCTGGCCAGCTCCTCTTTCTCAGCTTAAACCCAAAAATAAATAAAAGCATAAAACACAGCTATCAATTATCGCAGTTCCTGATCAACCACAAAAGCCATCAAATCATCTACATGATAAACAGAAATGATAAAAAGAGATATTCAAAGTTTGAAACAGAAGTACCTTTTGCATCCAGGTGATGTGAGAACACATTGCATCTCATCTTGCGCCTCGCACTTGTGGTGAAAGTGGGAAGTGGGTGCTTAAGGGAGAAGCCTTTTACAGGCTTAGTAGAGGGAGAGGGAAATGTGAAAGTCCTTGACAAAGAGCCACCGGGAAAATACGGGCTACGGAGAGCAACGTCAAAGGATAAGGATTGAATCTGCATTTTCTTCCTTTCTCTTCTCTGCTGTTGCTTCTTCTGGTGCCTCTCAGCTAATTTTAGTAGGGAACAGGAGGACTAGGATGTAAGAAAAATGAGAGTAGAGATCTGACAGTAGTACCAAAAACCCAAAATCCAACTGCTCAATGTTGCAAAATATTGAGGAAACTTTCGTTGTCTGATCTCAACGATAATATTAAGAGAGAAAGAGAGTAAATTTTAGCAACTTAGTTATTAGAGTCAAGGCGAGGCCACGAGGCACAGAATCACTTCACCCAATCAGCTTTCTTGAGAGAAGATGTTATAAACTGCAATTAATAAATTGATTAACACAATTAACAATGATTAACAAAATTTCATTTCTCTGATTTAAAAATTTTCGCATTCACTCTTCGACTTCAGACATTAGGAGTTGGAGAGAGAAGAAATTGATATGAGAGAAACAGAATAGGAATACTCGACTCGCTAGTGTTGGGTTCACATTAGAAACAAATAAATAAAATAAATAAATTAACAGGGTTTATGAATATCCAGAAAAGCGAGAAGGTGTATAGTGTATACTAACCAAATGGAGAAAACCGAAGAAGAATAGGCCACGGACGTTTTCACTGACAGATGGAGAGGATGAAAGTGAGAAAGAGAGAATACGGGGTCCAGATTGTAGCGAATTTGCAATGGAGAAGATGGCGAGAGAGAGGAATGCAGTGGTGGGATTGAGAGAAGGAAAGAGCAATGGTCCTTTGGGTTTATCGGAGAGAGAAAACGGCGCCCTGTTTAAAGACTTGCTATGGTTAGATGGGGTGCTGATTCGGGCAACTGAAATTTTTCTTCGAGCAACATATTTTTTTACTAAATGACTAAATTATCCCTTAGTCTGCGCACCTGCACCCACCAGTACAATCAATCCCTCCTCTTGATAGAAGGCATTTTCGTCATTTATCCAAAAACGATGTTGCTCGAAGAAAAATTTATGTTGCCCAAAGCATCACCCGGTTACATGGTGACTTTATAGCACGAATCTTTGAGCAAATCCAAAATTATATACATAAAAAAAAAATACAGCTGTAATTTGCAAATAACCTTGCATAATTCACATTTGCAATTATACCAATAATAATATTTTATGTTAATTAGTGACCGTCTATAAATATGGGAATATAACTTATATGTATATAATATAAATAAGTAAGAGTATTAGTAGGGTAATTATATCATGGATTAGTTTTTTTTTCCTTTTTTTTTGTTACATGAGTTGAAATTAGACTATTCATAAATGAATTTATTTGATTAGGACTTAACTGGAAATTTAAAATTTTATTTTGCCAAAATTTCCATATAAGTAAAAGTAAAGTTCTTTTGTCACATGTTTTCGGGTTTCTTCACAATGATCTAATATGATTGCGCTTACACGACACGCAGACATGTTAATATGACGCGTGTTTGGAAATAATATAACACGACAATATCGATGTGTCACGTTGGAGACTTCTAGAAATAGATACGTTTGTGTCATGGCGAAATTTCCATATAAGTAAGAGTTAAGTCCTTTGCCACATGTTTTCAGATTCTTCACAATTCTTATATGATTGTGCTCACACGACACGCGGACGTGTTAGTATGACGCATGTTCGGAAATAATATAATACGACAATGTCGAGGTGTCATGTTGGGGACTTCTAGATATAGAAACGTTTTAACATGCATGACTTGACACGTGACACATGACGCATGACACAAACGTGACACATGATGCGACTAAAATTAATATTAGTTATTTTTTCCATCATACTATTTATAACTTATTTCAATTAAAATTATTTTATATTATAATTAATGATATTTATTCATAATTTTTTCATTCAATCCTTAATTTTTATTATAATATATCAAGTAAAAATGGAATCATATCGTTAACTATATATTTTTCTAGTTAATTTTTTTTTAAATAATTTTTGCTGGAATTTTAACAAAAAAAAATGTTGAAATAGGTTCCAACAGTGTATCATGCGAATTAATTTTTTCGCTCGACACAACACATTCATAATATTAAGTCGTGCTGATATGACACGATACAAGATCCAAGACGTATGTGTTTAAAATGACACAATAAGTTCACAGTACCCTAGATATTTTTAGTGTTAAAGAGAAATAGAACAAAGGTAAAAGAAGAAGTTTTTCTAATTAATTGTATTTCATTCTCTACGGTTTCAGTGTAAAACTTCATCATATATATTACATAGCTTGAGATTGAACGGATAGAAAGGAATCTTAGTTTGTTACATCAGTTGGTTATTCTGTAATTAAATGCAACTTCAGACAGCTGGCTTCGTCCTTTGTATTGTCCATTTGCAGAGTAACTGGAGTCATCCAGTGTTATCTTTAATACCCCCCCCCCCCCCCCCCCACAAGCCAATGGAACTGATGTTACATTGAGCTTGTCACGAAGAAGAGTAAACCTGTTTGTAGAGAGGGGTTTGGTGAATATATCAGCCAACTGGTCGGCAGAACACAAGTATCGGACACAGAGTGATTTTGTAGCAACCTTTTCTCTAACAAAATGAAAATCAATCTCTACATGCTTAGTTCTGGAATGAAACATCGGATTTGAAGCCAGAAAGGTAGCGCCTATGTTATCACACCAAATAATTGGGGGTTGATAGAGATGAAAATGCAACTCTTGTATCAAATACTGAACCCAGAGTAGCTCAGCACATGCCAATGCTAAACTGCGATACTCAGCCTCTGTGCTGGATCGAGCAACTGTAGGTTGCTTCTTTGCAGACCAGGAAATGAGATTATGTCCCCAAAAAATAGAGTAACCAGAGGTTGATCGCCTATCAAAAGAGGAACCTGCCCAGTCAGCATCTGTATAGGCATGAAGCTGACCATCAGATTTTGCATGAAATTGTAAACCATGATGGAGAGTGCCAGAAAGATATCTGAGAACACGCTTGACTGCCATCCATTGATTAGAAGTAGGGGAATGCATAAATTGAGACAATTTATTTACTGCAAAGGATATATCTGGTCGAGTCACTGTTGCATATTGAAGTGCTCCAACAGTGCTCCTATATAGATGAGGATCAGAAAATGGCTCACTGTCACCAGGGAAAAGTGCCATATCAGTAGCTAAAGGGGTAGTTGTTGGTTTAGCTGAGAGCATATTAGTTCTTTGTAACAAATCCTTGATGTATTTGGATTGAGATAAATGCATGCCCTTGGAATTATTGTTTACTGCAATTCCCAGAAAATAGTGTAGGGGACCCAAATCCTTGATTGCAAATCTGGTATTCAACTGAGCAATGCAATTAGATATCATGGAGTTGTCACTGCCAGTTATTATAATATCGTCAACATAGACAAGTACAATGATAAGCTGACCCTGAACATGTGCAAAAAATAGGGAGGGATCATAGTGAGATGCTGTAAATCCAAAATCAATCAAAGCCTGGCTAAGTTTATGAAACCAAGCCCGAGGTGACTGTTTTAAACCATAAATAGCCTTGGATAACAGACATACATGATTGGGTTTGCTTGAATCAATAAATCCAGGAGGTTGAGTCATATATACCTTTTCTGTAAGATCCCCATGTAAGTGTTAGGAAATGCTCATATTTTAAATTTAGATTAATTACAACTAATTAATCACCATTAACAACAAGCAAATCAAGAGATCTAGTGCTAAAGCAATCACACATCCAATCAAGAGAGAAGGTAGGAGAAATTTATACCTCTCATGAAATCGCATTCATGAGGCTCGAATCCTAAGCGTAGGAGTCGGTGGCGTGCTTGCACCGCCTCTCCACCACCTCGAACCACCTCACGCCCACCAAGGAGCCGACCACAAGCTTGAAGGAGTGCTAGCTCTTCTCAAGCTCCTAGCTAATCCTCTCTACCATCTTCTAATTTCTATTAACTATTTAATGGAGGAAGAAGAAAGGAGGAGCTCAACACATGAGCAATGGAGGGAGAAGGAAGAGCCATGGAGAAGAGAGAAAATACTCTCTTCTCTTTTGGTGGCGCACAAGAAAGGAAGGGAAGAGGAGAGGGGTAGATGGAGGCTAAGGTTGGCTCTCTAAAGAGATCCCTTTTTATAGCCAACCAATCCTCATCCTAAGTTGTAACTATTTATAACTTTGCCACTTGCCCTAGCTGAAATTAATAGGCTATGAAGCCCAATTTCTCATGTGCTAAATGGGCCATTAATTCATTAATTAATGATCCATATAAATGCTCTTTCTTTCATCCTTTACAATGGGCCTTTAAATAAACAATTAATTTAGAAGCCCACATAGCTCAAATAAATTGAAGTGTTGAACATAATTAATTATTAACTTATTAATAATTAATTCTTGATTAGCTTATGCATTAATTTATTTCTAACATGATCTATTTGATATAATTAATTATAACGGTTCATAACGGTATATAATTAATTAATCAACTTATCATGTTTTGTATTCTCCAATACAAATAAACAATGCACGTGTGGTCAAAGTCCTATTTGTGCGACCCTATTGAGGATTCATGCTATGTTGGCCATGGTGAATAAATCATTATTTATTTCCAATAATCATAAGCGGTATCTAGCAACACGTTATGATTCCCAATTCGCATAAATAATGTACTGCTACAATATGTCAATCCTGCATAAGAAATATTAGTATTTCTTTGTCTGATTCTTATGTCACATGATATCCTTGTATAATCCAAGATAGGAATGTGTCATTCTTGCAGATTATACATTTCTTGATCTAGAGTTGATTGTACAAGTTGGCCAAACAATCCAAACTCCATCAAGGGGCCCAAATAGATATCATCACTCATTAAGTATATTAATGAGGGACATACGGTTTTCTTGATGAACAACTTTTCCCCGCACAATTCAAGAGAACATAAATAAAGTCCTTATAGCAGCCTTTATCAGGAATCAACGTTAGACGATATTTATTGAACCTATCCTCATGTGGAAAAGCTGAGCATCTCAAACTTAGAATCAACAACATATGAAATAAACAATGACACATAACACAATCCATATGTTTATTTCATTGGGTCAAGTCCTGTACTATGTTCCAATAACATACACATATGCAATTAAGTTGGTAACTCCTTACCTATGATTTGTAGAACTTAATCATCACTTAACTTACATACTAATCTTTTATGATAATTAATGTTCCTTGTTAATTATCAAGATTATGGACGATTTAGATTTATTATTGTCATTCTAATGAATGATCCACAGAGATCTACAATTCAGATCCTCAACCTGAATGATCTGTCAATAATAAACTCTAGGAACAAATGATCAAATATCATCATTACATAAACTAAGAAAATAAGTCATTAAATATTGACTTCTAGGACATAACTCCAACAGTAAGAAAGCGTTTTGCACATCTAATTGCTTGATAGACCATTGATTTGTAACTGAAATTGACAGAATCAATCTAATTGTAGTAGGTCTGACAACCGGACTGAAAGTGTCCAGAAAATCGATCCCCTCTTGCTGATGATATCCCTTTGCTACAAGACGAGCTTTGTAGCGTTCAATTGTTCCATCAGAATGTCTCTTTATCTTAAAGACCCACTTGCAACCAACAACTCGCTGATCAGCTGGTGCTGGTACCAATTTCCAGGTTTGATTATATGCAAGTGCATTTAATTCTTTTGCCATGGCAGCTCGCCACTCTGGATGAGAGTTGGCTTGAGTGAAGGAGGTGGGTTCCACTGAAGAGGCAGCGAGAAAAGCAACATGATCAGGGAATTTTCGAGGTTGTCTGGTGTTATCCCTTGTGCGAGTAACCATGGGGTGAGAAGGGGCAGCAGAGAGAGAAGAAGTTTGTTGTTGAGGGAGAGGCGTGGAAGATCGGTCAGAACGGGTAGGAGAATTTAAAACAGGGTCAGGTAACGGTAATATGGGAGAGGGCTAAGTAGTGTGAGTTTGTTGGGTTTGGGTAGTATTTGAGTTAAGAGGAGAAACGGGCTGAGCAGTGGGAAAGGGGGAAGATGGCCCAGAGTGTAATGTGGGCTCAGATGAATTATTTGCTGGAGATAATGAAGTATTGGAGGGCCCAGTGGGTGGAGATAGTATACCACGCAAATAAAGATCCAGTAACGGTGGGGCTTGGAGAGAGTTGAAATTTGAATTAATAGCAGTTGAATTGGAGGAGGCATCTGACCCTTGTTTAAAGGGAAAAACCTGTTCATCAAAGTCAACATTTCTAGAAGTATAGATTCTGTTAGTAGCTATGTGCAAGCAGCGATATCCCTTTTGATTATTTGAGTAACCAAGAAACACACATGGCAAAGCTCTAAGTTCCAATTTATGAGAGTTATAAGGCCTAGTATGTGGAAAACACAAACATCCAATGACTTTGAGTAGAGAATAGTCTGGTTGTTTATTAAAGAGAGAGGTGTAAGGAATGAGAGATGAAGACACAGCAGGCAATCGATTTATCAAATACACAGCATTAGCAAACATTTCATCCCAATACATGTGTGGAACAGAAGCTTTAGACATGATTGCTAGAGACAACTCAATTATATGTCTATGTTTTCGTTCTGAAGTGCCATTCTGTTGTGGGGTATAAGGGCAAGAGAGTTGATGTATAATTTGAGGAAATTGCTTTTCAATGGGTTTGTATTCAAGGCCCCCATCAGTTCTAAGTGTTTTGATGGTTTCAGACAGCTGGTTCTCAATCTGCTGTTTAAACAAAGAAAAAATACCAGATACTTGATGCTTATGAGACATGAAAAATATCCAAGTATATTTGGTAAAATCATCCACAAACAGAACATAATATCTAAAGCCATTTGAAGAACAAACAGGGGCAGGGCCCCACACATCACTGTGTATCAACTCTAAAGGTTTTGAAGAAGAAGTAGTAGATAGAGAAAAAGGAAGAACATGAGATTTTGCCATTGCACAATCATGACAGTTACTTAATTTATGGCTAGTACAAGGTAAAGAGAAATTATTCAAGACTCTGGATGTGGTGGCACTGGAAGGATGACCAAGGCGTGCATGCCAAATGTCAGCTGGTACTTTACTGCTATTGAAAGCTTGAGGGAGAAGAGAGGGAAAGAAGAGGCAGAATAGACCATTAATGCATGGCACCATGTGGAGGAGTGCCTTGGTGTGTATGGTTGTCTAGGTCCAGATGGCCTAGGGTTTGGATTAAAGTGAGGTGTATTTTGATTGAAGGGAGGTCTAGGTCTAGGTTGATAACCCCTTGCATAAGGTGGCCTGGGCTGATAAGAATTAGGTCTAGGGGACTGATAAAAATTACCAGTATTCTGGTACATAGTACCAGCAGGAGATGGTCTCATACCAGTATTAGTAGCAAAAGCTGAGGGTGGAGAAAATGATGACAAAGACCCAGAACTAGAGGTTTGATTGCGCAATAAAGACTCAAAACCTAACAATAACCCTTGTAGATCTGAGAAGGAGAATGTTTCATGTCTACTTGCTGCTGCAATAGATGCAAAAAAAGGGTTATAATCAATACCTAGACCATTGATGATGTTGGAAATGAGTTCTTCATCAGGTATTGGTGCTCCAATAAACGCCAGTTCATCAGCAAGCTTGCGCATCTTGAGGAGATACTCAGAACAAGTAGATGATCCCCTAGATGTATGTTGAATCTGTCTCTTGAGATCAAGCATCCTTGCTTTGGAAGTTGATGCAAAGGAGTTTTGGAGGGATGACCACAGTTCAGCAGAGGTTGTACATGACACCATCTGAGATTGGATTTCCTCAGTCAGGGAAGATCTGATCCAGCCGAGGAGCAGCTGATCTTGGCGATGCCAAGGCAAATACTCTGGATTGATGATGATCTGGCCATCAGATCCAGGGGAGGTGGGTGAGGGAGGAGGAGAGGAGATGAAATTACTGAGGTTATTCCCATGGATAATAGGTAATATTTGACATTTCCAAGTCAAATAATTAGAGAGATTAAGCTTTGTGGCAATCGGAAGAGTGAGAGAGATGAGAGAATCAGAACGAGTAGTTTCTGTTGTAACAGTAGTGTCAGTAGTGTCTCCCATGGTGGCTCTGATACCATAAAGAGAAATAGAACAAAGGTAAAAGAAGAAGTTTTTCTAATTAATTGTATTTCATTCTCTACGGTTTCAGTGTAAAACTTCATCATATATATATTACATAGCTTGAGATTGAACGGATAGAAAGGAATCTTAGTTTGTTACATCAGTTGGTTATTCTGTAATTAAATGCAACTTCAGACAGCTGGCTTCGTCCTTTGTATTGTCCATTTGCAGAGTAACTGGAGTCATCCAGTGTTATCTTTAATAAGTGTCATTCCCAACCTCTTAAAGTATCCTCTCGTTTATATAAAACTATATAATTATTAAAGTTAATTATTTATTAGATCGACATGTTAAAAAAATATTATATTTTTTTAACTGAATTCTCTTTTTTTTTATGATACCTAAATCTTCTTTTTAACAAACATGGTTAATTAGTGACCGTCTATAAATATGGGAATATAACTTATCTATATAATTGAAATAAGTAAAGAGTATATTAGTAGAGTAATTATATCATGTCTTAGTTTTTTTTTCCCATATGAGTTGAAATTAGACTATTCATAAATGATTGTAATTGATTAAGACTTAACTTTAATTGGGAATTTAAGATTTTATTTTGGCAAAATTTCCATATAAGTAAGAGTAAAGTTCTTTGTCACATGTTTTCAGGAATTTCACAATTCTAATATGTTTGTGCTTACGCGACACGCAGACGTGTTAGTATGACGCGTGTTTTGAAATAATATAATACGACCATGTCGAGGTGTCATGTTGGAGACTTCTAGATATAGACACGTTTTAACATACATGACTTGACACGTGACACATGATGCATGATACAAACGTGACACGTGATGCAACTAAAATCAATATTATGTATTTTTTTCAACATACTATTTATAACTTATTACAATTACAATTAATTAATATTATAATTTAATGATACTTATTCATAATTTTTTATTCAATCCTTAATTTTTATTATATTATATCAAGTAAAAATGAAATTGCACAATTACTATATATTTTCTATTTAATTTTTTTTAAATAGTTTATGATGGAATATTAATTAAAAAATATATTAAAATGGATTCTAACATTATTTGATATGTTTAACGCATAGTGTCGAACATGATGTGTCAAAATGTATATCGTGATAACTAATTTTTTCACTCGACACGACATGTTCAAAATATTAACTCGCCCTGACACGACATGATACAAGATTCAAGACATATGTGTTTAACACGATACAACAATTACACAATACCCTAGATATTTTTAGTGTCATTAAATTATCCTCGACCTCTTAAAGTATCCTCTTGTTCATATAAAAGTATATTATCATTAAAGTTAATTATTTATTAGATCGACATGTTAAAAAAAAGTCAATTAATTATATTTAAGTGAATTCTTTTATTTTTATAATACCTAGATCTTCTTTTTAACAAACATAAAAATATACACAAAATTGCATAAACGCATCCCTAGTAAATAAAAAATAAATGAATTTACTACCAACATTTTGTTTTGTAATTTTTCATCGAGGTGGTGTAAAGAAATTCCTCGTTTTTTTTTAAAAATAATCACCCCGTAGGAAATGCCTTCCTCGTTTTGTATTTCAAATTTTCCAATCTTTGGACTCCCCTCATTTTCCTCTATATTGTCGCATTCATTCAACTTTTTGTACAGTCACTTCCTTACCCGTCTCCCTCTACAATCATTTTCATAAAATAGTATAATTTATTAATTTCATTGCACTTTTTTCGTTGATTGGACAATTTAATTAGTAAGTTAAGTTAAACAAAAACCACATAATTCAATTTTACCGATGGAAATTACTTTGCATTAGAAATCTCCAGTTTAAATTTTTAGTAAAGTTTCTAGTATTGCATATGAGTAGGTACCGCGTGTTGGGTAGCTAATTTTTATTTTTTATTTTTTTTGGTAGGAAATTTTTGGTTCTCTTGCCGCTTTTCTCTCTCCTGTCGAAGCAAACCCCAAAACCGATGTAAACTTCGAAAGCCGAAGCCAAGGAAAAATAAAAATAAAAAAAACACAGCCTCCACATCCATCAACCGATGAGGACCCTACGCACATTTCTTTTCTTTTATATATATAAGCAAAGGTCGTCGGAGGCACTGTTCATTGACAGAACCAGCGTCGGATCTTCTGTGGCTGTTCTGAGCATCAATTACTTTAACGGGTCTCTGGGAAGTCATATTTTGTTTTGCCCCACCATTTGCACGGCTGATGAGTTAAGTATTGATGCAACTCAGAAAATTGCACGCTGCTGTTTCAGAAAAAAACAAAAAGAGATCGCCTACACGATTCCATTGAAAAACTCGTGTTTTTTTCATTTACAGTGGGCCCCGCAGTTATATATTGATATCACATGGATCCAATTTTTTCTACAAATATGTATGTCCCAGATAAAAAGCGCGCGCTACACATTAAAATATTGGGAAATTATGCCACCAGCACTAATTTGTGAAGCGAGTTTTCATTTCAACCGTCCATCTCTAAAAAATTCATGAATGATTGTGATCAAAATCCGCTAATAAATTAGTGCTGATGGCAAAATTTTCCTAAAATATTCTAGTTATTCTGAAATTTAAATATTGCGGAAAAGGACTATCGTGAACATTATTTAGGGAAGGTTCAAGACCGGAAGAATGCACAACGCTTACAAGAAAGAAATAAAAGCATTTTGTGAATTGTGACATTCATATATCATGCTTGCCAGATAGTATATACGAAAAAACACAATGTTCAACATCCCGTGTATTAACATAACAAAATTGCATTTAACATACAACACTGGTTTAACAAAATGTCCAAAAATTGCTCAAAACTACAGCAATCATTGGTACCAATAAAAGAAAAGAGAAAAATAATTATATTATAATCAAATAAATCAACAATTACAAAAAACAAGCCAGACCTATCGTCCCCACCGCCCCATCTTCAAGCCCATAATCTTTCTTCTCTTATGTTCACGGTGCTTGGAAGCTATACGAATCTTTCTCTTGGCATGACGGGTCGGGTTGACAACTGCTAGCACTTTTTCTGCCTGCTTCCTACTCTCTCTCTTTCTCTTGAGACTCTTTCGGATCTGGTTGTACACTCGTACGAAATTATCTACTCCAATTACATCCCTTATTTTGTCCCGTACTTCTCCTGCTAGTCGCTTTATGTCCTCTAAAATAACATGAGCAAAAGTGAAGAGTTAGCATTCATTGGGTACATTTGTCCATCTAATAAATAACAGAGACTGCTTGGGAAGACTAATTGGGATTTGCAAAAAGAGTCTCCATAAGAACAGTTCCAACTGCAAGGACCATTATCAAATGATCAACACCATCATGCTAGAAATCAGTACAACAATTGGATTGTGAACAGATCATAACTAACTTAATTCGAAAAATATTTAATCATTCACCTTTCTGGAATAAACATTAAAGAAAGCAGAACGACAAGGAAGGTATCAATGTCTTGATGAGTGTTAATTTTGTCATAACTCAAAAATAAGAAGCCATTCAATTATCATCAAAATCAAATTTCTTAAATAAGCTTTTATTTTTGGAAAAAGAAAAGGATTGTATAAATCCCCAAATATAGGGAGGCATTTTCATATACCCACAAAATAGATGAAAATTACTAAATTGAGATGAGAAAGCTTACCACTAATGACCTTGCCAGCAAATCCTTCACAAACTTTGTACAAGGGAAATAAAATGTGATGTGCATAGGCAAGAGAGTCTTCCTGTCCAAGCTTCGTTATAATAATTCTAAAGCTTTTAAGTACAATCTCCATCTGCATAGCCAAGTTAAAATTCAGTGATACTGTTACCAATAAGGTATAAAGGCAACAACATTAGAATGATAACAGCATATTCCTCATACCAGCTGAAATTCAGAACATAAAACTATTATATGAACTGGAATTTGGAACACTATCCAGGTAGGAGTACTCGTACAAACAGACCAAGTGAAAACCTGGTTATTCAAAATTTGCTTACAAAAGGACTAACCTGAACATCTTCCATCTGCATAGCAATTTTGCCCATGCGCTTAATCAAAGGAACAACCAATAAAGACCGAAGGTCAACTTCGTTATTCTTGCTCTGGTTATCCATTTCTGCTTCTGAAGATGCTGTGGCCGAAAGAAAGAAACTATTTTTGGCCTTTTGGGAACCAAGCTTTTCAAAACCCTCCAGAAAGAATCTCTGCTCAACTTGGTTGAAACTCGACCAGAACTGGTCCAACTTTCTCTCTGTAGCAAAGGAGTGGAGCTCACAAATAGAGAAAGCAATGTTGCTTAAAATTAATCCATTTGTTTCTGCTCCTCTCTCAAGCTCTCTCCTTAGCTGGCTAATTAATGAGACGGATAAAACAAAGAGCCGGCTCGGACTAACAAGGATGAAGGATTGACTATTTGACCTTTTGGCTTTAGTATTGTTATCTTTGTTTCTGCTTTCAGAGACTGATTTAAAGTATAAGGCCACCAGATGAGTTGACATCTCACGCAAACGATTATAAGGATGCAACAAAAACTTGGTCACCAAAATCCAAATATCCTGGCAAAAAATCACAAAGAAAGCCAATTATATTAAACACACAAAACTGAATTATCATAAAAATGACCGTTTCACCTAGGAAATTTAACAGAATATGTAGACATCTACCATTTCATGGCTAGCACTCGAACACATAATATACCTTTCTGCTTTCCAGCTACATAAGGGCGTATTAGCTAAATTCAAATTTGTTCAACTTTATAGCTAAAAGGCTATTTCATGATGGTACCAGTTGGCACTACAACGCTAATATAAGCAGAATCAGTACAAACCATCAGACATTCCAGTCATAGCAATAGGATGCTACCTCGAGTTCCTTCTTGAAGTACATTTCAGGAAAGTGGATGAAAACTTTGCCAAGCATAGCGAGAGAGTGATAAGCCCCTTCCCAGAAAAGAGAACCAGCTTCAATTTTTGAGATGACCTGTGATTCGCTGTTAGCACCAAGCGATGATTCCATGATGTGTTTTGCAACTCTTATCACAGTTTCGGTCTGCTTCTTGAACCCCTTTTTATGGGTTTCAGCCAACAAACCCAGAACCTGGCGAGGTGTATATAAAAGGGATTTTTAATTTGACGGTAGAAGAAGGAAAAAAAGAAGAGTAAAGACAGGTCAGTTTACTAGATACAGATGCTTGTGAAGGTCTCTGTGGCAAGGTATTTACAAGTAGAAAATACAAGTAGCAAATACATTGCTCACAATCAGAACTAACAACAGACGACATATGTAAGAAAAATTGAATGGCTGCAATGCCTTAATCTGAGGTGCTTGATATATTTATAAAAGAAAGCCAAAAATAAAGTCAAATTTTTAGAGCTGAGTTTACAGACCTTATTTTATGAACAAGGAAAAATGCCCAAAACTATAGTCACCTTATTGAGGACTATTTGGGATGATCTCACCTAATATTCTTTTAGCTTGCTTTCTTTCAACTAGTTATGTGGCATACCTGCGCTGCAGCACTCCAGAGGCAGTGGTTATCCCCAGTGTACCAGGAAATGCACCAGTTCATGATTGAATTCAAAATGCTCTCACTGGTATGATCAATGAGCACCTTAACAGTAGTGGGAACGATGGAGAGGATTTCTGGATCCTTTTCTTTTAACAGGGTTTCAACTAAACGAAGAAAGATTGGCTCTGCCTGGCTATCAACTATACTCTTAGGAAACTTCATCAGTATCGCATGCAGAATTTCCAACACCGCATCCTTTCCCGAAGGGTGCTCATAACTGTATTCAAATAGATATCACACAATCAAACAAAAATAAAAAAGAAGATGGTAATTTAGAAAATTCAAAGAGCAATAAGCATTGTCATAATAAGAACTTCTGCATCCTTTTTATGCAACAAAGTATACCACCCTTATCTCTACAAGGAAGTCATATGCAGTTTCATCTCTCAACACCAAAGTCTCTTTCCAATATCAGACATGACACTGAACTCCCTACCCTAATTATTACCAATTTTTCCTTTGTTGAATGCTTCTAATTAAACCAAATGTTGTTGGAGCCTTCGATTTAGATCAGTAGTTGATCAACAAATAAAACATTTCTTCACATAGTGCTACTTAAGTGCTTAAACCATACCTGAGATTAAGAAGCAAAAAGTCGAAGTGCTGCATTAGCCGCTTCTCAGAAAGGCGATAGTCAAGTAAAAATTTGAGCAAAATCTTGCTGCACTTTTTGCGCACTGATTTGTCCTGAGAAGTGACCATTAACTCACCAACTCTTGTCACCATATCATATATCTCAGGCACCACCAATTTCCTGCCCACAATTGCCTTCAATAAGGACAAAGCCACCGGCAAAGGGTTTGTTTGCAGGTCTATAAAAACAGGGAAACTCAAAATCATGCGCAACTCCTCATCAGAGAGCGTAACCCTCACTCTTGAGCTATTAAGAAGCACAGTAAGCAGGCTCAGACACGACTGCATAAGAGGGCTGGATGAGTTACTGGATCTGCGACAGATATCTAGAAGAGAGGTTATTATATTTTCAGCATTTGTCTCAATAGAGGGCAGAGGAAGTGCAACTAACTGAGTGAGGCACTTAAAGGAGGAAGAGATAACACTCTCATAATTAGAACTAAGGCATTGAGCCAAAAGAGGAATAAATGGCTCCAGCATGGACAGTAAATTTTCATCCTCTTTATCAAGCTTCATCTTTTTCAGGCGGTTGCAAAACAACTCCAGGGCAAAGTGAGCTATTATGTCAGGATTCGAAATCGATCTCAAGTTCAAATCTGTGCCTAAGTCTGTTTTTGATTCTTCTTCTGTTATCGTACCGTGGACAAGTCGATAGACAAAATGGAACAGTAGAGTGGCCTCAGCTGATGGGTTTGACTCAATACCTAGAGCAATATTATGCAAGGCCTTCTTGATTCTCACCTTCAGTTTTGGTGTCAGGTGCCTCGTAAGCCGTGCACAAATAGGGGAAAGGAGTTTTGGCGACTGTGTTCTGAATGTGATATTGTTACAGATCAACCTAAGAGTTTCATATGACAAGCTTCTTTTAGTCTCTTTCATTTTGGAGGCTATTTTTTCAACCTCTTTCTCCTCAGAGACTTCACCAAATATCTCAGTCTCAACAACCTCCAACAACTCCTCGAGACAGTAATCAAGCTGGCCTATTCGGCCCCCACCTGACAGGTCAACGCTCTTGGACAGAAGAAAGTACAATGTATAACCCAACACGTGCAATTCGTAACCCCTTTTTAGAATTGCCCGCAAAATCTTAACCACGAAATGTAAGAACTCAATCCCCAATTCTTTCAAGCAAGCAGCTAATGCCAACCTAGCCTCCTCTCGGATGCTTTGCAGTCTATTTTTCAAAAAGGTGCAGATTCTGTGAACAATTGGTGAGAGCTGTGACTCCATCACCACAACTGGCAACAATTTAAGAATTTTTAGTGCCACCAGACTTGCATTCACATTCACTTTCTCAGAGTCTTGAGAGGAAAGCTTCTGTGCCTGACGTGCAATGTCTTCCAAATAGCGCCTCTTATTCTCTTGTGCAATTTTCTCAGTTATTACAGAATCATCAAAGAAATGAAACGAATCAAGAATTGAACTTATGAGACGGAGTAACATCTTTTGTTTGTCCGATTTCATGGTCAATTCATGAAAACATCGTCCCAGAATAGCACGATATGATTCCCATTGCACGTGGGCCCCAATTGACGCAAGGGTTTCCACACAGGCATTCTTAAGGTTCTCACCCTTCATCTCTTTAACATCAAATAACATATTGAATAGAAGAGGTACAAATATTTTCATATTCACACCCTGCATTGCAGACAACCAAATGTCAAGCCTGAGTACAAAATGATCAGACTACCTGTTTAGTACCCATGTATGTTTGATTTGATATACAAGCAACCTAGCAGCACCCACACAAGGTCAATACTATGAGGTCTTAGTTACTCTCAGCATAAATTTTCCAATGATTCAGTATGCAAGCAATGTCACGAATTAGTTAGGTCAGGACTTACCTCTGAGAAATTTGCCATGTCAATCTTTTTCCTAAAGAGTGACAATGCTCCGACTCTTCTTGAAATCTGTAACACCACAAAGTATTAGAAATTGCTAAGAAAAAATATAACATATGGATAAGATTAAAGTGAGCACAGGTTTTGTCAATTTGGTAAATTAATGAAAAAAAATATATTTACTTGTAAATGAACTATGTTCACAAAGAAGTCGTGATCTGGATCCTCGCTACACAGACAACTGAATGAGTACAGCAAAGGGTAATTTCTAAAATTGTACACCATTTCTCTTAGCAAAGTGAACCATTCCTAAAATAAACATAACAGAAAGTTGTTAATATTATATTGATGAAAGTTCATAGAAAAATGTTCTTTTATAATTAGAGATGTAATGCATTTTGGTGGTTTAGTTCATGATCAATCTATACCAAGAAAAATTTTAGAGAATTGACAATTTAACCTCACAAATAAAAAGGGTATAAATGGTTAACCACAAATACAACATGATGAGAGAGAGAACCTTCTGAACTGACAGATCCTTGGACATGGCATCTCCCATTTGGTGCAAATATATCCTCTCCACTATTTGCATAACAGAGGCCTTTTTCCAAACTACAGGGGCAACATCGTTTCCAGTAGAATCGCCATCTCCATTCAAAATTGGAGCAGCGAATTGGAGGAACGACTGTAATGCCCTTGATGCACTCTGTCTGAAGATCAGTTCTTCTGAGGACATGTCAAAGACACAGTGGGATAAAACTGTCATAGCTTGCTCTTCCCTCAAGTACCAAAATAACTGAGGCCCAACAGAGTCGTATGCCTTGATTCGTGTATCATAGTCTAGCTCACCTAGTTCTGATGTAGAAATTGCATTCAGATCATACAATAATCTTGCCTGAAACAAACAATGTTGCAACATATTTATTAACTTCCATTAGGACAACTGTGTGACAATTGTTACTTGAATAAGAACTAAACAACACAAAGTGGAGCATTTTAAGTTAATAAGAAATTCAGGTTGGCACCGCCACAGCCAAAAATTCTATGCACTTTTACTTTACAAAACATCATAAAGTGCAGTTTTGTGTGTTGGCATAATAACCAATTGGGTAGGTTCTTTTAAACAATTAGTTCCAATGAAGGCAAAAAAAGAACACTAACAGGGCTAAAGACATCAAATACTGCACAGTATTTGCACCAGACTGGGTATCAGAAGCTGAGTGGTATTGAATAACATTGTAAAACTACAAAGCTATATTTTCATATAACTCACCTAATTGAGCTTGGGGGAAAAAAAAAAAAAACTAATAACACAACAAAAGTACAACCAGAACAGCAAATGAAGAATCATGTAATGCGAGACCATCGACGACTTTGCAGATACACATCCTCAAATCAAGGCCAGCCGTAACAAGCAATGGATTCACTGCACCCAAAACTTTATCATATGACTTGCTGCCTAAAATAGGGACCATTTCCCTCACCACCTGAAGCCCCTCCATGCATTCATCTGTAGTAATAAGTACAAAACAATTAATAATGGTACTGCTGAACAGGCTGAATATTATCAGATTGTACCATTAACCTATCCATCGAATACAGTAAAAAGACACTTTGAAACAAAAAATAAATAGCAAGATTTAAGATTTGCAAAAAAAAAAGGTAAGAAAAATAAACACAACCAATATTTTGTGCATCAAACAGTAAGTTATACAATTTAATAAAAAGGCACTGCAACAATAACAAAACATTTTGAATAGTATATAATCTAGCTTACCAAAGAGATCATATAAACCCAAGTTACCAGACTGGTCAAATTGGGTAAACACCATTCTAAAAAGGAAATAAAGATCACGAGATCTTGAAGGAAAAAAACTACCAGAACTGATGCCCTTTTTTCTAAAAAGGGGTAGCAGAATATCTAAGAAATTCCCAGCCACGACTGAATCTTTGATGTATCTTGCCAGTATTTTGAATACCCTCAATTCCCTTCGCCCTTTAACAACCACAGATTTCCTACAAAATCAATGAAGTACACTTGTATTAATTTAACAAACACATACTAGAAAGATTGATGCTCTGGCCATAAGAGCTTCATCTACCTATCTGGACAGCATTGCACCAGCTTAGAGTATATTCCTTTTGGTGTTGTTATAATGGCTCAAAAGAACAGAATCGGCATGAAATGCTGAAAATAATGGTAAATTTTCAAGTTCAGAAAAAGCAAAAATTCAAAGGAACCACCTTCGAGGTTCACTTCGTATCTTGTAAAGATCATGCAAGCTCTGAACAAGTACGTCAACATGAGGTAACAAAACCTCCTTCGCTGGGTTATCCTCTCCATCCAAATCCAAATCACTATCCAACTTCAGCAAATTCTCGACAAATTCCAGCACAGCAGAAACAATTGCATCTGAAGCCGTGCTAACGGATAAAACAGAAAAGACAGTCGGCACAAGGTTAGACTGTCTGGCCAAAAGAGAAACCAGCTTAGGGCTCTTGCTCATGACTATAAAGCATGTGAAAAGGGAGCTAGGTTTTGCACTACTGGCACCCTCCAGCTTGAATCTGTCCACCAGAGGCCTGATGGATGTGAAAAAGATGTCCCAAAATTCAGAGCCAATATTGTAGGCTTCGAAATTGATAAGTGCCAAATAAATAATTCGGAAACACAAGCTCCTCAATTCCTTGTATTGCTCTGTGGATGCATGGCCCTATAAAGCAATGATTGTTTGTTATTTGTGAGAGAAAGAATAGATCAATATATATTGCACTTTCTTCTAACCTGATAGGTGCCTGAAGTCCTGAACAACATATGAGTAAAAGTTTACTTTGTTTCCAACTTCTAGAAAGTACTTGGTTTTAAAATTCAAAGACAAAGCACAACAAAAACAAAAGGAAGAGGCAAGAGAAAATAAAAAAAAATTATAAAAAAGAAGCAAAACACAAAGAAAGAGGAAAAAAAAATTATTGTACAAACACACCTGCCAAAAGAGCAAGCCGAAAACCAAAAATTGGATGACACTATAGCTGATAGCAGACCAATTGTGATAAATTTGCTACATACCAAGCCGCACAGTTATCCCATGTGCGGCAAAGAAACATCTAATTGTAACAGAAAAAAAAAAAAAAAAAAAAAGAGATCACTTTACCTCCCAATCATCAGAGGGATTATCAATAGCCATGGTGTCTCCTTCCCCTCTCTCTCTGTTAATATTTCTCATGCAACTCTCCAATATTAACACAACAATCTTCAACACAAGGTCGAGATAAGGTTCCACATGAGCCATATCAAAGGTATCAAGGACAGCTTCAACTACATGTAAAAATCCATTTTTTCTTTTCCACGAGCACCTATCTATGGCTATGGAATTTGAAACTTCAGGAAGAACAGAGTCAAGAGATTTTCCCAAGTTCAAAATTTCAATCAGAAGAGGTTGAGGAAGTAATGGCTTTAACAATAATGAGAAAAATAACTCAAGCTCAGTCGGCTCGAATTGCATGAAGAAACGGATTAATGCCTTTCGTTGACTAACCCCTGCATGCTGAAGGACAAGAAAAAGGAAAAAAAAAATGATGTTACATTTGGCATTGAACTGCAAGGTTCATCTGCAAGCATTGAAAATAGGAACCTCTGCAATTTCTGATCTGAAACAGAGTGTTTTAACAACTTTTATTACATAAAATAGTCTCTTGCAAATTTCTCTTAAAAGAATATTATTCAGCAATACAAAACAAAAACAGTTAAAAATGTACAACCTTGCGTGATCCAAGTGATTTCAAATTTCTGATTCTTGGGGTTAGTATACGAATTATTAGAGGAACCAAACGCCCTCTGTGATCCTCTTCGATCGAGTTCGATTCTTTCGAAACTGGCCATGTAGTGAGCTCTTCAGATAAGTTTTTAGAGACAGCTAAATTTCGGAGATGCTGTGCATATGGCACCAAAAACTCTTCTTTCCAGTTCAGTAAACAGTCCAGAACTTTTAACTGGAACTCAGGATCCCCATCATCAAGAAGCCTAAAGGGAAAATTTAAACATAGATATATTCATTTATTCCTAATCTTGATTTAACCAAAAATACCTTCTGTACAGTATGAATTTTCTACCTAAGCCTTAGTTTTTCTAGACCCATTTTGACAATCTTCACCATGCAAAATTTACTGCCGACTTTTCAGCAATAAGTAGTCAAACTTGTGCATAAATTACTGGTTATCATGTTCTCTCCTTGTTTTTGCTTACTAGGGAAGCTATTTGCAAAGAGATCAAACAGAAGATGTACCTTTCTACTAAGACCTCATGAAGAACATCGCTCCGGAACAAGGATCGAGCATTATGCATCAATTTTATTACATTCAGCCATTCTTTTAGGATGACTCTCCAGTCTTTTCCCTTGCACCTGGCTGACATGTATGACTCGACACTGAAAATAAACCAGAGAAATACATGGACTATAAACATAAATTTTCAGCGAAGTCTCTTCATAATCATAATTGCAGGCAGAACAACGCTAGAAAAATAATTACTATTTATTGTTAAAACAAGTTTTGAAAAATGCACCAACTTACCAGACTATATCTAAATTGACCATATCTACTTTCTAAATGCTTATATAATATTTTCTATTTTGCTCAACACATGCAATATTTCCCTGTCCGTAATTAAACAGCCACTAAGACCATTTTTTTTTCATATTTCATATAATTAGATCAAATACCTTGATATGCTATCATCAGTGTAACCAAGAAAATTGAAGAACAGAGGTACAAGCTGGCGAGACCGAGACTCTGCAATATCTGGAATCTTCTGAAGAGTTTGAAGCAATGAAACCGTGACCGTTGCAGACGGTGTTGGGTCACTTTCTGGATAGAGAAATTGGTCAAACATCTTTGCAATATCTGCAAGAAGAAAAAAGGCAATTAGAAAACAAAACTTCCCGAAATTGGGGAACATGCACTTCACTATTGCAAATTCTCATTCATGTTCAAGTTTGATTAGATGTTGAAACATCTAAATTATGACAAACCAGCAAGGATGACTGCACACTGCATAAAATGGAACCAGTCAAATGCTGATTGTGAACAAGTAGTGAATAGACAAAAAATGACACAAAGGACAAAAGAATAAATACAAAAACATGCAAGAGAACCATAAGCTTTATATATATATATACATAATAAGCTTTCATGGGTCCAAGCCAAGCAAGACAGAAGAGAAAGAGAGACAGCACCTACCGAGTGATTCGCTATCACCACTTTCCAGCTTCCCCAACTGATCCTCAGGAGACAAAGCCTTATTTTGCAAAACTGCAAGGTACTGCACAAACTTCTCCCATACAATATCTCTATAGCTTCTTATCAGAAGAGAGAGGCACTCCATTGCAGGATCCCAGACCTGGCTAAATCTATTGTGAAGCACGCCTATGACTCCGTGTAAGACAAGCAGCAACTGCTCTTCATCGATCTGTCTAGCAGAGAGGTTCATTTGTATCCGTGAAAGGAGGATACTGATCTTGCGGGTTGTTGCAATCGAGAGTGGGATAGTCTCAATTTTAAGCAACAGATCAACAACCTGGTTAAAAGGAACAACCATTATTATTAATAATTAATTCATTATTGCCATTAAGCCTCCAAATGGGCAGAAGAAAATATGTCTACATTAGAACATGCAAACAGCAGGAAGAAATAACAGCTGAACACAAACAGATCAAACCATAAGAGAGAGAGAGAAAATAATAGTAATAATAATATGAACATACATTAATGTGCTTAGCATCTTCTTTTGCCAAATCCGATTCTCCTGTCTTCAACCTCTTATTTGGGCGCTCATCATTGGTAGACAACTGATCGTCTCTTGGGAAAAAATGTGACAAAATTCTCAAAGTCAAAACACGAATCGTCTTGTCTGGGCTGCTCAAGTTTTCAATGAGCGAACGAAATACATTCACCCTTTCCTCGGCAGTTATCTGATCTTTTATACAACTTTCCCTGCCAAGAGAAAAGAGAAAAAGAAATTAAAGAAATGAAGACAAAGAAGAAAAGGAGTTTAACAAGCAGAATACATCAATTCAGAATTGAAGTAGTCATTTCAAGCTAAAACTAATTTTCAGAGTTCTTACTGAGAAAGAAAAAGCCAGAAGTATCATTGTAAGTTGGACATTTCATATGATTATAGCGGCTATAATAGAAGAGAGAATATATCTTTTAGAATTATAATATAGCTAATCAGCAGAAAAGACAAAAGAGCTATGCTCATATAAAAGAAAGTCATTCAACCTTTACCTGGATAAAAGAAACTTGTGAAATGACATACCTAAGCAAATTGTCAAAATATTCTGCAACAGCTGACAGAACTTGCAGAGATGATTTGTGTCTCCCAGCTAAAGACAAGTAAAAATTAACTTCTGCATGCACTTGGTTGCAGTGGGCACGCGCCAACTCCTGGCATGAAGCCAGGGCTGCACCAAGCAGACTCTGCCAAGTGGCTCTGGGGAGGCCAGCAATAACACCTAGAAATTAATTATAACAGATGTGCATTTCAGCTATAATAAGTAAAAAATATATATATATACTTGGAAGACTCTTCAGATACACCAACTGCTGTCTTTATGAGTATAGCAGCTGAACATTCCAAAACTGCTACATGACCATGAAAAGCCTTCGACTTTAACTAGGCTATGCTCCAGAAGAGTTAGGGAGGAGGGGGCAGACAAATGATCTGTAACATGTTTCATAAAATTCATAGAAGGATAGATTGGTAGGGGGAGATTTCACTTCCTTTCTCCAAGCAAAACAATTTTTGTCACCACTAAAAGAGGATGTAATCATGTAAATTAGGAAAAAAAGAACTTCTAATCATCTCTCCTATCCCCTTCCATTTCAGAAAAAACTCTACAGAAACTGAAGGAAAGCAACACCAGTAAAAATTAACAGTAAAAGAATGTGATGGGATATACCATCTTCAGTTCTAAGCAGTTGGTTGAGGCTAGAGATTAGGTTTCTCATGAGAAGAAGGCTGTCTTGTGAATCACACAATCGAGGATAGCATGTAATCACTCCCCATAACAAAGCAGCCTCATCTTCACAAACTTGAACACCATGTAAGTCATTACATAACTTGGTCCAATGACCAAGATTTCCACTAAAGAAATCACAGAGCTTCTTGACACCGCCTTCAGCCTCACTCTTCACTCTCTCAAGTAAGAGAGTCACCCTCGCAAAATATCTCAGTAAGACAAAGACAACTTGATCTGGTGAATCTTCCATAAAATTTGCCACCGCACTGCAGTAAGATTTTGCACAACAATGTACATGATATGATACATGTTACAAAAAAGTTCTTTTTCCACTTTTTTTCATTTTTTTTTAGGTATCCATCGTGTTCTTTCAGAATTAAAATCAAAAGGTATTGTAATACATTCTCTTCCAAAGAATGCTTTTAAACTAATCATGTATATAAGAGCTACCAATAAAGACTTTGACCAAAAAGGACCTATACCCGGACCAATAAAAAGTGTCTGTAATTTCTCGTGATAACTAGAAGGCACCTACCTTATTATATGGCTTTGTAAGGCATGCAAAATTTGAAGATCCTTTGCAATAAGCTCCTTGATAAAATAAAGCAAGCTGCACAAGAATAAATATAAAGGGGCACGTAGGCAAAAACAGAAACTAAAATAAGGACCAATTGAAATGACTAGAAGCATTTCTATAAAGCGATATCTCACCTAGGTGTTCTTAGCTTGAAAACAAGGCTATATAAAGGTGTAATTTGCATCAAATCCTTAGTTATTATGGGAACATCCAAAAGGCAAAGTAACATGTTTAAAAGGCTGTCAACAACTTCACATAATTGTCTCTCCATCTCCGTCCCATCAGAGGGAGCTATGTATTTGTTGAGTAATAACTGAACAAGCTTGAGGATTCCTTCTTTATCTATCAAGAAGAAATAATCAAAAATAAGGAGGGAATATAACAAGCAGCAACAAAGTGAAACCCAAGCCATTTGTACTCCTTTTGCAATGTACAACCAAAACCAAGTTAGCAACTTCCACACAAAGGATGGTCCATTTCTCAATAGTACATCCAGCACATCATTCTACTTCTGGTGTATACATTTCAGAATGAGGTGTGCTAATGGGTTGTCAATAATATTTATGAAGTATCTTACAATCCATGTGAGCTAAAACATTCAAAACTATATATTAAAAGATTTAGCACAGCTATAATGTTCGACAGAGGAGAAAATTTTCTTTTACCAAGAGATTTGCTTCCTTTTGTGGTTTTAATAGCAAAGGAAAGAAGCTGTATGATGTAATTCAAATGTTCCAGGCAGTCGCTTTCCATAGATCTTTTGGTCGCATCAAAGAGGCATGCATACATTAAGTCCAATTCCTTTTGGTCCACCTCAGTGCAGAGTCTATTCAAAACACCAGTGATTACTTCGAATACACCTCCTAAGCCACCAAAAATAACAGCACAACAGTTAAAAGGAAGTACTAGGATATATCAATAATATCTAAAATATGAATACATGATATTCATAAAAACTTTCTCCAACTATCCACAAAATGTTTTGACTGTTACTTCATTAGGCCCTACAGTGGCAACAAAATTGCACCAGCACGACCTATAATTTATGAGACAACTAATTTGTAACTCATGAGTTTACTCGAACTCGACTTGGAAAAATCTCAGTTGTAACTTGAGTTGGCAGAACTCCAGTTACAACAACTCGATTGGCTTACAAGTCGAGTTTGAGTTAAGCTCAACTCAGCTCGCCAACTTGTGAGCTGACTCATAACATAACAAATTTATATTTCAAATAGTATTATCGACATTATTTATAAGTACTAAAACTTATAAATTAATTATAAGAATTTTACTCTTGTATATTTTTATTTTAGATGTGGTACAAGATGTGGTGGCCAGATCTACAACTGAGGCTGAGGCTGAGGCTGAGTACAGGGCTATGGCACTCATATGTCGGTGAAAATTTTCCGATCTGAGCTGCGCTTGTTTTGAAGAGAGTCTTTACGACTTCGGTGTGACACAAGTCAGCAATCAATATTGCAAACAATCCGATTCAGCATGATCGCACAAAACATGTGGAGATTGATCGTTTCTTCATTAAGGAACAACTGAATGATGGACTGCTGGTTTTGAGATATGTCAAATCAGAAGAACAGTTGGCTGATTGCCTAACCAAGAGTTTAGGTTCTAAGCAATTTGAAGGTTCTTCTAACAAGATAGGAATGATTGATATCTATCACCCATCTTGAGGGGGAGTATCGAGTTATATTAGTTATATGATGTAAGTAATAGAAGTTATGTTATTTGTGTAAGTCTAGAGTCTTATTTGTAAAAGTACAACTCTTGATTAATATAAAAGGGGAGCCTCTGGCAACAGAGGCCATAATCCCTAGTTTTAACCTAATTCTTTCTCTAAACCAAACCACAAGAATTGTGTCCTCTCACTGCAACTAGTGGACACTTGACTAATATCAAAAAAGGTATATTTAGCTAGCTTTGGCTAAGTACCATAACCACTTAAAAATATGCCAATAATCGCACAGAAAAATTTAAGGGTCACTTAGTTCATACAAATGACACCATCCCATTTGTTACACTATAAATCCATGTCATATGTCTAGAGAACTAAGAAAGATTACCCTCTGGATACTTCTCACTCATGCAGAGGGTAGACTCCTCAAGCAAACAACTTAACACCATTTTAGCACTTGAGTGGAGTTTTCCTGAAGTGCCTCTCATCGCATGCCACAATAAAGAGGAAGCTCCATGTTTCCTTATTGGCGATGACCTCTTTGCAACTTCACGAACAACCTTTTTCACCCCTGCCAAAACGGAGGTCAAAGAATCAGTTCAGCCTTGCAGTTACTTTCATGACACAAGTACAATTTAGTTAAAGCTAAAGAGTGTTAACATCAACTACAGTATCAAGTCCGGTCATCAAAATTTTCTTCAATTCCTAGAGATCAGTATATTTCTCTCATTCTAGTCGTATTCCAATAATTTAAAAGCAAATGTGAGCATTAACAATTCATGGGCCACGAAAAAAACTGGTGAACCCAATAAATTCTCTCATGTAGTGAATTAGCAACAGCATCAGTCGCTACCATTTCCAGAACAGCCAGTGCTGGTACAAATTGGTCCAAATATCAATTCTAGTTTTCAATGCTAGGAATATAGCGATATCTACATTGCATATTCCATAAAACATGATAATGGACAATAAAGAGTTGTTCGATATGTTGTCATATAAGTAACATGTGTCATATTTGACTGTGGACATTTTGTGTTCCACTGAATTTTCTGAAAAAAATAAATAAAATATAAAAAAACACATGCATGATAATTTATAATTATTAGAGGCAACAAATAGCTCAGAAAATGGAAGAACAAAGTACCAGTGGTGAGTTGGTTCTTAGGAGCATTCCTTAATAACAAAGATATTGCCTCGGCCATAAACTCACGCACATGATCTTTTGAGAAAAATCTCAGCCGGACGGTAACCCTTGATATTATTTAAAAAAAAGTATCATCAATTTCCACTTTAAAAGTACAAATGAAAAATCAAACACAAAAATATACTGATGTAAAATTCTAAAACAAAAGACAATATATTAGAATGCATATGCTGAATTAGATTTGGTTTTACTGCAATAAACTACAAACTATGTTATCAAATGTAGATAAAAGGAAGATTAAAAATCAGCAAAGAGAACCATACTCACTTAAGTATATTAATCATGTCCTTTACAAGATATTTTTGAAGGTACATCATGATGTATGACCAAGAGGTAAACACCTGCAATAAAATGTGAAAAATCATGAGATTCTATGTGCTGAGGGAAGTGCAACCAAACAAAAAAAAAAAAAGAGTTTTGCATCCATGCAATGAAAGATATAGTACAAAAACTACCAGAGGCCCACACTGTAAATAGCAGGCACATGCTTGTACCAGAAAAAAATGATACAGTAGGGAGCTCACAGCATACCTGTTCAAGGATATCTGGATCCCCCTCACCACCCTCCTCTAGAAGATCCACAATGGATTCTGTAAGACTCTCCAAAAAGCTGCATCACAAAATTTACTTATTAGATATCCACTAACCCATCAACAAATGCTTGGATGCACAGTGAGAGAGGATGAGTACTTACGGCAAGAACTCGTCCAATATATCTCTAGAGAGAGCCGCAATTAACCTGTTTATGTAAAATATTGCAACAAAATCATTGCATCACAAAACATAACTTCCAATATTTTCAATACCACTAAATCCTGCAACTAACTCGACAAGAAAATATTTGCAATTACCACTAAAAATCACTGTACAATTGCCGCTTAAGGTTGATTACTTCAGACTTTAATGATTCTTCATTTCAAAAAATCTACCAAAACAAATTAAAACTTGGCTCAAGCAGCTTGAAACTTCTCCACATATATTTGATGGAGTCATTGCAAGATTGTTCATGTTAAGAGATAGACAATTAAATCAGACCCAATTAATAGGTCTAAATTGTAATTTTCAAATACAGAAAACATTGGTTTAATTTACCTACAACCCTGTAACCTATTATTCTTATGCAATTACACTAATGGTTCAAGAGAGAACCTGACTCTCATGTTATACCCATCTAGTTGCAATTGACTGTATAAATGGGCCCAAAGAATTCATGGTCCTCTTTGCTTTGTTAAGAAATTTCAATATAATTGAAATGTTCAAATACAATAAAATTTGGTCTGATTTGCCGAAAAATCTGTAAGCTAATAATTTGACAGAACTCAAAGCATTTTCTTATCCGAATAAGCAGAGCATTTTCCTATTTAGCGATGAGAATTGATAAAAATGCACTTACATTAATATTGGTTGGAGAGAAGACTGGGCTTTCATGTTCAACCTTTTAACAAGTTCTGAAAATATTTTTTCTCGATGTAGTATTATCTGAGGCAAAGTTTGCACCAGTGGCATCATCTCATTGTAAAATGAAATGAAGTCGTCTGTAGTATTTAGCTCCTGTTTTGCAGATAAAAAAAATCACATAAGACCATATTTTAACCACAGTCAAATAATGAGCAGGCTGTGATAAGAATTAAGTCATCAACACAATTCTGAATCAGCAAGAAATCAATTTTGAACACACTAGTCATTATGTTAATTTCCACAGGGCATTCTATCGAGGCTCAATGAGCTTCAATCAACAGAAAATTGCATGGCTTAAACAGTATGATAAAGCTGTACCAAATAAAATGGATAGAATTCCAAACTTACTCGCCACTCGATGAGAGCATCCCGAAAGAAAGAAGAGCCAGAAGACGGCTTTGATTTGACCGGCACGAGGTTACGATACACATCAATCTTTATCTCCTTAATTCTCCTTGAGGAGCTCTTAAACTGCGCAGAAAGATATAAATTGACAAAAGCAAAGACGAGTAAAACGCAGAGAATTAATTGATGCATCGAAATTACGTTAGAGAGAAAGAGAGAGGGTGTCTTACGACAAAGTTCTTGCGGCCGGAGGTGTCGAGGGACTTCACGGAGGCTGTATTGGAGTTCGCCATCGCTGAAAGCGGAAAGCGGAAAGAGGAATTGCCGCGACTTGATCACTCTCTTCAGAGAGAGAGAGAGAGAGAGCACCGTGGAGGGATGAGGTGGCGCCGCCCGAGGGGTAGAAAGGAGAGAAGGGTTTAGAGTTGGAACTTGGAAGAGTTGAGAGAGACCACAAAAAAATAAAAATAGAAATGATAAAAGCAAATCAGGTTAATCGGACGGTTCGAGTTACCGGTTTTTTCCGGTTGGATGGGTTTAATCTTTAATGTAAGGGATGTGGAGTTCAGGACCGGCTTGATTACTGTGGTCGAGGGCGATTGGGGATAAACCGGACGGTTCGGTTTGGTTTGGAAAATACTGGGTTTAACGGCTAGGGTTTAAGGTTTGTGCTTTTGGGACGTGGGAACCGCCGTTCAGCATGACGGCGTGTTGCGGCGCAGTTTTATTGTACTTGATTTTTCCCCAAGCAACGACAGGAATTGATTTTATTTTATCATTATTTCCTAAATTTATTTATGATAGTCCAAATTTTACGTTTAACACTAAAATACCTTCGTGCTATTTTGAACGTGGAAAAATAAATATAGGATCTTTCTCTATGAAATTGAGAATTTTTATATATTGTTGAAGCGTATTGTAAATTTGACAAGTGCAAAAGCAATTTATAAATAACGACAGCAACCGACTCTTTAGATATTTTTCTCAGGTCAGTTTATATTAATTAATTCTCTTTTCCGTTTGTACCAAAATGAAGGAAGTCAAGTCTGATATTTACCAGAAAAATGAAGGTTTGGACCATTACCCAAACAAATAACCGAAAAAATTATAAATAAGTTTAATTAATTACGAAATTATAAAATAATCTATTTTTAATATATTTTTTAACAATGACTTCGCAGTTTCGGAATCTGAGATTCCGAAACTAATTCTGCTTAGTTTCGGAATCTCAGATTCCGAAACTAGACCTGCCAACATTTTTGCGGGAAAATAGCTAGTTTCGGAATCTCAAATTCCGAAACTAGCTAGTTTCGGATTTTAGGATTCCGAAACTAGCTACTTTCCCGCTCATAATGATTATTTAATCAATTATTTAAATAGTTAATCAATTATTTCACTATTTAAGCACTATTTAATCAATTATTTGCCCGTTATATATAACCCCACTGTAACATTAGTGACTGACGTATGGTAAACCAAGTCCTGAAATTGTCTGGTAAATTGATTGAGAATCGTTCAAATCTGACAGTAAAACTTGTGAGAAATTTTTATTGTGAATTGTGAAAATATTCATCTCGGGATTTAGAATTTTTCTGTATGATTGCCACGATGAGTTGATATTAGAAAATATTTGATTTAACAAATTGGAGGAAATAGCTAATTTACAAAAATTAGTTATTAATGGATGGTTGTACACATGGCCACACGGACATAGCCACATAAGATCAGTACGGGTTTTAATAAAAGAAAAGGACGAGAGAGGAATGGCGATCCCTTCGTCTCTTTCCTTCTGTCTCTCCGATCCGATCGCCCCTGTCTTCTTCTTCTCTCTCGAGATGTGCTCAAGGCCATCTCTCTGTTGCCTTGCTGTTACTTTCTTAGTAGTCGAAAGAGAGGTGCCGATGAGCTGTCCTCTATCTTGTTGACACCTCAGCTTCTTCCTTGTGCTTGCACGGGAAGGCAGCCGAGCTCGTTTTCGTCTCTCGATGGCGGGCTGTCAGATGGCTTTAATGGAGCCATCGACGTGGCCTCACTTCCTTAGAGCCCTTCTGCCTCTCTTCTTCTTTCTCCTTCTTGTCCGCTAGCAAGGTAAGTTCTCCTATTTATAGTTGGGGTAAGGTTTCGGTTTGAGTACGGCGGAGGAGAAAGGGAGGTAGATTGGAGCTTAGGGAGGTAACAATATTCTTCTCTGTCTCATTCTTGTCGATTGATTCGGTTAATTCCTTTTTTATCTGTTGATTCCTAACTTCTAGGATTTTTACTGGTACGAGTTAGGTGTATGGAATTGGCGTTATTCTTGATTAGTCTAACGTTGATTCTTGCGTTGGTTGTGCTTGAGTTCTTGAGAAGGTTTCTCAACGATCAGAGGCAAGGTATAACTCTCTCCCGATACTGTGGCTTGATTTATTTCGTAAATAAGTTTGCTGTGGCTATGTGTAATGTGATTTAGGACTGTTATAGTGTGCTATGCTATGATTGATAGCTAAGGTATTTGCTGTATTGCGATTTATGCTTTAGGGATGATACTGGTATGGGACTGAGATACTGATATTAGTTACTGTGGATGAGAATTGGGTTTAAGGTCACTGCTTATGCTTATATTGTGTTGAGATTTGATGTAATCATGCTGTGATGAGCTAACTGGGAATGATATAGTGTTAGTTAGCAGCTGTTAGGAGTGATGTTTGACTGTTTGGGGTTATTGCTACTGGTATTATGCTAGGATTTAGGGAATCACCTTATACTGGGCAGTAACACTATCTGAAATTGATATAGAAAGTATAATTAAGAAGCATATGATTGCTAGTATGGTGTTCTAAAGCATGTAATGGAATATGTGAGTCTATCTATGTACATATCATGTCACAGGGCACTATAGATATATATGTAATGGAGTAGTTATGTCATTTTAGGCACTGTAAACTCATTTCTAAATAACTTGTTGTTAGTATATACAGATATATATATGCTTATATGTTGTAGAAGTTTCAAAGTCATGTCTCAATATAGGCATATAGTCTTTATACAGAGTTGGGTTAGCTTATCTATATGTAAATGGCCACTGTTCTTAATCTGAGTTGGCATATATGCATGCTTTAGTATATATGAACCTTGTTCTATACTCTTCTGATATACAAATGAGCATTTTGCATAGTTAAACAGATGCATATCTTTAGATAGCCACTGTATACTTGAGTAGGGTAGCAACTATACATGTTTGGTGCATAGTTTGACTTCTATATTTCATATCTTCATATAATTTATAGTTTTAACAGACAGGCACTTAGTTATGTGTTTGTTAGATAAAGAAATGTGCATGGTTCATATCTACATGTATATCCATGGTTGGAATTTAGATACTTTGCTTATTTTGAGTGGAAGAGTGTTGCAATGCATTCACATAGTCACTACACTAGCATATATGCATGTTTTAAAGGTTGTGGCATGATTCGAAATCTGTCTGGGGCTGTAGTCAAGGGTAAAAAGTGCATACTATAGTGGTCTGGTATGAGTACAGGGAGATGGAAACTTTCTGGTAGTTAATTGCGTGGAATTAGGGTGACTCTGTGAAGAAAGAAATGTAGGAAGGGCTTTTCTGTAAAAATCTGGGGACTATATTGTAACAAAGAAGTTGTCAATAGAAATTTAGAGGGGTTAAATGTAAATTTAGAGGGTTTGTGATGCTTCTGTGGGCTTGAATGCATAAACCTAGACTTATCGGGTTTGGATTTGCTAACTGTAGGTATCAGATCCCTTTTCTGGATTTCTAGCGGACCCATTATGCGTTAACCCAGTCAACTGGGTCAGGTTGACTGGGTTGCGTCTGTTTGTGTTGCGTCTGGTTGCGTTGTGTCGCTGTTTGCTCTGTTCGCTGTTTTGGGTTCTATTGTGGGCTTTGGTTGGATTTTTGCCTTATGGGCCGAAAGGAAAAAAAAAAAAGAGAAGAGAAAGGCCTGTAGGCCGAGATGCATTGTGGGCTTAATTTCGGAAAAATAATTTCAGATTTTAATTAGCTCTCGGATTTAGATAAAGCTAATGACGGATTTCTGTTAAACTAAATGACTTGGAAACAATGTACTTAGTTTAACTATCGATTGTGGGCTTTTTAGGGAAATGATGAAATTTAGTCTGACTTTCAAAAAGGAGAACGGATACGTGGCAAATCATTCAGACTATCTGATCCCGCAAAAATAAATAATTAATTTCTGATTTATATTTTTTGTTGAGTTTAATTGAGTTTCCTAAATTTCTGTGTAAGTGTTTCTGCTATTTCTGATGATGGATTTTCGATATTAGGAAACGTACAATTAAACACTAAAACGAATAATTGAAAATGTAATTAAAAGTTATAACGATATTAAAGGACTTGGAACCAAAACGTACAGTCCAGTTACCTATAAGCTACCAGACTTAATCGTGGTTTACCAAACGGATTTAAGGAACCCGTTAAATATATATTAACGGTACTTGATCTGTAACTTGTAAACAGGAACGGATACTGAAGTGCCCCCGGACATCTGAGTCAAGCAAGGTGCGGATACGCGAAATCTTTGTTAGAACTCGGGTTTCGGTATATTTAAATTTGTGCATTGCATGTTGATCATTCCTTGATAATGCATTTCCAATTTCATGTAGCCGATAGGAATCCCTGAAATATGAAAACGCATGTTGAAACAAATTATTCGTTTGAATCCACCAAAAGAAATATATTCCGACATAGAATTTCCGATTGATAATCATTTGAATAGTCGGATTATATTAAAGGACTGGAATGGCTCCGTAAATTGACTAATTTGCATAAATATCCTTTGTGATAGAAGAATCGGATTTGAATTAAAATCGGACCATTCTAAATCAGTCTGTACAAGCATAACTATAATAAGTATCACTCTCCGGAGTAAGGTTTGGCCACCTACCCGGCCAGGATTATTAGCGCTTTAATTACTGGAAATTCCCTCTGAAATCTGTACCTAGGGTTGGACCTATGGTGTGGGAAGAGTTCTTTCTGATTCTGTTGGGCCGATAAGAGCTTGAGTGTATACTGTACTCTATTGAAATTCTGTAATAAATATCTTATGCTTGATTTGAATTGATGCATATTTCATGTTGCAGTATGCCTGTTATCGGACCATTGCGTCTTGTGCCTACGGTACAAATCATTCTGATTTTAAATATAGTTTGGAAAATGATTTACTATTTTATAATTGTTTCAAATAAAAAGGGTATTAATTCCGATACCGGTTCGTACCAAGATGCCGCGTACTGGAACTAAAACCCGCACTGAGATTAACTTCTCATCCGAATTTTTGTTGCCTCTTTTGAGGGTTCCAGGAACGTAGAAATGGTGCTAGGCGACGGTCTATAGCTACAGTTGAGTGCTCTTGTCTACAGTTCTGTGTTCATATCCCGAGTTTAAATTGTAATGCTACCCTAGCTCTGTATCTGGATGAACTTCCCGATGTCTTGGCGTATCTGTATTTGGAGATTCCTCCTCCGAGTCCGCCGCGCGAGATGGAGGTCGAACCTGAGTCCGAGGATCACTCCGCGGAAGCGTAAACGCGGGGAGCGTTAGTATGGGCCGGTGGTTGTTGGGTTGTTGTTGTTATCGTTATAGTGGTAGTGTTGTCCTAATACCGGGAGTTTGTGTTGTTATCGGGTTTTGTCGGGAAAGATTCTATAGTTTGTAATATAGTCTGTAGAACTTAATCGGGCTTGTGGTAAATGGCAGCAAGTGGCAAGTGGGGTGGTTGTCAAATATGTTTTATATGTATATAGTGTGAGACGAGTGAACCAGCCTTAGGTTATAAATAAATAATAAGCCTAAGCTCCAGTGAGGTCTATCTTTCCGTAGTGTGTAACAATATCTTGTACAATACTATGTGTGCAATAAAATAAGACTTGGTTTGTTTATCTGTGTGTTATGAAACTTCTAGGCCGCTACCAAGAAAACGGGGAAGAAAAAATTGAAAAAAAAATTATAGCTATCTGTCTGTTAGCCTTACGGGAATGACTTGTCATTCTCGTGGCGGAGTCGACGTCAGCATCCCAGATCGGGGTGTGACAGTCGCCTCTGGGGTGGTATCAGAGCAATTAAATAATATTCCGTAATTAAGGTAGCATTGATAATTCTGAAATCGGGGATATGGAACGAGATCGGGACAAGAACACTCGGAACTGTGAAAACGAAAGGAAATGTAGTAATGTAGAATCTAACCTAGCACTGAAAACTGTCTGTGAAGGTGAATTAAGGATGAGTCATCGGAGAACGTGTCCAAGGAATCGGTCCCAAGTACCCACTGAACATTCGGATCAGGAGGTAGATAGGCTCTTGACAGCTTATGAACGCGGACGAAGAGTGGCTGGCAGGAATGGCCAGGAGAGACCTCGGGATAATGCCGAAGAGGAGTTCCGAAAACAATTTGACTCCTTTGCTAGACTTGGACCGCCATCATTTAACGGAGACGGAGGATATCGAGCTGCGGAGGAGTGGTTGGCAGCTGTTAAATCCCGTCTGATGGTGTGTCGGGCCGCACCTGAATTGCAAGTGGAATTAGCTGCGTACTATCTGACGAATGCTGCAAGATTTTGGTGGGATGGAGTTCGGCGTAGTTACGATGGTGAAGCTGCTCGAATTCCCTGGGAATGGTTTGAGGAACAATTTGGAAATAGATTCCTCAGTACATTACATAGGGAAGCAATGAGAGCACAGTTTGTGAATCTCCGCCAAGGCCAGAGGACAGTGGCGGAATATAATAACTTATTTCTGACTGGTGCTCAATATGCTCCGGATATTAGGGATGATGAATTTCGATTCAGACGACAATATCTGAATGGATTAAATCCAGACATAGCCGTAGTCGTTGATAATCCCAATGTGCAAGGAATCCAAATAATAATGGATGCAGCTGAACAAGCTGAGTCGTATCAGCAAAAGAAGGCTCAGGTTAAACGGAATCAAGTCAAACGAGGAAGGGGTCGAGGAGCTAATCGAGGACATAGACCTCCGTTACCCCAGAACAGATCTACTGCTACTCCATATGAGCGAGTCTGGTGTAGACATTGTCAACTTCCACATGCTGAGTCCCAATGTAGATATAAGAATCAATCTTGTTTTCGATGTGGAAGCTTGGACCATTGGGCTCGAAATTGCCCGATGCCTGCACCCATAACTCCACAGGCAAGCGTCACTCCTGGAACTAGTTCGTATCGAGGAGGAAGGTCCTCTTCACCCGCAAGAGGCAGAGGACGGGGATCCAACCGAGGCGGAAGGACAAATTCGACCACTGCGGTTCACGCAATAGAGACAACGGGTGAAGCAACTCAAGGGTCGAATGGGCGACAGATGACGGGGCTGAACAAGGAAGCCAAATGGAATCTGCAAACCTGCTGGCAGGTACGCTATTTATATCTGACTGTCCCGCATATGCACTAGTAGATACCGGATGTAGTCATTCTATTATAGCTAGTGCTTTTGTTCAAATGTATGGTTGGGACATAGAAATAACTGAGGATACTCTGAAAGTAGACACGCCTTTGGGGCAAGCGACTCAGAAAGCGGCTTATTGTCGGAATCGAAAAATTAGAATAGCAGACAGAGAATTAGAAATCGATCTTATGGTAATGGACATAGCACCTTACGATATTCTGTTGGGTATTGATTGGTTAACGAGACATGCAGCTATTATCAATTGCCCAAGGAAGGAAGTGCGATTTGAATTACCTAATTGCACTACCAGTGTGTTACGGTGTAGAGAACCGAATGATTCAGTTCCTTATATATCAGCCGTGGAAACCCGGCATCTGTTAGAAGCTGGATGCAAATCTTACTTGATATCTGTCCATAGTCTTGTGTCCAAATCAACGGAGATTAAAGACATACCGGTCGTATCAGACTACCCAGATGTGTTCCCAGATGAGATCCAGGGATTACCCCCTTCACGAGAAATCGAATTCTCAATAGACTTAGAACCCGGGATTTTACCGATTTCAAAGGCCCCATACAGAATGGCGCCAGCGGAACTTAAAGAACTAAAGATCCAACTGGATGACTTGTTGAACAAAGGTTTTATAAGACCCAGTATATCGCCTTGGGGAGCTCCAGTGCTATTCGTCAGGAAGAAAGATGGAACTCTTCGATTGTGTATCGATTATCGGGACTTAAACAAAGTAACTATTAAAAATAAATATCCGCTTCCTCGGATAGATGATTTGTTTGATCAGTTACAAGGTTCGTCGGTCTATTCTAAAATTGATCTTAGAACGGGTTATCATCAATTGAGGATAAAGCCTGATGATATCGAAAAGACCGCATTTCGAAGCCGGTACGGGCATTATGAGTATCTAGTAATGCCTTTTGGCTTGACTAATGCTCCGGCAGCTTTCATGGATTTAATGAATCGAGTTTTTCGGGATATGCTTGATGTGTGTGTGGTGGTGTTTATTGATGATATCTTAGTATATTCTCGTAACTCGGAAGACCATGCCACACATTTAAGAATGGTGTTGGAACGACTCCGAGAACATAAACTCTATGCCAAATTCTCAAAATGTGATTTTTGGATGAACCAAATTTCCTTCTTGGGGCACACTATCTCGCAAGATGGACTGGCCGTGGATCCAGAGAAAATCAAATCTATTATAGAATGGGCACCTCCCAAAAATGTTACGGAAGTAAGGAGTTTTTTGGGATTGACGGGTTACTACCGACGGTTCGTACCCAATTATGCTAAACTAGCTAGGCCTCTTACTCAACTACTTAAAAAGGACAATAGCTTCGTATGGGAAGAGTCGCAGGAAAGAAGTTTTCAAGAGTTGAAGGAAAGATTAGTTTCTGCTCCTATTTTGGTTATGCCAATAATGGGGAAAGATTATGTCGTCTACACGGATGCTTCTAAACTTGGATTAGGCTGTGTCTTAACTCAAGATGGACATGTAATAGCTTATGGATCTTGACAATTGTGACCCCATGAACAAAATTATCCAACTCATGATTTGGAGCTAGCGGCGGTAATTTTTGCCCTCAAACTGTGGAGACATTACCTATATGGAGTAAAATGCAAAATCTATACCGATCACAAGAACCTCAAGTACATCTTTACCCAGAAAGAGCTCAATCTTCGACAAAGACGATGGTTAGAACTAATCAAGGATTATGACCTGGATATACAATATTATGCTGGAAAGGCTAACGTAGTGGCAGACGCTCTAAGTCGAAAGAGTTATATAAACATGGCGAGTATCATGACAGTAGAACCGAAACTACTGGAAGAAATGCGACGCTGGGAATTGGAGATCTCATTTTCTCCAGAAGTAATGACATCCTTCACTACTACGATCGAAGAAGAAAACGTTTCTAAAGATTCTATGGAAATTGATGCTGCAACAATGAATGCTATTGAAGTGCAAACAGATCTAATCCAGGAAATTAAGAAGGCACAAGAAAAGGAAGTGGCATTTACTAAGTATTGGGAATATGCAAAGACTAAATCAGATTCTGTGTTCTCCATCGACGAAATGGGAATATTGAGATTTCAAGATAGGGTGTGCATTCCTAATCAATTGGAACTAAAGAAGAAAATTTTGTCAGAAGCCCATGATTCCAGATATTCCATACACCCAGGAGAAGTCAAGATGTATCAAGATCTAAAGCGAAATTTTTGGTGGCCTCGTATGAAAAGAGAAGTATCGGACTACGTGCATCGATGCTACATTTGTCAGCAAGTCAAAGCAGATCGACAACGTCCTGCAGGATTACTACAACTATTTCAAAGACCTAAGCATAAATTTGAGTCAATTACAATGGATTTTATTTCGGGTTTACCCCGAGCACCTGGCAATTATGACTCTATTTGGGTGATCGTAGATCGACTAACTAAAGTCGCTCACTTTATTCCGTTGAGAACTGATTATTCTGGATCTGACCTAGCAGAGTTATTCTTGAAGTTCGTGTTCAAATATCATGGATGCCCAAGAGAAATTATTTCAGATAGAGACACTCGATTTACTTCCAAATTCTGGATCAAATTTCAAAAGACTATGGGAACATATGTTACCTTCAGCACTGCCCATCATCCTCAAACAGACGGACAAACTGAGCGAACCAATCAAACTCTCGAAGATATGTTAAGAGCATGTGTACTTAGCTTTGGAGGATCATGGATACAATATCTACACTTGGCTGAGTTTGCTTATAACAATAGTTATCATGCCAGTTTAGGAATGCCTCCATATGAAGCATTATACGGAGAAGTGTGTAAAACTCCACTCTGGTGGAAACCTCAAGGATTGATTAATCCAACTGGACCTCAGTTGGTATCGGAGTGTGCAGAAAAGACCCAACTGATACTTAAACGGTTAAAAGCTGCACAAGATCGGTATAAAAAGTATGCGGATATGAAACGAAGACATGTTCAATATAATGTAGGAGATCAAGTGTTGATTAAAGTCTCTCCTATGAAAGGAGTTAAGCGTTTTGGTATGACTGGAAAGCTAAGCCCTCGTTACATCGGACCTTTTGGAATTAAGGAAAGAGTCGGGGAAGTAGCATATAAACTTGAGCTACCTGATGAATTATTACAGATACATCCCGTCTTTCATGTATCGCAACTACGAAAATATATTAAAGATCCTAGTCACCGATTGGATTTTTCTAACCTTTGGGTAGAACCTGATCTGACATATCAAGAGAAACCAATGAGAATATTAGACCGGAAAATACAACAACTAAGGACCAAGACAATACCTTTGGTGCTAGTACAGTGGGGACGACATTCTAAACGAGAAGCAACTTGGGAACTAGAGGACACGATTCGGAAACAATATCATGAATTGTTCGGGTAAGCATCGTTCAGGGGACTGAACGATTATTTTAAGGGGGGGAGAATGTAACATTAGTGACTGACGTATGGTAAACCAAGTCCTGAAATTGTCTGGTAAATTGATTGAGAATCGTTCAAATCTGACAGTAAAACTTGTGAGAAATTTTTATTGTGAATTGTGAAAATATTCATCTCGGGATTTAGAATTTTTCTGTATGATTGCCACGATGAGTTGATATTAGAAAATATTTGATTTAACAAATTGGAGGAAATAGCTAATTTACAAAAATTAGTTATTAATGGATGGTTGTACACATGGCCACACGGACATAGCCACATAAGATCAGTACGGGTTTTAATAAAAGAAAAGGACGAGAGAGGAATGGCGATCCCTTCGTCTCTTTCCTTCTGTCTCTCCGATCCGATCGCCCCTGTCTTCTTCTTCTCTCTCGAGATGTGCTCAAGGCCATCTCTCTGTTGCCTTGCTGTTACTTTCTTAGTGGTCGAAAGAGAGGTGCCGATGAGCTGTCCTCTATCTTGTTGACACCTCAGCTTCTTCCTTGTGCTTGCACGGGAAGGCAGCCGAGCTCGTTTTCGTCTCTCGATGGCGGGCTGTCAGATGGCTTTAATGGAGCCATCGACGTGGCCTCACTTCCTTAGAGCCCTTCTGCCTCTCTTCTTCTTTCTCCTTCTTGTCCGCTAGCAAGGTAAGTTCTCCTATTTATAGTTGGGGTAAGGTTTCGGTTTGAGTACGGCGGAGGAGAAAGGGAGGTAGATTGGAGCTTAGGGAGGTAACAATATTCTTCTCTGTCTCATTCTTGTCGATTGATTCGGTTAATTCCTTTTTTATCTGTTGATTCCTAACTTCTAGGATTTTTACTGGTACGAGTTAGGTGTATGGAATTGGCGTTATTCTTGATTAGTCTAACGTTGATTCTTGCGTTGGTTGTGCTTGAGTTCTTGAGAAGGTTTCTCAACGATCAGAGGCAAGGTATAACTCTCTCCCGATACTGTGGCTTGATTTTTTTCGTAAATAAGTTTGCTGTGGCTATGTGTAATGTGATTTAGGACTGTTATAGTGTGCTATGCTATGATTGATAGCTAAGGTATTTGCTGTATTGCGATTTATGCTTTAGGGATGATACTGGTATGGGACTGAGATACTGATATTAGTTACTGTGGATGAGAATTGGGTTTAAGGTCACTGCTTATGCTTATATTGTGTTGAGATTTGATGTAATCATGCTGTGATGAGCTAACTGGGAATGATATAGTGTTAGTTAGCAGCTGTTAGGAGTGATGTTTGACTGTTTGGGGTTATTGCTACTGGTATTATGCTAGGATTTAGGGAATCACCTTATACTGGGCAGTAACACTATCTGAAATTGATATAGAAAGTATAATTAAGAAGCATATGATTGCTAGTATGGTGTTCTAAAGCATGTAATGGAATATGTGAGTCTATCTATGTACATATCATGTCACAGGGCACTATAGATATATATGTAATGGAGTAGTTATGTCATTTTAGGCACTGTAAACTCATTTCTAAATAACTTGTTGTTAGTATATACAGATATATATATGCTTATATGTTGTAGAAGTTTCAAAGTCATGTCTCAATATAGGCATATAGTCTTTATACAGAGTTGGGTTAGCTTATCTATATGTAAATGGCCACTGTTCTTAATTTGAGTTGGCATATATGCATGCTTTAGTATATATGAACCTTGTTCTATACTCTTCTGATATACAAATGAGCATTTTGCATAGTTAAACAGATGCATATCTTTAGATAGCCACTGTATACTTGAGTAGGGTAGCAACTATACATGTTTGGTGCATAGTTTGACTTCTATATTTCATATCTTCATATAATTTATAGTTTTAACAGACAGGCACTTAGTTATGTGTTTGTTAGATAAAGAAATGTGCATGGTTCATATCTACATGTATATCCATGGTTGGAATTTAGATACTTTGCTTATTTTGAGTGGAAGAGTGTTGCAATGCATTCACATAGTCACTACACTAGCATATATGCATGTTTTAAAGGTTGTGGCATGATTCGAAATCTGTCTGGGGCTGTAGTCAAGGGTAAAAAGTGCATACTATAGTGGTCTGGTATGAGTACAGGGAGATGGAAACTTTCTGGTAGTTAATTGCGTGGAATTAGGGTGACTCTGTGAAGAAAGAAATGTAGGAAGGGCTTTTCTGTAAAAATCTGGGGACTATATTGTAACAAAGAAGTTGTCAATAGAAATTTAGAGGGGTTAAATGTAAATTTAGAGGGTTTGTGATGCTTCTGTGGGCTTGAATGCATAAACCTAGACTTATCGGGTTTGGATTTGCTAACTGTAGGTATCGGATCCCTTTTCTGGATTTCTGGCGGACCCGTTATGCGTTAACCCAGTCAACTGGGTCAGGTTGACTGGGTTGCGTCTGTTTGTGTTGCGTCTGGTTGCGTTGTGTCGCTGTTTGCTCTGTTCGCTGTTTTGGGTTCTATTGTGGGCTTTGGTTGGATTTTTGCCTTATGGGCCGAAAGGAAAAAAAAAAAGAGAAGAGAAAGGCCTGTAGGCCGAGATGCATTGTGGGCTTAATTTCGGAAAAATAATTTCAGATTTTAATTAGCTCTCGGATTTAGATAAAGCTAATGACGGATTTCTGTTAAACTAAATGACTTGGAAACAATGTACTTAGTTTAACTATCGATTGTGGGCTTTTTAGGGAAATGATGAAATTTAGTCTGACTTTCAAAAAGGAGAACGGATACGTGGCAAATCATTCAGACTATCTGATCCCGCAAAAATAAATAATTAATTTCTGATTTATATTTTTTGTTGAGTTTAATTGAGTTTCCTAAATTTCTGTGTAAGTGTTTCTGCTATTTCTGATGATGGATTTTCGATATTAGGAAACGTACAATTAAACACTGAAACGAATAATTGAAAATGTAATTAAAAGTTATAACGATATTAAAGGACTTGGAACCAAAACGTACAGTCCAGTTACCTATAAGCTACCAGACTTAATCGTGGTTTACCAAACGGATTTAAGGAACCCGTTAAATATATATTAACGGTACTTGATCTGTAACTTGTAAACAGGAACGGATACTGAAGTGCCCCCGGACATCTGAGTCAAGCAAGGTGCGGATACGCGAAATCTTTGTTAGAACTCGGGTTTCGGTATATTTAAATTTGTGCATTGCATGTTGATCATTCCTTGATAATGCATTTCCAATTTCATGTAGCCGATAGGAATCCCTGAAATATGAAAACGCATGTTGAAACAAATTATTCGTTTGAATCCACCAAAAGAAATATATTCCGACATAGAATTTCCGATTGATAATCATTTGAATAGTCGGATTATATTAAAGGACTGGAATGGCTCCGTAAATTGAATAATTTGCATAAATATCCTTTGTGATAGAAGAATCGGATTTGAATTAAAATCGGACCATTCTAAATCAGTCTGTACAAGCATAACTATAATAAGTATCACTCTCCGGAGTAAGGTTTGGCCACCTACCCGGCCAGGATTATTAGCGCTTTAATTACTGGAAATTCCCTCTGAAATCTGTACCTAGGGTTGGACCTATGGTGTGGGAAGAGTTCTTTCTGATTCTGTTGGGCCGATAAGAGCTTGAGTGTATACTGTACTCTATTGAAATTCTGTAATAAATATCTTATGCTTGATTTGAATTGATGCATATTTCATGTTGCAGTATGCCTGTTATCGGACCATTGCGTCTTGTGCCTACGGTACAAATCATTCTGATTTTAAATATAGTTTGGAAAATGATTTACTATTTTATAATTGTTTCAAATAAAAATGGTATTAATTCCGATACCGGTTCGTACCAAGATGCCGCGTACTGGAACTAAAACCCGCACTGAGATTAACTTCTCATCCGAATTTTTGTTGCCTCTTTTGAGGGTTCCAGGAACGTAGAAATGGTGCTAGGCGACGGTCTATAGCTACAGTTAAGTGCTCTTGTCTACAGTTCTGTGTTCATATCCCGAGTTTAAATTGTAATGCTACCCTAGCTCTGTATCTGGATGAACTTCCCGATGTCTTGGCGTATCTGTATTTGGAGATTCCTCCTCCGAGTCCGCCGCGCGAGATGGAGGTCGAACCTGAGTCCGAGGATCACTCCGCGGAAGCGTAAATGCGGGGAGCGTTAGTATGGGCCGGTGGTTGTTGGGTTGTTGTTGTTATCGTTATAGTGGTAGTGTTGTCCTAATACCGGGAGTTTGTGTTGTTATCGGGTTTTGTCGGGAAAGATTCTATAGTTTGTAATATAGTCTGTAGAACTTAATCGGGCTTGTGGTAAATGGCAGCAAGTGGCAAGTGGGGTGGTTGTCAAATATGTTTTATATGTATATAGTGTGAGACGAGTGAACCAGCCTTAGGTTATAAATAAATAATAAGCCTAAGCTCCAGTGAGGTCTATCTTTCCGTAGTGTGTAACAATATCTTGTACAATACTATGTGTGCAATAAAATAAGACTTGGTTTGTTTATCTGTGTGTTATGAAACTTCTAGGCCGCTACCAAGAAAACGGGGAAGAAAAAATTGAAAAAAAAATTATAGCTATCTGTCTGTTAGCCTTACGGGAATGACTTGTCATTCTCGTGGCGGAGTCGACGTCAGCATCCCAGATCGGGGTGTGACAGTCGCCTCTGGGGTGGTATCAGAGCAATTAAATAATATTCCGTAATTAAGGTAGCATTGATAATTCTGAAATCGGGGATATGGAACGAGATCGGGACAAGAACACTCGGAACTGTGAAAACGAAAGGAAATGTAGTAATGTAGAATCTAACCTAGCACTGAAAACTGTCTGTGAAGGTGAATTAAGGATGAGTCATCGGAGAACGTGTCCAAGGAAAAGCGAAGGTTGATGCAAAAGTTGACAATACTCCAACACTCAAAAACGAGGAGCAGTTGAATTCAATTTTGAGTGACGATGAAGATGGTGTAATTACAAAAAAACCAAGAAAACTAATGCATGTACGAGATTACAGGGCACTTTTCAAGCTTCCTGCCAAAAAGATGAAAGACGGTCCGAAAGAAGAACCGAGTGTTAACACTCCTGAAGATGATTGAATGCCTTAACGTCATCTTTATTTGTGGACAAACTATTGTGTTGTTTAATTATGCATCTTTTTAACATATGTGATCTTTATATGTATTTTGTTAACTGTTTGTTTAATTTTAATCTGGCTGACATTTTGTGTGGTTTAGTTGGTTGTTTAATCTTTACATGAGGTTATTTTTTTAAAATTTTTTGTAAGCATAAAATTAAAGAGATATATAAAATATGAAATATAAAACTCACAATACGATATATATAAAAAAACACCAAGTACGAGATGAAAATATCATAACAATGTCATAGAAAACGAGATACAAAAATCCTAATTCCGTCCATCACGACGGTAATTTCCCGTTGCCGGGGAATAATCAATATATGCGCCTGGTGGCTGTCGGCGCTGTCGGCCGCGAGCAAGTCCTGGAGTGGGACGAGGCGCAGGAACTGGAGTGGGAACTGGAGTGGGAAATCGAGGAGGTCTACTAGATGATGCCCCAGGATGACCTGACTGTGGACTGTATCCAGGAAATGGAGTCTGATACTGAGGCTGCGACTGAGAGAAAGTCGACAACGGATCATCATCTAAGGGAATACCGTATGTCTGGTAATAAGCATCAGCCTGAGTCTGGTACTGACTCTGCTGAGGCTGCTGCATATAAACCCCTCCATACTGACTTTGCTGCATATGACCCCCTCCAAACTGCGTCTGAGTCTGGTACGGAGGATAAGGAGTATGCTGGGTGGGGTAGTCTGGGTGTGGCTCAGAATAAGGTGGAGGTGGAGGTGGAGGTGGAGGTGGAGGCTGTGGCTCATCAGTCTCAGGCTCAGCAGTCTCAGGATCAGCTGTCTCAGGCTCAGCAGTCTCAGGCACAGATGGTCGGGAATGAGAGCGTCTGCTCTGAGTGATCGGCTGGCTAGGGCGCGGAACATCAAAAAATGAATCGAAATCATGCAAACTGAAATCACCCTGTTACACATAATACCAGTAATAATGTTATAAAAATAATTTTGAAAAAGAAGAACATAAGAAGAATAACACAATAATATTAGATTAAGTTTGTGATATACCTGCATGAACCGATGCTCGTCCCAACCGGGCTCCGGAAGCTCCTCCTCGTCAGACGACGTATCAGGTATGGATGCGATGTCCGTCGGAAGACCCTTCGACTCCAATACATGAGGTATTCGATGAGGCTCGCCGACAAGATCCAATGTCGTGCTGCAACTAGTAAGCAGCGTCTTCCCAGCACGTCTGAATCCCTTCTTCACCGCCCATGCACATGCTCGAAGCACGTCTCTCAAAGTATGCTTAACCTGTTTAACCAATGTTAGCCATCAAATTATATTTGAAATCGGTTATTGTGAATGGTTATTGCATCAAAATGAACTCACCAAAGCCACGTGTGCAGGACTGTCGCGAAGGTACGACATATCGGCAACCGGAGCTGTCTCTGTCTCCTCCGGAATATGTACGACATACGCACCCCCATGTACCCTCAGCCAGCGTAGATACGTGGCCTCAATAGCATCGCTCCACGGCCGCTCCTCCCTGACCCTAGCCTGTGCCATGTCACCCCACATGTCTACCTCCGTCTGGAAAACCCCACGCCAGTCTCTGTTTCGGTAGGTGGTGAACATGTATCCCATCAGCTGCGACGTCCTCTGCCAAGCCTGTTTTATTTTGAAATTATATTAAGTACATATATTAAGTAATAATAAGTAAATATATTAGTGAAAAATATATTTTATTGTACCTCAGGTCAAGGTGGCGGCACTGTCTGATACAGCATGAACTGGTGCATGACACGATCGGCGTAGTGCCACATCACCATCCAGTAATGAATGCACGGGATACGGACAACAAACAAGCTCGGATCAACCTGAGCATAAAATGTATGAATTTAAAAAAATAAAAAACTATATTATTATATTATTATTATATTATTATTTCAAAAGAATATTAACCTAATTTTTTAATAAATTTTCTATTATTATAACATGTAAAAGAATAATATATTCATTGCAAACCTGAGCATAACGAGGCATGAGGCTCCTCATATGGTCATAAGGCCTCCAATGGACGTGCTCGGGTCTGATCTTCATGAGAACGTCCCGAGCATAATCCATTCCGGATGAGTAACCAGGGCCTTGATACTTCTTAGATCTGTGACGTGTAGTCCATCTCCTGCAAATATTTGAACATGTTTGTTTAGTTATCTTATTTTTAAATGCAAATATTTGAACATATTTGAACATCTACTGCAAATATTCAAAAGTGTTTAAAAATTTAATCTCAAATGCAATAAACATACCTCCCGTAAGGTGCACAGGTATCAATAGATGGTAGACCCCAGTCGCTAAAATCATGCGTGATCGTCGGCCGACACAAACTCAATCGCGCATACGACCAGAACTGCAGAAGTAACCACGGAGCCCCGATGTTTGTACTGTTATTTATTGCTGCAGTGTCCAAACCTCTATATAAAGCAGCAAGTGTGGCCGCACCCCAATTGTACACTCCCTGAGAGGGAGCAGTACGAAGATCCTACAAATATTTACAAATTTCATTTATGTCAGGCAGTCAATTATGGCAAAACAAATGTACATATTATAATAATTAACAGAACTCATAAAGATTTTAAAAAAATCTACTAACCCGCAAAAGATCGAGATAAAAAGCCGGAACAGAGTCCCCCGTGGCATCCGGAAATAACGTGCAACCAATAAGCTCTAGCACGAATGCCCGTGTGTATCTATCAATCTGATCCTCATCGTCGAGGACGACATCCTTCCAAATCTTCCGCAGCTTCGTAAATTTAACGCAATATTTTTTCCTGCATTTCGACTTTATTGTCAGAACAAAACATTAAGTTTATTATAAAGTACACAATAAGTTTTATAATTTTCTTACTTTCTATTTTTTTCTCGGAAGCACTTTTCCACTTCCTCCTGCGGTGTGTCCCGCGGCAATGCATATGTCGAAAGAAGCTCGATATAATCGAAATGACAACGACCCGTCACGACTCGGCCACTCGTGACGGGTAAACCATATAAGAAAGCCACGTCCTGCATGATAGTTGAAATACTATTAGTATACATATAAATCATAACACAAGTAAGATGAAATTTACTTATAAAATGTCACGTACCTCTAGACTGACGGTCATCTCGCCGACATGAGGAAAGTGAAACGTGTGGGTCTCCGGCCTCCAGAACAAGGCCAAACCCTGCACAAGCGTATGATCCACAGGCATATGACCAAGCTGAACGACGTGGATCAACCCAAGTGTCGTCAGATGCTGGTCCACCTGAGGAGTCCTAGCCATCATCGGCTTGTGCACCAGTGGATGCCATTTCTTTATTTATCAGAAAAAAAAAATTAGAGACTATATTGATTTGAAGTTGATTTTCAAATAGTAATGAAAAAAACAAAATAACATACATCAGGGCCACGAAGCTGGTCTGGTTGCAAATGCAACAGACGATCAGCACCAGGAGGAGGAGGAGGAGGAGGGGGGGAAGAAGAAGGGTCCGCTGAGGTAGAAGCGCCGGCTGAGGTAGAAGCACCGGCATCAGCAACACCAGAGGAAACGACGTCCGTAGGCTCAGGCACGGCTGAAGTAGAGGCCTGAGGATCGGTACGTAGCCTCGTAGATCTACGTGAACCTGGAGACGTTCTTCTTCTCGGAGGCATTTTCACTACTTAATTAAAAAAATTAAATGTCATAAATCTAAAAAAATTTCGGCAGCATCTCCCCTGTACCGGGAAGGTTTCCGAAAATTTCTTTACCCAAATCCCCCCTAAATAAACCCATTTCAAACCAAGCAATCATATCATATCACATCATATCACAATCGATAATCATATTCAATATTCAAAATCATAAACTATCATATCATATCAAAAACTATCATATCATATCAATATTCTAAAACTATCATAAAATCATAAACTATCATATCATATCACATTCAATATTCAAAATCGTAAACTATTCTAAATTACGTACATTATGCAAAATAAATAAATTAATGAATAAAAAATACTCACCTCGATCGACAAATGCTCCTGAAATAGGAAATTCGAATCTTGAATCTTGTTTGAAATTTTCTGCACATTGAAAACCAAAATATAAGATGATTTTTTAATATATATCAAAATATATATTATTAATATATATCAAAATATCAAAATATATATTATAATTTACATAACAAAAAATATACTTTAATATGATTTTTTAATATTTTTTTATATTTTTGGAATATTTTTCCTATTTTTTCTGTTATTAACCTAATTATTTAAACTTTTTTATTATTATAACATGTAAAAAATATAAAATTTGCTAAAATATTTTTTTTTCCTAAATAATAGAATTTAATCTGATTTTTAAATTTTTTTTGGATATTTTTGAAATATTTTTTCTATTTTTTCTATTATTAACCTAATTTTTTTAATAATTTTTCTATTATTACAACATGTAAAAAAAAACAATTTTGCTAAAATATATTTAACCTAAATAATAGAATTTAATCTGATTTTTTTATAATTTTTTTGATATTTTTTGAATAATTTTCCTATTTTTTCTATTATTAAACTAATATAACTAAATAAAATAAATAAATAAATTAATTAATTAAAAAAAAAACATACCTGAGAGGAGAGAGGCGCTCTCGGAGGATGAAAGGGACAGAGAGAGAAAGGGAGAGGGGTCTCCGTATATATAATAAGCAGAATTAGTTTCGGAATCTCAGATTCCGAAACTGCGAAGTCATTGTTAAAAATTATATTAAAAATAAATTATTTTATAATTTCGTAATTAATTAAAGTTATTTATAATTTTTTCGGAACAAATAAGCCCAGTTAGTTGGGAAGAACAAGATGAAGGCCCAATTGAGTATTGGGTGATTTTTTTTTTATTCCGAAAGGCGAAAGACACTGAAATATCCAAGCTGTCAATATCCGGTGTTCTGTGGCTTCCGGCTTCCCTATTGAATGTCACCGTGTTGTATTTCAAATACAATTTGAATAATAAAAAAAATAAGAATAACATAGTTATAGTGTAACAACATTTGTCATTCATTAGACACAATTAAGGACAAAGAATAATAATAATGTGGTAATAAATTAATAATACAATATGAAAAGTAATGCACCATCTTTTTTTTAACAACAATTAACGAAAATATTGAAATTGTAATAATATAAACTGTTAGTGTGAAATTATGAAGCTTGACTTCTAATTTTGTGACTGATAAAACATTACTTGGTATCACTCTATCAAATAGTGTGGCAGCCAAATTACCAACAGGTGGATTCTTCAAAATCTCTCCATGAAATTTTGGGTATTATTTAATTTTCGTTTGGATCCCTTCTTTTGATATTAAAAGCTATGCTAGCTGTTAAATTCCCACTCCTTGAACACTATCCAATGATTTAGATCAGTTTTTTAGAACATGAATTGTTTTACCTTTTTTTCTCAATTAAAGGATGGAATAGGCTTTTTCCCGTAGGAATAGGATAGGGGAAATTAAAATCCGACCATTTAATGAGGCAGTGGATCTCAGTTCTCATTTTGCCACTTCAGGAAAATGATATCCCAGCTTGTCAGCTACCCCACTTAGTACCTGGCATTGTACGTACAAACAATAGTAAAAGCACACACACCATTTCTGACCGAGATTTACGTTCATTGACTGCTCAATATATTTTCTTTCGGCTATTTAAAGAAGAATATATTTTATATTTACTAATAATAGTATAATACAAAATTCTCTATGTATATATGTTTTTCAAGATGATATTTGAGCATTAAATTATTCATCACATCATGGTACAAACTCTACAAATTAAAACCAGTGAGGATGTGATCATGTGAACCATATAATTTCCTTTTACTATTTACCAGTACAAAACAAGAAATTATCCTACCAACAAACAGTATATTAATTGGTTGGCATGCATGAGTATAGTAGTAGTGTAGTACTATAATACTAGCTTTTTTCAATGTCCCAACATCAACATGAGCATCAAATCATGCCATAACTATGAACAGCAGTTAATTCCTCTTGCCTTCCCCTTTCCTCTCCACCTCGTCCGGTTTCAAGTCTGACAAAACCACTGCCATACGCAAATCCCATCCCATCCCCCAGCAGCTAGCTAGCTGTACCGATCCCCACCGAGAAAGAAATTCCGAACCAGAGTCATTAATTCACTGCTGCTTCAACGCAGTTCCCACAATTTGCCTAAAGCGTTTAACTGCTTAATAACTCACAGCCTCACACTCTCCCACGTGCCATTCTTTCTGGGGCCTTGGCGTTAAATACCTCTACTGTTTGTACAGAGTGTATAGCTGTGATGTCACTCTACGTATTCCTACACTCTATATATCTCTCTCTTTTCTGAGAGTGTGTTGAATTCAATTCAATTGGTTTCAGTTTTTGAGCTAGATCCTGTTATCCCGCATGGATGATGCATACAATGCGCGCATGCGCATGCAGATTGGCACGTGACAGCTTTTTCTTCTGATGATTAAGGAGGAATGGAGTCAAAAGAGAGAGAATTAAGGAGTGAAAGAGTATGGATTTCTTTGTGGCGCGGTAACAGACAATCATGGGTGTAGCGAGTTGCTTGCACAAGGAATACTTAATTAGGTTGTTTCTAGTTTTCAGGAGGGATGTTCACTATTACTATTTATGCTTACGGCCGGGTACTCAAAATATGTACATTAGTTCCAAATTTATAATATTCATTTATCTTATCCAATAAGATAATAGTTACTATATAGAAATTAAGAACTTGAAAATCATATATATATGTTCCGATATGCTTTATATAGCATGAAATTCAAACTAGCCACAATGAAACACATAAATTAAATTTTCAAAAATTTGTATAAAGTATATTTGAGGTCATAACAATAGACCAATTATCTTCGACAGATAGTCAGACAATAAAAATATTAGATAATCCTTAATTTGAAAAATTAATTAATCTTATGTTCTATTCTATGTAAAGATTTAAACAACATTTAAAATATGCAAATAATGCTTCATGTGATATTTCATTTTGACATTGTTTATTGGGCAAGTAATTTTTAATTGCTAGTTGTATGTATGCAAAGTTATATCATCTAATTTATATGAAAGAGCGAGCGCTATATAATCTGTTGTACAGTTCTGTGTACAGATAATCTCTCCTCAACCTTTGGTCGACACCAAGTATTGATTCTATGTAGCACACAAATGTACAGCAATTTATTGCACTCAGACACTGCGTCAAAAGAGAGTTCCCCGCTTCTTTACATTTTCTTGATTCTTGTCCATTAAGACGCTGCCAAACAAATCACTTTTCGTATCCTTCTTTCTTTTTGTTTTTTTTTAAAATAAGGTAATGTTCATATTTGGACAAATGTCACAGTCAACACATAAACCAGCACATTACTTCGCTTTAAAGATTTCATGTCGCATTAGACGGTGCTGTACCTTTTATGTCAGGGTAATCAAATTAGTAATTAATTAATTCAATATGAGTTTTATATGCCGATAATCAAGTTAGTGTCGGTGGTGATTATATATACTAAGGGTGTGTTTGGATCTAAACCAGATAAGAATAGGAATAAGGATAGAGGGCCGGATTTAGAATCTCGTGCCAATCCTTATTCCTAATTCCTATACCAAGGTTTTGTTGGTATAGGAATAAGAGCCGAAATTAGCTCATATTCCTTATTCCCATGGTGTTTGGTTTGATACCGGAATAAGGAATAGGCCTCTATTCAAAAGCTTTTCACACAATACAACTATTCTTCTATTATGAACTACCCAAGGATTGGGTTGTATGGTATGGGTTATATCTGACAGGTCGGTTCTTGTGCTTCACCACACCTATATAATTAACACATAACTATTCTTACTAGTCATTTCTCGTGGATTAATTATGAAATACGTGTTCACATTCATTGTTTCAACTTTCAACTTTGGGTTCTTCCCATTTGAATTTTACTGTATCCCATCATTTCGGAGGCAGTAAAGAATATATTCTTTGCTTGAGGAGCATGTTTCAACCTTGAAGTTAAAAGTTAATTAAAGTAAGAAGGTTGTTTTGTTTTGTCAGATTGGTTTTGTTTAGCATAATTATGAGTTTTTATTACCTGACTTGGTTGGAGAAAACGAAAGAAATGAAATCTATTTAATGGCTTGAGGACGCGTACTGTCAAGTAACAGAATTAGTGGCAGAAAAGTCGCATATAAAGAAGTATTTCTTATACATATACCACATTGCATTTGGAAATCAGAGGTGACAAATTCTGATAATCCACAAGATTTCGATCAGAAGTGAATCCGAATATGTTTTGTTTGGATAATTTTAAAAAGTCAAAATAATTTGAACTTGATCCGACCTAAGATGTTCCAGAACTTGAGGTCATTTAAAATTGAGTGGTCTGAAACGCAACCAGACTCAATCTTAGACGATTCGAATATCCAAAACTGAGCCAAGTCATTCGAAAATACCCAACGCCCAACACGACTTGGTTCATGCATCGTGTAATGATCTCAAAATCAAATTGACCTGAACTTGACCCGTTAATTCAATCTGACATGTTTGATACAATTTCTAACGTGAAACGTGATCCGACATAAAGAACTCATCCAAATGAGTCGGACATTAATCCGGAGCTGACTTGATAATTTTCAAAAGTCAACTTTATCTGAATTGACTTGAAATTAGATCAAAGTTCTAACTTTAACAAAATATCTCCAACTGAAATTATAGTATATCTATGAGATTACAACTTCTGTGACATTTTAATCTTGATTCCTACATGACCAAAAAAAAAAAAAAAAAAAAGGAAGAATTTCCACGGATAGTTCCACAAAATATTATAGTTAGAGCTTGGTACCTTCTCTTTTTTTCCCCTCTCTCAATTTGCATCCGTCTTTGTTTTTTATAAAATCATTTATGATTGGCTAATAACTTACTCATCAATTTGCATAAATTAATTCTTGCCTACTCATACCTACGTATTTCCATATCTTCCAATCTAAATAGACTAATAAAATTACCTAGACAGTCACTGTCTAGCCTATCCAAAAAAAAAAAAATAGACTAATAAAATCTGACGATATATTTCTGACGTCAAGCGCTATTTATTTGGTTGATTTTTTTGATAATTTGTTACTAGAAGTTCGGCACTATTTGGTATATACTAGAAATTCAAGGCAATCCGATCAAACCGGATGGCCCGAAGTCCAAGTACCAAATACTTGATAGTTGGTATGGAAGGCAGGAAGGAAAGCATCCCAATACACGTGGATGAGTCCTATACTCCTATTTGACAATCGTTTAACAACAATCAAGGCAGGCCAAACTTCCGTCGACCGTTTAATTAGCGGTTTATCTTTTAAATTAATAGAAGAATACGAATATGGCACCGGAAACAAATCAATGTGTCACCTTTTCCCACAAGGAGTCGTCCAAGTCAAGGACCAAGAATCTTGATCTTATGTGTTGATTGCAATATAGTTCAACTTTGTGCAGCTGCTGTTTTAAATTAATAATTGATGCCAGTGAAAGAAAAGATGTTATTGCCACGTGTAATCAAATATTATTACTTTACGTTAACACATTTTAGTGAACTACAACCAAATAAAAGACATATATAATTTTAAGAGTGTTACTACCACAAGTACAATTTGGTTGGAGAATCAGTAATTAGCACTGTTAGCTATAATAACTGGGTTAGGAGTTATATTGAAAGAGGATAGATGTCATTATCAACTTTTTTTTAATATAACTATTGAAGAATACATAATTTTGAACTTATCAGGACGGAATTTTGATATAATCCCCACTGGTCCCTCATAGTTTCATTTTAGGTTGCTACTCGCTTTCTTATTTAGAAATTCTTATTTAAGAAAATAAGTTCAAAACCAGCTAAATAACCCAGAGAGAGAAATCAAGTCAGTCTCACCAAATTGTATTTGTCTCAATAAACTTGGCAACTAAAGTAACTGAGATTTGGATCTATCTACGGATCATGCAAGTAACCAAGACACAGCTGCATAGTTTTCACTTTTCACACTCCATCTTATTTTTCTTAAAATGTACCCAATTTTTCTTGCCTAACCAGCAACCAATCTTTCTTTCCTACCAACACATGTTAACAAGGGAAATAATATTGGAGGTTTGGCATCACAGTTTTTTCTTTGATTAGCCTTCGTTTGCAAAACAATTCAGAACTAAAAAGTACCAGAAACCAAACCAACTGAAAATCACGCTAAACCGCAGCAACTAAATAAATGAAGTGAAGGTACCCACCACTTACTTTTTTTTCTTGATTCAAAACCCACCACTTTTTCTAAAGCTATATAATAACAGAAAAAGTACTGTACATATGATTACAAACTTTCTCGTACATCCCTTTCTCTCACATGACCAAAACTTTTTTCTGAATATGTTTGTTAAATAAATCACATCATCTGCCGCATAAACTTGAAAAAAGAATAAAAGTAACAATATTAAATCTGCGAGTGGTGGGTTGTATGTTTAGCGAATAATAGTATACTTATGCACATAACTTGTCCTTGGCTTGACACACACACATATTGGTTAGTAGCAAAATTTCATCACTTATCCTGCAATAGAAAAAAAAAATGATGATTAACAACTTTAGCATTAAACATAAATGCAAAATCCAAGCATAAGAAGGATATTGCCAAGTAGGACTGTTAACCTTACGGTTAGTCTTGCATGCTGCTGCTCTCACAGTTCAGTAATTATATCTGCTACAGACAAACAATAAAAGAACAATCATTTTAATGCCAATAACAAAAAAATATGAAAGCAGAAAGAAAATATCATGCTATAATATGTGCTGACCCAAAATTATATCTTATTTGCAAACTTTTGCAGCCAACACACCACAATTATGTACAATTGTTGGGTTCATATGCAGAAATTCTCACCTCACCCAGAAAAATTGCATTGAGAAAAAACAAAAATAAGGTTTAATTATTGGCTGCTTACCCTACCACCACAGATCATGGTCAAAATTGGAACAGCCATCTACCATCTACGATAGCTAAAAACAGAATATATTTGTTTTTGCTTGAACATGTTTTACCTTATAATAACAATATAGTTCTTCAACTATATAGCTTGAGATCCCGATATGGGTACTGGTGCTGCCAGTATGGCAAGAGCTCTTCCACCTCAACTCGAGAACTATAATAGCCCATGTTATTCCTCCTTAGCCGGGTTCGCCTCATTATTTCCACATCTGCCATGAAAATGCTGTACACCGGCCTGTGGTCAGAAAATCTTGACTCCCCCCTGACATAAGATATCTGGTTGAGGCCTCTTCCATACCATAGTATTCTATCGCACCTATAATAAAAAAACATATTTTGTAACATTGGAAGGGGCAAAAGAATTTTTACAACATTTTTTTCTTATTGGTACCAATAGGCCTAGCTTTCATTTTGTTTATGTTTCCGCCCAAAACTGTGATTAATTCAGAGCTAATTGACATCTTGAATGCACGGTGGAATAACACCAAGGAAGTCAACCAATCAGATCTGAGCATTGTTTGTGTAAGAAAATAAAAAATATATATATACAAACATGGTTTTAGATATCTGTTTTGACCATTTTACTTTTTTTTAAAGCTTGGGAGACTTAATCCCATCTTTTATCTTAAAAATCTTTCAGAAATATTGTCACCAGGTAGTAGAGTCATGGCAAAAAAAAAAAAAAAAAAAAAAAGAAATCTCTTCCTTGTGGTTCACAATCACATTGTAGTATTGTACCTTTTCTTCTCTCTACAGAAAGACAGTAAATATTGAGTTGTGTTATTTTTACCATGCAGGGGTTCGCCTCTTTTCTTTGGTAGTTGCATCATCCCCGGCATACCGATCTGAATTGTTGGAATATTTGTAGGTTGGCGGGAAATAAATCCTCCCTTCTTTCCAACCTGAGAAAACTCGACCAAACCTTCTCTCTATTCTCAGCTGTAAAATAGAAAAGAGCATGTTTGGTAACTAACTCAAATAATAAACTTGTTTCAATCAGAATGGGTAACATAAATACTCACCAAATTACCCATGAAGTACAGAAGTATAGTCCAGAATAATAGGCAGAAAATGAAAATTAAAATTTTACATGTAAAAGTAAGAAAATTACCTGGTCTTTCTCTAATAGCTGTTTCCAATTATGCATCTCAACCAATGCTTTAGCTGAGTGGTATGAAAGTGCAATTCTATAATTCAAATCTCCAAGCCATATGACCCGGCTGAAAGAAGTTATAAAAAAAAGGATAGTATTATTATTTGCTTATAACTACTTACCACTCATGTCACTAGCTAGCTATATCATCAGAAACTAATCCAGATATCAGCAAGGTATAATGTAATCACTATGCATTAATTCCAGGCAGCATAACATAATATGAAGGGCAAGTATCTGGAAACAGAATGTTGTACACACAAAATAGGCTATAAAATTTTGGATAACAAATCAGCATTGAGGATAAAAATTTCTTACTCATGCTCAAGGATTGTCTGCGGTGACTTCACATCATTGGCTGTTTGCATACGAGGGAATCGTGTCTTTTTCAAAATTTCATATACATCGCAGTTTCTTCGCACCTCATCTCCTTCTTTCTCTCCTGAAGTTAAGTGACAGCATACGAAGCAAAAACTCGTCTGATGCACAGACATGCTTATTGAAATCGAACCCTAAAAATCCAAAGGTGCTTTTGGGATTATTGACAGTAAGGTATAATATACAATCATTACCATAGTAATTGGACTTTTATGGGAGTTTGAAAGTGCTAACTACAAAGTTTTACTGTGGAATGCATTACACTCTTGTATTTTAATAGCATACCTGAAATGTTTAAAAATAGGAACCAGTTTTTTGCCTATTTGAGATTGGAATCAGTAACATTAGGTACCAACACATACACAAGGAATTCATTTTGTTGGACATACTTGGGAAAGAGAAGAACATTTATTACCTTATTTCCAAGATAACCCATTAGCCCTCGTCCAACACAAGAGACCTTAATGTTTTTAATATCATCTCTTATTTCGCTACGCACCCAAATAGTAAGAAATATACCGACCATCTGTTTACTCGCAACCAAACAATACCTGATGCAATGGCATAACAAATCAAGGTTATTTGGAAATTTTAATTATATCAGAGAACTTATGCTCTGAGTTAATCTCATATTGCCAACTTAACTTAGAGCAAAGACCAATGCCGAACCAGATAAAGAACAAATAAACAGCACAAAATGTTACCTAGAATCACCATATTCTCCCTCTCTCTCCTCCGCAGGCACTGTACCAGTACCATATCCATTTGAAAAAGGTGAAACGGCAAAAGGTTCTTCACCTACACTATCATCATCAGACAATCCACCACCACTTAAACTCAATCTAAAATTCGGATCCAAAAAGTCAGTAGGTCGGGACCCAAACCCAAGTCCAGTTGGGTCGCACACACTGAACCTCCTCTCTAGCCGTGGCTGAGATGTGGACACCATCACTGGATCAGACTCCATTCTCATACTTTGGCTCACGTTCTGAAACTGAAATGAACGGCGGTGCATTGTCATGCTATTCTGTCGAGAGATTGTCTCAAAATCAGCATCCAGCTCGACGACAGGATCTGGTATGGGCGAAGCAGTGCGGTAACCTGCATAGCCATTTGTGACCTTGTTCCTGTTCAGAGTTCTTCGAATGAGAGAGATCCATTTTTTCGCAGGAACATTGTCTTCAGTCCCAAGCACATTACCAGCATTCAAAGGAACTATTTCCTGAAAGCTGAAGGGAAAATAAAAAGTGTAACTTTTCTTTTATATTTAATGTTTTAATAAGTATTGTTGTTACTAGTTATCTCCACAAAATAAGAACTATGTTTTTTTGTTTACAGTTTAGATATTGTGAAAACAGGAAGATGAATCTGAAAAACAAATTCAGTTTTCGAAATAACTTATTATTTAACAAAAATTAAATATATACAAACCCTAGGACATAAATATCAGCTGGGGGCGTAGAATGCAGCCAATCATCTATATTCAAATTTCTATTTGGAGATTTGCCTCCTACATTCCATGTAGAAACAAAAATCCTACAGATAAGCACATTAAGAATAATCAGTACCTTTAGATTTTCTTTTTAATTAGAAAAAGAAAATGAAATTGCATTTTAAAAGGTACCTATAATCTTGCACGTCAGTTACGTGAGCCACATCATAGTCACTTCTACCCCAATTGTACTTTCTCAAAGATTTTTCTATCATCAACATTAAAAATAACAGAATAAGAAAAAATAAAATTGAAACAAATAGGGTACCAGAAAAAGAAGAGAAAGCATTGAGGTCTGAGAAATACCAGTTTTACTTTTCTTCTGTGCGAATGCCTCTTTATCTGATAAATTGGCCTTGGTTTTACCTTCTCCTATTGAACAACAAAACAAGGATTCTTATAGGGAAAAGGAAAAGAAAAAGAAGAGAAAGAGAAAAACTAAGTGTTGATTGGGACTTTTAAGTACATCTCTTTGCATCAGAAATCAGAAGTTCGAAAAGATAAAGTAAATTGGAATAAACAACAATCTAAAAAAGAAACCAATATGTCAGGAACAAAAACAAAGGAATAAAAGCGAAATACAATTTAGATCCTTACCTTTGGCCACAGTATTATCAGCATGGAAATCATCAGCTTTACTCTTCATATTGAACCATTTTCTCACAAGGGATTTGGACCATGAAAGCTTCTCCCACAAAACAAGCGAAACAATTGAAAATAAAATGTACCCAAATCAGTAACTTGGCAAAATCAAAGAGGATCAAATCAAATTACTCAAAAACTGAATCAAATATAGATAACAAACCTTGCTTTTTTTGGTATTATCATCTCTCATTGTTTCAATCCCTCTTCATACAGCTCCAACGCAAGGCTTTTTCTCTGCCCCTGTCAACCTCACTTGGTACTGGGGAAGGCTTTGGATTTTACCGAGAAATGGAGCAGTATAATGGCACAGTCACACAGTAAAACCAGCTTCTTTGTCTGAGCAACACTCGGTAAAGAAAAGACCAAATGCCAGATATAGGCCCACTCACCACAGTTATTTAAAAAAGAAATGGAATTAATACAGATCGACCCACTATATAAATACAATGTATTTTTACAGTATTTAAGCAGAGACAATCTCAGTGTATCTCAATGTAAAAATGGTTAGAAAGGAAGGAGCAATTGGAGAAAGAGTGAGGCCCACTTGCTCTTCTTCTTTCTCAGAGATTGAGCTAAAGTGGTTTAATTGGAAATCTCAAACTTGGTATTTTGAGCAAGTAGAAGAGAAGAGAGAAGAGGTAATGGAAATGGCAAAGGTGTGATCTCTCTAATGGGAAGAGAATAGCAATGTAAAGGGTACACAAGGAGAGAAACAGAGAGGTTGGAAGGAGAATGGAGAAGGTGTGGGGACAGACAATCACTCTTTATCTCTCTATTCTCTCTCTGTAATGAGAGCTTGGTCTCAGCTAGAAACAAAGTATCCTGCTTTGTTGAGAAAAAAGTGCAATGGTCTCTCGCACTCTCACTGCTTCCTCCTTTTATCTCTCCTCTCGCTGGTTTCTCTTCCCATCCCTGTCTCGATCTCACACAAGCCAATTTTCATCGTGCTTGGTACTGGCTTCGTATAATATGCGAAAGTATGCTTCTCTGTATAAAAATATTGAGAAGTATGCCTGTATTAATTAGACAAGTTGATTTGTAGCTCTAATTTAAAATTATTTTTTATTAAGATAAGTAAAATTTTTGTCAAAATGTATTTAGGTTATTTTGATTAACTAATTCGAACTGAATCTAATTCAACTTATAAATATTTTTATTTAATCACTAATATGGTGTTAATTTTATATCGAATATTCTAATTTGAACAGCAAAATTATACTTAAATTATTGCAAGTTCAGCTTGAGAATTAGCAAGGCGATCTAATTGATTTTAATTCGATCCCAAATTTAAACAAATTAGAAACTCTGATAAAATGAATTGAGCTTGTTTTATATTTGAATGAAACGGACAAATCAAATTTAGAACTGAAAATCAACTTTTGATCTAGTGTCAAATGGTAATGCACCTCAAATAGGAGATTACAAGTTAGAAATTCAATTGAGATCTCGTGTTGAAATTCAATTTTGAAACAAAAAAATGGAAGGCTTTAATCCCCTTTTTCTTTGAAAAATCAAATCTAGAATTACTTTTCAATTTATAGACATAGTTTATAATTTATTCAATTTAAGGACACAGTTTATGATTTCTTCGGAATCGGAAATATTTCCAAATTATTCAAAAGATAAGCATTATGCACACAACACCAGGTCACCAGCAATGCTCTTTTATAGACTCTATCTATTCCTAAATTTTATCCCGGTCCGATTAAATGCTTTGTATATGAAATAAATATTATATTAAATTTTTATATGTAAAGTTTTTATGGAAACGGACCTAAAGTAGATGTCAAAAATAACAATAAAAATTGCTTAAGAAATTAAGTAGTGCTAGCGTATAAAAACTTTTTCCGAGTCCAACCACTAAATATGGGCACAAATGAAGACCAAATAAATCACACGCGTGGAAAAAAATAATTTCGGAATTAATTTATATAATTTTTTAAATAGCTTGCTTTACATAATCTTGAGTATAGTTCCACGGGACCACGGTACATTTCACTGTGGTAAATTTATTAATACTCCTGTTGATATTGTCAAGTTAAAAACAAAATAAATTTTTGATCGTACTATCGTTTTAATTAATTTTGTGTAGTTTCAAAGTCATTTATTAATTCGTTAGAAAAAAATAACTTTCAACGATGTCAAACATTTCTAACTATCGAATTTTCCAACATGATTTGGTAGCTGAGTAAACGACATTCAAATTCCACAAAAAAGTTGATACGTGATCTATTCAGAATAGCAAATAAAAAGCCTGAACAATATTTTTCGAAGTATATGATGGATGATACTCTCGAAGTTATGTGCACACTAAGACTAATAAAACTTAAATAAATTCATTGTTTCTTAGAATAATATCTTATGTTTGAGTTATTGAATCATTTCTCACGTAGAAGTAACGAAATTCCCAAATTTTCAATACATTGTCACGAGGTAGATTATAGCATAGATCAATATCAATATCAATATTATAAATAAATTTGTGTGGGTGTCGAAATCTTTTAGTTAAATGTCATTCGACACTCCAAACATTGTGAAATAGTTGTGAGAGAGTATTTTTCTGATTTCTGTAATATGACATTATGTAACTATTCGTGTGTCGGATATTATTGATTATAAAACTGACCCGCTTCACCTGCAGACAATAATTTGGCAACACATTGTTTTGTTTCTGTTTTTTTTGACCCCTTTCTATTTTCATTTTCATCATGTCTTCATGTCTCTTTTGTGTTGCTCTCCACCTTAATTTATCTTCATCATCATTCTTAATTTTGGTTAACAAAATATAAATCAAATTCATTCAATTGAAAATAGAAAAAATATCATATCTTTTACGATATATATATTTTTATTTAAGTCATTTATAAACATATTGTGTTTCATGAATAACATCGCCATAATATAAATCATATTATTTCAGATAACTATAACTATATTTATACACATATTTTTTTCTTTAAATTTAATCAAATCAAAGTACTTACAATAACTAAACTATATTTCTAAAGATAAATTATCTTCACAATATATCCAAAAATGAACATAATTAAACTATAGAAACATAATAAAAATATTATTATTATAGATATATATATCGAGCGAAGCTCGATATGCCCTTCTAGTATATAATAAAAAGATTCAACTTATTAATCCTAATCTGTTCAATATATTGTCCACTAGTTGATTTAGCATGTACAGTAACAAAGATTCGTTTTCAACACAGAACTGAACCGATGGGTGAATTAAAAATTTTCAAAATGCTTGAATTATTCTCATTTGCAGAATTATATGTTTTCTTTTATATTATTATTAAAATTTAAATATATCTATCAGCATTCTATAATAAAATTATTTTAAAATTGTCATCCGTGTATCGTCGATTGATATTGAAATTTGAACTTCAAAATAACAATCCTCACAATTTACATGGCTTTCAGCCTTTCTACCGTTGTTTGCCACTACCACTACCAAGCCTTTCTAAAAAAACAAAAAGTGTGACCGCTGTTTGGAGAAATATAACACAATAATAGATAGTAGACTAGTAGTTCAAAACTAGTGAAAGATATTGGAATTGCAGACATGATAAATCAATAATAGTTCTATTATTGGATAAAAGGAGGTAATATGACATGTGGTAAAATATTAGAAGTGACTGGCTATAGGCGGGAGCATATAGGTTATGTCGTCCATTTTAAGTTTGGTCTCCTACAGAGACCCATGGAACAAAAAAATAGGGGATATATGATACATAATGACATTACAAAGAAATATTCTGCAAGCTGACCTTAATATTTTAAGTTTTAATCAATCCATACGGAAGTTCAAACGTAGAGTAAAATTTACATGCTTAATTATCGGAATAACTTTTTATCCATTATATTTATATAAGTAAATTTACCATTAATTTGATAGCAAGTAAACAATTATTAAATTGAAATCGCTTGATAAATAAAACCACTATGTTTCAAATTTTTAATTACAGAACCCTTAATCTAATATAACAAACTAAAACATCAAGGAATGGTCTAACTTCTTTTTTAACAGCACCTTAAACCTAGTGGTTCATTTAACAGCAGCCTCAAATAAATAATTCATAAATTTATGTAATCTTGGGCAAAAATACTCGACCACTTGCGAGCAATTTGCAAGGATCGTGCAACTAATCTCTTAACTATGACCCACCAGATAGGTTAAACACTAACCAACAGTAACAATCTTTTTCCCAAACAATGGGGAGGTTAAAAATCAATTTTTCCCTTAGATTCTTCGATAATCTCTATTTTTATGCGTGCAAATCTAATAATTTACCATTGCTTGGGGATATGAGCACAGTGTCCCCCATCCCTTGTACTTCATGCGCTACTTTATTTTTCTTATACATTCCTAATGCACCAAGTATGTTCTTGGGTTACCTAAATAGAAGGCGATAATTATTTTGGGTAATGGGAATTGTCTTGATAATTTCATTTTATGGCTTTGAAAGTAGATTTTTTGTTTCTTTTCTGATGGTCGCTCTGGAAGGAGAATGGAAGCATTGTTTTTGGTAGGCATGCCATCAACCGCCACTAGTTTCTAAAATTTTGAGCTTGCTTACCGGGTTTAAAGTTGACGGTTGCCTATTAATTATTAATACTATTATTAGTGTTCCCGAATAAAAAAGAAAGAATCATTTTTTTTAACTCTAACTTATTTCTGACTTGGAATATCAATTTTTTATATCGTAAACGATGTATAGGATTGGTTATGTTAGACGTAGTCACGTAGTTCTTTTAATTTGGGCAGCTTAAAAAAACATGACATTGGATTCAAAGATGTTGTTTTCAAAAGAAATCCAAATGTTGGATCAAACTTGCTATGATCGTAGTTGTCAATAAAATTTAGTTTCACAATATCGTCAAAATCGAATTATATGATGACCTTTTTTTTTAGAGAATTTGACAGAGGCTATACGATGACCTTTTTAGTTGCGCATTTGACATTTTGTTGGGAAAAAAAAATTAATATATAACATAGCAATAATTGCCAGTATTTTCTTACTGACAATTTGGAAACAAAGTTGCCTATCATTTTTTTTTTCTTCGATTTATATTACGAAATAATGAAATTGTGGAGAATTCCTATTGAGTTTATTTTTATACACAATATAACCGGTGATGTATTAACATTCTTAACTTACACAAAATATAATTTAAAAGTTAAATGCCAGCAGAAGAACTCCTATTGGTGCTTTATCTTTAATTTAATATATAATCGTTCAATTTTTACCTCTCTACAAAGACCCAAGTTAGACCAACATAATTTCTCCACACTTAAAACTGCCTCCTCAAGCAATTACAGTTCTCCCAAATTCACTGGCAAGCTATGGATGATATCCATGCCAATGTAGGCCACAATTTGGTACCGGCTTGCGGATCCTGAGACAATATCAGGTTTCCCTCGTTTGGATCTAGGAATCTGCTCAAGGGACATAGTGCAATCTAGGGATGGATTAAGGCTACTTTATTTGTTTATTACATCAAAATAGCCATAATGCATGCATGGGTTGCATACCTGCACTAGCTTAGGATCTTGCTTGAACTTATCCAAGGGACCACACAAATTAATTAAACTTGTTTAAATTTAAGTAGGTTTGAGTTACCTCCCATTTGTATTGGAATGGAGATATCCTTTGGAATTCTACAATGCTAGCTGTATGTTGGTATGGGTTCTAAGTTTTTAATATAAAATTTATAATACGCAGCTGGTGCCACAAAATCGGAAGGTACATCATATTCTAGTACTAATAGAAGTGATATTATTAAAAATGAATTAATACGATGGAAGTATGTTTAAATTTCATTATTCATTTGCATTTTTATTAAACAAATGTATCTTGACCAAATTTTGAATCATTAATTCATTCAGAAGTTTACGACTATATACCAAAAATATGCTGCCCCCCTTGCATGATTGGATTAATGTTCTAAAAGGACTTTCAACTATATATAACTATATAATGAGACAAAAACTGCATACCATGATTAGATTAAAGATTTAAAACGACTTTCAACTAAATAACGAATCAAAGACCGAGATATACATTTAAGGGCATATATTTGTTCATATTAAAAAAAGTCAACCAATCTTATCGTTTTTCAACATTCTGCATTTGTGTATCATCAATTTTCCAAATTTATTAAATTTCGAGAAAATGTCGATCGAGTTACAAAAAATGACCTTATAAGAATGTGAGAGTACGGTGCAGATCCATAGTTATTCCAGAGATAATACGTTCAATTTTCATTGAATGTAGAAGAGAAACAAACTATTTTTTACACTAGAGGGTTGTACTTTTCTAAATAATGATTTATTTCAAAAAAATTTGACTAATTTGCAATTTCTTTATCACTTATTCTCTGTGATTGACTAGCGTATTGTTTTTCTGCAAATTTTTTTATCATTGACTCTCGTAGTTCAAATTCTATCTCCCCTGCACTGCATTTAAGCAATACTTAAGATCACAACTTGCTCGTAAACCATGTGCAACAAATATTGAGCAATGGTAATCTAAACGGAATGGATTAATAAAATCACTGTTAAAACAGAGATGAAGCGATTACCTCTCAACGGGGACTGTTTTGCTTTGTAAGAAATATTATATAAAATTAAAAAGGAGTCCTCCAATCATGATCATTAATTACTAAAAGAGATTAATTAATTTAATGTTAGCTAAATTAGTTCTTCGAGGCCAGATCCTTCGACCAACCAATGGGGTTGCGATACGGCATGGGAGACCGTGCTAGACCAGATGCTATCAAATCTCCAAGCCCTGAGATCTTCTCTAAATTCAACGCAGTTTACTTTTATAGAACGGGTCATTAATTGAAAGGTCACACATTCCTGAGTCACAAAAGGGACCAGAGAACGACAATTGAAATAGTAGCAAGATATATGTCGGCGTGAAGTGACAACTGTGGACAACTATATTGCCAACATAGAGAAGTGGGTCCCAATTGTAAGTAACTTGGTACTCCTTCAATGATTAAAATGCCACAGAAAATCTACCCAGCATCACCCACGAGCGCTAAAATAGCGACGGAGCGAGGCGAGGTCCCAGAAAGTCCCCATATGCCCTTTTGAAAAAGAAAATTATATTAGCATGGAGACCCCTATCTATGACTTCGTGGGTCCCAGGGTCCCATGTGTAATCAATCAAACAAGAGGACCCACCTGTGATTCTGAGCAAAAGATTTTTACTGTTTCATTGGATAAGATTAAGGTTGAACCTGGGATCAGTAATAGACCGGATCCTCTTTCTTGTTCTTTATGGACTGAATATAAGATAATGTGAAATTTATTAGGTTCGATCTTGAAAGAGCAGTTCGTATAATTTTTTTAGGTGAAGGTTTATTGCCAACAAATAATTTACATTTTAAAATCCGACACAAAATGATTTCTACAACATAGACATCATACCCACCAAAAAGATGAACTTTCTACCAATTATCATGCAAATTGAATAATGCAATGAGTCATAATTTATACCTTTCAACGTTTATCAAATGATACTAAAATATATAAAAATTTCTAAAATTATAGACAATTAATATGTCAAATTTGTCACGTTAAAACGTTCTTAAAAGAACATATTTTTTATAGACAACAAACTAGTTACATCTTTTCCAAGAAATCACGGAGGCAGTTGATTCTTCTATATTATGGGTGTGTTTGTTACACCTTTGGTTTAGTTGGAATAAGCCTTATTACGAATAAGGCTTATTCGGGATGAAACCAAACACGTTTCCGAATAAGCCTTATACCGAATAAGGCTTATTCAACCCCTAATTCTAATACCACCTATATGGTGGAATTAGAATCCTTATTCGGAATAAGAGGAGAGAGGGGAGAGGGGAGAGGAGAGAGGAGAGAGGAGAGAGAATCCTTATTCGGAATAAGGAATAGCTTTATTCCGAACGCTGCCAAACACACCTTATATCTTATAAATTGGATTTTGATAACAAAAACTGTATAATTCAAAAATAAAAAAGCAGGTAGATATTAACCAATACCAAGAGCCGACACAAAATCGTTCACAGCGCTAACTCGCTTCCTTTAATGGTCTAGTCGCATTCATCTGTTGTAATGTGTTTTCCGTTCTTTTTCGATTTTATTTTTATTTTCTTTTCCGACAAAAAGTGTAGCATTGTTGCTGGTCTTGCATCACTAGAATCAATGGAGCGCCTACAGTGATCAAGTACCGAAACTAGCATTTTTATTGATCAGTAACTAGCATTTTATCATATTTATTATTTAGTCATTTTAAATATTTGAAATAGGCCAAAGATCATTTTACAAATGACTTATTTTGATATTTCAATAATATATATTAAAATCGATTCAAATAAAATCAATATTTAATAAATATTATTTTAATAAATATTTTGTTGGGTATTTACAATTCCAATTTAATTTCATGTTATCTGAATACATTTGATATTGCACAAGAGCCATCGCCCATCGCTCTATTTAAAATTTTAAAATTCCTAGATGACCATGTAAGGCATAAAATTGCATTTTTTTAAAAATTGGTATGATATTTTCGTTATATAGACATACTATAGTTTCAGCATGGTATACTAAATTAAATTTGAAACTTGAATTTTATCTTTTATCACTGCCAAAATTATCGAGGTAAATGGTTTTGAAGTGTTTTTTTTTTTAAAAAAAAAAAATTCCATCAAGCTACGTGAAACACATTGGTTTGCACTCTTCTGTCGAAGATAATTGATCTTCATCTTTTGATGCGATAAGTCAAATGTTTGTTCTCCTTTAATGCAGAATAATTTTTTGTGGACCACTTGAAAGATGTTATAAAAGCTCATGAAAAAACAATAATGAGTCCATATTAGTACAAAGCTAGCTCCTATCAAATTATAAACTAATGTCTAAACTTTAAAGATCACATCTACACATGAATTAGCAGTCCAGTAGTATAAGCTGGTCTTCAGGAAATCAAAAGGCTAAAGGGCAATTCGGCGAAACTATATTTTTCTAAAGTTTTTGCCGAATTGCCTTTTAGCCTAATAATAGGACAAAAAAAATTGACTTGATACGCTTATGGAGTACCATAATTACCAATGTATAATATTTGCAACTAATGAATTTCTTATTTGATAAAAGAACCATGTGGTCCTGCAATTTTCTTTTTTTTTTTTTTTTTTTTTTTTTGTTGGTGTTCGTCCTTTCATTTATTTGAAGAAAGAAGAAAGCCAAAATTTTCTATTTTTTTTTTCAAATTATATGTCTATAAGAACCCTCCTAATTCGGAATTTGAACATGTATAGGTGCTCATTATTTCAATTAAAACAGTTGACATTTCATTTCTCCCAACTACAAACCATTGTTGCTCCTGTTACTAACCAGTTTTACATATTTATGCTGGCAATTTACTAGTCAGGGAGGCATGTGTTGTCCTTGATATTAATGACGCAACTATGTAAAAAAAAAAAAAAAAAACTAAGAATAAAGGTACAGCATTCGAATTCTTGTTAGCCTCCGTAAAACCGTTCCATATGACAATCTAACATTTTGAGTTACAATTTGCATGTCCTTTTTTGTTATTTAAACTCAAATTAAATTATGGTCTGTGTCCAATGTACTAGTAACTAGTTAACAAGCAAAAGGTCCAGATATAATATTCTTTTAATGCTAAAGTATTGTGTCTTATGTTTTCGGTGCCCATACATCAGGAACATGTAACATAGTTTTATACACGCACACTGCCATAGAATGTATGTATGGTAGACGGGACTCGGACACTGAAAAAGATAACTAAAAATTGCAAAGCGACACAAGTTAGTACCAAAAAAAAAGTGCACGGACTTGGCATGAATGAGTTCGTGATGTTTGAGTTGCAAATACTTGCATTGGATTAATGGAAGTGACAGAGACTCCTAATCAATTCCATGTTTTTACATAGTAGGCGTCAAACAGAGGATTCACTTGAAAAAAGTTTTTTATGGGACCCAATTTGTTTAGTGTTAGTGTTAGTTATTGTTATATTGAATTGTTAGTATAAAATAGTATAATACTGATACGGCAATAGTGGCTTTTATATAGAATAATGTAGTTATGCCAGTTAGGCAGTTAGAAACAAATCATCCTGATCTCATGGATTAAAAGAATAACCCACACTGTAAATGCAAGATTTACAGCGTACAACCAGTAAATGTCATCAACTCTAGCTTTAGATTATATGATATCGATGCTTACATTAGTTTTCAATCTTCATGATGCAAAATTATTACATTAGTTTTTTCCCAAAAAAATTACACCTTTAGTGTCGTTTGAACCTCTCTTGTGTAATAACTCGTTTAAACTCAAATTCTTTATAGCCTGATGCTGCTAATCAGTATTACTTGTATTTTTTATTTTTATTTTTGTAGTACTATATTATTTTAATTTTTTCTTTTTGTTTTAGTTATTATTATTTTATTTTGTTTTGGGGGTGGGGGCTATGGTCTTATGGGTCGACATTACGAATAACAGAGCGCCTCCCTTTATAAAGTTTGTTCACATGTATTTTCCTTTAACTCCCGCTTTGTTTATAAACAAAATTTGTAATTATGTTTATTTTGTGGTTATCTGTATCGCGCATCATCTTTTCTTCTTATCGCGTATGTAATAACTAAACTTAAAATCTGATCTAAAGATTTGTAATTCTTTAATTCTAGAAGAATAATTTGTAGATTTGGTTATTACGAAATAGAAAAGCTGGAGGCCAAAGAAGTAGACTTATTATTGAGTATCAAATATAGCGATACAAGTTTCTTCATATATTAAAAAAGATACTCAATTCTTTAGCTATTATCGATTTTTTACAATCTTTTTAGGATCGTTTATCATTTAAATGTACGATATCATTAAAAAGTACAAAACATATAGTGACTTATAATTATTATAATTTTTTTTTATCAAAAACTTCTGGTGGTCGGACACGTACAAAACTAACAGTAATTTCGCTCCTCTGCTAAATTAAAAAATAACAATAACGAAAATAGCAATTATAATAATAATATTTTGTTGTTGTTGTTACTAGAGTTATATCTCTTATTTGCTCCTAGTAAGTATTAATTAATTGCAAAAAATATTTTTTTTTATTTTTTGCGTTCGACTAATTTTTGTGCTGAAATATTTTAAATGTTAAAATATGTATAACGGAAAATAACACCATGAGTTGTATAGAAATTCATGAAGAAAATAAAAAAAAGAAATGTATTACTAAAGTGTTGTTGCGTTTTACCTTAAAATTATATGGCAGAAAACGTAATATAGTTGTGGCACGATTAACGAGTTTGCAAAAAACTCTTTATGTAGTTAATATTTTAACACATAATATAATACAATAATCATGAATGCATTACGTAATCATCTACTAATAATGTTTTTTGGGTGAGATGAGGATGGTATGCATGACCACAATCCAGGTCTAAATTCCGTCATAACTACTCGCCATGAATGTGACCTTATACTATTTTTTCTTAATCCCTTATAATAACTGTTAGTTATTGTTAGTACCACAGCTTCGAGAAAAAAAAATGTGGGAGAAGTTCTCTTCTATGGAGGTACCTGTTACAGAGACAGGATCTCTTTAATTATGCAGCTAATGCATAGAAAAGCCTACTTGGGTTCATTTCCTGATTTCTGATCCCGTTGGCGCATCCAGTTAGGGTTGGTTTCTGGAAAACAGCACATGTATGACTCTTGTTATTGGCCATTCCTTTGTAATGAGCTAGCTGTTGGTTTCAGTCTTGTAACTGATAGTGGTAATTTCGTTAAGTTAGTTCATACCAATTTTGTTAATTTGAAACACTTGGCATGTAACAAAAAACTGTACTTACCAAAGAAATAAAAGTACCGTTCAATTAACCTATAATCACTTCTACAAAAACAACTCCTTTCAGAAAAGAATAGAACTCGTAAGTCATGGGAATATTCGCTAATAAATGTGCAGACTAGAATCTAATCATCTATGCAAGGCTGACTAAGAGCTATGGATAAGGTAAAGATGGTATTGGAATTTGATATCGCTCTTATTGCTGTTTATTATTTAAACACTCCATCTCGTCCAACAAAATAATTCGAGATGATTTCAAAGAATTAATACGCATAAATCACAAACGAGCTTCCTGTTACATTCATTAAAATTATTCAAAACATATTAAACTTCAAACATAAAATTACAATAAATCACAAATCGGTAAAAGAACCACCAATAGATAATTTGAATCCGTATCCAAATCAATGAATTCACACATGGATCCTATACATGCATCCAATAAGTTAAAGGGATCCGATTGTGGGTTTTAAAAGAGCATTCGTCTAATTTCTTAGAATTTTACTTTGAATATTGAACACCCAAAAAAGAATATATTTTAATTATTTTGTATTAAAAAAGTAGATAGTTATATAATACGAGTTTGTTAAGTTATTGTTTTCTCAATTTGTATTTTATAATACAAAATGGTTAAATATTCATTCATCTCGACCTTTATGTTGTTACTTTAAATGTTTGAATAAAAAATACAATATGATATTAGATATGAATCCGCAATATGGGCCTTATAATTTTTTTTGCTAGTCCGTAATTAGATTATGTTGGGATCCAATTAAAAATCAAATCCATTAACGGCCCGACAAGAGATTTGCTAAAGCCTAAACAATTCAACTGTAGAATCAGACACCGACTAACTATGGAGACTTGAAAACTTACTTTAAGCTAATTTACAGCAAGAGCCACTTGACATGTTCCGTGCATATCTGCTAAAAATGTCAAGAAATGAGAATTGCATTTTGCCACGTTAAATCCGTGATATAGCATACCCTGTGCTGTTTGATTCTTCATTTAAATATCTTCCGATTTATAACAATGCCTCTGGTCATTTACTGTACATTGTAAAAGGAACTGATGTTAACTACCAACAAGCGAGTCTAAATATATCTTCCATCAAATTTTCTATTTTAAAAGTTTTGATAATTATACTTAAAGAATAGATTCAATCAAATCGGGTTTCTTTAGATAGGTTTTTTAACACAAGTAGCGGGGATCCTATGCAAGTATTTAAGTGGTTTCAGTCACTGGAACCGTGGCTGAGTAGTGGTATTAGATTGGCTGCCCTTTTCATTTCATTTGATTGGTCTGTCGGTTAAATTCCGTCAAATTTCAATTTTGAAAAATTAAATGGCCGATGTAAACCGTTCAATATGATCTCCATATTAAAAAACCTTACCAAAAGAAGTTTTATTTTTTTTATTTTTATATTTTTTATATTTTTTAAGTTATTTTTTTGTTTAGAACTAATTAGATTGAGCATTTTCAAAAATTCTAAAAAAATACTAAAAAAATCAAAAAATAAACACAAAATATACAAAATGATATCAGAGATTATCAACTGTGAATGTTCATAGTTTAACATCTCCATTCTACATCAACTCTGACGAGTTTTTATGGTCGCCGTTATTAAACACCCACACAATTTATTGCTTCCTATTATAACCGCTCTTCTTTCTTCTATAAGTCCATTTCATTCTTAGCCCAATTTGATTGGTTGAATAGCGTCATTGAGATATATATCAATATTTTTTAGGAATAAAATCATTTTAATTTGCAATTAGAAAATTTAAATTTTGTTGTATGAAATTGTTTATCTCTTGTTTTAAATGTGTTTGTGTTTTTCTTGTTAGTTTTTATAGTTTATTTCATGCATTAGAACGGGTATTAATCGCCAATTCGCCATATTAAATTCTGCGCCAATCGAATTCCGTTTCCTGTGACGATGGTTGAGTGCACCCATATATAATATTTATAATTAAAATTTGTATAATTTGATTATAATTCTCACGACGATGGCTGATTGCCAATTCTCATTAGAAATTGTAATTAGTTTTATTTTCTAGTTATTTGTATCGCGCATTATCTTTTCATAAAACACATATATATAATAACTAAATATATATTATTATAGAGATTTGAACTTTTTCAAGATATGAATAATTTGTTTATTTAGAGATCAAATAGTTAAGTGTCAAAAAAATAGACTAATTATAAGACCAAATATTTCGATACAAATTTTCTTTATATAAAAAGATGCTTATTCTTGATAGTTGTTGTCTTGTTGATAACAGTTTATAATAACTATTGTTGTCGTCGTTGTTTTTGTTATTATTGTTATCTGTGTTGTTGTTGTTGCTGCTGCTGCTAAAGTTATTTTCTTGGATCCGCCCCCAAACAAAGTATCCGTTATAGAAAAATTAGAAGTTCGAAACTAAACAAGGTGCATAAAATCTTACTTCGACTAATTTAGTCTGAAAATTATTTTTTAAAATGTTAGGCATGTACGAAGGAAAATAACCTCACAGGTTGGATAGAAATTCATGATAAAAAGTTATATTACTAAAAGTTTAAATTTACTTTTGATATAAACATTCATGGAATAAAGAGAGAAGTAAGAAAACTCATGAGCATCCGATCGTAATAAATTATAATAGAAAATTAAAATCAAATGGTAAACATGTTAAGGTTTATTCAAACTTAATTTTCTTTTATGAATTTATAATTATAATGAATAATAACGATGATGCTGGCGAGGTGTGTGGTCCACAAAAATTGTCATCCTGACTAGATCGTCTTGTTATTTTTTTTTTTTCGTGAGAGACAAGGGTTGGATGCATGAGCACAATCCAGTTTTTTCTTCCGTCATACCTACTCGCGATGGATGTGACCTTATACAATTTTATAATAACCGTTAGTTATGGTTAGTAATACTACTTACAAAAATTAATTAACCGAAGTCATAACAAATCTGAGAGGAAAATTTTCATCTGTACATGTACCTGTTACGGAGACTGACTCTATTTAATTATGCAGCTTAATTACATACAGAGCCTACTTGTTAGGTTCATTTCCTGATTTCTGATCCCATTGGCGTATCCGGCATCCAGTAAGAGTTGATGCTGGAAGATAGTTATTAAAGTATGAAATCTTGTTGTTGGCCATTTTTTTTTTTTTTTTTTTTTTTTTTTTATAACGAGCTAGCTGTTGGTTTCAGCCTAGTATAACTGATAGTGGTTTTGTTAAGTTGGTGAATAGCAACTCTTACGGTTTTTTTTTTTTATTTTGACACACTTGGCATGTAACAAAGTAACTGTATTTAACAAAAGAATAGAAATTGTTTCGTTCATCAAAAAAATAATCGCTCCTACAAAACAAACTCCTTTCAGAAAAGAATAGAACTTGAAAGTCATGGGAATTTTTGCTAATAAAATTGTAGACTAGAATTTTGTCTATGCAGGGCTGACTAAGAGCTAAGGATAAGGTAAAGATGGTATTGGAATTTGATATTGCTATTATCGCTACATTAATATTAATATTACTAAACACTTCATTCCTTGCCAACTAAATCATATTTGATGACTTTCAAAGAGCTAAATCGCATAAATCAGAGAAGAGTTTCCTGTTACGATTTTAGAATTCAAGATATTATTGAATTTTAAACATAAAATATACAACAAATTACAAATGAATAACATCTTCAATAAAATCCACGATCCGATAAATTTTATCCGCATTCACAAGAAATTAACACATGGGTTCTTAACATGCATGTGCTAGCTAAATTGCTCGGATTGGGGATCTTTGAAATAGTGTCATCCTAATGTATTAGATTTGCATGTTGAATCTTGTGATATCCAAATCAGAATCAAGTATATATCTGACGAACATAATAAGAAAAAATAATGCCTTTATTGTATAATAGCATGTATTTGAAATTATTGGGCAAATAACCAAGTAGCTTTAATCTAGTATTGGTTGGCAATTTATGCCGTATAAATTACTTAAATTAGTATTCAAATTGTTTTCTCAATTTATATATTTATAGTAGAAAATGATTATATTCCATTCATGTTTAAGTTTAACTATATATTTTATTATTTTCATTTTAACACAAAATATAAAAATCTTAGAGTTCAATTCCGAAATCTACGAATATAATAGAAGTGAATCTGCAATCAATCTATGAATTTTACGGTTTTCGTATTTAGAATATGTAAGCATCTGATTTAAATAAATCCTTTAATAGATCTACAGTTAAAGTTTACATTTTAATTTATTAGTAAACAAATAAGAATGTTAACCGTCAAGAGATTTGCTAAACTGTTGAGCAATCCCTTCAGACTCAAACAATGGGGATTTTTAATTAAAGAAAAATTGGATATAACCCCCTCAAATCTTCTCCAATTGGATATAACCCCCTCAAATCTTTAAATTTGGATATAACCCCTCTAATCTAGTTTCTCTTGGATATAACACCTTTTGATTAATTTAAATCATATTTTATGTAAAAAATAGCAATTTTCAAAGTTCTTGACCAATATACCCTTATCTTCCCATGCCATTCTTCAATGCTGCGTGGACTTTTCTTCAATGTACGCACTTATAGCATTTGCATATAATGGAAAAAAAAATACTTTCTAATTGTATTTGAAGTAAGATTCTGAAGTAAAATCCCCAAAAATTTGTGTACGTATATATAGAAGCACTTACGGGCAAGAAAATAGTTGAAATAGTAGGACTTTATTATGTGGACCTGGTACAATAAAAAAATTTAGATTGATTTATATCGACCAATATGGCGATGCCACTAATTTAGTTCTCATGTCTGATGAATTGTTATTTGACGGTTGAGAAATAAGAAGAGACAAAGAAAAAAATGAAGATGAGTCAGAATTTGGAAGGAGAGTACGTAATCTAGCCATTTGGAAGCAAATGAATTAAAATTCTTTTTTCTTTTTTTAAGTTTTTATGGATGCTAGCTAGTGGGATTTAGGAAGATGGAAGGTCGGCGACATGAATAGGAGAATGGAGAAGGAGGGGTATATTGGTCAGAGATAATAAAAGTCATTTCTCTTTTTATAAAATGTGATTTAAATTAATCAAAAGGTGTTATATCCAAAAGGAACTTAATTAGAGGGGTTATATCCAATTGAGAAGATTTGAGGGGGTTATATCTAATTTTTTCTTTAATTAAACGAAATCAAGAGCAGACTAAAAGAGCCCACGGTACATCTGCGCATATTTAAGAAATGTTTCTAGAAATGACAATTGCATTTTGCAATGATGAATTCGTGATTTATCATGTATACCGCGTTCGATTTTCCTTTTTGTTTTTTGAAAAGTTGGTCAGACCCTATCTTTTAAATAGTAGACCGCATTGGATTCTCGATTTAAATATCATCTGATTTATTTTAACTATACTTCTTTTTATCGTATTAAATAAAAAATACAGTACATTAAATACTAACAAGCAAGTTTATATTTTTCTTTCGAAAAAAATTAGATAAAAAAACATATCTAAGATAACTATATTTATTACTTTTATATGTATCTAAATTATACAAAGAGATATCAGAGATAATCAACAAGAACGGTTCTTAGTTTAACATATTGGCATTATCTCTTCACTATTATCTAAATTTGATGCATGGAGAACGAATTAAATTAGACTATGAACCATGTCAATCTCTAAATCTAATATGTTTCCAATACATAAATTATCATTGATCTTAATTTCTTGGTTTAATAAACCTCTAAAGGTGTTTATCATATAACTGGATCTCCTCAGTATCATTGTATGTCTTAAACCATAGTTAAGTCTTATATGTTGCAAACATTTTATCTGCAGGTTTGTTCAATTGTCGATGGATATTTAATAACAGTAATTGATTGAGGCATCAACATTTAATAATAATAATAATATTAGTAATCGATTGAGTGACAGAGTCAAATCATTCAACACTCCAACCATTTTTCACGTTTTTTTATGTAAATTAAAAATTTACATTTCCAAAGTCGCAGGTACTAGATTATCCGAAATTAATCGATACAATTGATATTTTATATACTTTCTAATTCTGTTTTATAAAAAATATAATATATAATTTCATTTATATTTTTGTTTGAAATGTCAATTCTTGATGAGAAATATAAACCATAAGTTACAATAGCAACAAGAAGTCATAATTCAAGAATCATTGATTATTTGTCCATAATTACAATTTCTTACATTATAAACTCCACTATGTAACCGTTATGGTTTTTATAGAACCGTGTAAAACCGAAAGCAAGAGTCTTTACAAAGGAAACTCGCACTCACGAAGGATTTACATATTAATTTGTTTAAACTCGGAACCTTGCGGAACTAAATTATGTGAGAGAGAGGCACACTAAATCGATCAAGATTATTAGAAAATTATATATTTTAGATGGGTGGCGATTTATTGAAATTTATTAATTTGACATTCTTTATAATACTATTTAGTTTATTAATTTGTCATTATTTATAATACGATTTAAATTGGGTAATTTTTGAACCCCGTTTAAATTTCTTCTTGGCTCCTATTATGCATGCTATCGCAGTACCGCTCCTCTCTAAAATAAGTATATTTCACTATAAAAATTGTTGACACGTCAGCCCAAAATAAAAACTGGCTCGTGTTATTTCATCATTTTTCATGTCCTAAATCATATCTGTGCTTTTGATCGCTGTCTGCCTGTCTGCATGTTCCTGTTCCCATCTAATTCTGTTGTTATTTTATCATTTCTAGGCCACTTAATATAAAAATTTGAATTTTTTTTTTGGGCCCTATAAGGTAGTGCTCCAGCAATACTTGTGAGTTGCGATCTCCTTCTCCAATCCCCATTTCTGTCAAGCAGGCCGCTAACTTCCCAGCATCCGTATTGGTATTCTTATTAATTGGGCCTCGGATAGAAATGAATTTTTTTTTTTTTGAGAGAGAGAGATCGGATAGAAATGACTATACCTACATGTTTATGAAAATACATTGTGCACTTATTAGTAATTTTCGCTTTACATTTTGAATATTTAATTGACATTGTTTCACTGTAATATGCGGGTTGACACATGACAGCTGAAGCAGTGATTAATGCCTAAGAACACATGGTATTTGAGAGAAAACTAAACTTTTAATCACTGAAGCAAACAGTGAGATACAAAAAGTCATTTTTTAGGAGTGGTACGACCTTAATTGAAATACATAACTAGACTACTATAAAAAACAAATAAATAAAAAACTAGTCACTAATTTGAAAAAATAAACAATTTCAAGGCCATTCCCGAATAAGGGACTCGTCATGGATTTCGTCCAATAAGGACTGTTAATTTAAAAATCATCTTTATACGAATATATTATGACTTTATGAGTAAGGCTATGATTACGAACCATGCATGATACTGATCGGGCGGTGCTACGATTATAATTTTGGTTTTCGAAAATTAAAAGTCGATCTAAGTCATTCAAATTAATTTACATATTGAAATGTCCTAGGGTCTAGTAAACAATTTTTATTTTAATTGTAATTCTAATAAGAAAAGTGTTCTCCCAGTCCAGATAGTAAATAATTGTTAAAAAATTATTAAATTTATTTATAAATATGTATAAATGACCATTAGAAGTCTGAAAATATCATTTCGATTGAATTTCTCTAACCTATCGTGTCTCTTCTTCATAGACCGATTTAGAGAGTATTCTGTGATGTAATGTGCTTCACGGAAATTTGCAGATGGCGCTGCAAGTATCTAATTACCTGTCCAATCCATTTCACAAGCATTATTTTACATCTAATCACTTCTCTTTTTACAACATTAATCCCAAAAATACAAATTTGTGATGCAAAACTAAAATTATAGGCTTACTGGTTAGGCCCATATATGTGACACCGCAAGTTTAGCCCCAAGAAAGTCGCACAGAGTGGACCCACAAAGAAGCGTGAACAGAAATATTGGAAAAATAAAAAAATAAAAGACTTGAGGAAAAAAGATAAAATTAAAAGGCTAAAAAGGACCTAAAGAATTGACCTACTTTTGTCGCGTGGTTAATCGGTTTTACATGCCATGTAGGCAATGATCTACTTGGCACTGTAAAAGAACTTTCATCCCATGTGACTGACACTCGACTGCTCTAAAGTAAATAAAAGAGGAAACACCACAATCTGTTGATTTGTTCCCCTTTTATCACAAACAAAATTCTGCTATGTCAACTCCACCTAGCATTTTTCTTACTTGGCAAAAAATCTAAATAAAGAAACTAAAAATTCAGTTACAATGCAAATGCAAAGCTTGACATTGTAATTTGTAAAATTCATTTTTGTCATTCCCTTTGGGGAGTAAATTTCTTCTCAATTTTCACTCACTATCTAAAATTGTATTAAAAGACAAAACCAATCCGACATAATATGCATAGCCGTACAGTCGCTGGCATCCAACTAATTATCTACCCCTGAAAAATGCCATAAATATTCTTCCTTAGGATAAAACAGAAGACGCAAGAGAATAATCGAAAAAGAGATCAGATTACCAAACAATACATTATATGAGAATATGAGATCCCATCTCTTTAGACACTTACAAACCACGTGATTGGATCTGGCATTAGTTTCTTCTAATCTGCCTCTCCCTCCAAAACCAACAAAATAAAAGGCGGGAGAAATGCAAGAGGGAATATAACGAATACTCCAATGAATGCCATGAATTGGCACGATTGGCTTATAAAATGATAAAAATATAGCCTTGGATTGCATGTAGACATAGGGGTCCGCTTTGGTGTCTCCAATTATTGCGCCTTGCCACGTGACATAGCGATCCGCTTACCATGCCATGTTCTATCTACCACAATTGTTAGTTTTGATCCCTCTTGCATTTTTGTGTTTCATCAAATCATCTATTTCGCGCTCTTTTTTTTGTTCATAATTTATGTACTAGCAAAATGGTTGGTAAAAAAACAATTATGGGTTGTATTACAATTTGGTAAATTAGTTGACGAGAAGGTTAGTTAATTACTTGATTTTCGATAGTTAAAATTATTCCTCATGGAATGATTAGTCATTAATTGTTTTTATTTGTGCGGCCGTTGAAAATACGATTCATTGGGCACTGTGTCATGCTTTGATGATTTATGAAAAATAAATATGCGACGATATGGCGAGGTTGAGTGGAAGAGAACACCTATAAGTGTTTGTGTCCAATTAAGCAATAAACATGTTTCCCGTGATATGTTTTTTTGTGCACATTTGTTGGCTTGCTTTAGTTCTTCGAGAAAAAAAACATAAGAAAAATAATTTTAGACACTGCAAAAAAAAAAATACGAACTTCTGTTTCCTCTTATTAAGTCCCTAAATTAATTTAGTTTTTTTTTTTTTACGTGGATTTTTTTTTTTTAGATTATAATGGCTAATTCGAATTGTTTAATGTGTTCTCCATATTGAAATCTAATTAGAGATCAAATTTACATTTTTTTTCGAATTTCTTTATTTTTTTGACATTTTTATAATTCGTTGTTATTGAAGGGTCCAAAATTATTTTGATTAAGAATTTTGTAAAATACCAAAGAAAATACAAAACAATTTTTTTTTTAAAAAAATATGAAATATAGTCTCCAATGGAATTTTAATATGGAGAACACATTTAATGGTTCAGATTAGTCACTAAAACTTCAAAAGTTGAGATACAATCGCGATTGACGGATCCATCAGTTAGCCATGGCTGATTTTGGTCTATCTCATTTTTTTTTTTCATTGGCATGGACGCACTATCTGCTGGTGTTCGCATGATTTAACTTCAATAAATCAATAATTTGGTAATTTGCGAGTAAAATAATGTTTAGTGACGAATTTGAAACAAAGATGCAGATATTGGTGATATTAATAAAAAATGACCCATTTTATCAGAACAATTACTTCAGCGTGGGAATCTGCCACATTTATTTTGGTTGAAATTTTTGCTAACTAGCGTTTCTAATTATGTTTTATAATAATTACAAACTTGTGAGCGGCTAGATAAAATTTAACAGGATATAAAATGAGCCGATGTGGCTAACATTTTTTTTTTTTTGAAGGTTAGTTGGCGAGAGCAATTTTTTTTATTATTATTAAAGCAGAGGGTACAATATGATGATTGGCGACCTGATCGCAATATGACTTTTCTATATAGCCCTTAAGCCTTAACCACTTAGCAAAGACACGAATTTTGTTAGATGTTTATGTTGTTTGGAACAATTTTACATATACGTAATTCAGATTTGTTCAGATATTTTGCACATGAATTATTTTATCAGATCACATTTTGAGGATGTCTCCAAATCATTCTAGGTGGAACTAATAATTCTACATCCGCAACAATTATCGATCAGACGAAATTTCACACAAAAAACATGAATTGAAGGACTTGAAGTCTTGAATATAGAACACAATGTACCAGCTCCGTTTTGAATGTACCCTTGAGCTATACGTGACACGCTAAAGTGCCAATCATAAAAATACCGGTACCACCACACATTTAATGCGCAGATGCGAAATAGAGAGATTAGGAATGTCTTAACTTGATGGGGAGTTGAGAATTTGCTCCTAGATGATTATTGGCTTCTGGAGTAATTTATAAAAACAATAAGCTCAGAATGTTGTTTATCTAGAAAGACTCACCGCTGTTAGCGAGAAAGGTAATTTATAGATGCTTTGTGGCTCAATTCATACTATTATGTTTTATAGCGAGTCAGTACCCGCATTTTCAACAATAACTGGTTTGTGGCGTGAACGACTGAACGGAACTACCACAGTACCACACACAATCCCTATTTTGCGTGAAGGGATTGAGAAGTCGCCGAGTTGGGACCATAGGAAAAAATTGGACTCTTGCAAGTGATTTGTGATTAGTGGGGATGTGGGAGAGACTAATTAATACCATGCGAGAATTTTCATTTTTATTTTAAATAGAAGGTAAATTTTAATCAAATTTTAGACCTATGGGAGTAAGATGGTCGACTATGATTTAAAATTATACCGTTGAACGTATTCAATGGACAAAACTAATAAACTGAAAATATTCACAATAATATTAAACATTGGTGTCTAAGCCTGGCAATTGACAAACAGTGTAAACAACAATAAATTGATCCGGACCGTTAATGCTTATTCATCTTTTCCATTCCGTCCATCAACAAATAATTTAATCACATATCTTAATACTATGAACACTAAAAACAAAAGTATAAACTCCAACATTATTACTGTTAAGCAATAATCAACGGTTTCATTTGATTTGCAAAATAGATTCTGTTATAAAAGCATTTTTTAGAGGGAGCGGTTTGTGCAAAATTGTCGCTTCTTATATTACTAGGAAGACGTTGATCCAAGCTGCTGCCAAATAATCATATCAAAACTGTATAAATTTTTATTCCACTTACCTATTTTTACATTAAAACCGTTATGTGTTGACTTTTAAATTGACACTGTCTTGTCAAACGAAAGTACCTCTAAGCAAGTTCCTTGCGTATTTGGGCCATTTATTAGTATGTAAAAAGAAAGTGCCATCACGATTCACGAAAACCAAAAAAAAAAAAAAATCTGGCGGATGTGAGAGAGAAAATGTATGCAGTCGAAATCATATGATTACCTAAAAATTAGACAACAAAAAGATACCTCGAATTGAATGCTGAGCTGTAAAAGAGCCCAAGGGCACGCATAACAGAAAATCTCGCCATTCAATTTCATTATTAGGTGTAGATGTCGCAATTACTCAAATACAATCACAGGTTAATTATCCAGGCAATGCAATAATCACCTGACATGACTGAACTCTGTGAACGGACAAATGCATACTTGTGTGTGGCCTATTACTGACAGGTTGGCCTTACAAAAGTAATGAAAGGAGATTTTTTTTTTTGATGGTCAGTAATGAAAGCATTAAATAAATCAGGGAGCTTTCATGTAGAAATAAAAATGCTAGGTCCGGGATGTCAGTAACTACACAGTGGCGTAGACTGGAGTGTCCGGTGTTTATGGACTGGAGGGACCCACCTTGACTTGAAGTGAGTTGACCAAGTTGTCTTCTTTGTTTGCAGATACACATACCATAAAAATGTACGCCGGCAAGGAGTCGTGACAAAAAAAATCTTTCAACCGGATACTTGGGAATACGAAATAATTTGTTAAAAGGATACGTGACAGCGGAGAGCGGACTAATCCACGAAATTACCCAATTAAGAGAAATGAAAAAGCAATAAGTCGATTTCATTTTCATGTCAAAAAAAAAAAATAGTAATAATAAACGAAACTCCCCTTGTTTTGTTATGCTTTCGTAGCTGACTTTTTGTTTTTTGCTACGTTAGATAATTAAATTACATGAATTAAAAGTTAACAAAATTAATGCATTTACTTTGATTGATTGAGAATGATCGACCCCTGTTTTCATATCAAGATATATTTTTCGAAGTCAATAGCAAAAGAAACAAATACAATGCTTGATTCAATTTTTTGTTGACTGAACATGTAGAATATTGAGCGAATGATAGTCTCTATCTCGACGTTTTGTATGTAATTAAAGATTAATCTCAATGACAGCAAAAAAAAAAAAAAAAAACTTAAGACCGTTTTAAAAATGAGGAAGGTTCCGATAACAACATTTTGGTTGCCCCCAAATACCAACATTTTGCTATTTAATTACTTTTTCAAATTTTAAGATTCAAACATTAAAATCAAACCGTTGATCTTATTTAGTTTAACGAGCGATGCGTTTTCATATAAGTTTTGTAAATTTTGGAGTTTATTTGATGCTCGATCAAGAGATAGAAAAACAAACGAACCTTGTTAATTATGATAGATTCATTCTAATACGTTCATGTTTTAGCCTTTGATCGAGTATCAAATAAACTCCAAAATTTACAAAACTTATATGAAAACACATCGCTTGTTAAACTAAATAAGATCAACGGTTTGAATTTAACGTTTGAATTTTAAAATTTGAAAAAGTAATTGAATAGCAAAATGTTGGCATTTTGGGGCAACCAAAATGTTGGTAGCGGAACCTTCCTCGAGATAAGGACGCACAATAATGACGTTCAAATTCAAATTCAAATTCAAATATATATAAAAGAGTAATCTCACGGTGTGCAAAAATTATAAATCGAATTTTTTTTTCATAATTCTAAATGAAATATATGAATTTAACCTCATTTATAAAATTTAGTCTATATATGCCTACATAAAAAATGTATGTACTAAAATCGATTAAATAAAGCTTCCAAACTATTTTACTATTTTGTTTATAAAACCTCGATAAATATTTTGGTTTGTACTTTGTAGCGGCTATTCCAAACAATTTGGTCAGCTCCATACCTCCAACATGTGAGGTAGCACCCAAAAGGATTAATATGTAGAATATATAATGTAATTTTATATATTTGATTTATTTTTTGTGTTGGAGAACTATATATTGGGTTTCTATTGTAGCTGTGGACCTTTGGCTAGAGAAAAATAAAAAATTACTAGTCATGATAAAATTAGTTTAAACTTAAAGGACCGCATCGTAAAAATCCCCTCAGACAGACGCGCCCCGTTCTCTTGAATCGGGGCCAGTAACCACCGCATCGAAGTAAATTTCCAAACGGGAAGGACGCGATAAATGTTAAACGGTCCCACAAGAGCCAGCTCCACCTAATCTCTCTCTTCACTCGAGCCCCTTGTCCTTTTCCTCCCTCAACATCCGTGTAACGCATGCATTTCCATGTTGCGGGTAACATAACATTAAATTCACCAGTTGAAACATAAATATACACAGAGTTAAGTTACATAAGATCTCAAATTACTTTTCGAGACTCTTGACTACGTGGCGTTGAGAAGTATTTTGTCTAATTACCTACTAAAAAAAATAAAAGAGAAAAAAGGAGTGAGTAAACTATAGGGGGGCAAAAATCCGAGTTCCCGCCTTTGGCCTTCTTAAAATCTCTCTATCCCTTGACTATAGAAAAGCGATTGGGCCGAGGGTTTTGTACTAGACTTAGAGAGAGAAAGAGAAAGAGGCGAGAGAGAGAGAGAGAGTGAAAGAGAGGCGGAGGAGAGAGAGAGAGAGAGGAATGCGCAAGCTCTCCGTCCATTAATGGAGATGGATACGCCGGAGCGGAGCAAGGTCGGCGGCGCTTCTCTCTCTAACAAGTTCGAGGTTGTTTTCTCTCTCGATCGACCTCTATTTTTGCGATTGTGTGCTCGCATTTAGGTTTTCTTGGTTTCTCACGCTTTGGTTGTAGATCTGTTGAGATCTTGTTGAAAACCCTAAAATTAGAGCTTTTTTGGGTTTCTTGTGACAAGGGTTTGGTTTTGTGACATGGGTTTCTTGATTTGCACTTTTGGGTGTGTGGAGCAGGCTAATTAATTGATCTGACTTGATTTGTCAGTTCTCTTGGTTTGCTCGAGTTAGGGTTAATTTATTTTGGTCAATTAAGAAAATGGTACTGATTTTAACAGTAAGCTGTTCTGTTCTTTACTTAGTTTGACTGATGTGCATGAACAAGTATGTAAAAAGGCTGTTGATGTTCTTAATTGGCCAATTTCCTTTTCACTTTTCTTGGGATTTATTTGTTGGAAGTGGAATTTCTTGAAAAAAAGTTTATTTTGCCTCAACACAACTACTTCTGGTTAGTTTTTTTTAAGGCATATTGTATCCTTTGGTGGATCTGGAACAAGTGGTGTTTTATTATTTACTGGATTTTTTGCAAACTCTTAATTGTGAATCTTTTGTTTCTGTTGGATTTTAAGTATCTAATATTTGCTTCTGCTAATTTTGCTGTGTAACCATCATTTATATGTTCTCACATTACTGTAGTAACTTGAATATTTATGAGTTGTGCTTTTTTTTTTTTTTAATTGGGAAAACATGTTGTCAGTACTGTCTTAATCCTCTTTAGTACGGCGAGATTAACCTTGCTTACTGTATAGAAGAAAGGACCTATAGGACATGATAAAAATGCTTAACAATGTTCTCATGATTTTGGATAATTATAAGTTTCCTTTCTCAAATGCAGGATTCGCCTGTTTTTAGTTTCATCAACAGCCTCTCCCCTATCCAGCCTGTTAAATCTACATACGCCACAAGTTCAGTACAAGCGTATCAGCCCCTCAGTTTTTCCATATTTACTTCACCTCATGCTAATCCACAGAAGGCACAGAGACCTCAACTTAGGTATATCTCTTCAACCTTTCTAAATTTTGTAGTAGGTGGGGGGGGGGGGGGGGGAGCTTGGCTTATGGTTCTTTCCATTAGCAATTGAATATTTCATAGCAATGCAATGTATAGGAAATAATTTTATACTTTTATTTTGAGACTCTTTAGTTCCTGAATATGAAGTATTTGAAGGTGTATAGAAACATAACAAGTTCAGATATCGAAATTTCAATAAAAATGGAGGAATATCTTTGTGTCTATATTCTCTTCTTGTTTTTATTATCTTATTTGCTATGCCATGAAATTATCACGTAAAGATGCTCTGGCTAACATTATCATGATACATTTTAAATTCAAGTCAACAAAGTTGCTCCATTTGACATTTCCTCCTATGTTTATCTCTTTTCGCAGGGATGATATAGCGGAAGCTACTGCAACTGACATTGGATCCAACAATGGCTGTTCAGAGAGTAGTGCACAACCTAATGCTCAAACTGCCCTTACAGCCTTTGCACCAACCAAGATAAATTCAGAAAGCAGTACTCAGTGCTTACTTAATGAAGCCGATAAATGTACAGATTTTGATGCGGGGAGCCCAGATCATAACACTACATGTCGGACTTTTAAGACAAACTTCGGGCCTGAAACCAATGAAGGGCCCAGTCAACGAAAAAATCTATTTGCCTCAGAAACTGCTACTAGTGTGGAATGCAAGGATGAGGTAATAGATAATGATTGGGACTATTTGCTGACTGGTAATCCTGACGATCTCCTGATTTGTGACCCATCCACTGAAGGTGAGGAAGGCAGTGATACATTGGCTGATGGAGGTGCGGCTAACTGTCCGTTTTTGATAAATAACACCCAACCAAGTGGTGTGGAGTCTCACTTGCACCTTGGTGGTACAAATCAAAGTCCAGATGTCCTTGTGAGTGGCACTGTCTTGAATGGGAAAATACTTGAACAAGCTCAAGGTGGAGATTTGAGTAACATCATCCATAAGGTATGGTAATATTAGAATTTTTGCCTTTTCTCTCATGACTTAATTTGGCGATTATGAGATTAAAATTAAACAATGCAAGTAAAACAAGGATAAAAGTGCTCGTGTTTGGTTGGATAATACTTGCATGCCTTTAGATAAAAAAAGCATTGTTGTCATTTCTTGTGTATATGCTGGTCAATTTCACTATTATTTGTGTACTGATGATTGTCATCTTGTACTAAATCTAATATGTTGGCTCTTTTAGTTTGAGACTAGATACCTAATACAGGCTCTCTGTAGTGCAGAGGAAATTATTTGCCTGATTTGGTGTCTTGGGCTCGGGGTCCTGAAACTGAAAGTGTATTATGATAAACCTTATTAGCATGGAGTATCATAATCATCTTCCGCTTTTCTCTTACCCTAGTGACATTTTTAATGATAAAGTGCAAAAATATTATGATAACCTTACTTATCTTGTTGTTATTTTTTCAGGAAGAGAGCCAACAACAGCGAGGCATGCGACGACGTTGTCTGGTTTTTGATCCATCAGTATCTGTAACCTCCAGGAGCAAAATGATCTCTGATGGTCCTAAGCCTAGGAAAGCTCCTGCCATGCCTGCATTACCTGGTATAGGGCTGCACCTGAATTCTCTCACGGCAGTATCAAAGGATGTTTTGGTAAGTTTGATGACACAGAATTATACATGTAAACACTTTTAAATGATTAAATTCAGCAACATAACTTTTCTGTTATGTGATCACTACCCTTCTTGGCATCATTTTGATATTATTACAAGAAAGAATAAAAATCCAATACAAAGTCTCACAAGTAAAGAAAAAAAATCCAATAACATGTTTGATAAATACATTTGACATAAACTAATTGAGATTTGTTCAATCCCATCTGAAAATTGTGTTTGAAATTTTTCCAACTAGGTTATCCATAGTTGTTCAATATTAGCTAACTGATTCTAATTTTTATTTTAGAATGTTGGCAACATGTCTGTGCACAAAAGCCAAACAAAAGTTCTGGTTGCTTGCAACAGTTTGGAGTGCCCTACTGGTACATCTGAAGAGACCAATTTGTTGGTAGAGGAGTCATCTCTTGCAATTGTACCTACTGATGCTGTCGAACACCATAACAGCCCCAAGAAGAGGAGGTACTTGTTATATCATGCCATGTTTTTTCCATTTCTTACTAAATGGCTATAAATACATATTTTATATAATGCAATTGTTTTTATTTTCATCTTAGAATAGAAAATAATCCCTTCTATACCCATGGAATGCAAGGTTCGATAAAGTATATGGGCATCTTAATGGCTCACTGGCTAATGTGTAGAAAATTTTAGTACGTTCATTATGTCTGTTGATCATGGAGTTGAACTCTGAAAATTATGAAAGTTCATGTGATCTCTCATAAAGAAGAATGAGAACTACAGTTCGGTTTTATTATTTGGGTTTTGATTTCTTACTTTTGAACGAAAAATAGTGTTCGAAACTTGTGCCGTCAAGATGTGAAGGCACCTGTTGTCTTTGTAATTCTTTTCACAATTAGATAAAATAGATCCTCTCTGATACAGGAGGAAGGCAGACAGCAGTGATGGGGATGCCTGCAAGCGTTGTAGTTGCAAGAAGTCAAAATGCCTGAAACTGTTCGTACTATTTTCTAATTTTCATTTTCACAGTTAATAATGAAGTCAAATATGCCACATTGATTGGTACCACTTTTTAAATTTTTTTGCTCATATATTATATGTATATATATGAGCTTTGTTCTTTGAAATTTGTTGGGGTTGCAACCAAAATCTAAAGCCACGTTTGTCAAATCCATTATTTCTCTGCTACTGATTGCAGCCCATTCCTGTTCAAAAAGATACCTTTATTTCATATGGATAGTTGAGGCAATCTACATTCATTTTTTAATAAATTTGGAACCGAACCGAAAGTGTCAGAATTAATTGGAAAAAAGATCTGATTTAATTATCGTGTGCAGATATTGTGAATGCTTTGCTGCTGGGGTGTACTGTTCTGAACCATGCGCTTGCCAGGGCTGCTTCAACAAGCCCATTCATGAGGAAACAGTACTCTCAACTCGCAAGCAGATTGAGTTTCGCAATCCCCTTGCTTTTGCTCCCAAAGTCATACGAACATCTGATCCTGGCCTTGAATTGGGGGTAAGAACAGCAATATTTGTTGAAACCTAGGCCTAAAATGAAGACCATGTCATCTAAACTGGTTTATTTGGGTTGCAAGCCTTTGGTGCTTACAGCAGTCTTTTATTTTTGTATTATACCCCAATTTCTGAGATCTTGTGGTGCTGTAACTGTAGGAGGATTCAAATAACACCCCTGCTTCAGCCCGTCACAAGAGAGGATGTAACTGCAAAAAATCTAACTGTTTGAAGAAGTATTGTGAATGCTTTCAGGTTCTTTCTTTCATCTTTTTTTACGTTGTAATGTGTATTGTGATCTGCATTTGTGTAGTAGTCTGTTATGTTGTGTTGCCCTAAATGTAATTCTTCTTTGTTTTCAGGGTGGAGTTGGTTGCTCTGCTAGCTGTAGGTGTGAGAGTTGTAAGAATACTTTTGGAAGAAGAGAGGGTAAATTCATAATTCTTTGACTATTTTGTTGCTATCTTCTGCATAGTATTTTTTTATTTTTTATCTTTTTTGATGGTTTGTGCAATGGCAATCAATAATTTCAGTAAGTTAGAATAAAAGTTTTATAAATACAAGGTAAAGGTAAATAAGGACAAGAAGAATACTGAAATCCTCTTGCTATTCTGTACAAAATGAGAATCAACCAGCCTTAGTCTGATTTACATGCCCTGACGTGTAATTAAAAAGTAAGACTCTTAAAATAGGTGTAGAGGATGTTGCAATTTTAATTTTGTTGTATTGATACTGATTTTTGGTGGGGTCCCAGTTGAATCTCACCTCAATATTTTGCGTGTCCACCCCCCCTCCCTTTCCCTCCCTCCCTCCACACAACACAACACAACAACAACAACAAAAAATGCTGCAATCCTATCCTTTGTAGTTCAATATAATATGACAGAACAATCTGCTGATTGTTTCAGGAAGTTCAATGTTATCTTTATTCTTAGTTTTAAAATTTTTTACGTACTTTGCTAATTTATTTGGGTTTCCTTTTGAATTTATTTTTCCAATTGCATCTGAAGTGTTCGTGCACGAAGGAGAAGGATGTGGTAATGGCGGAGACAAAGAAGAGGAAGATCTCGAAGACAGCCAAGAAAAAGCTGCTGTTCAAACTTTTGATCCTCATGCTGTAGACCTTATTCCAATAACCCCTCCTTTTGAGACTTGTGGGTCAGTCACTTCACTATTCTCTAGATTTTATCTCTGTTACTGTTAATGTTTTACTGCAAGTAAGAATTAAGCAAACGGGCCTTTTGCATTACCACCAGTCTTGTTTATGGTGCAAACAAAGATCTGACCTAAATCACATAATCATCTTAACCTATTAAGCTATCTCTTTAGGGTCTTTTTCATAACAAATGCCTGACCAAAGTTGTCTGTCCATCAATATTAGTGAAATTCTTAAATTCTGGTAAACATGTATCTGGAAAGAACAGTAATATTTAATACCAATGTATGGGTTAGTTTTTACATTTTTTAACCCGCTGAATTGTACAGAGTAGTTAATGAAATACTCATGTTTGAACAGAACATTGGTGAAGCTACCATCTTATTCAAGTGCAAAACCACCGAAACCCACATACACCCTCCCAACAGTAATATCTTCTGGGCTATACACATCCCGTCATCTTATAAATCTCAAAAATCTTACCACCCCCATCTCTTGTGGTGAAAATGAAGACACACCTGACAGATACCTGATAAATAATGACTCTCCCCATGGTGGTGTTACTAAGACCTCTTCCCCCAATGGGAAGAGAGTGTCACCTCCTCACTCCAGTACAGGTGCCTCCCCGAACCGCAAGGGTGGTAGGAAGCTCATTCTGAAATCGATTCCTTCATTTCCTTCTCTTGCTGGTGATGGATTCAATGACTGTTTTGGCAATAATCATAAGAGCAGTTCATTCAGTTCGACTTCACTCACCAGAGGTGTGTTTTCTTCTCTTGAAATTTTGGTAGTACATTATTTTGATAAATTATTTGGGCATAATCAGAAGGGCAGTTCATTTGACAGTACCAAGTGTGTCATGTGGAACTTTCTCGGTCACCAAGTGCTGTTTGAGCTTTGTCACTGTGCAAGTTTTTACTGAACCAATAACAAACTCATTTTTGAGAATTTGCACAAAACTATATTGGGTAAGATGTTGGTAAATTTGGTTCATGTACTGAAGTTAATGCATTATATCTTTGCCTTTTGGTCTCATCTGTATTGTACATACAATTATTTGTCTGGTTGTTTGAGTTTCAGTCCCTTTTTCCTTGTTTTTCATTTTATAAGAATTTGCATACCTGATGCAAGTTTGTTGTGTTTTTCAGGATCTTAAGAACTATATGTCAAATATGGATTAGAAGCTGGAGTACTCTACTTACATTATACTTATGTTTATTAGGTACCTTTTATATGTAATCTAGTATGCAATTGCTGGATATAGGAGTAAACAGCTCCCTTGTACTATTTTTTTTTTTCATGCTTTCTAGTTCTTTCTGGGTAGATTGATAAATGTTCCGGCAGTGGAGAAGTTAGGTTTTTATTTTTAAGGTTAGTTATGTGCAAAGTTCTTGTTTAATAATAGTAGATCTATGTTATATCTAAACCCTGTTGCCTCTATTTAGTGACTAGATGCAATAAGCTTACGAGCTCTTTTCTAGGTGATCTCCTTGTGTCAATTTTTAACTCAAGCCAAAAGCATCCAATCATTATATGAGTATAAAAGCATCTGCTCGACATTAACAAAATTGATGTGCAGAAATCTAAGAATTGTATGGTTTTTTAAGTGGATGTTCTTAATATTGTGGATGTGGATGTGCTAAATATACCCTGAAACAAGTATGGTTTTTTAAGTGGTACGCTACTTTCCTATGTTATCTCTACTAGTACTATCAATGAAGAAGCCGAACAGCTATGACTATGAATGATGGTTCTATATTTTGTCAATACCTACTCTAAAACAACATAATAAAAGGCATATGCATGAAATATTTCTCTTTCCTGGTTTCATAATTCAGTTTTATGAATTATGCTATCTATTGTGTAGCTTAAATGAGGCATCACCTTTTACGGTAACGAACTGACCTTTAATGGGCCATCTGTAGTAGGGGTTTCTAAAAATTCCGTGGGCACTATTGGGCTAGTACATGTTTCCTTCATGTCGTCTATTCCAAATTAATTATGATCATTCTCATTAAACCTTAAAGTGTCCAATGATTCAGATCCTTTAACATCATGGCGATGTCGTAACGAATCTGGGCATTATGGCTCACTTTCCTTAGCGCTAAAAAGAACAATTTTGGCGTGAAATATTTTGCAGTTAAATTTGTTCCGAAAGAGCACTAGTTCGATAAACAATTATATGAAGATTAGGCTAAGTCGTATAAAGAACAATGGTCTGTAACTTTATACTCTCTTTTCTGTCCCGGTAATGATGAACCTTTGGTCCTTTCTATTTTCTTAAGTGCATGGTCCCGTTCTTTTGATGGCTGAATGTATATCTTTTGCGAAAGAATAGAACCACAAACATAATATTCTATTTTTGCGTGGCTAAGACTAGGACATTGATTGTTAACTTATTCCATCTGCTTCAATTATAAAAAGTTAAATAGTCAGCATATATTGTATAAAGTTCCACTTTATATAATACCAATTTAGCTTTTGAAATTAGATAGGAGCACAGCTGAGAGCCTGAAACGAAAATTGCAAAAAAAAAAAAAAAGAAGTCAGGCAGATTTTGCTAATGTGAGAGCATGTGTTGAGCTGGCTAACCTCCAGAAGAAACTACTATTCTTTTTTTTTTCTTTGATAAATGAAACTACTATTCTGAATCCGACCTATCCTCCAAACTGCTAGGTGAGTACTCATGAGACAAAATATGCCAGCTCAAAGCTCTCAAACCTAGGATGCTCATTGAATCTTATCTGGACAAAATAAGATATAAATAAGGAGGAAACATAATAAGGACAAAAAATATGCTCATTTAATCATGCGGATATCTTACGATATCTGATGTATAACCATATATTTGTCTAAATTTCCAAATCTGTTAAGGATACTGATAAATTTTTACGTCATTCTTAAAATATGAATCAACATGAAGAATGAGTTTATAAAAATAAAAAAAAAATCAACATGAAGCATGAAGCCCCAAATCCCAATGAACCAAAATCAAAGCACGGACAGCTGAATGCATTTTATGGCTGTAATTTGCAAACGCTATTTGTGTAGCTTCGTTCTGGGTTGGAAATTAAATGCTTCCAATTTGGTAGCTTATATATTATGGAACTACCTTGACATCTTGACCCAACCTAGTCAAGTATACTACATGAAAATTTAATCTAATACATCCAATATTGTTAATGCCAAGTTTGAAAATAATCTTATTTTGTGTCTCTTTTATATTTACTTCATTGTTCTTAACAGTTCGAGAAAAGCGGAATTATAGTGGATGATGCTTCGGCTTTGTGGGCTATACATGATTCTAATATGCTTGTTCTATTTGTTTGTGAAGAGCAGAGTACACGTCGCATTATGTTGTTTTGCGAACCTTCATTCGAAAGAGTTATTGTCGAACTAGCTGTCTCATATATTACCCGAAAACTAGAAACCAAAACTACCATTACAATTCAATTAAAATAATAACTAAAGAAATTTTTGTGGAGGGTTAGAGAATTAGATAAGGTAGGTCGCTGTTAGATTGCGTTATACCTGCACGTAAGTCGTTTTCAGACAGCTTGCGTTACTGGCAAGTGGCTGTGCATGCTACTTCAGAGTTACGACTCAGAATTTGGCTTCTCTCCTTTTACAACTTTCTTTTATTTTTAGCAAATTTGAACCAATCCTCTTCTCTTCTGTAGCCAGGCTGTCTCTTGACTCTTGGCAAAACTCAATTCTGACAGCTTGACTTATTAAAATTATATATATATCTTTTTCTGGGCTCATTCTACAAATCATTTGTCCTTAATTAAGTAATTGTTAACGTTCATTTCGAGGCAACAAATGATCATGGCACAGTTTTGATCAATCATTTATAGGTGCTATTTAATTAGCTGGTTATCTATCTTTCTAGGATAAAATAGTAAAATAGTGACTAATTTGAGGATTAGTTGATTATTGTGTACTGTTTATTTAATAATTTTTGAACAGAACCGAGTAGAAACAAATTATCTTTCATTCAAAATATTATTTGAACCGAAAATTCAGGGGAATTTTTTAGATTTGACTTTAGAAAGCAGGGTTGTACGTACGCGTCTTCTATTATTAAAAAAAAAAATAGATAACTGAAAAGGATGGGGAAAAGAAAAGAACAAAGGGGAACCAACCGATCACCAGCCGCCTTTCTTGTAAATTAATACTAACTCCTAATAAAAAAAAAAATTAGTTAATTACTAAGACGTGCTAGGAAGCTTCTTCAGAGTTGGTAATGAGAAAAAAAATACGTAGCTGTTTCAAGCCGTAGCTGAAAATTGTGGAACACTTCAAAAAATTGGTATTGATATAATACAATTCATGCATTTCGATACTCTCTCTTTATTTATTTTTTTATTTTCTTTACAAGGTGTGATAACGATCACCAATCTGGGGTTGCCTAGACTTGTACGTCAATAAACACGCGTTAAGTTATTTGCAAGTACCAATTTTATTTTATGTAACTAATAATTATGTACAAAATACATAGTTAATATTTATTGTTATGTGTGGATGATCTGATGTGTGCCATTAGCTAATAAGGGGACCCTTGATGATATCAAGTTTCTTATCTCGACCACAAATAAAGAAAATTTAAATGTTCGAAATTTAATCTAAAACTTTAAGCTGATTTTTAGCATTCAACGTAAACGCAATCGGAACTTTACTATGGAATTTGTATATTACTAAAAGAAATTAATGCATATTGTATTTCAATATGAATTTAGAACAAAAAGAATTTCCCCACTTGGTGGCGCATTTTAAAACTTGTGTGGCCCCTTTGAAACATGTAGTTTAACAGCTTAGATATTGTGTCGAGTGCCTCAAACCTAATTTTGGTCAAATATACATTTCTGGTCCTTGAGAATGCTGTTTATTTTTTTTTTAAAATAGGTTTCTTATTATTTTACATTTTATTTCAATTTTTTTTATCATCATCAGAAAATATTTACATAAATATCACCCAAAACATGGGGATCCATTCTATTTGTATAACGTGTAACTAACAATGAGGATTTTTTTTCACTCATTGTCAAAATTACGCAGATACACTAAATTAACGAAAAGATGAACATTAATGGACGTGCAAAATTTCATATTTAGCATCTCCTTTTCTATCAAGTTGAATGTATAAATCAATTTAACAAACAATTGCGCTCAATAATTTAATTAGAGCTGGTCTCAAGAATTAGTTTTTTCAGAATTACGAGAACAAATAAAAATAATAAGTTACAAAAAAAAAACGACATGGATAGCAATACTTAATTTCGACAAGAAAAAAAGAAAAGAACAATAGGTCAATTGCACATGACGATGAAGAAACATGGTTCCTACTTGACGGATATATTTCAAAGACAGCGAAAAAAAATGATGGGATTTTGTTTACTTTGTATTGACTCAATTTCTAATATCATTTCTAACTTTTCCGAATCACCGTCAATTCCTTTGTTTGCCGGGACAAGTCACATCTTCATTAACTTTTCCTATAAATCATGTGTTTGATTGGTCAACGACCAATCCTTGTTCTTCTTTAAATTTCTTTGTTTTTTGTTTGTGTGTGGCGTGTGTGTTTGGGGGGGGGGGAATTAGTTGAACACACCACACACACTATGCTTGGAATAATAACAAAAATTCATAATAAAAGGAAAAACGATCTACTTCGATTATACTTTTAACTAAGCTTATGGTAATCTAAAAATAATGGAAATTCAGTGCCTCATCATGCTCAACAAAGGAAATTACTTCTGCCATGAACTTGGTTTAAGAAATATTTGTCAACAGTGAACACCAAAAAGATTTTTTATGTCAAATAAGAAATCATGCAGGATAATATAATTTACTAGAAAAATAAATAGCAATTTCTGTTTAATTATTTTTTTTTAGAACTATCCAACATGTATACGTAACAGAATATATCAGATCATCCGAAGTTCCGAACTGAAAATACATCTTTCTATTTATTCTTACAAAACTAGAATAATTAGTTTCTAATTTGAACCCTTTTTTAATCACCGTCACGTCCCTTGTTTGGATGGACATGCACGTCCAATCCACAATTATTTTTATCACTATCAAACCAGCTAACGAGACATTTACTATGTGACCCTTACAAAAAACATATAATATGTTTATGTATGTTATATGTTGCTAGAAAAATAGTAAATATCTAGTTTGTTCTCGTAGAATATTGGTGTGCATACGTTCATGATAACAGTATATAATAAAAGAAAAAGAAATGCTCTTATACGACGCCACTATTAATTCCAACTCACCAGAAAATTTTCTGAGATGCATTACTGAGGCACGGAAATAATTTCTTTATATGCGAGTAATTGCGATAAAAAGAGTAGTTCGAAAAGAGAAAAAATATATTAAGAATTTTTTCTGGGGTAAAATGAAAATTTGCCAAAAAGTTGAAAATGACGGAGCTTGAAAAAAGTCAGAATAGACGCTCGTGTCCAAAATAGAGAAAAAGGAACTTCACATCAATGATCAAATGAACTCAAAATGTATACCAAATTTCGCACACAAAGTAAAAAAATATATACTAGTGTTCCGGTATAGAAATATATAACTTGCCAACAATGAAAAAGAATTAATTACACCTCAAACAAATCACCTAATTAATAGTATGGAGGTGGTGGTGACGGTGGAGGAGGTGATGGTGGCGGTGGCGCGATGCACCCGTCAGAATCACAATACACCGGTGGCCGGTGCAAAAATGCCATGCACTCGTCATGTGGTCGCTGGTCGGGACGACCGGCAATACAATTCTCTCTGTCATCAATTCTCTTGATGTCGAGACATCGTCCTGGCTCACCGCAGAAGTAGTTGTAGGAGAATGTGAAATTCTTCAAGTTCGGTAACTCGCATATCACCTCTGGTATCTCTCCTGCAAGGTTGTTGTGTGCAATATTCAACTGTTCAAGCTTCTTCATGTTGCCAATGCTTTCAGGCAACGTGCCTTCTATGTTGTTGAAGCTTATGTCAAACACCGTCAGTTGATCGAGATTCCCGATCTCGGGCGGTATGCATGAGGTGATATTGGCGTTTAAGAGGACCAATTCGTTTAATGTATTCCTCATGTTGATTATGCTCTTTGGAATGCAACCCTTGAGCTTGTTATTGGCAAGAACTAGCACTGATGCTTTGGAGTTGCCGATGTTCTCTGGCAAGGTGAATTTGAACTTGTTGTTGTTTATGAAAACTGCATCAAAATCCCGGTCAAAAATCTCTGGCGGGACAGTACCATTGAACTTGTTGTACCTAATGTCAAGATACTTAAGATTTGGTAGGCAGAGAACGTGCGAAGGAAATGGACCGCTTAACTTATTGTTGCTCACGTCTAGCTCATGGAGGAGTTTGAAGCTCGAGAAGGAACTCGGAAGGCAACCTTTGAACTTGTTTGAGTTAAGATGGAACAAAGCAAGGTCCGACAAGAGACCCAAATCCTCAGGCAATGTGCCGACGAGACGTGCATGGTTTAGGTCAAGTCCCGCGACAGTTTGATGACATGGCTCGTCTGGTGCGGGTGCGCAATACACGCCTTTGTAGCTGCACACGTCAGGACCGCACCAATTCTGGGTGAAGTTTTTCGGGTCGGAGGTGATGGAGTGCTTGAGGGCCTGAAGGGCTGTGTAGGCCTTCTCTAGCCTGTCGTTGTTCAATGCTGTTTGGCTTTGGGAGAAGGAATGGAAGGGGAAGGAGAAAAGGCAGAGGAGGAAGAAGATAGGAGATGAGGAAAGGGTCATTGTAGCATGAGTGGGGCAATGTGCGTGTTTGTTTTGTTCTGATTTATTTTGGTTTGGTTTAAGCTTCTTTTTTTTGTTTTTGTTTTTGGGAGGAGAAATGGTGGGGTTTGGAGGTAATGAGGGACATGAGGAGCTTAAATAGGTTTATGCCAGTTGTTAGAGCTGAGGAAACTATATTGGCTTATTACTCGGTCCGCTCCATTTTAATCATTTGTGGGTTCTATCATTTTCAAACTGATATCATCTTTTCCAAGTTGTGAACAACAGTAGGTCGGATGCAATTTGATTAATTAAACAATGAGCTTTTTAAATTTAAGGAGTTCAATTTGGTTGTGTGATTAACAAATAGAGGTTCCATAAAAATGTTTTGGACGTACTTTATAGTTGTTTTAGAAATCAAGAATTGTACAACTAGAACAAAACAATATAACTCTTTTGCGGATTATGGAGTTCTTTTTTTTTAAAAAAAAATCAAATTTAAAAATTAAACATATGGTTTAGTTATGAATTTACGATTACAACTTTAAGGTATTTAAGTGTACTAGTATTGTTGAAATGTAAGTATTATAACAAGCAATTAGAATTGAAAAGCAACCAATTTTCGGTTTATTGATGAATCTTACTAGAAAATAAAAATACTCCGAATGTTATACTAACTTTTTTTTCCCCATTTTTTGTTGTTGCAGAAGAGAGTGCATTTTTTTTCCTAAATAAAAGCAATAGAGATTTGCATATGAGAAATCTAATTGAAAACAACCTCCATTTGTGTATCAATGGAGAGGAATCGGTATTAGTTGAGAGTACATAGAAGGGACGTCACTCAAACACGATTTCGCGTTGAGCTCCTGCACAGAAAGAGTGAAATGAAGGAATTTCTCTAATCTGTGCTCATTTTTTTTTTATCAAAATTATTTTATTTTTGATGGAGGCGGCTCCAAGTTTGGTTTCAAAATTCAGATCAACAACTTATCATCCGACGAGATGGACCTATCATTAATATGTGTGCCATTTTGGCTTCGTAAACCAAAGTCAATAAACATTGCTTAATCTGACTTTATAGTTAATAAAGGAAATTCAGGTCTATGAAAAAAAATGAAAGGATAAATTTGAAAAAAAAATTGAAATTGAACAATTTTGAAAAGTTTGTAGTTTTGGACTTACATTGTTATGTACCCAGTATCCATTCATTTCTTTTCTGACACCCAAAGTTTCCAAAACTACTCTGCTTTTATTCAACGTGTTGTTGTTGCAGAGACTAAGTCTAGTACAACAATAATTAGTTGAAATAATATAAAAAGAGAATTCAATAATTGTTGAAGCCTCTTTATACTATAGCCTTCAAAGAAAAAGGGGCACCTCATGTTGTGCAGATTTATTTAGACTTGATTCTTTTCTTAAACCCCTCTGCTTCCAAAAAGCACAGAAAAATATAGTACTTCTGATTTAAAAATAAAATGTTAAAAAGAGATGGTTCGTTTGGGAGCAGGAAGGACAGCTTATATTTAAACTTGACATTACAGTGCTCATTTATCAAAACCATTCAATTTTAATCAGAAGGTTTAACTCGAATATATTTGTCTTCAAAAAGTACACCGTGATTATCCTTATGAAATATGAAATAGTGGCAGAGGTGACCCTTGTTAGGTACATTAAATTTTGTACTAACACATCTTTATTTTTCAAGCCAATGATTTGTTACAGTGTTTTGTTTTTGGAAAGCTTTTCATATAAAAAGCAACTCTAGACTAGGGTACTTAACCATCTAGGTCGAATGTTCTCTTCATAGCTACTATTTCGATCAAAACTGTTTAAGTCTTCATTCTTTATTTCCAACAAGCGAACAAATAAATGCCATATTTTCTTTGCTAACTCGTCAAACTTATCTACAATGCAATGCTTTGTATAAATCCTGAAATAATGTGTCGGGAACTTGGCATTATAATCCAACAACCCATTAAATTCCTGGTTTCTGATGGACCATTTACAATAAAAAACTTCCAATGAGGAACCGAACATCTGTATATAATTTAACATTTTCAGAGCAAAGAATAATCAAAGCATCAATAATAAATTTATGAGGAAGCATATATGATTTGTACTAAAATATTGAATATAACTCCAATTAAAAATAGTTTATCATTAGGTATTATGATACTTCATTTTGTACATAATTAGACATGTATATGCTGAAATTGGAGATAGTATGCACGGATTGTTAAATCTCAATGGATTGTCAGTTCAAAAAGGAACATCAACATTTCAAGAATAAGATACTTATTCAGTCTAATAAAGGAATTGTAAATTGGAGACACCCATACATGATGATTAACATTTAAGTATCTTGTCCCATACTCCCATATCATATATATTAACCAATAAGATCCGTATCTTTTAACATGGAGAGGCACAAATTGTTGAACTATCCAATCCAGATTGCTTCTTCTAATCGAGTGACATAAACTATATCAACAAATATAGTAATCCTTCTCCGTAAAAAAAAAAAAAAAAATGCTTGCAAGGTTAAAAATATAAAGTTTGGTTGCTCAATCTCAAAATATTGAAATTTTATAAGTAAAGAAAATTTATAAATAGCCCAAAAATTACTGATGCATGTCGGAAGAAGTACCAGCTATGTAGCAATACAGCTTTTCTTTTTCTTTTTCTTTTTTTGAGGGCCGGTTGGCAGCAATACACCTTCTCATCAGACGATAAAACTAATAAATCATAAGTAATCGACTAAGGACCTCTTTAAAGATGTTTCAGGCTCTAATGACATCTTTAATCACATTTTTTGGACTTATTTCAATTTATTATTATAGTAAATTTTCTTTATACCTCGGACCCATGAACTTAGCTTTACTATTAAAAAAAACACTATGCTAGCCCTAGTGAGTATTCACTCTGGTCAACCGAGTGTGCATTCTGGAATGAATTGAATATCATATTTGTGGGTACTTGTTCAGGAAAATATTTATTTCGGTTTAAACGAGTACGTATTAGCAGAAATACATGTGCATTCTAGACGAGTGACATTATTAACAACAACAAAACTTTCCACACTGAAGTTAAATTTACTTGCCCTTCAGGGCGGCTTGGCATCATCTTTCTTTGCTGTAGATTCTTTCCTTCATAAGATTTTGTGAACAGATTCTTTCATTCTAAATGGATTCTTACAGAATTTTTAAAGTTCAAAATAACTGTTAGTGGTCAATTACAACTTTGTCCTGTCCAAACTTCTTTTTCCTTGAATATATACAGGGGCGGAATTAGTTTCTCTCGCTCTAGTAGAATAGTAACTTGTCCATTGTCATTATTATCCAGAAAATTAATACAAATTATTTTGTCTACTAATCATTTCTTAATTAAGTTCAACTAAGATTTAGAAATAGAAAGATTCTACTAATGGTCATACTAACGAGTTCAGCAAACTCTCTGTCAAGCGAACTTTTTTGGCAACCTAGACTTTCTGATTTTAGACATTGGCAAAACTCATGAGCCCAATATATTGCCAGAAAGACAGAATTGGAGCATTTCAAGCGATTGTACATTTATTTTAAGTCATTTGATAGCAATAATATATATTTAAGTTCTTTATACTGTGGAGAAAAAGTTTATGGTTTTAAAAATTTCAAAAGGATTGGATTATACATGTCAATTAGGCACACAAAGTGCAAACAATGAGCATTTTGAACAAAATTAGAGCATTTCAAATGATTGTGCATTCATTTTAAGTATTTGATGCAATAATCTACATATACGCTCTTTATACAATTGAGAATAAATTTATGATATTAAAAATTCAATAGGATATGATTATAAATGTCAATTACACAGATAAAGTGCAAATAATGAGCGTTCCGGATAGAATTGAAGCGTTTCAAGCGATTGTGCATTCATTTTATGTCATTTGATCAAAATAATCTATATTTAAGTTCTTTATACAGGGTTGTCTAAGTTTATGATGTTAAAATTTCAAAAGTATTGGATTATACGTGTCAATTATGCACATAAAGTGTAATAATGAGCATTCTAGACAGAATTGGAGCATTTCAACCAATTGTACATTCATTTTAAGTCATTTGATAACAATAATCAATATTTATGCTCTTTATACAGTGGATAATAAGTTTACGATCTTAAAAATTCATAATAAGCGTTCTCGACACAATTAGAGCATTTGAAGGGATCGTACATTCATCTTAAGTCATTCGATAACACTAATCCATATTTAAACTCTTTATATAGTGGAGAATAAGTTTATAATCTTACAAATTCAAAAGGATTGGATTCTACATGTCAATTATGCCCATAAATTGCAAATAATGAGCTTTCTGGATAGAATTGGATCATTTCAAGCGATTATGCATTCATTTTAAGTCATTTGATCCCTATAATCAATATTTAAGCTCTTTATACAGTGGAGAATAAGTTTATGATCTCAAAAATTCAAAAGGATTGGATTATATAAATGTCAATTACCCACATAAATTGCAATTAATGATCGTTCTGGACAGAATTGGATTTTGAGTGATTATGCATTCCTTTTAAGTCATTGGGTCCCAATAATTAATATTTATGCTCTTTATGCTGTGGATAATAAGTTTATGATCTTAAAAATTCAAAATGATTGGATTATACATGTCACTAATGCACATAAAGTGAAATAATAATCCTTCTGAACCGAATTGGAGCATTTGGAGCGATTGTGCATACATTTTAAGTCATTTGGTCGACATAATCTATATATGAGCTCTTTATACTGTGGAGAATAAGTTTATTGTTTTAAAAATTCAAAAGAATTAGATTATACCTGTCAATTACGCGCATAAAGTGCAAATAATGAGCGTACTGCACAAAATTGCACCATTTCAAGCGATTGTGCATTCATTTTAAGTCATTTGATAGCAATAATCTATATTTCAGCTCTTTTTTACAGGGGAGAATAAGTTTACAATATTAAAAATTTAAAATGATTGGATTAGACATGTCAATTACGCACATAAAGTGCAAATAATGAGCGTTCTGGACAGAATTAGAGCATTTGAAGCGATTGTGCATTGATTTTAAGTTATTTGATCGCTATAATCTATATTTAATCTCTTTATACAGTGGAGAATAACTTTATGATCTTAAAAATGCAAAAGGATTGGATTATAAATGTCAATTACCCACAGAAATTGCAATTAATGAGCGTTATGGACAGAATTGAAGCATTTCAAGCGATTGTGATTCCATTTTAAGTCATTGGATCCCAATAATTAATATTTACGCTCGTTATACTGTAGATAGTAAATTTATGATCATAAAAATTCATAAGGATTGGATTATACATGTCACTAACGCACATAAAATTCAAATAATGTTTGTTATGGGCAGAATTGGAGCATTTGAAGGGATTATGCATTCATTTTAATTCATTTGATCGACATAATCTATATTTGAGGTCTTTATACAGTGGAGAATAAGTTTATGATTTTAAAAATTTAAAAGGATTACATTATACATGTCGATTACGCACATAAAGTGCAAATAATAAGCGTTCTGCACAGAATTGAACCATTTCAAGCATTTGTGCATTCATTTTAAGTCATTTGATCGCACTGATCTTTATTTAAGCTCTTTGTACAGCGGATAATAAGATTAAAATTCAAAATCATTATATTATACATTTCAATTACGCACATAAAGTGCAAATAATGAGTGTTTTGGACAGAATTGGTGTATTTAAAACGATTATGCATTCATTTTTAGTCATTTGTTCACAATAATCTGTATTTAAGCTCTTTATTCAGCGGAAAATAAGTTTTTGATCTTAAAATCTCAAAAGAATTATATTATACTTATCAATTACACACATCAAGTGCAAATAATGAGCATTGTGGACAAAATTGGTGCATTTCAAACGATTGTGCATTCCTTTTAGGTCATTTGATCGCAATTATCCATATTTAAACTATTTATATAGTGGAGAATAAGTTTATAATCTTACTAATTCAAAAGGATTGGATTCAACATTTCAATTACGCACATAAATTGCAAATAATGAGCGTTATGGATAGAATTGGAGCATTTCAAGCGATTGTGCATTCATTTTAAGTCATTTCATCCCAGTATCTATATTTAAGTTCTTTATATAGTAGAGTCTATATTTATGATGTTGCAAATTCAAAATGATTTGATTATACATGTCAATTATGCACATAAAGTGTAAATAATGAGCGTTCTGGACAGAATTGGAGCTTTTGAAGCGATTGTGCATTCATTTTAAGTCATTTGATTGCTATAATTTATATTTAAGCTCTTTATACAGTGGAGAACAAGTTTATGATTTTAGAAATTCAAAAGAATTAAATTATACAAGTCAATTTCGCATATAAAGTGCAAATAATGAGCGTTTTGGAAAGAATTGAACTATTTGAAGCCGTTGTGCATTCATATTAAGTCATTTGATCCCAATAATCTATATTTATGCTTTTTATACAAGGGAGAATAAGTTTATGATCTTAAAAATTCAAAACGATTGTATTATACATGTAACGCACATAAATTGCAAATACTGAGTGTTCTGGATAGAATTGGATCATTTCAAGCGATTGTGCATTTATTTTATGTCATTTGATCAAAATAATCTATATTTTAGCTCTTTATGCAGGGGTGTCTAAGTTTATGAGCGTTGTGTACAGAACTGGAGAATTTCAAGCGATTGCGCATTCATTTTAATTCATTTGATTGTAATAATCTATATTTAAGTTTCTTATTCAGCGGAGAATATGTTTATGATCTTAAAAATTCAAAAGGATTGGATTATACATGTTAATTACACACATAAAGTGCAAATAATGAGCATTTTGGATAGAATTGGAGCATTTGAAGCGATTGTGCATTTATTTTATGTCATTTGATCGCTATAATTTATACTCTTTATACAGTGGAGAATAAGTTTATGATCTCAAAAATTCAAAAGGATTGGATTACAAATGTAAATTACCCACATAAATTGCAATTGATGGTCGTTATGGACATAATTGAAGTATTTCAAGCGATTGTGATTTCTTTTTAAGTCATTGGATCCCAATAATTAATATTTATGCTCTGTGGATAATAAGTTTATGATCTTAAAAATTTATAAGGATTGGATTATACATGTCACTAACGCACATAAAATGCAAATAATGAGCGTTTTGGACAGAATTGGAGCATTTGAAGTGATTGTGCATTCCTTCTTTTTTTTTTTTTATTTGATCGACATAATCTATATTTCAGGGGTCTTATAGTGGAATAAGTTTATGAGATTAAAAATTCAAAAGGATTAGATTATGCATGTCAATTACGCACATAAAATGCAAATAATGAGCGTTCTTGACAGAATTGAACCATTTTAAGCGATTGTGCATTCATTTTATGTCATTTGATCGCAATAATATTTATTTAAGCTCTTTATACAGCGGATAATAAGAGTAGGATCTGAAAAATTCAAAATGATTGTATTATACATTTCAATTATGCACAAAAAGTGCAAATAATGAGTGTTCTGGATGGAATTGGTGGATTTCAAACGATTGTGCATTTATTTTAAGTCATTTTATTCACAATAATCTGTATTTAAACTCTTTATTCAGTGAAGAATAAGTTTATAATCTTAAAATCTCAAAAGTTTTGGATTATACATGTCAATTACGCACATCAAGTGCAAATAATGAGCGTTCTGGAAAGAATTGGAGCATTTTAAGCGATTGTGCAATCATTTTAAGTTATTTGATCGTAATAATCTATTTTTGAGCTCTTTTTACAGGGGAGAATAAGTTTATGATTTTAAAAATTCAGAAGGATTAGATTATACATGTCAATTATGCACATAAAGTGCAAATAATGAGCGTTTTGGTTAGAATTGGAGCATTTGAAGCGATTGTGGATTCATTTTAAGTGATTAGATTGCTGTATTCTATATTTAAGCTCTTTATAAAGTGGAGAATAAGTTTATGATCTTAAAATTCAAAAGGAATGGATTATAAATGTCAATTACCCACATAAACTGCAATTAATGAGCGTTCTGGACAGAATTGGAGCATTTCAAGTGATTTTTATTTTTGTTTTTAGTCATTGGATCCCAATAATTAATATTTATTCCCTTTATACTGTAGATAATAAGTTTATGATCTTAAAAATTCATAAGGATTGGATTATACATGTCACTAGTGCACATAAAATGCAAATAATGAGCGTTCTAGACAAAATTGGAGCATTTGAAGTGATTGTGCATTCTTTTTATTCATTTGATCGACATAATCTATATTTGAGATCTTTATACAGTGTAAAATAAGTTTATGAGTTTAAAAATTCAAAAGGATAAGATTATACATGTCAATTACGCACATAAAGTGCAAATAATGAGAGTTCTGGACAGAATTGAACGATTTCAAGAGATTGTACATTTATTTTAAGTCATTTGATCGCAATAATCTTTATTTAAGCTCTTTATACTGCGGATAATAAGTTTAGGATCTTAAGAATTTAAAAGTATTGTATTTAGATTTCAATTACGCACATAAAATGCAAATAATGAGTATTCTGGACAGAATTAGTGGATTTCAAATGATTGTGCAGTCATTTTAAGTCATTTGTTTGCAATAATCTGTATTTAAGCTCTTTATTCAGCGGAGAATAAGTTTTTAATCTTAAAATCTCAAAAGGATTGTGTTATACTTTTCAATTACGCATATGAAGTGCAAATAATGAGCGTTCCGGACAGAATTGAAGCATTTTAAATGATTGTGCATTCATTTTAGGTCATTTGATAGCTATAATCTATATTTAACCTCTTTATACAGTGGAAATAAAATTCTAATCTTACAAATTAAAAAGGATTGGATTATACATGTCAATTACGCACATAAAGTGCAATAATGAGCGTTCTAGGCAGAATTTGAGCATTTCAAGCGATTGTGCATTCATTTTAAGTTATTTGATCGCTATAATCTATATTTAATCTCTTTATACAGTGGAGAATAAGTTTACGATCTTAAAAATTCAGAAGGATTTGATTATAATTGTCAATTACCCACATGAAGTGCAAATCATAAGTGTTGTGGACGGAAATTGAACATTTCAAGCGATTGTGCATTTGTTTTATTTCATTGATCGCTGTAATCGATATTTAAGCTCTTTATACTGTGGATAATAAATTTACGATCTTAAAAATCCAAAAGGATTGGATTATACATGTCAATGACGCACATAAAGTGCAAATAATGAGCGTTCTGGACAGAATTGGAGCATTTCAAACGATTGTGCATTCATTTTAAGTCATTCGATCATTATAATATATATTTAAGCTATTTATACGGTGGATGATTATGATCTTAAAAATTCAAAACGATTGGATTATACATGTCAATTACGCATATAAAGTACAAATAATGAGCGTTCTGGACTGAATTTGAGCATTTGAAGCTATTGTGCATTAATTTATGTCGTTTGATCAAAAGAATCTATATTTAAACTATTTATACAGGGGTGTCTAAGTTTATGATGTTAAAAATTCAAAAGGATTTGATTATACGTGTCAATTACGCACATAAAGTGCAAATAATGAGTGTTGTGGACAGAATTAGAGCATTTTAAGTGATTGTGCATTCATTTTAATTTATTTTATCGCAATAATCTATATTTAAGCTCTTTATTCAGCGGAGAATAAGTTTATGATCTTAATAATTCAAAAGGATTGTATAATACATGTCAATTACGCACATAATTGGAGCATTTATTAATAATTCAAAATGAGTCTTTTGCACAGAATTGGAGCATTTCAAGCGATTGTGCATCCATTTTAAGTCATTTGATCGAAATAATTTATATTTAAGCTCTTTATATAGTGGACAATAAGTTTACGATCTTAAAAATTCAATAAGATTGGATTATACATATCAATTACGCAAATAAAGTGCAAATAATGAGCGTTCTGGATAAAATTAGTGCATTTGAAGTGATTGTGCATTCATTTTATATCATTTGATCCCAATAATCTATATTTGAGCTCTTTCTACAGTGAAGTCTAAGTTTATGATGTTAAAAATTCAAAAGGATTGGATTATACGTGTCAATTACGCACATAAAATGCAACCAATGAGCGTTTTGGACAGAATTGGAGCATTTTAAGTCATTGTGCATTAATTGTAAGTCATTTGATCTAAATAATCTATATTTAAGATTTTTATTCAGCAAATAATAAGTTTATGATCTTAAAAATTCAAATCACATTAGGTGAAAAAGGCACATGTGAAGAAGTCCCAACACTGATAAATTAATTAGGTCTCTGATAACACGTACTGGTAATTGATTTTCCCAACTTGGAAGATAAACGTATTTGAGATGCCATGTCTTTTTTGTCAACTTGATGAAAATATTAATAATCTCATATATTGGACATGAAGGGTCTTGTTCTCTGATTAGTTATTACGAAGTTGTCATATTACACAGTTTAATCCAACGACAAGTTACCAATGCTGGATTAGTACCCGTTAATGTAAATTAAATTAAAATAAAATAATTACAAAATGTAAGTAGATAGCGCAAAGTGAGAGGACGAGAGGTCATTTTCATAAATTTTGGAATGGAAATGTGGTTGCGCAAAAAGCTGCTTTGTTGGTCGGAAGTTTCCTCTTCTGCTTTCAGATTTTTAGCATTTCTTCAACGGAGCTATAGCATTTAGCCATTTAGAATCTTCTAGATGTCACGAGTCATGAGATTTGACAAAAGTAAGATTCGTGCATGGTTTGTTTTTATTAATAGAACCAAAAGGTTATTGCAACATGATTGAAACACATTTTCTTGGGACCGAATGATATGTATTTGTGTAATCCATTCTTCAGTAAGATTATTTTTCAGGTGGGACCGTGGGAGTTCTTAAATTTGTTGTACTTTAGTGATTTACTCACAATTTATATTGTAAGAAAAGGGAGACGATCGATTTCGTATGAAGTGTTAGGGACCGAGCTAGATCTTGTAATATAGAAAAAAGACAAGAAATTCTGTATGGATTTTTTGAATTTTTGAGGAACTATTGTTAGATTTTTTATGCGAGAATTATTTAGTTTTTTGTAAAAATATAGTAGGTCTTCTTTAAGGACGAAGACTTTTTTTTTTTTTTTTTCTAAAATTAAATTTATTCCTCTTTTCTTTCTGCCTTGAATTTGTTTCTATACAAAAATGGCAAAATCACTAAGCAATTGTATGAGACTAAGTACTTATTTGTTATTGTAAAAAATATAAAGATTTGCAGATATAGAGGTCTTTAGTATGTAATTTGTGATTAGTTTTACATCCGTATTTCTCAACATAAATTGCATAATATTAATATTAGTTTCAATGAAATGTACTGCCTTTTAAAGAAAAAAAAAATGGAACAATTAACCCCATATCCATGCTTGGATTTGCGACAAACTATTCATATAAGAGAACTATTGACGGCTGCCCAACAGTTTTCAAAAAAACTGAAAAAGACAATACCTAATTTGGTAAAGAAAAATGATATAGTGCGTACAATTGATGCGCGTATCAAAAAGAAGTATGTTAGGGCACAAGAAAGTACTACATTAATTGAGACGTTCCATCCGACACTTATAATTATAAAGATAATAGAGAGCTTCAGACAGGGAAATAGTTAACGGGATAAAGGAGACGGTTAATGGTACATTCTTTGAAGAGACATCTATATAACCTCATTAGTAGTTGACTAGTCAACAAAGAAATGGGAGGTGTTGATATTATGGATCATACTAGTACTCGTATTACTACGGATAATGTCGATATTATTCAATTTAATTGAATGAGTTATTACTAGAATAAAAAATAAAGTTAAAAAGCATTATACAAACAGAAAAGTAATTACTGGCATAAGAAATTTTCAACTAAAATGAGATATTAATAGAATTAATTTTATTATTCATCTTATTCTCAGTTTGATCAGGCTGAATTAGAAGGCTAATTACATGGTCTGTCGGTTTAATCATAAAACTATTTATTTTTTTTTCGTTTCTTGACTGATTCATAATCTATTCAAATAAACATAATTCAACTTATTAATCTGTATAAGAACTTATTTAATCTGAATAATATAATTGTATGGATATAGCATTGAGAAATATGTCTATGATCATCATTGAAGGCCCTTTTGTTCTTCCTAAAGGAGCTTTATAAACTGACCATGAAAATAGTAATGATGTTGAGTGCTATGTTTCATGATGATTCTCTATATGCTAGATTCATGATATCTTGGTCAAGCTTAGTGTGCTTTTTTATGCCATTCTGTGCGCAGTTGAAACTATTATGCACAAGTAAAAGCCTATTATATTTCTCATCAAAATTTAAAATTAAAAGCGCCAATTTACCCAAAAAAAAGACAAAAATGATGAAGTATTTCATGAATTAAAACACGACATTGTTTAGTCAGCTCAGATTATTTAGACTATGAGCTTACAATTACAGTATATATATAAAGACATACAATATTAAAATAAAAACAATAAATTCGATAACTCACTTACTTAATTGATTACCTCATGATATGTTAAGTCACAAACTTTCACCGCCGCATCCCATTAAAAATGAATTATGAATATGGGTAAACTATGGTCAAATTATACAATATACATGCAAAACTCTCTACGCTGTCAAACACACTGGAGGTATAGTTCTGTAAAATAATTTTGAAACAAGCTTACTTCGGTTTTTCTTTCCAAACCAGGGAAATAAATCAAATAATTTCGTGGGGGTTTGACTGCGAGGTTTAGTTGGTCTGATCCATCATCAATCCATCGTCAGTTCGCAACTATTTTCCTTTTTTCTGTAGAAGTGGGCCCCTGCGCCTTTGTTCTGTGTCGGCTACTTTTTCAAATTAATTTAAGTATCCGTGCATTTTCTATCCCGGGTATCTGTTTGAACTTTGAACAGTTCTTTTCATTTGTATATTTGTGACATACGACTCATGAGCAGTTGTGACTAGTGGGTACTGGGTTGTAACCAATGATACCTTGCCGTCTGCCTCTTAATTTGTTCAAGGTTTCAATGCAAAAGCTATGTGCTTGAAGGTTTCAGTGGGACTGACCTATCATCAGTTTACACGTGGCTTGGTTCTAAAATAAACAGAGAGATCAGTTAGCGTTCTTTTTATTTATTTATTTATTTTTTTCCCTTCTTGTAAACTATTACTATTAGTTATCGTTCTTTAACAGCGCGTTATTTTTCCTAAATCTCCTCCACTGTTCTGAAAGTAAAATTGAACATCAAAATAGTAAACCTGACGGTCTGATAGTTCAACGAGTTCAGTTATTTTAACTAATGGTAAAAATTAAACATCCAACCGATGGAGTTGAGGAGAATTTAGATTTTTAATTAAAGTTTTTCTCTAGATTCTGGTGAGATAAGAACTGAGAGTTGAGAAAATTAGAGAATGAGGGAACCAGTTGTTTTGATAATAAAAATGAGTTGTTCTGAATGAACAGTCAACGAGTCGAATCATCTAGTTCCCGTTTGATTTGAACACACAGCGTTTCATGATTAATATTTCATCTCCCTTCACCCCTCTTTCTACTATAAAAAAGACATATTCCTTCATTATGACAAAAAAGGTTGAAATGTAATTATGTAAGTTAACAGAACCTATAAGCCCAAAATCTCGCGAATAGCAAATATAGCACATATTTTTTCCTTACAAAACAAATCAATTTATTATAATTTAATGCCATATGGGGCCATTCATTTATTCTATTTATCATTATTATTGTAAAATATTTTTTAAAAAATCTAAATTCGCATAGGAGTATTTTCATCTCCCTAGTGAGGGACGAACTGATTCGGACCTTCCGTGCTGGTAACATTCTCACAAATCATTGAATTTTTTATTTTTATTAGTAACTTTAATGATCATATATTGACTGGCCCTTTCATCAAAATCGAAAGTGTAATAATTATGTTCGCTAACAAAGCTTTAATTAAATCAATGATGACATTAATATAAATTATTAATCTTAGAAGAACTGTCTGAAATCTGAGTTTGTGCTCAATAAAGTCTCCTGTATTATAGAATATCTATTTAACTGGGTCAGATCGCTGCCGCTTCAAAGAATTTTAAAATTTCTATTATAAATTATTTAAATTAAACTTATTCCAATAAAATCAATTTCATCTATTAAAGAAAAAAGAGTAAAGTGCCAACTACAATTAATGTTCATATTAACCAAAGAATTTCGGTCGGCACCAAATAGAACCAATATATAAAGTGCTGCTGTTACGGCCGCTATTAAAATTTTTGCGTGAAAATAATCCATGCAGTTGTAAGCTGTTTATGTTATAAGTTGCAAACTATTCCTATAATATTTGAAATTTTACTTTCTAATTTTCAACTTTGTTTAATTTTTATTCCGTTTCAAAAAGTCATTTTTAAGATTCTCCTCTAACATAAAAATGATAATTAGAAATCAAAGCGCTCGAGGTTGAAGAAAAGTTGGGTTATACAATCAGTTGAGTACACGTGCATATTTTTTTCTTGTCTCAGATTATCAGAGTTAATTCTTTCAAATAGCAGGTTAAATTATAGAACGGCGGCTGACAGTTATACTTTCAAGTGAGTAAAAAATGCAAAACAGGGGGCATTTCACGAAAAACAACTATATATTAAGTAATAGTCCAATAAAATTAGTTTTTTTTATCATTTCACATATCTAGAAAAAATAATTAAAAATACACATATGTAATATAATTCAGAATAAACTATGCCCGAGCCCGGGCCCGAGCCCCACCAGTAAATAAAAAATAAATAAAAACGATAATGCGCAGATGCGCTCAGGAGATCAATTGCAACTTGACGGCGTCCAATTAGCAACTTGCTAAAACGCACTTCTAATTGGGATTTGGGAAACAGCAATCATTTGTACAATATCTTTTACAAATTAAGATGCTAAGCATGCATATATGAGTGATATTAATTAATGATCATCAGGCATCTTGTATGTTGCGAAGAGTCGAGGTCTAATATTAACAAACCTTGTCTAAAGTTTATTAAAAAAAGCTGTTGGTGATCGGCCAAAACGCGTTGTATCACGTTTGACATGTTCTATTTTCAAACAAAATAATTGCTACTGTAATTCACAAAATAAAATATATCTCTTAAATTTTTTTTCATTGAGGTCTAAATTTAAAAGGTATATTTTGATTATTAGATCGAAAGTTTTAAGATTGTATTACCTAGATTATTAATACGTACGTGTGTATAGCCAGACCATCGTTGTCATTGATAAATGGAGTCCAATACAATATTTTGCCATTATGCTATCTCTTATGGGGTGCATCAATACATCAAACCGTAACATAATATTGAATTTAAAATTCCTAACTTCTTTACAACATAATTCAAATTTAACGAATTTTGATTTCTAGATATAAGTTTTAGCGAGATAAAGAACTCGAGATAGAATTAAATCAACGAATTAGTTATCTCATACGAAATTTGAATCTTGAAAAAAAAATACTATGATAAAATTTTGTAGAAAAATTATGAGAATTAAAACTTCAATAAAAATAGAGAAATGCTAGTATCCAATATATTGGATAGATGGGTCCATCCAATATGATCGTCCTCACATTTTTAAATTTCATGAATGAGTGATCCGAATAGTTCAATATGTTCTTCATATTGGAAACGTACAAGAAACCAAATTTTACATTTTTTTATTTTTTACTTTTTTTTGGTATTTTAGAAAATTCATGATACAGAAGTTTTGGATCATCCAATAACAACGCTTTTATAAAATATAGAAAAATAGTAAAAAAAATCGAAAAATTATAAAAAATAATTTATTATAAGTTTTCAATATGGAGAATATATTGAATGATTCGGAATGGTTGTTTAAAATTTAAAAATATAAAAACAATCGTATTGGACAGACTCAATCCGTCCAATATATTAGACTCTAGCATTTCTCATACAAATATATATTCTTGTTGACTAAAGTTTTGAATTACATAACAACTCCAAAAAAAATTATAGTGGTTAAAATTAGATGGTATGAAATGTGAACAACTCAAAGAGTTAGGAGGGCGAGTCTTTTGCAAAAATCTTACAGTTCTGCTATAAGTCTATAAAAATTATTTTACACATAATTTTATAGGTACACTAAATTTGATTTTTTTCTTTTTCATATTCCTTAATTATTATGACTCTCTTTCTTAAGTTTTGATTTTCATGCCCTAAATAAAAGAAATAGCGTTCTCTCTGATCTTCTCTAGGTAGGGTAGGGGAGGGGAGAGAGGGATCTCTTTATTTTTTTTTTCTTTTCTTTCTTGCTGGTGCTCTGTAATTTTGTAAATATTCTTTTATTTAATCTAATTTTGCCATCGGTAATTGCCGACAGGCCATCAAAAAAGAAATGGAGGAGGGTATGAAATGGAGATGTCCATCTTTGGGTCTCAGCAATTTAAATCGGATCGGTCGGTCCTATAAAATTGCATCAATAAATTTAATTTACAAATAAAGCAAATTTCTGTCCAAAAATCGATCAAAGCACATTTAAAAATTCCGTTCTCTATGAATTTAATTAATATATTAAGGTATTTTAACAAACATCTTCCAAAAATTTTTATTTTTGTATAAGATATAGTTCATTAATCATGAAAATCTCAATTTAATTTTGAAAATTTAATTTTATAAAAAAATTGAAATGCCATGGCAGTTCCATACTCGTATTGTTTTATATTAGATTGACTTCTTACTTCTATTATATAATTTATTAACTTATCTTTTTTGAAAGAAAGTGTTTTCCCAAACTCAACCGAGTTTGTCCGATTATCAGATATTGCATTATAGACCACGTCTGAGTTCGAGTCCGATTTATAAAACTATTAATTTTATTGATCATCACATTAAAATCACCAAACAAAATGTGTTTCAAGCATGTACAAAAATTGTTTTTTGTGAGTTCATGCAAAAAGTAAGACACAATACTAATAAATACATCATGCAAATTGAATGTACAAACATTCAAGAGTTGGTCATAAAAATTGATATATTTCTTAAATTCACACTTTATGTGTTTGGGAGTGGAGAAAAAAAATGAGATATTGGCGGGTAACCAAATTATCATAGTTTTTAAGAAAATTATCATAGTTTAGTCACCATAATCTTTTCAGATGCTATTGCTAGATTGCATATGAGTTATCTTAAGTTATTTTTCTTTGATAAACCTATGTAGATAACGATCATCATATATGATGCCTTCATCTTTTTGGTTCTTATATATATCTTGACTAATTAAAAATCTATTCAAAAAAACATAATTGAACTTATTAATCTTGTGTAATAACTTATTTGATCTAAATAATATAATGACATATTATAAAGATTTTTATTTATAAAGAGACACTTAAAGGCCCTTTTATTCTTCTTTCCTCACTAAAGGAGCATTAAGAAAATGGTTATGAAAATAGTAGATATGCACGGGTGCTATGTTTTATGATTCTCTATAAGGTAGATTCTTGATATCTTGCTCAAGCTTGAGCTTAGTGTGCTTGTAATGTCATTCTGTGTGCAATTGAAACAAGTATGCACAAGTAAAAGTTTATTATATTACTCATCAAAATTTTCAAAATTAAAAGGCGCCAATTTACCAAAATTAAAAAAAGGGAGAAATGCAATATTTTCATGAATCAAATCACAACATATGTAAGTCGTCTCTCATTATTGATATTGTTGTTTACAATTACTGATGTATTTATAAAGACAAACAAAATAAAAAAAATTCAAAACAGTACTTTGAATACGCACTTTATTGATTACCTCATGATATGTGAAGTTGCTAACTTTCACCATAGCGCATCCCTGTAAAAAATGAATATGAATTTTAAACCAGGGTCAAATAATAAATGCAAAAGTGTCACCGCTGCCAAACATGCGAAGAATAGTCCTGTAAAATAATTTTGAAACAAGCTTACATCGGTTTTTCTATGTAAACTAGGGAAATAAATCAAATAAATTTCGTGGAGGTTTGATTGCGAGGTTTAATTGAGTTAGAAAATATTTGTAAATACTTTAAGCAAGTTCAAATTCGACTCGTCTCCAACTCGAGTTGGCTCATCTCACGAAGAGAAAAAAAAATATTACACAAATATTATTTGAACACAAACAAATGAATCTAAAATAAAATTAAATAAATGCACTACCCTGCCAAATATAATATAAATGAATGCTATATGCTATCCCATTATTTTATTTATCATTATCGAATAAAAAAAAATCGCGCACTCGCGCAGACAAACTGATTCCATGCTGGTGACATTTCTTGCCAATCATTAATTTTTTTAATCTTTTTAATGATCATCTATTGAGTATTGACTGATACTTCCAACAAAAGCGAAAATGCATTTAATGATGTCCGCTGCAAAAGCTTAATTGAATTAATTACGGCATTTAAAATATAAAATGTTAATCTTAGAAAAGTTCACATCAATTAACAAGGTATCGTGCATTATAGAACATCCATTTGACAGGTTCAAGATGTGAAATTAAAACCCGGTGTAGCGCGACAATCCGGACCCTTCAAAAATAATCCATTGATATGCATTTGTTATATAAACAGAGAGAATCATTAGACTGATTAATGAAGTTTATTTAGTATTTGGACTGATATTTGAGGGAAATAAGTTTCTAAGGACCTATTCGTAAATTTCTTTGAACTGTTTTGGACTGACCCGTATATTTATTTGTGAAGTATATATTTTCAATCAATTTAATTGGACTTGTAACCAATTTTTATTTGTTAAATGTGCAGGTGGAAAAAGATATAAACTGTGATATATTCAAGTATGGACGTAAGGCTCTCCTTTGCTAATTTGTGATGAAATAAAAAAAAAATGTAGTTGTAGAGACTCTTTTATTGTGTAATTTGTTGTTATTTTAAAGTTTGTAATGAGAATTTTAAACGCTGGTACATGTTATTTGGCATTTTTTAATTTTTTTTTGGCGTTTTCATATATTTTTGGCATTTTTGAAATTTTCTGTCAAAAAAATAATAACTGAAGATGCTTCAATGTTTGGTTGGTACATGTTATTTGGCGCAAAAACTGTGAAGGAACTAAGCTGGCGCCAAAAAGTGAATTGGGTGGTACAGATTTCCTAATCATTATTTATTTGTGTACTTGTTCTTGTTTCTAAAAATAAATTTTCAAACATGATTGACTTGTTCATGAAAAAGTTTTTTTTTAGATAAGAAAAAGTTGCTCGAGAACTACTAGTTCATAGTAGTTCTTCAATCATCCAAACATACCCTGACGTTTATTAAACCTCATGCGAAGCATTCGTATAAATTACGAAGGAATTTGGTTGATCATGATTCAAGTCCGATTTGAAATTTCAGTCCACCGTAGAATTACCCATAATATCACCACCTCTTTCAGGGATGTTTGTGCTGAATTTGTCTCCTTCTGTCAAGAAAGATTTAATAATTGCAAACATTTCATCATGGTGAACGACTGTGTAGGATAAAATGGTTGCATATCGTGTGGCGTGTGCGGACTAGCGGAAGGGGTAACAAATATCTTTCCCGGCATGAAGAAAATCAGATTCTTCCCTTCTCTCCACAAAATAAAACATATTTTACAAGGAATAAACTAATTAGGCATATTGTTAATTACTCGTGCTTTGCTTTATATTATAATTTAAACCTTGCTATTTTGGTTCTTCGTCAATTGAATCGCTGCATTGTGTTTTATATAAATCAACTTATATTATAATCATATACACTTGACATACTTAACTTGTGCACGGGAAGAATTCTCAAGAGTATTGCGCAAAGGATCAAACGAGTGGGTTAAAAGAGAAGGAAGAGAGAATTTATTCTGTCGTGAAGGGGAAAAAAAATTCATCAGTCTGACAATATATGTTTCTTTGGGCATTTATAGTCAATTCACCTTTACCCCGTGTCCTTAAAAATTGAAAATTAAGTTATATAGCTCAAAGGACAAAAAAAAAAAAAAAGCAATTAGATTTGATGCCTCTTCGTCTATTATAATATCAAATCTTACAATATTGTGTGTTCATATATATTACTGGACTTAACGGGAATAAAACTGATATTAAAAGTTTCGTTTCTTGTTGTGAAAATTGTAAAGCCAATAATTTGTCATTAATAAATTAAAAAAAAAATCGCCTCATACTTAGAAATTTTCCTCAATCGAAAATATATAGTCATGTATTCTAGAGCTTTCGGAGAAGTCCTCAGAAGAAAATTATGGCTTAATGTGAGGGTACCCCATCAAAACTTCTTAATTCGAAGAGTATGCATTTTTTTTTTGAAGCATATTATACTTTATTTAGTCTCCCTCGCCATTTATTTGGTTAGGCTACTTTCGGTTTATAACGAATTAAATGCATAATATCCGACTCATATTTGGTCAAAACCGGTCGTATTTTCTCAACAGAAAGTTTTTTAAAAAATAACGAAATTATTATTCTTCTTTGATTGCATTGCGTCATATTTTCTGATCGACTGAATAGCGATGATGCGGCTCAAATGATTAATGACATGATATTTGCAACTTCCAAGAAAGTAAAAGCGACCTTTAAATTTTCAAGTCACACCTAAAATTGATGATACATTATTCACCGTTTTTATATACAATTTGGTAGTTTAATATTGCCAACATTTATTCGGAGATCAGGACGGAGTCAAAGGTAAACAGGTAAAGAAAGAAACCCATTGCCCGCTCCATGCATATCCTTTTGATCAAGTCCTTTCAGCTAATTTGTAATATCTTGTTTTTCTCTTTTCGAAAGAAAATATGTCACTGTGGCCCTTGGAAAACTCAGCTTCATTCTCACACTATTAACACTAATTAATGCAACGTAAAAAATTCGAAGCAACTTTTCAACACTTGAAGAAATAATAACCCCCATCCAAATTTATTTAATTGGGTGTCCTGTTATCTCTAGATGCCTACATATGATATAAGAATTAGAAGGTCAATTTCAGGAAAAAAAAAAGAATTGAAACTTAGATTAATTAACGAAAGCACATTTCGATTTGAAGCTTCATAGGGACATTTGTAATTTGGAGTTTTTGTGGGGTATATATGGAAAATTAATAAATTATCAAAACTTCCCTCTTCTAAATCTGGGCCTACTAATGCCCAAACGTTGAACTGTTTTAAACATACGAATTTCTATTTAAGGATGCCAACAAACATGATATAAAACTAAACAATCTCAGATATATATTTAATCATTGTTAATGTACTTGGTATCTTAGCTGTCTTAATTTTGATTTGATTTCATTAGTTGCGCGGTTTTAGGGGAAACAAATCATGCATGTGGTTAGGCTTATAGTTGCATGATGGAGCCAGAACAACAGATCAAAAAAATAAAAATTGAAATGCATTATTTGGGGAACAATTGTGTTGAGAGAATCCCAAGCAACGAATGTTTTGTTGAAGATATGAAACTTGTTCCATTCTTTTCTATCCGCGTATTCAAAATTTGCTTTAAAAATTTGACCAATATTAGGAGTTGAAACTCCTGGGTTAATTAATGATCAATAAAAACTTAGTGTGATTCGGCAATGATTGCTCTAAAAGCGGTATAAACTAAACAACCAGATATCTTAATATTAATATATGTAGATGGTGCTAGGCGAAGACGAGTTTTGTTTTTATAATTTTTTATGGATCGCATTCTATATCAACATAGTAATAAATAATACGAAAATGCTGATCTGTTTAATTCATTACACTGCATCTATTTTTGTTCTCTCCAAACTGGAATCTAGTACATTCCAAGAGTTTACACTTGGAATACTGATGTTGATCTGTTTAGTCTAACCAATGCCCTTATTACTTTACATAAATGAAACTTTTTTATCTGGGTATAACCAAGTCCAAGTGATTGGAACAAATTACACCACTAAATTCAAATATTAAGTAGCTCTTATTTTCCCCCTTTTGGGCCTATGAATTGCGCTTGCTAACTAATAGTAATATTACTTAAAATTGACTATTTCAAGCGGCCCAATTGAAGGCCTAAACTAACTTGTCAGTACACAGTACTATGAGAATTGGTACCTATCATCCCTCATTTTCCCATCCCAACCATCCATGGACCAGATGCGCGCTCCAGGCTCAGATACGCGCTCACATGATGGTCACGTGATATCCAGAGGCGTCCTTCGATTTCTGTCTCCTCTTTCATTTTCCATTCCGAAATCTAGGTTTCTCCTCCCTCTTATCTCTTCTCTCTCCTCTCGCATCGCTCCAAATCGGCTCTGAGGCTCGCGACCAGATCGCCATGGCTTCTCCTCTCCATCGCCACTAACCAAATCAGATCTGTCGTCTCATCTCCTGTCATCTCATCTGCTCTTCCGCCTCCGACCATTCGTTGCACTTTTCTCCTTAAGCTTCTCCAACTTCACTCTTTCTTCAATGAATTCACATCTTTCTATTTTCTCTGATTTCTTTCGGGATGAAATTCGCCATGCCTTTCCAAATCAAGTTCAAGAAGATCTCTGATCAGAAGGTGGATCATACTTCCGATCAGCTTGGACAGGAATTAGAGACGTATCCTTTCAGCGCAGTTAGATCTCAAAAGTTTTGTGTAGATGGATTTGAAAATTTGAGATCTGACCTTGAATTTGAGGTGTTTTTTGGGTTTTTCTGTTTATTTTTTTTTTAGATTTTGTTGCATCTTCTTTTGTTAATAAAAGAGAGAAAGTAATTGGGTGATTTGCTAATTCTGCAGCTCTCACAAAAGGTCATATGCATTGAAGCATTGCAACAAGTTGCTTGCAAAGGCCTTCGGCATGGAGAAGAGATGTGAATTTATACATGCTCTAATTCATGTGTATTTATACAAGTGTTAGTTAGTTGCTTCATTTGTTATATTACATGCAGCTAGGGATTACTTGTGCAAATGCTTACTTTAATTTTTGCACAAAGGATGTGTTAGATATTGTAAATGTTATGTTAAATGACATAAAGGATCATCTTATGTTCCATCGTCAGATGAAAATTTTATGTATGAAAATTTTATATTGTAATGCAACTAACTGAACACATAACTCTTCAAATTCAACCTTTAACGTATTAAACTGAACAAATAAATGTAAAAGTTGTACTTCAACATGGAACTAACCGAACACTTATACCTCTTAGTTGAACATTTAACGCATTTAACTGAACAAAAAAAATACAAAAACTGCATTTTCACATGCAACTAACTGAACACTTACACCTCTTAGTTCAACCTTTAACGCATTTAACTGAACAAAAAAGTACGAAAATCGCTTTTAAACATGCAACTAACTGAACATTTCAAGTAATTAAACAAACCCTTAAAGCAATTAACTGAACAAAAAATTGCTGACGTCATCAACCAATTTGATGACGTCATCATGTGCGCAATGGTCGCTGAATCGCTAAAAGTTTTTGATGACGTCATCACGTGGATTGGTGACGTCATCATGCGGAAAAGGTGACGTCATCACGCGGAAAAGATCGCTGACGCGGAAAAGGTCGCGCGGATTGGGTTGGATGGCGCTGGATGGGAAATCAAGGGATGGTGTATATCACCCCCGCAGTACTATTGATATTCTCTGGGCCTCTTTTTGCGTGACAAGTAGAGTCCATTAAAACCACCAAACTCTTGTAATTTTGATAAATTGTCCCTTATCCAAAACATGATTCGTTAACTATTGTTTGAAAAGGGTAAAATGAAAGGACTTTCGACAGGGTCCACTTAAATTTCAACAGTCCACCTAAAATGTTTGGTAAAGCAGACCCAGAAATTCGTTTAAGTAAATTCGGTATCAGAATTTTTAAAAATTATGTTTGATAGTCAGACCCGGAAAATAATATATGGTGGGTAATTTTATTTTATTATTATTTTTTAAGAAAAATAGGGGTTAAGCCCCCTATCTTTTGATTAGATTAAAAGTATAAAAAGTACAAGTCTCTTTAGCAAGAAGCTAATGGTGGGGAAATTTTAGGATGAAGAAAATTTTGAAGTTATTTTGGAGCATAAACATATTTTACTGAACTTTTTATCAAAGAGAGAAAAAAAATATATATATAGTTTTCGACTTTTCGTAGACTGTTTTTGAAACACTATTTTAGACCAAGAAGGCATTTGCGACCGCCGAATAAACTTACGTCTATTGATATTAATAAAGTAAAAAATATAAAAATGAACTCTGCGAACATACAACTATACAAGTACAGCAACAAATTAAAAATATAAGATAAAAAATAAAAATATATTTTTCATGTACTATGTGAACATACAGGTATAGTATAAATATAATAAATGTCAAAAGTTAGAGATTGAGCTGTAAAATCTGAAGAATTATTCCAACTTTATCACTAAGTACCTCAAAATATTTCTATTTATATTTAAAGCACCCTATAACACTTAAATCGTCAACAAACCATTTGTCTGTGGACACTCTTCTTATAAAATTTACTACAAATTGCACAAAATAGAATTATTAGACTGCTATATCACATGTTATTTATTTATTATTTTGGTCAAAAGTACTTTGCTAAAGCATTTAATATTTGGATATGCATGTTGCACGCTTGGATTAGTTAGCCAGTCCAAAGAATGAATTTCCATTTATTTCATATCTGGTCCGCAATAATAAATCTTGGATAGTAATGCTTAAGCATCAAGTAGTTACGAAATTTAATGATTCGTTCTATCGATAAAGTTATGTACTTCCTACTTCAATGGTTCATATCGAGTTTTGGACATAACTTGTGAAAACAGCTACTTATTGCATGTTGAAACACCAGAAAAGTTTAATATTAATTATCAAACGATGTTAATTTTTTAGTCGGAAGAATTAGGTTACATTTAAAAACCAGATTGCTTTGGTGTGCATAATATATACTTTTTTGAGTAAAATAATTTATCGCAAGTAATTAATTTCGTAGTATTGTAGGAGGACTTCACATCCGTTGCCACTTGCCAATATAAATAGTTTGTTTTTTTTTGTTTTTTTTTTTCCAGAGTTTGATAAAAATTTGGACATTTTCCAAAAAAATTAAAAACTCATTTCCCAGTATTTTTTTTTATGGGTCGGATTAAATCAACGCCGTCTTACCATACAATTTAGGAAATGTTTTTTTTTTTTTTTTTTTTTTTGGCGACTAGTTTGCATTTGCCCTTAGGCCTTGGGAACTTTGCCATGTGGTGTTGGGTACTCAACTCCACGATAATAGTAAAAATCTGGGTCCGGGCTATATATGATAAAAAAAAAAAGGAGTAAGCAACTTTCTTTTGGAACCATTAACATACATTTTGGATTTCCAAGACCAGGTTCTACTTTGCTCAACTTTTGATTTAGAAGCAGAGCCTCTCATAACTTCCTACTTATGTCAGCTTACCTAATTCAAGCTAATATCTCATTATTTTTCTCCAGTGTTTTTTGGGTATGCTTTGTCACATCATATATTCATATTTGACAATGATGCAAGAAAGGCCAGTTGTCCCTTAACAAATAAATTTAATTGGTTAAAAAAAGACTTAAAAATCAAAGCAAAATGTAAGCACAGAATCTGCAAAGGCTGATTTGAATTCAAGTCAACGTGAAAATTATTGGAAATTGTGATAAATTTAATTTTATCAAAGAGTTCACGAAAATCCATGATTTTGATTGCTACAACGCGGACCCTTACTTAATTTTTTATTTTTGACGTAAACCAAACAGGATTATTGGTTTTCAACTTTTCATTATTTTCAAAATGAATCTCCTGTAGTCAAAATATTCTAAGCATAACCAATCCCAAAATCTCGGCCGAGATATCCTCGAACTTAAATTGATACACTAATATAAAACGGATGCAAACCAAACGATGTGAAAAATCGAACTAACAAGATATAAAATGATCGCAAAATCTCTGTTGACAATAACATAAACATGGCATCCACTCAATAAAATATCCAGTTTGCATCTCAATCAATCTTTTTTATACACAAGCTCAGCAATTCTAGTTGGAGCACAAATCAATTGTTTGACCTTGTGATAAAGTATTTTGACTATAACAAATTAACAAAAAGCTATGAAGCTAAGCAAATATTAAGAAAAATAGATAACAAGGTAAGCAAAGATTGTCATTTGGTGTCATCTTCTTTTCTCTTAGAACAAAAGCAAAATAAATGCAGTTGTCTTCAGCTCACCTTAAATTTGATATCTTTCTACGGATCTTATGTGGCAGGATAAATGTTAGCCGTCCAGCACCTCACGCGCAATGTATATATGTCACGGGTTGCAATGTTTTATCGATAGAAACATTATTTATTTTTTTTACTCTTGACAAGGAAAATAATCAGTTTCATTCCAAATAAAATCACAAAACGTGAGCTTTATCAGTTTTTTTAACATAAGCTTTAAAATCATGATATTTCGACTTTATTTTGATTGATATTTAGCAATTATAAAAGGATATTGATATGTAAATAATTTTCGGACATCAATATTTAAGTTTATTTATTTCTATAAAAAAAAAGTTGAAAACTTGAAATGTTGTATTTCTAAGAAGATCAAGTATTCTACTATCACTTAGTAATTTACATTTAATAGTTCAATTCTAGAATATTTGTTATTAAGAATTTTAAAAGTGGAGTTATAATGGAGGAATAAAAATTGGATACATTTACAAGCTACGATCCGACATTTTTGAGATATATACTATCGTTTACAAAAATTATTAACCTGTTTAACAACAAGAAGTTATATTTTCCATTGGTTAACTAGAGGATCAAAATAATTTTAACCCAAATCATGATTTTGTATAGGTAATATAATAGCCATTTAAATTATCGTCTCATACTTGTATTTATTCAAATTTTTGTTTTTGTAGTTACGAGAACTTTATATTAGATATATTTCATTAGATTAGATTTCTAGACACTTCTCGTGAGACTCCTTAATTTTTTTTATAATAGTTTAATTCCTTCTGAACACATATAAGAATTAGTTTATTTGCTAATGCATTGAGTACAAAATTCTGACTATCTGGCTAAATGAGTGATCGAATATGAACAACCTACATAACTCCCATAAATACATTGCCACAAGCAATCAAAACCTCTACACCCCACCACTGTTTGTATCCCCTTGCCACTTCTTTACTGCGCATTCCCCCACGATTACAAATTTACAACTCCATTTTCTTTCCCTCAATTTTGTATTACAACTCCAGTTTTGAAACCTATTACCACTTCTTTCGTTTTTTGGCGCCTCTCTCTCTCCATCTCTTCATCCAAAAATGGTTTAGAGAGGCTCGGAAGTTTCAAGCTTCATCTTCTTCACGAGCCATGCTATCTCCGAAATAGATTCTTAACAAGTATTAGTAAGCTCTCTGCTTCTCCCTTTGTTTTTGTTTCCTACAATGTTCTTCTTGATAAATTGATTTGAACTTTTCTTTCGGATGCTATTTAGTATTGTGGTTCCATTTCAAAATGCAACAGTTCCACATGCTTATTAAAAACTTTCCCTTTCATGCTGTATTTCCTTTTGGTTTGAGAAAAGTTCAGATACTGTTACATGAACGATCTAAAATGGCAAAAGGTAGTTTAATCACATTAAATGCGTTTGATCAGAGGCAAACCTTCTTTGTCCCAAGGTAAGAAATTAAGGCACACTTTTATGTCGTTGTCAATGATTGAATGAGTTTCATTCTTTGCACGCTTTATGATATATCTGAGAATTTTTAATTGCACTTGTACTGTTATATGTTCCTTGTAGTAAATTAAGAAGAAATTTATTGTTATGATATAAGAACCTTTTTAATTGGCCAATTACTTTGTATTTCAGTAGAGTTGAGAAATCATGGAGAGATATGAGATTTTGGAGCAGATAGGCAAAGGGGCATTTGGCTCAGCTCTTCTTGTGAAGCACAGAATTGAAAAGAAGAGGTAGAGATTTGGAGCAGCCTACCAATTAAAATATTGGTGCTATTGTTTGAAATTGGGAATGCTTTGAAGATAATTATTAATGACATTTTCTAATTTCTGGCAGGTATGTCTTGAAAAAGATTCGTCTTGCTCGTCAAACTGATCGTTGCAGGCGTTCAGCTCATCAGGAGGTATAGTTTTGCCTTCAATTTTGTTACTTATTTTGTCTCATGAATCCTCTTTTCTTGTTTCAGTGATGGAAAAGTAAGAAACGAAAAAGAAAACTTAAAAATGAAAAAGGAAGACTGGAGGACTTACCATTGAAATTACTGTCTTACAATGGTTTAAATGTTGTATGCTTTACTGTCTTATAATTATGTTCAAATTAAATTATTGTTTGAATGTTGTATGCTTAATCATGATTGGATTTGTTTGTAAATTTTGCATCAATCAAGGACAAGATTTCATTATTCAATCTGTACCTATTTCTGAGTTGAGTCTCTAATAGATTTCTTTACTTAATAGATGGAACTTATTGCCAAAGTGAGATGCCCTTTTATTGTGGAGTATAAAGAAGCATGGGTTGAAAAGGTAAAAGTAGCACCCAGGTACCTAATTCGTTTGAAATAACAAGAATAATATTATCTTGGGAATCTAATGCGTTCCTTGCACCTATATTTCTGATAAGCAATCTTTTCTCATTTTTCTTTTTGTTTTTTTTCAGGGTTGCTATGTGTGCATTGTAATCGGCTATTGCGAGGGTGGAGACATGTATGTTTATATTCTTTAGAAGATTAGTAGGGGATGATGATGAGCTTTACAAATAATAGAAAAAATATTCCTAATTCATTCCGCTTTTGATTGGAACAGGGCAGAGACTATTAAAAAGGCTAATGGAATCTTGTTTCCTGAAGAGGTTTTACTTTTGATTCGAATTATTTTGTATCTAAATTTTTCTTGAAAAATTGTGTTATCTGTGGTATTAGTTTTGCATAATGTATTGATAATTGACAATGCTATAATTCAGTTGTCAAAAAATGAATTGCGTCACAAATTAACTGTAAATGAGAAGTCATCTACACTTTCTACTAATAGCTATAACGTAATTGCACTAAAATTTTCTTTGTATAGAGGCTTTTCTTATTTCTCCCTTATTATTATTTACTGCATGTTTATTTTTATTTTTTGTTATTTTTATTTTTTATTTTTTTTTTTCCTTGTGTGTTTGCAGAAGTTGTGTAAATGGCTGGTACAACTCCTTATGGCGCTTGACTATTTGCATTCAAACCATATACTCCATCGAGATGTGAAGGTTAGCAATTTGGTCCCTGCTTTTCTTTTTGAATTTGTACAAAAAAATTCAAATTATTTATCGAGGCCCTTGAATAACATTTCAGTGCTCAAATATATTTCTTACGAAGGACCAAAATATTAGGCTCGGTATGTCATTATTTTGTTTCAAATCAGCTCTTTGTATTCATTTATGGCCTTAGACCTTAATTAGTTTATAATTTTCTTAAGTTGAAATAAATTTCAGGTGACTTTGGTCTTGCTAAGGTGCTTACATCAGATGATCTTGCATGCTCTGTGAGTACATCAAGACCATTTATTTTACTTATGCATTGAAGCCTAAAATTTCTCCTCTGGAAAAAAGCAACCAAATATTTAATTCATTGCAAAGATAACCCCCACACGATTTAGAAGTATATTTCATTATCTATTGATGCATTTGTCTAAAATACCAAGTGGAAACAGTCATTTAAATGAACCATTGTGTCTAATTAAATAATTAACTCTTCAGCTGACAGCTTGCTGTTAGATTTACATATAATTCCTTTAAATGTATAGGCCACGACTCAAATCTTATAACATGTTGGATGTAATTTTCAAAAAAGTTCTTTCTACAATCATTTTAATCAGTTTAAATAGTAATTTCAAGTTTTTGAGTTTTGCTAATTTTGACTCTTTTGTTTTCCTATTTAGGTTGTGGGTACACCAAGTTATATGTGCCCTGAACTTCTAGCTGATATTCCTTATGGGAGTAAATCTGACATTTGGTCTCTAGGTTAGTTCCTATATTCCTTGATGATAAATTGATTAGTTGATTGATCACTTTGTTGTTGCAGTTTTAATGAATTGCAATATTGTATTTGTTTCTTTGTGTTTAGGTTGTTGTATATATGAAATGACTGCTCTAAAGCCTGCGTTCAAAGCTTTTGTAAGTTGGAACTGTTAGTATTCTACAATTTTAGGGCACCTTCAAACCAGTGATCATCTTAACTAAGTTATGGATAAAATGCCATATTTTTTATAGCTGCAGTTTTTAATGATAGTTATTGAAATAAAACCCAACTTAAAGTCCAGGACCAAGTTATGTAGGACTAGTTCAGTTTATTTTTTGAGGTGTTGATTTAGTTTGTCCTATTAATTAAAATACTGAACCATATGAAAAAAATGAGTTTGCTGATTCCTAGAGTGAGAATGTTCAAAATTGTGATGTAATATATGCTATTATTCTGTCCATTGATGGCGCCTTTGAACAGCCTTAAAATGTCTAGATTGGGTGCTTATATGAAAACTGCTGCGTATAAGTTCCAATCATTTCAAACTGTAGATTTACTTTTGATGGACATTTATAATGTGGCCTAAGCATATTATTCATCTACTTCTTTTTTTTTTTTTAATTATTCATCTGCTTCCTGAAATTTTTGTGAGCAGGATATGGGCGCACTGATAAACAAAATTAACAGGTCGATAATTGCTCCTCTGCCATGCACATACTCCGGTCCATTGTAAGCCCTTTTCATATTTTCTTTGAACTTTCACTGCAATGTCACTTGTATTAAATTTATTGCTTCTTATCAAGGTTTTAACTACTATGTATTTTTTTAACATGTTAGCCGAGGGCTCATTAAAAGCATGCTTCGTAAGAACCCAGATCAAAGACCAAGTGTATGTCCCTTTTAATTCTCTCATGTATGATGCTAATATTGATTTTCTTCTTGCTTTTCCCTGAAAAGAAAAATAAATGAAAGGAAAAAAAATATATGGAGAGGGTGAATATTCTTTAATTTTTAAAAATTGAGTATCATGCATACTTCTGGTAATGGCATGCCTAACCTTGGATTACATAGAAATGTACCTTTCATAGCCCTATAAAACAATCCTCCATTATCTACATTCATGCAACTGATCGATGTAAGGGGTAATTTGGGGCACTTCAAAGAGAGACGTGGGGTATCTATGATATTTTTTCATGCTCTAGAGAAAAGCTATGAGATCCTTCTGTTTTCTTTCAGTAGGAAGTAAATGATATATGAAGTAGCTAATTAGCTATTCTTTGTTTTCAGGCCAGCCAATTGCTCATGCACCCTCAACTCCAGCCGTACCTGCTCCAAGTTTGCCTCAAACCTTGCCCAGTCAGTTCCAGCACAGATCATACCAATACTTATGATGGAGAGCACTTTATTTGTGAGGATAAACCAAGAAGGAAGATTGATGGCAGTGAAAGAATTTTAGAATCCTATACTGAAATAGATGGGGATTATGTTGATTTTTCTGAGGTTGAGATAAAAGAAGTATCAGAAGGAAGCAATCAAGTAGAAGGGGAAAAGTTTGCCAATGACAGGCTTCCAAGCGGCACAAAGCTGGTGACCCCTATGTATTCTCGTGCAAAAAGCTTCACTTCCCCAAAAAGACGTCTCCAGCCTTCAAGAACCTTTCATGGAAGGACTGCTCCTAAAGAGGTTACCCTTTAACTATATTCATTGACCTTATTTATATTTCTTGGAAATAGTGAGGGCATCGAACATTTCTAATATCTGAAAGTTACCAACTGGAAGGTTAGGTTAGGTTATGGTGATATTATATTTTTTTGCTAAATATTTGATGGAATTTTATTTGAATGAACTTGTTTAATTTTGTCTGTGATGGAAAGTTGAACAAAAACAAAATTAGAAAGAAACCTATGTAGTTGCAGCCAAGCAAATTTAGTTTGGGCACTTGCTCAAAAGCTGCTTAGTTCAAAGTTAATTGACTCCACCTTTTTTTCCAAGAGTATTTTTTTTGAAATGTTACTAGTGTTTTAGTCCTTGTTATTGCTGACTATGGTATAATCTACGTTTAATTTGCATAAAAAGACCTTCTTGGTGCATAGTTACCACTAGGCAAAATATCATATGCATAAGATCTTTTCTTTTATCTTATTTACAGATTGAACCTCTGCCACGGCCTGCACCAAGAACCCCCACACCTGTAAATAGAGCTACTACACCCACTCGAAGGAACCCGACACCTTTACTTAGAGCTAGTCCACCCATTCAAAGGAGCGCAACACCTGTACGTAGAGCTAGTACACCCACTCAAAGAAGCAATACACCTGTACGTAGAGCAAGTACACCCATTCAAAGGAGCACAACCCCTATGCAACAAATTGCCACTCCTGCTCGGAGGCCTTCTCTCCCTGTTGAAATGTCAAAACCCCACCAACCACCAACTACACGAGTGGCTTCAATCCTGCATCACATCAAATCCCCTGACATGTCAGTTAACACACCTATCATGGATTGCATAGCCGAGTTTGATCTTCCTTATGAAGAAGATCCACTTCTTCCCTTCAAATCCCGCACCCAATTTCCCTTGACAGGCTCAGGTTCCCAATCCGACCTTGATAACTGCTCCATTACCAAGGACAGGTGCACTGTTCAGGTATTGAAAAGAATTCTGATGTTTTACTATGTACTTGTCATGAAAATTGTTGGCTGCGTACCAATATTATGTTCCTTATTATTGTTACTTTACTAAACTACTTTAGAATCATCAATGATTGTGCCTTTTATGATGTGTACCTGTGCTAACTGCGAAGGTAATGGACCTAACTCACCTGCTTCTGGTACTGGTAAAATATTTAACTTAAGGATTCTAGTGTCTTGGTTCGGCTAGAATCTTACATGTTAAAATTTGGATTAGACAATGCCTAGTCCACATTACATTTGAATAAACACAATCCAAGCTCAATCCATCATCAGTGATCTAATGGTATCGAGTTCCACTTCCAGGTCTTCTGTTCAGAAGAAAGAGAGGATTTTAGTGTGTTCTCAGACCCGAACCCATCCTTATCAGATGTGAGACATGTAAATAGATTCGATCCATCATCATACAAGCAGAGAGCTGAGGCATTGGAGGGCCTGCTTGAGTTTAGTGCACAGCTCTTGCAACAGGAGAGGTATGAGGAATTGGGTGTTCTATTGGGGCCATTTGGACCTGGTAAGGTATCACCAAGAGAAACTGCGATTTGGCTTGCGAAGAGCTTCAAGGAGAGAAGCAGTACTGTTCTACCAAAATTTGAGTGCTAATGATGATAGTGTTGTGCTGGAAATTTTTTCCTCTGAGAGATCAGTTTAGTGGTTTTTTATTATGTAAATGATTCAAATTGATAGGATTATCTGCTATAGTGTTTTGCTTCTTTTTTTTATAGCTCATTTTGTTATTGAAGTTCTTTGGTATTGATAGCAATTGATGTGTTGGTTCTGAAAACTGATGTCATATAATTTACTTTAATGTGAATCATGTGGTTTGCCTTCCTCGTCTTTTTTATTTTCCCAATACCTGTTTCTGAAAATAGCTAGCATCTATGTCTTTCAATCGCATTAGCAAAATATTATCCAATAAGTCTGGATATTCTTAGAGTTATACTTGAGCACAAGGTGTTTAAATCACCTTTGACCGTTCAACAAGTCGATTAAATCAATTCTTTTAATTTCTCATATAGTTGACCTGAAACATTAATAGGATTTTATTTGATCTAACAAAGTTTAAATTTAATGAAACCTGTTCGCAGCTACGCTTTTGTTGAACGGACGGCTTTATTTTTTATTTTTTGTCTGAACAATTCCGAAGTCAAAACGGAAATGAAACCAGGAACATCTTAATAAAAGGTACCACGACTGCCAACATAAATTTTATATTCAAGCATATTAATAATTTTGGGCCAAGCAATAATGTTTATGAGAAAATTAATGAGTAATATATTTTTTTTTGCAAATTGGTCAGCATTGCTTCTGGTTTTGGACCAGGCAAGAGAATTCCAACTTTAAACCAGCTCTTTCCAGCTTTATTCTTCACTAGTTGTTCATGGGGATGCAAAATGTCAGAAGTACGAAATCTTATAAAAAAGATGTCTTTCTTTTTTATATGATTTTAGTTCTAGAGCTTGATAAGTTGTTTAGTAAAAGGTTCCATTATATGATATTTTAGTTGCAGCATGAATCCAATCTCATGTAAGCTAGATTGTCAGAAAAGCTAAGCTTCAAAGCCCAATTCGTCCGTTTTATGGGCCATATCAGATGAATTTAAATGGAATCAGATTGAAGTTTCAAATAACAGCTATTTTATTCTATCATAAATAAATTTTGTTCCAGTCACACATTTATGGGCCAGAAACTGGGGACTGGACTTATTTCTAAACAAAACCCCATTTGGACTTGTTTCCAATGTATAGACCATCTATTTTATTGAGCACTCCACTTCAACTAGACAAAACTGAAATTAGAGATGAAAAGGCATGCAAATAGCATATTCTTATACGTATACAAGTTGTATACTTGTGTGTTTAATCATATCTTTAATTTTAATAATTAAATTGAAGTAAATTGAATGTGAGAGTCAAATATAAATGGTCACGACTCCTCTTATTTTTCCAAAAGAATGGGTTCAATTTCTATCAGGTATCGACGAGGAAAAAATGTTATTTTACTCAGTGAGCTATACTTCTCTAAATTAATAATGTTTTTTTTTAAAAAAGGGTATTTTTGTCTTTTAATCTTTCATCAAGGTGTTAGTGATAAGGACACCTGTTTTAGTCAAACAAATTACCAGTCAACTGCCACATCCACTTGGTTGAGTCCTGTGTATATGTTTCATTCCAGGAGAATCCACGTAGTATTACCAGCTCCTCTTCTGAAATCATGATATTGACTAAATGCTGATTTGCTAAACCTCGTAACATTAGGACAGTGTATACTGTATCATATGATAGGGGCAAATGGATTTTGGGTGCGGGGTAAATGTCACTTAATCTTTCCCCAAAATTAACCTTCTATAAAATAAATTATAAAAATATTTCTGATATCAAAATTGATAGTTTACGAACGGAATTGCGAGTTTATGAAAATGAACTTTGGATATAAAGTACAGTAGTATATTGATAGTTCTTCTCATCAACTTCATTTTCATAAAATCTCTATAAGTATATGATTTTTCAACATAATTCATGAAAATTAAAATATTATCTTAATCTCAAAACATTAATGAACTAGACATAAATCTTGATTCCCCTGCTGACAGGTAATTAAAAAAAAAGCAGAAATAGCAAAAGTGGTACAATCAATGTAAAGTATGTTGTCTGTGCAATGAAATCGATTTAATTTGCAACTAGTAAATACAATCTGTTTCAGCTTACCATGATGAAAAAAATACTGTTTTATTTAAGGGTAGAGTTGTGTAAAGCCGAAAATTTATCATAAGAGAGCCATAATTTGTTCCCACAAGCACCACACTCATAAGCTACAATTGCAATAAACTGTGAATGTAGAGAAAGGCTGTCAGTGACTCTGAATAGAGTGTGTTTCAGAGAAGATGACACAGCTAATCTGGGTTTTATGGTATTAGTAGGTATATTAGTTAAAAGTTATGTTTCAAATCTCCAAGTGGCCACGGCCCATGGATTGTTGTGCAACGGTGGGTCAAGAAAAAAATGTTTTAACTAAAATATTATAAAAGAGTAACTAGAAAATTTCTACAAAACACTCCAGAACTCTTCCCATACTATTAATTCTAGTAGCATTTTTTCCTCTCTATCTCTCTCTACCCCTATCTCCCTGGCTGGAGCAACAGATGCGTATTTTAGTAGTTTATCTTCTCCTACTTCAAGGAGCAAGTTCTTTTTCATGGATAATGCAAGGTGTCAAAGCAGACCTATTATCTCCTTATCTCGGTACCCTTTTCCCCTTCTCTCTTCTTCTGTGCATCTCAAGCACACGGCTGTGTACATGCATTCAAACTGAGAGATGATTTATTTTTATTAAGATGGTGTATGTAATAGCATGGTATGTGGAAAAGGCACATGTAAGGTCGCGCAAGGATCAAGATTTGGTTTCGAGTGCGAGTGTGATCCCGGTTGGGCTCGATTTTGGTCCAACAATCAATTTGCTTTTCTTCCTTGTGTAATTCCTCAATGTAAGTTATTCATTCCTCCCATCATTTTTTTTCATGTACCTTCGTTCTTAGTAGTGCAGAAATTTGTTTGAAATATGTTAAAAGGCTTAAGGTTTGTGCACTATCATCATAGGTCTTTAATTAGAGAATGACCTTTCTGATGGAAATTAAAACAATATTATCATTCCACGAAATAATTCTGAATTTTTAGGTACACTGCACAATTAAATAAACATTTAGTCATTTTTGCAGTCTTATAATTGTTATATTTAGCTCTTGTTAATAAGTGCAATGTGGGAGATAGAGTAGGTCAGCTTGTGTATCTGCGGCACGGTTAGAAAGAAAGCGACATCTTAATCTTATAAAAATTTGATATGGTTGTTGAACTATACTGTCTCAGTCTCACTGGCCTAGTGGCCTACAACAAATTGACTTGCACTTGAGATGAATCGATCACTCAATTGGGGGTTCTCTTTTGCCTACATTTTTTTAGGAACTAGCCTAATAAAATCACCCAAGAGGGGATAGTAAACGCTGGCCAATATGTCTATAAAAAAAAAGACGGATAGTAAAAGTAGGTACAGATTTTATTTTATTTAGGCTGCAATCTGCTCCAATTTAAATTAGGAGGAAACGAGTCAATTGTAATATTGGATATAAAGTAAACGATTTTCAATTTTATTGAAATTAGGAGGGATCCCTTCTAATTTTGGTTACTCTTAATTACTCCTATAGTATTCCAATAATATTATTTTTTATTCGGAATTTTATTTCTTTGGTTTCGTTTATATTACACAGTTATACTTTTTAAAACCTAAATCATTTTTTGCTTAAAAGCTCTAGAGAACCTTCACCTTAAATAAAAATAAATAAATAAAATGAAGAAGAAAACTTGTAGTTCTGATTTTTTTTTTTTAAAAAAAAAAATTATGAGGTCAATGTCATCTCTGTAATTTGATGTATCCTAATAAAGTAAATTACATCAAACCAAAAATGTCAAATTCAAAGACGTACTCTTTTGCTCCGGTGTTATTTTCTAAAATGTTATGATGCGTGCAAGGTACAAGGTTTAAATTAGAGTAATGTAGTAAATGAGCCATTTAATACTAAATAGTTTTGCTACGATTTAAAATCGATGAATTATAACATCAAAATGAAAAAAAAAAACAATATTTTATGTTTTAATCACTATTTATCATGAGTATGTACCTGAATGCTGGTACACATCATAACATATCAATTATACTTTTGTATACTCAGAATGAAAATGTTGTCGGAGAAAAAGAGAATTTTAACAATGTCCGTCTAGATGAAATCGCTATATTTCTCTACCTCGAAAAAAACTCATATAAATGTTATTTATATATATCACACAAAATATTTAGCAATACTATAACACACAGTCATGGTTTGCTTCTCAACCTGATTGTAAATTTGTGAAACTCATGTTTGATTTTGTCAGGTATCTACGATTCAGTTTGTTACAATGATACAATTGCTCGAGCAAGTACTTTTCCAGAGATCCCTCATTCTTCTCTTTTTGACCGTACGTAATTACACTATGACGTTACTATCTTCAAACAGTTACAAGTTTTCTTTTTATATATTTCGTTTTATTTTTGTTATTTTGTTTTACATTTTTAGGCCAACAACCCCAAACGGCAAGTAGGACCTTAAGACCAAAATTTTTTTTTGAGAAGCTAGATAGAGGCTATCTAAGCATTAGACCGAATTTTGTTATCATACTTTTTATTTTTTTTTCCCTTCTTAGGCTTAAAGTATTCTGTCGCACAACTAAAACAAAGATAACAAGCAATCAATAAATAATACATTTTTCTGGTCAATTAGACTTAGAACTGTATTATTGAAGTTTATGTTTAATTGGGGAAACTAGTGGATACCTACCAGGAAACATTCTAAAATGGCCCGCTCTCGGGTTGGAGCAAATTTGTTAATTAATTAATTTATTTTTATTGTTTTTTGCAATGAATCAATATGTCCCACTTCCATTCATTTCCAAGTGTAATGTACTGATGCCTCCTTTCTCTTTGATGCTCTTTTACTTTTGTTGTAGCATGCTTATGGTCATTTTGCGGCCAAGGAACATGTACCAAAATGTCAGATTTCGAACACCGCTGTGAGTGCAATGAGGGCTACAACAATCTCTTGAATATGTCTAACCTACCGTGCTTTAAAGAGTGTAAGTGCTTAGTTTGGTAGCACTCTTTCTACCATGTTTTTATTGCTTAATTGGGTTTATTTAATGTACCAGCCTTGACTTGAGAACATACCAGTGTCCACTACCGCTCAAACAATATAAAGAATGAACCATGAAATGAAATATATGAATAGATGACATTGTGGTATTGATTTCAGGTAAAGTGAGTGCGGACTGTCCATTTTTGGGTTTTACCATTTCAAATAGTACCACGCCTTCGCCACCTAATCATCTGGAGCAAACTGGTAATGGTGAGTGCCATTTCTGTGTCACTCTGTTATTCTTCAGCCACATAGAGTTTCACGTTCCATGCCAATGTGAACAATACAAAATATTGCTTGATTTACCAGTTCAGTCCTGAATTCCAAGATTGAATCAGATTTCACCATATTTCAGTGATTGTTTCTTTTGTTTAAAAGTCATATTCTAATCTAAAGAATTTTCTTTTCATCAGCTATTACTACCAAGTTAAGGTTGCAATGGATCTATACATGGACTATACTTGTGGTATTGCAGCTGCCATTCATTTATTGATAGAAGTCAGTCTTTTTGTACAAAGCTTAATCAAATAAACAAAGTTATACAAAGAAAGTGCCTCCTGTGCAGATACCCGGTTTTGTATGTACTACATTACAAGATATCTTAGATTACCAATAGAAAAGTACTGGGAATTGAAATTCAAATTCAGTCAATAAGTTAATATATTTCTGGCACGTTCATTACCTCCATGAAGAATGAAAGTTTGTAATTCTTGATGGGTACAGTTGATACCAAATGAAATGAAGAGAGATCACTTGATGACAAGATTTTGATGTGTCTCACTGTTCATTAAAGTGACTTATCATATAAGAGCGGTTCAAAAATAAACAGTCCTTGATGCATCATATCAAACAATACCCTAATTTAATGAAGTTTTGTTTGTTACGCTATCTATGTTACCAATAATATACCTCTAAATATACTTTTATACTTTCAACCTTGTTTGAATTGATTGCAAAAAAACATCATCTGAGAAATCTCTTCCTCACCAAATTAAGTATTCCACCAAAGTTCAGATTAGTTTTCCCAATGGCCCTTATTGCACTATGGTATGCCCAAAAAAAAAAAGTATAGAAATGGGAAAAAAATTAGAAAGAAAAGTATGTTAAAAAAGTAAGACAATTCATCTCTTACCAGTACACAGAGAGAGAGAGAGAGAGAGAGAGAGAGAGAGAGAGACAATCCAAAACCTATACTTCAACCAGGGGTAGTAGTGCATTGGTTCAGCATGGGTGAACACCCTAACAATTAACTAGTTTTACTGTGTTCCCCTATTCGGTTTCAATGGTGTATTTCAGTTAAATTGTACAATTGATAATACACTAAGAATAAAGTGAGCCAGTTGCACACAGAGATCTGAAATGAAATTGAATCTTATTAGTTGTGCAGATGTTGCTTATAACTCAAAACTTGCAGTTTTTGCAGTACCACACTGGCCAGGTACTCTTCCATCAATTCCAGTACAAGTATCAAATTATGGGAGACTCATAAATCTACATTTTGAGGGGGGAAAACATAATTTATTATTTATTAAAGAATGACAGAAGAACCTCTTATCGTGCTTCCTGTTACACATGGATTACAACAAAATATACAACTTTTAGAAAAAATCGTTGACCTGCGCCTCCAACCCTGATTGCAAACAAGAATTTTACTTGCTCTTCACAGAGACCCCATCTTTTCCTGCAATAATGATAGCACTTGCCATGTCCAAGAACAATCCATGGTCCACAACTCCCTCAAGAGCTGATATCTCCTTGCCAGCAGCCCCTGCATCTTTTATTGGTGTCTTGAAATATAAATCCACAATGTAGTTTGAATTATCTGTCACATATGGCGATCCATCAGTATCTAGTCTAAGCTTAGCCTCGACCCCTTCCTCCTTGAAGAGGTCTTGGAGTCTTGTTAGGTTGTACTTCCAGCAGAACTGCACCACCTCAACCGGCATTGCTAGGCCACTGCCGCCAAGGCCAGTTACCAGCTTGGTCTCATCAACTACTACAACAAATTTATCAGAGGCAGCCTCCACCATTTTTTCACGGAGAAGGGCTCCACCTCGGCCTTTAACCAAGTCAAGGTTTGGATCAACCTGCACAAACCATGAATTAATTCTAACAAATAAGCATCATTTTGATCTTTTATTTGCCCCTGAATGTATTTCAAAACCATAAAGTGTTCCAACAGAATATGAAAAATTGCTTAAAACATAAAAAAAAACAAGGGATGAATTGAAGGGCACATGTAGTAATAATTAATGATAAACCTCATTTTCTTGAGAATTGTAGTTTTCACTTTTGATTAACATACTTTGTGAATTGCGATAATTTAAGCAATTCCTATTGGTACCATGCCAATTGGTTAAATTAAAAATTGTGTAAATGGCATTCAATTCTCGCATACTAACTCAAGTTTTTTTGTATGCAAAAAAAATTCCAATTGACAAACCAAACCCATAATAATTTTGCTCAAAACAAAAAGGAAAGATACCAAATATATAAGCATTCCATTTACGGAATAGTTGAAACGTCAGTCTCAAGCTCCTCAGCATTAAAACTTTGCTCGAATCAATAAACCCAAAACCCAAATATACTAAAACCTCCCCAAATTTTTGCTAACAAAACCCAAAATGCGTACTAAAATAAAAATAATAAAAATAATACCTCATCTGCCCCATCAATTGCAAGATCAAGTCTAGGATGCTCATCAAGCGTAGAAAGCGGAATCCCTAAAGATTGCGCCTGCTCAAAAGTTCTCTTCGAAGTAGGCACGCCCACGATCCCAGTGAGCTTACCAGAATTCAAAAGCGCGCCAATTTCATCCACGACGAAGGCCGCCGTGGAGCCCGTACCAAGTCCAAGAACCATACCACTCGAGACATACTCGACAGCCTTGATCGCCGCGAGTTTCTTCAAGTCGTCTTGGGTTAGCGCCGTGGAGGGCACGGAGAGGGCTCGGATCGGCGCCAAGCGGCGGCGCCGGAGGGAGAGGGAGCGAGGCGGAGATACCTGGAGGTGAGATGAGAGGTGGAGATGGAGAGACGCCATTGGAGAGGTGGATTTGAGATTGGAGATTGGAGATAGGTGGTGTGGGTTTGAAATGAGAGATGAGATGAGAGAGAGAGTGACGCGTGAGGGAAATGAAATGAGGTTTGGTAATTGGTTAGAGCGTACTGAGAAGAGGGAGATTGGGTTTGGTTGTATTTATTAGCGGATGCGGATGTGGGTTTGAACCCGCTCCGCTACGGTTTAGTTGGAATTTGGAAAGTGCACAAGGACATAACAGATGTGATCATACTTACTCAGTTATTCTATCATTCATATTATATAATATCTTGTTGTATTTTTAAATAGAAATAATTTGTTTTATGCCACTTCAAAACAAATAAATTTGGAATATGCCATTGCAAAATGACTAATTGGATAAATGCCATTGTAAAACAACACAAATATGAAATATGCCATTAGTTTTAATAAAAATAATTAAAAAAAAATTTTTATACTTCAGATTTTTTTTATAATTCCTATAATACCCCTTCCTTGCTCAACATATCATTGAAGAAAAAAAAAACATAAAAAGAACTTTGCCGTTGCCGCTCTTTTCTTAAAGCCTGGAGGCGATGTGAATCTGCACTTCTGGAGAGAGAGGTGTGGTGCAGGGGATGATGCTATTCATCGCCAGGAGATGTTGCACAACTCAAAAGATGCCCCCAACTTTTCAGGTCAGGGGATAGCCTCAAACCGGAACGAGATCCTCAGCAGTCGTTTAAAACGACTGCTGAGCGGTCGTTTTTTTTTTTTGTTTTTTTATTTTAAAATTTAAATGGAGAATTCAAACCGTTCAACTTGTTAAATTTTACCGGCGATGCGTTTTCATATAAGTTTTATAAAATTTGAAGTTGATTTGATACTAGATTAAGCGGTCAACAAATGAACGGACCTGGTTAGATTAAAATTCATTTCTTTATTTATAAAGTTAATCTGATTTGACATTATGACATTAGTGATATTATTAATAATTATGACAATTTAAAAGATAAGAATATAATAATTATTATTATGTGTTTGATTTTAATTGAATGGGTCAGAAATTACAAGATCTAAGGTTTAAGGTGGTCCTATTTGGGCCGAACTTTTAAAGGAAGTTACATGGCGTTATAAATTAAAGCCCATATTACTTTATTAATATCCTCTTTGGGTCCAACTATTCTAAATCAGGAATGCCGGTGCAAGTTTCTGAAGAATGACGGTCGTTCCTCCTACTTGGGCCCAACTTTTCTAAATTTTATGGCGGTTCAAGACTTCAAAGGAAAAAAAGTAAATTTCGCAGAGTTGAGACGAGAACTGAATTCGAAGGAAAAAAAAAAGAGAGGGAGAAGAAGCACGTCCGAGAGCTGATCAAGAGACAAAACCCAAAACCCAACACGAATCTTCTGTTTTGCAAGATTTGTCAGAGAAACTATGGAGGATGACGGAAGAGGTGAAGCTTCTAGGGAGGCGAAGGTAGGACCATCAAGGCATCAACTTTGGGCATTTTATCTAGAATCCTCATTTGGGAGGCCTGGTATCGACGATTTAAAGGGAAAGTGCTTCAATGGAGCGATAATAAAGCTCTAAGTGATTACCTTACCGAGACAGGTAACTACTAGCAATCTCATCTTTCCCTGTGCGAAACCTTTAATCCCCATTGTTACTAACATAACAACTTTAGTTGGTTCCTGTCCTGTATGTACAAAATCATATCGTAAAATTACATCTGCTAGACAACAGAGATGTGTAATATCCCTCCGGTTGAATTTTTAACTGGTAGTGTTATTAGATGTTATCAATTTGTCTCCACTTATTCTATTACTTGGAAATTTGGAATGCATAATTAGATCAGTATAAGCCTTTTGTCACCAATTTTTAATGATTCGAGTTGTTGTAAAAATCTTTTACATATAATTAACTAACTGGTAAATGCACATGTTACTTCATTATCTTTCATTATAAGTTATCTTGCAATTTTTAAGCCCATAGAGAGCTTTCCTTAGAATATCAACCATTCATTACTACTAGACAGGACAGGCCTGTATTAATATAGATAAAACATAGTTGAACCCTTCTAGGTTGTTTACTTAGTGCCCTCATGCTCCTGGTTTTTCAGATGCCTATAAATCTATTTTTTTGGACTTGGCATTGCAGAAAAGGATGAATTCTTGAAGGTGGCAGCATGCGATCTTGCCTATTTCTGCAGAAAATATGATCCATCCGGTTTAAGTAATAATATGCTCTCAGATGCATTGATTTTTTTCAAATTGCACAATACATGGCAGGCCTACATCTGCCCAATCCCTGAGTGCCATTGTTTGTTTCCAGATGATGATTCCCTTGTTCTGCACCTCATCAATGAGCACAATATTTCCTGTCCGTTCCTTCAACAGAACCCAACCAAGGAACGGACGTGTGCCAAGGCCCTTCATAGTACAGTGTGGAAACCTATAAATGCCAATTCTGCGGTCAGTCTAATTTATCATGATGACGACTTTGATTCTTTGGACTGGCCGTTGTCTGAAGATTTTAGAAGAATCAAACTCCTGGCAGAATTACAAAGGGAGTTTGAGGAGCTGTTAGGCTCCCTAGAGAAGAAGTCCTTTACATTGCTCTCTAATGGCTGTTTGAGGGCACTTTTTGCTGTGGCTTCTGAGGATATCCTCAGACACCTTGACCTGATGAACATCGCGTCACCCTCTTTTAGAACCCTTATGTATCGCTCACCTCTCTCCTTCCTGTTCATGGAGGAGGAGTCTCTTTGCTGCTTTCTCAAGCTCGTGGAGGAAATACGCAATTTAGTTGAGGATCAAGCATATCAAAACAGAGAGTCAGAAGGGAGCCAAGACAGTGAATTAATTGATTTGGTTTCCTTTGTAGTTGGCTCTGAATACTTTGTTCTAGATGGTGCAAAGTTAAATTCATGTGAAATAGATGAGAAACGTATGGACTCATGGTTGTTTGAAGCACCTTATTTTCCAACTATCAGTAAATTCCCTGCGGAAGCTTCAGACATCCTTCAACTTGTGAGAAGAAAGGCAGTGTCATTTTCTGAATGTCTCACAACTGTCTGTGGGCAGCCTGATTTGAAATTGGCTGCACTTACCTCCTGCTTGAAGATGTGGAATATGGGGCACTGGCTGACATCAATTCATGACAAGTCATCTCATAAGTTGGCATCGAACAGTGAATCCATTGTTGCATATGTCGACGACATGCCGTCTCCTTCTTGCTTTTCTGTCAGGGAGCCTGCTAAACAAAGTAACACTAAATATGATTATCAGGTTTGTGTTGAGATCTCAGAGAAGTTGCTTTTTTTTTTTTTTTTTTTTTTTTTCTCTCTTTTCGATTTGCTTCTTTTTCTTGCCATTTGTTATTGATCCATTGACTTATCATTGTGTTTCTACAAGATGCAGCACTATCTCGAACTTATCAAATTTACATGTGAGCTGCAATTCTTCGAGCTTCAGGTCCACCAGCTCTGTGCAATTGACCTCCGTGGACATATTTTGCCTCTTTTGAAATCCTACTTGCGGGTTTGTAATTTCAGTTTTGTACGAACTTTTGGTTTTTTTTTTTTTCCAAAAAGAAAAAAAAATTGATGTTTCACATATTCCCATGTAGATGAAATTGTACCTGTTCTTCATAGTTCAGCCTGGATCTGTGACAGGAGATAATGTTGAAGAAGATGATCTTGACGTGGTAAGAGGATTCCAATGTAACATTACATGAAAACTTGTGTAAGCGTTATTGAGCCAGTATTACCTACTTTCTGTACTTGGTTGCTAGTTGCCAATACGTGATCTGAATGGTATGGTATTAGAAATTGGCACCTGATTGTTGTTGTTAGGTTGGACAAAGCTTATCATGTTGGTGCATAGGACCGAGGACCTTACATTAGCTTTTATGCAATTTAAACTGCAGGGTGATGTAATGGAAGGATCACAAGATGAACAATTGTGCATTGCTCTTCCGGAGCTTGTTAGTAGTGGAAATAGCGCAATAGGCATAACTGATCTTGGTCCCATGATGATAGACAGTCAAGAAGCACTTGGGGGAGATCCACCTGGTGCATGCGCAGATGACACAGGTAGCAGACTATCACAGGTTGAATGTGCAGATGCAGCTCCCTGCAGGATCAGAATCAGCACAGGGGCAGCGATAATTGAATCTGAGGCCAAACATGAAGCCATGATTGAGTCAGATGCTGAACCTGAGACTCAGTGTTCACAGGAATTTACTGGCTCTCTTTCATATGATTTTGATATGTACTCTTATTCTGATAGTCTATCCGAATTGGAAGAAGAATTTGAAGACAGACGTTCTAGGGAATTCTCTGATGCAGCTCGGCACACCAAAGGAAGTGGTCTTTTTGTTCGCATGACAATCAATGATGTTGTGAACTATTGCCTAGAACTAGAACCAACCAGCTTGCATGATGATGCAATGAATATTTGGGGATTGAAAGCTAACAGGACTCTGAAGTACTGGCGCTGCTTTGTTTGTGAAAAGAGGTTCCCAGATCAGAAGTCCCATATGTTGCACCTGGAGTCTTACCATGACCTTGGGATTTCCTGGAATCACGATTGGTTTCTGCCTTCTCATCTCCAGCAAGATGGATCAGGGGTGAATGAGGGTGTTAAGGAATGGACTTGTAGGCTGGATAATTCCATTACAGTTGATTGCACTTACAGAATATTTACTGTGGAAATGGAAAGGATTCAAAGCTCATATCAAAATGAAGACATGGGCAAAGCACAAGATGTCAGTCAATTTGGGATAATAGTCGGGCACATAAATAAACAAATATGTTACTTAATGGATTTGTTTGATTCCAAATCTAGACAATGCTTGCCATCTGAGGTTGTTGTCCCTTTATTGCCCTTTACTTTTCTAAAGTCGAAATCCCATCCCGTGCAACATCTCTCTCTCTCTCTCACACACACGCATGAATTGCTATTATTTTTTAATTTTAATTACTGTTACTGTTATTACTTTGCAGATTATTAAGCTAGATGCTGAAGTTGTACAAAATTTTGCTCGTTTAAAAAAGTTGAAGCAAGAACTTTCCAATTTGTGCATCTCCAACTACAAGAATGAAGTCTTACCTTATATCGGTCCCTTCCTGAAGGTAGATGTTCTAATTAAGCTGCTGTGGCTTCCAATAACTTTTGTGGCTCCCCGATAACTTTTTATGCATCTGTATATATGTCGATAGTTGGAGAGTCTTATGATTTTGTTATGTGCTGCAGAAACACAATCTTCTGGATTGCGGGTCATGGGCACCCAAGAGATTAAAAGTATGTACTACTCCAACATCATTTCGATCTCAATTTTTCTGCCTATCTTATCTCATGAATACCAAATTTATTGGTTTTTTCTATTTAAATGGGGCTTGTTTCATCGTTTTTCCACATATCTTGTTCTGCAAGTGTTTAATTAGTTTAAGTGTTTCATTCATTCGGCGAAGTTTTAATTTGTTACTCTTCTCTGTTCTCAGTTCTCGGCATACCTTATCTAAAGAATAATGTCTTTTTTGTTGTTTAATTTGGCAAAGTGTTTTGTTGATTTTCAGGTTTTGCTTGGTTCTGTTGAATCCTCATGGCATCCCGACATGCTCTCCATCGAGCTGGAATCTCCTGGCAAGGTGGGTGGTTGCAACTAGGAATGTATTTATCTTAACCTCAAATAAATCTTACCAATGAAAAATAATATCGAATGGATACACAAGACAATAACTAGTCTTTTTTTTTTTTTTTTTGGTTTAGTCTGTGATAATGGTCAATAAGTTATTGCTCCTTGATAAATATTTTGAGCAGGTATACATTAACATCGAGGAACATGATGCGAGGATAGGGTTTTCTTATGTTGGAATTTTCCTGAAATTTGCTGGTGAGGTTCCTTTTTATTTCATGCTCCCATGCTTCCTAAAGCCTTTCCAATTTCATGGATGCCTATTTGTAGTACTAGTATTATCATTAATGCTTGTTCATTGTGTTTTTTTTTCCAGGTGATCTGTCAGGTAAAGGGTCGAGGAATACCAAGGGCACCTTTATGTTTTCAGCGACATCAGATTTATATGGTCATATGAAGCTTGACCGAAAAATCATTCTAGATATAGACCATAAGATGACAAGGAAATTGGTCGCTTTTAAATCAGACGTTGCAAGTCGCCTGACATGGAGTCTGGTGGATAAATTGAAAGAGTTTCAAGCTGAGGTCTGGACGAGATCACAATATCCGCAGAGAAAAAAATTTTGTCTGTATGGACGTAAGTAAAAAAGTAAAATGATGCTCTTGATCAAACTGACGTTTTTATACGTTCAATTCTGTGCCCGTAAAATTTTCGTTAATCTTCCTTTCTGTTTTTTCCATTAGATGCTGTGTCAAATTATCATTAGAAGCTAAGTGTGCAGTCTTATTATGCTGTGCTTTGTTTGAATTTTATAATTCTCTAACCATGTAAAAAAATTCTGAAAAGAAAGGCCGCCATTAGTTTAATTTTTGGAAGAATCCACAATGTGAGTATTTGTAGTTTTTTCTGCGACTTTTAGGCCGAAAATTTGGTTCATTTTTTTTTTCTTAAGCGCTACTTTATCATATATAAGAAATAATTGTTTATTTGAAAATTCTCTCGTAATATACCTAATTTAAATGAGGAGGCTTCTTAAGGCCCCGTATCCTAAATACCACCAAACTCACTTTTTTTTTTTCAAATATAAAATTCACTTTTTTATTATTTTTTTCAAATATAAATTTAAATATCAAATCCATACCAAACTCACTTTTTTATTACTTTTTCCAAATATAAGATTCAAATATCGAATCCTTACTATTGATCTTATATTCAATTTAATGAGCGATGCGTTTCCATATCAGTTTTATAAATTTTGAAATTTGTTTGATACTCGATCATGAGATTGAATAATGAACGAATCAAGTTAAATATGATAGATTACTTCAAACATGTTCATATTTTAGTCTTTTGATCAAATATCAAATAAACTTCAAAATTTACAAAACTTATATAGAAATGCATCGCTCGCTATATCGAATATCCTCGCTTGTCCACATAATGTCTTTTCTGTTGTTTAATTTGGCGAAGTGTTTTGTTGATTTTCAGGTTTTGCTTGGTTCTGTTGCATCCTCATGGCATCCCGACACGGTCTCCATCAAGCTGGAATCCCCTGGAAAGGTGGGTGGTTGCAACTAGGAATGTATTTATCTTAACCTCAAATAAATCTTCCCAATGAAAACCAATGAAAAATAAAATAGAATGGATACACAAGACAATAACTAGTCTGAGTGTTTTTTTTGCTTGTAAGAAGGCTAGATCCGTGTTGGTACTTGGTAACCAAGCAATTTATTTATTTATTTATTTTTTAAGTCTGTGATGATGGTCAATAAGTTATTGTTCCTTGATAAATATTTTGAGCAGGTACACATTAACATCAAGGAAGACGATGCGGGGATATGGTCTTCTTATGTTGGAATTTTTCTGAAATTTACCGGTGAGGTTCCTTTTTTATTTTTTTTTTCATGCTTCCTAAAGCCTCTCCAATTCCATGGTCCATGGATGCCTATTTGTAGTACTAGTATTATCATCAATGCTTGTTCATTGTGTTTTTTTTTTTTCAGGTGATCTGTCAGGTGAAGGGTCGTGGAATACCAAGGGCACCTTTATGCTTTCAGTGACATCAGATACAAATAATAACGCCTACTGGCTACCATCAAAAAAAAAAAAAAAAAGAAAAAAAAGATACAAACAATAATATGGATCTTGACCCGAAAATCACTCTAGATATAGACCATAAGATGACAAGGATATTGGTCGATTTTAGAGAAGAAGTTGCGTGCCGCCTGACATGGGATGTGGTGGATAAATTGAGACAGTTTCAAGCTGAGGTCAGGAGGAGATCACAATGTGAGCAGAGAAAATTTTATTGGTATGGACCTGAGTGATTTGATGCTCTCGATCAAAATTTCATATTTTTTATAGGTTCAGTTCTGTGCTCTGTGCCCGTAAATTTTTTGTTGACCTTGCTTTGTGTTTTTTCCATTAGATGCTGCCTCAAATGATCATTACAAGCTAAGGGTGCAGTATTATTAGATGCTGCGCTTTGTTTGAATTTTATAATTTTCTAATCTTGTAAAAAAACTTCTGAAAGAAATGCCGCCATTAATTTAATTTTAGGAAGAAATCCTCAATGTGAGTATTTGTAGTTTATTCTGCGACTTTTAGGCCTCATATTTGGTTAACTTTTTTATTAAACGGTATTTTAGTTCCTATTTGAAAATTCTCTCGTAATATAAGTAATTAATTTAAATAACTACTAGCGTGTTAGTTAGTTTGTTTCAATAGATACGAAACGGGTGATCAACGAAATTACTTTATTCTCAATAATATAAAAAAATTACTATTACCTAACAAAAACATCTCCTGTTTATTTATTTATTTTTTAAAAATAGTCATCCAGTAGGAACGACATCTATCGTTACGTTACTGTTCTCCGCATTATTTATTCTGTCCGCTAGATGTTGATCGGATGGTGAGGTGCTGGGTTAAAGTATTGGGGCTGCTCGGGTCATATGCTTGGCCAGATTTTGTGTTGAATGACCCGTGTGGCCGAATGTGTGTGGTGCTGTTGAAGTTTCGGAGCAGAAAATGGCCGGGCGTGCGGCTACTTCAATCTCATGCTGAAGCCGGAAGTATAGTCACAACTCACAAGTATCAATTCAGAACTGTTTGAAAAGTGAACTCGTACGGTGCTAGGATCGTCGAATTTTGGTGTCTTCCAAAAGGAGGACCTGGAGCCTGGAGGAGGTCACCTAATATATTCTTCGTCAGTTAATATCCCAGTTAAGACATAAATATCAAACAATTCACATCAAGTTTAACCACATAATTTTCATTTTATCTGCATATTTTGTTCCATTTACTACTTTTTTCTTTCCCACAGCGCACGCTGAGTCGGCAAAGTTTTATATGTTAAGTTTCTAAATTAATGTTAAGAATTAAACCACCGATTTTGAAAGATTTGAGAAGGCAGTAATAAATGTAGGAATAATTGTTAGTATATATGTGCTGTCCTAGTTGTTAACTTGTGATAATAAAATATCATGACTTACGCTTTTTAATTTATTTGATTTAAATCAATCTAGGGATGTTATCAAAATTCTTGTAAATTCTATCAAAGGCCAAATGACATAACATTTTTTATATTTAAGTTATTTTTATTTAATGTTCTATCTCATTGATCTCATTTGTTTCCTTAATCAAAAGCGAAATTACATACTACATTTTTTCCTTGATCTCATTTAATTGTTTCTGAATTAATGTTCTGTCCTTATGTTTTTGTCAAAAAAATATTATATGTTAAGTTTTTTTTTATTTAATTAATGTTTTCAATTTTATTTATGTACCAGGTAAGTCATAACCCGTTTAACCTGGAAACCCATAAAAACCCGTATAAATCCGTATATAAAAATTTATATGGGTTGGGTTTTTATATGGATTTTGGTCAACTAAATATTTTTGTTTAACCCGGTATAATTGGGTTGGATTGAAATATGAAAAAATTAGATATAACCCCTCTAATCTTCACCAACCGGATATAACCCCCTCTAATCATCAAAACTAGATATAACCTCCTCTAATCTTCTCACTTTGGGATATAAACCTTTTGGTCGAATTCCATTCATATTCAAATATAAAAAACTTCATTTTATAAATTTGGACATAAATACTCTTATTTTCGTCTTATGCTTTTGAACAGTGGGAAGCTCTCCACGACAGATTCTATTGCCAATAAAATTCTGATTTTATATATGCATTTCAAGAAGCACTGAGGTATGCAACAGTGCAAGCTTCACTAGTATTTATCCTCTAGAAAAGCCCACTATACTCTTTACACATTCACTTCTAACTTCATAAAATCTGAAAAATTCTACCCTTTCAAACGATTATATGTTTCAAAGATGTGGGTCAGATTTTAAATGTTCTACAGGAGATATAAAAGGAGAGCAACACCTGTGTAATCGATTTCCGAGTGGGTCTTACTAATTGGAGTAATTAGCTAGCTAATTTTTTTCTCAAACTTCTCTATTTCTTTACGGATCTGAAAAATCTGAGATAGATACGAAGGGGTTAGAGATGTGCTGGTAGAAGAGGTAAAGGTATTTGTGTCCAAATTCACATAAAAATATTTTTAATATCCAAAATGTGATTGAAATTAAAAAAAAAGGGTTCATATCCCAAATTGAGAAGATTAGAGGGGTTATATCCAGTTTGGAAGATTAGAGAGGTTATATCCGGTTGATGAAGATTAGAGGGGTTATATCAAATTTTCCCTTGAAATATTGATAAAAAATGATAAATCCGTTGTACACCCCTAATTTTACGCTATGCATTATCAATAATTATGACACAAAGCAGGCAATCTTGGGCATCTTTATGTTTTCAGGGGCACCAGATTCAGATGATAATATTGATATTCGCAGTCTTCACAGTTGATTTTGAATGCATCTTTCACATTTCATTCGCAAGGCACATTGACAATCGACCCATATGTTCACAGTTGATTTTGAATACATCTTTCACATTTGATTCTGAACGAATGCGTTCACACTTCATTTGAATTTTGAACTCAGCGTTCAGGCAAATTTTAGTTGCGAACATGAAAACTTTTTATTTTATTTTATTCTTTTAACTGTCTTTAGTCTTTACGCATGAATTTATGCATGTGTTCGGAAAATTTAAAAAATTATAGTCAAATATTTGAAACTTGTGAAAACCAAAATAGGAAATAATTTCATCCAAACATTGACGAATTGTTTGCCATAAAAAAATTAAAATAATGTAAATGATAAATTAATAAGGTAAAACCGGTTATGGACTAAATTTTTAAACTGAATTTAAAAGTTGATCGTTAGTTTAAATTTATAAACAGAAATTGAAGGACCAAGTTTGAAATCCTATTTAAATTTTTATCCACCATAAATAATCCAATTAATAATAATAATTAAAAATCACTCCAATACTCTTTCGCTGGACAAATGTAGCCACTGCCTGCCGCCGCCTTACTTTAGACATCCCAAATTAATTAATCCAACAAAAGTGGTAAATTGTTTGATAAAAAGGGTTCAAAAGTAAAAAGGCCAAAAGGGTAATAAACAAACTTGTCAAAATATTTGCTTTCTTCACAAGCTAACCTCTTCTTCTCTTTCACCTCTCTCTCTCTCTCTCTCTCTCTCTTTCAATTTGCTCTTCTTCCATGGCGTCGGCGGCTTCTTCCACAAGCCAACGTGGTCAGGTACTCTCTTCCTCTGTCGTCTCTCGAACCCAAAAACCCAAATTCCCTTTTTTCCATTTTCAATCCGACAATTTTTCTAATTCGTTTGTAATTTAGGTTGATTTGGTAGATTTCATCGACTGGAGCGGCGTAGAATGCCTCAATCAGAGTGGTAGCCACGCGATCGCCAACGCATTGAAACAGGTGATTCCTTTAATTTTCCCTTTTCTCTCTCTTTTTTTTTTTTTTTTTTTTTTTTTTTTTTAGAGTAGAAACTAATTTGAGTTCTTTGTCTAATTAGGGTTACAGAGAGGATGATGGGTTGCATCTGGCAAGTGATTCGGATGAGCAGCTTTTGATTTATATTCCCTTCAGGCAAGTGATTAAGCTTCACTCCATCGTAATTAAAGGACCCGAAGAAGAAGGTTAATACTCTAATTTCTTTTTTCTTTGACTTCTCTTACAAATGAACTGTGGAAATTGACTATCGGTGAAATTATTTGTGTGAGGGTTTCATACATTGTCCATTTGAAAGTAGTTGGTTGGTTGGAAAATGACAATTGTGTGACATAACATTCACCAAACAATTAATGCTGCTCTTATATGTTTTCTTTCCCTTTTCTTCCAGCTCCAATGGGTTTACTACCTTGAAAATTAGGACTGGTATCTATATGTTTATGGTTTTACATCTTTAGCTAGCTCTAACTATAGAATATTTTACCAGTCATACAGAAAATTGAGTTATTTGGAAGCTGTTACCCTTTTTCAAGTCTTTTGACATTTGCAGGAATTATGAAAAACAGAAAAATGGCCAGTTTTATATTTATATAATTGAAACTAGCAAAATATTGCCTTCATTTTGGCATATTTGGTTTACTTAGTACTTACCTGCTGTCAACTCTTGCTGGGATTTTGGTATATTAGGTTTATTGAGTACTTATCTGCTCTCACCTTTTTTGGGTATTTAGATGTAAATGCATATGATATTCTCTGGAGTGCTATGTGTTGATTTGTTCCATGTACTTGTTAGTTACCAATCTGTGTTCATTTGGTTTGGAGATGATACATTTTTGGCAAAGATGTTTTGAATTGATGAAAAATGACAATTTTCCTTTGTTATGTGATTTGATAGGAAGATGATTTTCTGTTGCTTGTTATGTATATTGACCCTTAGTTGTATGTGTTGACTAAAATATTGTTTTCATGAAGCTCTAATGAAGTAATTTGTTTTTCTTGTTCTATGTCAGGCCCAAAAACTGTTAAACTCTTCTCAAACAAAGAGCATATGGGTTTTAGGTATGTTCTCTTTCTTGGTTCGATCATTGAGTTATCCTCTTGGTTTGACTTTGAAGTATCCTCTTCTCTTTCTTGTTCTATTCTTCATTTTTATTTTGAATAACTAGAAATTTTAACTCTTATGTTATAAGTCTGCAATTTTAGTAAAATAACTTGAATATTTATTTTTTCTATAATATAAATCTGCAATTTTAGTGATCAATTTGAGTTTTCATTTGTTTGTGATATAATTCAGCAATGTTGGTGACTATCCGCCTAGTGACACTGTTGTCTTATCTGATGAACAACTAAAGGTAAATCTCTTTATTTATTAGCTATTTTTCCCTTTTCATTCCTTGCTAGTTTTATGGTCAGATGACGCTTTTTAATTGATCCTTTAATAGTTAAAATGGTTTGTGCATGCTAGGTCTTTATTTGTTGGTTATATTTATATGACAATCATGCTGTTTTATAATTTTTTTAGAAATGTAAATAATGGTGCGCCTTTCACTTTCTCATATTGTAGGGACAGCCTGTTATCTTAAAGTACGTCAAGTTTCAGAATGTTCGTAGGTAATGTAAATTTTAATGTCTTATTTACTTTTATCTAACTAGTTTGTAAAACACTGTATGTCTGGTGTTATTTTGCAAATTGCATGACACATCTCACAGTAGTCTTTGTTTGTGGTGCTGAATCAAAGGAATAGATTGATAAAAAGTACCACATTGCACCTGGTCTCTGTTTCTATCTAGGCATTCTATTCCGGGAATAGGAATGAATTGGTTAAACACTGAAAGAAGGAGCATATTCAGTCTAGTTTGTTAGACTGTCTTCCAATCAGTAGGTTTGCTATTATTATTTCCAAGTACATGTAAATACCGCGCAACGTTTGCCAAAGGACTTCTGTTATTATATATTTTTTTGTTAATATCATTCAAACATGCTATAAGTGCCCAACAGTTTTTAGTAGTAATATTTTTGCTTAGTGATGTAAAATTTGCCTTAAGCTAAGCAGGTCAAAATATAATGTGTTCAGTTATAAGTGCAGCACTTCTGTTTATTTATCCAAAAAAAAAAAAAAAATCTGTGTGTTGGGTTGGGATTTCTTCTCTCTCTCTCTTTTTTTTTTTTTGTTTGTTTGTTTGTTTGTTTGTTTGGGGGGGGGGGGGGGGGGGGGGTGGCGCAATTGATGGGTGTCAACATCACCAAAGAATATCAACAAAATCTGCGTTTGTTGTTAAGCTCCCATGACAAAACTTGCTAAAATTTGGAACTAGTGTCAGGAACAAAAAGATAATAAATGTAATTCAATTTACTAGTTTATTGTATTACAATTCCTTTATCTAATCGAAATTGGAAAACACTGCAGTTTGACTATTTTTATTGAGGACAATCAAGGCGGTGATGATGTCACTACAGTTCATAAGATTGCTCTATTTGGAACCACGTAAGTATTCCATTATTCAAACAGTTATGAAGTGGACTTAAATCCAAATAGACAAAATCTGTTGTAGCGTCTGTACCTAAATTTGTTTGTTTCAAGTCTAAAGATGCCAGCTGCATGATTGTTGACTTATTTTCTGAATTCTTTTTATTTATTATTGATACTGAGCTTGGATCATGTGCAATGTACACAGAGTGGATACAACAAACATGAAAGACTTGAAGAAGATAGAGGATCACTGATTAACTACATTCATGAATGAATTAGGAAAAAAATCGACTTCATAATTACCACATGCATCTACAAATTGGTCTGAGACATTCCTGCAATTAATCAATGTCATCTTCAAATTGCTTTATTGTTCCTTGAATTATACAGTTCTGCATGTAGCTTTAACAGTTGCCAATTCAAAGCTTATCTATGCTGGCCATATGAATCCCACTTGTCAGACAAGGCGGATGATCATGTCCTTGATTCGCTAGTTGTCATTTCTAATTGTCAGTAGGTCACATTAGTTGCCAGACTTGCCACTATTGTACCTATTAGAACAGAAGCTGTGCTGATATCAAAGTTTATTGCTTGCTTTGTTATTTATTTATACATTGTTTCTTTCTTCTGTTTCTGAAGAAAGTCAATGAGAGAATTTGATTGAAACTTGAAGAAAAATGAGAGGCTGAAATACCTTCACTATGCCTCCATGTTAAAACTTGATAACTTAATAATTAATTATAGTACTTTTGACTCCTAAATTTTGATTGGTATCAAATGCTCGTGAAAATTTATCGATATGGTTAATTCATTTGTGGTTAATTTTGTTTGTCATTATGTTTTACGAATAACATTATGAAATGTTGTGCTTTTATCTTATTTTTTTTTTTATTCTCGTAGAAAGTAATATAGATAACTTGGGTTTTAGATGTTTTACTATAAACAAATATTCTAAGAATCAATATTGCAGTGCTAGGTTAGTAACTTACTATAGGTCGCCGGTATATATAATTTGGCAAATGCAGAATTTGTTTGAGTTAAAAACCGGAAGTTTCGTTCAGTACTAATTTTCTTCCATTGAAACACCTCGGCTACCTGTGAGGGTATGATAAATAAATAATGCTTCTCACAGTGTTTTTTGTTTTTTTTTCCCGAAACCTAATGCTTCTCAGAGTGTTAGTCGCAATTCATTTCTCCTGATCAGTTATTAAAAACAACACGAAATACCTTATTCCAGATGAAACCACATACTTCAAACTCCTCTGATTAGTAGACACCAAGAAATTACATTTGTGTAGAGTACATGCAGATGAGATTGTAATCCTATGAATTGGGCTTAACCGGTACGGAATGTAGTGCGTGACTGTATTCCCTTAATATTAGTAAATTAGTTGAAAATTGAGGTTAAAGATATATTTGTTTGAAGCTCACGAAAAAGAGGGAGATGTGTTTCAACTCTCATGCCAGAAAGTTCGAGAATAATTTGGAAACGTAACCACTCCATAAGTAAACTCCATCTCGAATAATTTGTGTATTGAACTGAACAATTACGAATTTCCAGATAGTTCATTTATTCATTTGTTCAGCACAGCAATCATAATATTTGTAAATTGGTTGCGAATCTGTAGCCGCAACTAAATGTCCACAAAACAAAGTTCTTTTAATCTGGGGCCTGTCAAAAAGAGCTAGTTTTGCAGGAAGCTGAATTTTGGTGCTAGTTACAACTGTTGCATGTAACCTGGGGATAACATATATAATTATGTTATGGTCTCCTGAAATATTTTTGTTGTCTGAGAAAGCTTAAAAAGTAATAAAACTTGAAAGCACAAGCGTCAAAAACTATAAATTGACGCTTTAAGATCAAAATATAATAGTACCACGGTAACCGCATACAAAATATTAGGTACATTTAAATATTTACACAATCAAAATGTCTAACGGAAGGGGCTTCCAGCAAGTTTGAACACAGACATTGCCATATAGTACCTCCTTTATTCAAGATTGCTAAATATTTGGAGAAGATGCAAGAAAAGATTGATGATGTCCAGATACAATTCAACTGAAGCAATGATATAATCATCATAATCAAACCGCTTTATTATATTATCAGTGTCATAAATGATGAAGCCACAGAATATAAGCACCGCAACGCCGGCTATTACTGTACTAAGTGTTTTCCCCAGAGGAAAGAAAATCTGCATGAAAGCAAGTAAATACTGTAAACATCGTCCTTTTGTGACCTAGCTTAAAGCACCCACGACAAATAATATCATACTTGCACTTGTTTAAACTTGCAAATAAAAAATTTATATTTTGAACACCAGGAACCTATTCAACTATCTTGGTGTTATTAAAAATGGCATGCAAAAAAATTCTAAGGGAAGTACTGGTCATTAAAACCAAGCTTTATGTACAAAATGGTTACCTGGATGATGCTGAATATGCACAGAACCAAGAGAGAAGCAAAGAGAAAAGGACCGAGGAAATTGAAATCATAGCCTTTCTTCGCAGCCCAAAATGTGTACAAAGTAAGTGCCAAAAATACCAATACTGTCACCCCGGCTGCTTGTAATACCAGCTTCCCTGTAATATCCATTAGTTTATTTTGTGCGTTAGAACCAAAACTGCTGGTAACATATATATGATCCTGCCGGATGAGAAATATCCTACATTCTGTCAGAACATAGTTCTCTTGTAAAAGAAAGAAATTATTATTAATTACTCTGACAACCAATTTACTTTTGACAGTTTTAGAGGATTGAAAAACATATTCCTTGTATTTTCATGCTAAGCACTTTATCAGGATGTACACAAATTTTAATTGGGTTCAATTTGAACATGTATTTTATGGTACATCACAGGTTATTTAAGAGTGATTGTTGATTTTTTAATCATCAATTAAGCAGCAATATATTTAACAAATATAAACAGATTTAGTATGTACTGTCGAAATACTATATGTAACTACCAACATGGTAGATTTCAGATTTCCATTAAACTTCAGGAATCAGGATGATTCTTGACATTATCATATTTATTTTCTTGTCAATAAATTCGAACTACAACAACAATATTTTTCTTAAGTCAAAGGAGATGAATAAACTAACCACTTGAATAGATGCAAACGATTCCAATACAAATACTGGAGCTGATAGTGAACAGCAGCAGGAGAAAAATATTTAAAGGGTGTTGATCCTTGAGGAAATACATTGCAAACAAAACTGCACAATTAAAACATGAGCACAAGAATTCAGTACCAACATTATGGAAATTTCTAATGTTTTGTGGATTTATGCAATCATTTTTCACAAAACAAAAACAAACATTTTATCATGAATTCTTTATATATTTAATTTAGATTCATTTATATTATGCATCTGGGCTTTCCTTAATTTTCCAATTTTTTTTTATCATTTTCTTCAGTCACCATATGCTTTTCACAATCCGTTTACATGATATTGTTATAAAAATTCTGCCATGTAGATCATGCCTAGAACGCAAGAAACGTCCCTGAAATTTTTTTGTCAAATTTCCATCAAGAATTATTGCATTCTTAGATTGACATGTTAAAGATAATCTTCAGCGATTATCATGCCATGTTTGAATTGTTATCAAATAACTCTGTTTCAGTTTATTTGTGATCATATTCTGAAGTATAACCACATGAATCAAATAGAGAATTCACAAGAAAACTCCCATAAAATCATCTAGTTTAAATTGCAACTTGATATAACAAAGGGCGCACTTACTAATGAATTCCAGGATACAAGCTCCAATCATAATACCTAGAGCTGCCTTTGTATTTGTATGAAAGAAATTCTGGATAGCGGGTACAAAATTAAACACCGCTGCAACGAAAACCGTGATGAGGAGTTGAAACGTCAGAATGCTATACACTTTGCGGATGAAGCCCCACCGCAGTTGCGGGTTCTCTATCATGTTCGGGTACAGCCTGCCACCTGTGCCCCTTTCAATGTCGCCGCCATAGTGGTTCGACTTGCCCATTTTTCCTAAGGCCGGGTCAAGTGAACACAGACGGTTCAGGAAGAAAATCCGGCTTTTGGTTTCGTCTAGAGAGAGAAAGTTTGTGCAAGGTGGCGGGGTGGTGGATATACAACCGAGCACGTAGAAAGAGAGGAAGAGAGAAAACTACGCGGGGTCTCTGTTCTGTCGTCAATGGAAATGATCTGTCTAGCTTTTTGTTTGAGTTGGATTTTTTCTTTCTATTTATGTTTAAGAAAAACGCGGGTTTTCTATTCGCATCGTTTTCCGTGTTGCGGTGCTAACTTCAGCCATCTAAATTAACAATAAATTAACGCTAGGATTGGAAAATTTTAAGTATCGCTCCTTCGAGGAAAACAATCTAAATATGCCCCTTAAAAACATTCTAGAATTCCGTAATACACAAACGATTTATGGACCTTTGATTGCATGCTATATACGATAAAAATTTCTACTATATTAAACCGGAACGTCCGATAGAAAGCAAAGACCAGATTCATAATAATGGGTTATGGTTGGACCATTGGACAATAACATGTTCTCAGAATAAAGCGCAATTTTTAGAAAGCTTCCAAACGAAATCAAAATAGTGTTGTTTTCAGCTGTTTTTACTGTTTCTTTGTTCTTAAGGAAAATTAAAAATAGCGCGATTCTCCATGTGAAATTGTACCTGACAAAAAATTCCCTGAAACTATTCCAAACAACATCTACAATTTCCGAAAGAACACTATTCTTCATCAAATTCAATCCCCCTACCATTCTAGATTACTATATCAAAAGCACTATTCTAATATTCTTTAGTGCTATTTTTATGCATCCAAAGTCCAACAAATCCTGTTGAAACTTCTAAATTCACAGCAGCAAATTAACATATTCATTCGCCACTAAATCAGACACTTCCATATAAAATAGTAGGATACCATTTTTCTCAGATATAATTGTACCGGATATGGAATAGCCAGTCTGTGGGGATCCAGAGATCAACATAAGTGGCACATGCGATCATACATAGTTGTGGCCATAAGCCATCACACATTATACAAAGGCTTCCCATGCACCGTTATAGAAAATCAACATTCCAGTCTTGTTTTGGCAAATTAAACCTATGAAATTATCAAAACGTCTGAAGTTTTGAGGCTTTGAGCCATTGGCTGTCCAATAGTAACTTATGATAAGTACAAGATACTTAGGCACATTTAATACAATCTCGGTTTGCAAATTACATATATAGCAGGCTTTGATGCAAACCCTCCACGATTTTCCTTCAATTCCAAATATTGTCTACAATTGGAGAACATAATCTCTATCTCCAATAATATTTCATACCAGCTTCAAGTAGTCAAATAATTAATAATCTCAGCTCAAGAGAGTAACCCATGATAAAGAACCTATTTACACAATCCTTTTTTTTTAAGAAAGATAAAGTAAGACATATTTCATTTTGTATAATAGCAAGCACCTTCAATGCAAACCCATCTTTCAATTCATGCAACGTTTTCAACTATCAGCTGCTCTTAGCAGTGTGAGAAGCTGAAGAAATAGATTTATGATGTCAAGATAGAGCGACACTGCAGCCCATATGTATTCATCATATGTGTGGCGCTTGATGAGGTTGTCAGTGTCATAAATTATGTAGCCAGAGAAAACTAGTGCACCGAGCCCACCATATATCATGACAGAGATCTTGCCCAGGGGAAATATCATCTGTATGAGCAAAGCACAACATTATATATCAGAAACATGCACATATGTCATACACAACCCACCTTATTGAGTTAATCGTACCCAACCTGATGCTGTGAAGAAATCATGAACCGAGTTTTGATCCATTTAACTGTGTTTTTCTTTTAGGATATAGATATATATTACAATTTAGCATGCCAGTGCCACAAACTATGCTTTTCTTGACCAAAACCAGACCCATGAGCCCATTTGGTCAGGTGCACATAAGCTGCCACAAAAGTAGGACTTGTTTGGTTTTGATCAGACGGCCCACAATAACTATGATAAATCAGCACCATCACTTTCTTGGCAACAGAAGTAGGGTCATGTAAACAAACTCATAAATTCCAAAACTATGCAATAGGTAACAAAAAGGATGTTACAGTCAGTCATTTTACCTGAATTAAGCCGAACACCAAAAGAACTATAACAGCAGAAAAAAGCATGGGGCCAAGGAAGTTAAAGTCCTGGCCTCTTTTAGCAGCCCAGAATGTGTAAAGTGTTAGGCCCACCACCACTGCTGTTGTCAGGATTGCTGCTTCTAGAATTATCTTACCTGCATTCATCAATTGAGAAAACCACAATATGAATCAGAATCAACAATAATACATTATGGTCAAGAAACTTAATAATTCAGATGAGGTTAAATTGTGCAGTTAAATGCATAGCTAAAAGTAACTTTCAATGATTTGTAGAAATGTGCATTGTTCGACTCTTTTTATATTATCATAATGGTAGACATTTTCCAGAATCAAACTTAGATTTCATTAATTTTTTTTCTTTATCTGGTATTGAGTTTAATTACTTTAGAAGTTAAACATGGTTTCATCAACTACATAGTCATAGAGCCTGCTAAGTTTACATGAGAATGCACAAAATAGTAATGGTCAACCATACAAACTGAAGCATACACGTAATTTATACTTGTTAAATATACTAAGCACATCATCACATCTATTCAACAATATAAATAAAGTTGACCAGGGAAATTCCAACAATTAAAATTTGGTGTTTCAACTTCATTTCCATTTTGACTCTGTCAAAGTCAATAACTCAACTTTACAATGAAAACAAGGCTCATTTAAACCACAATTCTCAGAAAACCAAAGAAAACTCCCAGTAATAACAACGAGGGTCGCGGGGCAAAAGATTTATAATTTCTAGCAATATATGCTATCATACTAAATTACTAATATTTAAATCATAATTCCAAACACAAGACATCCAACAATATCCGACTGGGTTAAATTCAACTGATCCTTAACAACTAAGTTGTTATGAGATTTTCCACTTTATTTAGCTATCTAACTTTAGCAGTTGAGAAAGTGATGGCAATGTTGCTTCCTTCCAAAAGAAAACTAAACTAACAATAGTAAATACAGAGTTATAGACTAACCGCTGGTGAAAGCACATGACATCCCCACGGCAAAACTGATGGAGACAGTAAAAAGTCCCAGTAGTATGAAATTAACAGGATGCTTCTGGTGGTAGTAGTACAAGGGGCACAATACTGCACAAATGACATTTAAGATACAATAACAAGCGTAAGGAATTAACAGGTTCTTTATCACAATTTGAATTCATTAACCTCGAGTTCCAATTCAAGAATACACCCTATGGAAGAATCGAAAATTAGGGGTTTTATTTTTTAATTTCTGCTCAATTTTGGTTAATTAGGCACTCGTTGATAATACTAATACCCAAATATTTGCACATCACTTGATATCCACAAACCAGACTGTAACCACCAATATTCCTCAAAGTGAAGTTCAACCAAAAATATCACTAAAACTAATGATCAGAATTAGCCTAAGTCCTTCCTAAGTAGTACCAAAAGGAAGGAAATTACCAATCTTTTCATAAACCAGGAAAAATCAGTAAATTCCAATAAACTCCCTTACTAATTCGAGACAACCAAACCCAATTCCAATTCTAACTAGTCCAATTAAAGACATAACATATGGTTAACCAAAAAAAATAAAAAAAAAAGGAGAAGGACAGAACTGAGGAAGGGAAGAATGAGGAGAACAATATAAAGAGCAAGGCCGCCGTTGGAGGAAACGAAGAAGTGGGAGATGGGTCTGACCGTGACCACAAGGGCAGCGACAGCGGCGGTCAGCGCCAATTGGACGGTCAAGATGGCGTAGATCTTGCGGATGAAGGCCCAGCGTAACTCGGGACTCTCCACCATGCCCGGGTACAACGCCCCGGGCTGCCCGGACTCTATGTCCGTCTCCTTCTCCATTCGGTGGAACCCAAACATGGTTATTGATTGGTTGGGGTGCGAGAGAAGACCGGAGAGACCGAGAGAGAGAGAGATCAGAGATCGGAACTGATTGGAATTCACATCCTCTGCTGACCTTTCAAGGTCGGCAGGGTGCTGACCTTGAATCAGAACCGTCCGATCAATGATGGGTGCCCCGTGAATAATACCAGATTGATAGGCCCGAAAAAAATTTAACCGTTGAGATTAGATCTGACGGCTCGAATCAAGAGTCGGCAGCCTGCTGACCTGAAAAGGTCAGCAGAGGATACGGTTCCCTGATTGATTGAAAGGGAAAGTGCCGAAAGATGGAACTTCCAAAGAGAGAGAGAGAATTTAAAATTGGGCCGAGATAAATTTTTCTCGCACAATCTTTTCTTTTATTTGGGTTGGGCTTTTGTTAATTGTATTGGATTAATGAGGATCAGAAACAGTCAAACAGCTTTCAGTTATGACTTATGATGCTAATAGTTTGTTCCTTGATAAATGATAGATGTGACTAGCAGCCGGATCCTCTGGACGCTTTAAGCCAGTGGATGTCTTTTGATCGGATTCGTCCGATTTGATCTCAACAATTATTTTTTTTCAGGTCTTTCAATCTGATATTAATCACGAGGCATTCATTATTGATCGGACAAACTGTTAAAAAAACGTCCACTGGACTGTAGTCCAGAGGATCTCGTTTTGATGTGACTAGGTGATGCACGAATGATAGAGAAAGATTGAAGGAATAACACGAACAAGAGAGATTTTTGATTGAGATCACACAAATTTTCAGTTTTTAATAAAAATGGCTGCCGCCCGATAAAACAAATCAAATTCTTTTTTTTTTTGTTTCTTTGCGCCTCCTTTTTATCTTGTTTCCATTACAAGCAATATTAGGTAAACTTTTTTTATGGAAATAATTAACCTAATTATGGTGCATAAGTAAAGATACAAGGTCCGAAGCTCGTGGTCCATATTAATTGCATCATTCTCCCCCCCTAAGAAAAGGTTCGTCATCCAATCTGCCACTTCATCCTTTGCTTTAGATGATGCATCACTCGAATCGAATCGGAAGACTAGAATCGAGTGGTGTAATCCGCAAAAAATTAATCTCGCAAATAGCTCTGCTATTTGAACAAATACAATATTAAACTAAGTATTACAACTGTTCAAAAATGTGAAATACCTCGCATTTGTTAACATGGGGCTCGGTTGCAAGAATGGATCGCTATATTCAGAACTCACGATCTTAATATGAGTTAAATGCGAAGTTTCCAACTAAAACAAAGCACTTATTGTTACCAAAGAACTACTCTCAAATGTTGAACTCTTTGCAAGGGCAATATGACAGATTGGAGTTAGCGATAAATCATCAACTATTTCTTCATCAAAGATTGCAAGACTGTCAAAAGACACCATACTTATTTCAGTTTCACTTTTCTCAATAAATACATCACCATCATCGTCGTCAGGATACTCATCAAAGATCGGTGGTGAATCAAATGATACACTTTCATTCACAACACATTCAGAAAAGTCAGTGAAGCTCAATGAATCGTACCTCGTTCGGCGATCTCGACTCACACGAGTGTTACTTGTGGAATAATCGTGCCTCGATCGGCGATCTCGATTCCCACATGATATGCTTCTCGAAGGACCATGCCTCATTCGGTGGTCTTGGTTTCGATTAGCCTTCAATTCTACCACAACTCCATGAGTGAAGTTGGTGCATGCTTCAGAAGAGTTGAGGGTTTCTGACTCCTCTCCTTCTTCTTCGTTTGTAGAGCCCATCCCTGCCTCTGCGAGTTGGTGCTCTAATTCTCGGATCCGTCTCTCCATCGCAGCAATCTCTAGATCTCGCTGGTCTCGGCAGTGCAGCTCTTCTTCTTCAGGATCAACTCCACGATCCAGACCTCCTCGGCCACAACCTCTACCATGACCACGATTCACATCTATCATCCCGGGCTCTGATACCAAATGATGCACGAATGATAGAGAAAGATTGATAGAATAGCACGAACAACAGAGATTTTGGTTGAGGATCACACAGATTCTCAGAAAAAATGGCTACTGCCGATATCAAAATTCAATAATCAATTCTATCTTTTTTTTTTACATTTCCGCCTCCGCTTTTAACCTAGGCAATTAAGCAATATTAGGTAAACTTTTTTTATGGAAATAATTAACCTAATTATGGTGCATAAGTAAAGATACAAGGCCCGAAGCCCGCTAGTCCATATTAATTGCATCACTAGGGTTCTCCAAAATGACACGAAACGATTGTGTTGACACGACACAACATGCGTGTTGGTACGGCATGACATGTGTGTTGAAACGACACAATATGAGTACGGATCGTGTTATCGTGTCGTGTTGAGAATCTTAAAAAATTAATACGATTCAACACGCAACACGATACCAACATGAACTAACATGACACGACAACACAGTTAATTTTTAATATATAAAAAATAGCATCATAGTTAAAACCATAAATACTTCATACTTTAAACTTTTTTAAACAATTATTTAAATTATTTTTATATATCAGTGCTCAGTTTATAACCGTAGTTCTTTTTAACTGTATTTTAAAATTTCTTTTAATATTTTATGTTTTTAAAATATGTTCAAACAATAAAAAGATGTGTTAGAAAAATATAAAATTATCAATTATTATGTTAAAAAAATATCGAAAATTTTGTTGTGATATATATACTGAATTTGTAAAATAGTTAAATAAACTGCAATATTATTTTTTCTCCAGTTTAATATTTTAATAATTTTTAATAAATTTTTATAAAAAGTAAATAAAAATTTCTGACACAATTTGACACGATTAACACACAATTGTGTCGTGTCAAAATGTGTGTCGTGTTACCTCTTCTCACCAGTTAGCACAACACGACACGACATGATTAAAAAAGTAGTTCGTGTCAACACGGCACGACACGAGGGTCTAACACGATCGTGTTTGACATGACACGACACACACGATTGGAGAACACTAGATGGGACAAAGGAAATTATTATTTGCCATCTTTCCAGGTTCCGCGCCATCGCGTTTGTATTTTTTTATTTTATTTATTTATATGTCCAATTTCTTTTGTATGTGTGTTCACATTTCTATTATGAGTTAGATTTTATTTTTTGTATTACTGTTCAGATTTTTATACACATATTCAACTTATTTGTTTGTATGTGTTCAATTTGATTATTTAAATGTTCATTTTGCCTATTTTATATGTTTACTTTGTTCAAGCGATGACAAACGCCGACAAAATTGCAGAGTGTAGTTATCATTTATGTGTAACAAATTCCCAGTACATAAAGTGTTTACTTGCTGTATATATTTGTTTTCTCTTTATTCAATACCTCTCCTCCTCTTTATCTTTTCTATTCTAAAGAAAGAGATTGAATTAAAGGAAAGGATAAAGAAAATGAAGGACCATTCAAGTCTGCTCTCGCTGAAAGCAAGGAATAGTAGCCGTTTTTACATTGATCACATCTATTGCATCATGGTAACATTCGTACTTTAATTTGCCTGCACCAGATTAATAACCAAAAAAATATTGAGAATTTAATCTAATACATGGTTATAAATCTTTATGGTTAATAAATCAAACCTTTTATTATCAGTATTATTATTCATAAAATATACGAGAAACATTGGTATTTCTTTTTTTTTAATTGAACTGTAAACGTTGTCTCTATTGTGGCTTTACAGTGGAACAAATTGAAAAGAGGCTCGTCGACATGCATTTTTAAATGAGATAGTTTTCTAACTTTGTGTCGGATTTTTTTTTTTTTTTTTAAAAAAATGGAGGTGATTATAGGAGTTTTGCACTGCTGGTTTGTTACCGGATACGAGGCTTTGCATGTACTTTGCAACCTATAAGGTTGAAGTATCTTAATTAATAATTCCAAACACGTTTGTTTAGTTTTTACTGTAGTTTCGTTTACTATAGGGACTTCCATTTTTTTCCATTATAGAAAGTAACTGTATATTATTATTGTAAACGATCAACTATAATTTTTCCTTTTTTTTCTTTTCCCTTTTTTAAAGAAAAGGATGTGTTTAATTCTTCCAACTTCAAGTTTGTATAAAGCATCTTCTAGCTGAGGTTTTTTTGGGGTCCCCCATTCAAAGAATGTATGTTACTTAAGCAAAGTTTGATTTCCAATGTTACATATTAAACTTAATTTTGACTTAATTAGTAAAAAGGAAACTATAATTATAAAAAATTTCTGTCATGAATGAGTTCTTTAATAAGGGATGGTCTTTAAACCATTCATTCAAAGTAATGAATGGCTGTGATTGATTAGGACTCATGTGAGCTTTAAAACTTTCATTCATAAAAGAATTTTTTCCTAATTATAAATAATGTGTTTTGGATTTTGATCGAAGGCAAAACATAGCTCAAAATAAACCTCGAGTCCACCGATCTAATCATTTGCGGTACAACTTGAGAGTAAAATTCACAGGGACGGTACAATTGATTACTAGATTTTACCTTCTCACAAAAGCTAGACAATTAACTTTTGGTGTTTTGTTATTTAAGAAGACAATTAACTAAATGCAATAATGTAACATGTTTTTGGAACATGTCTAGAGATATCCAATTAGCTTACATTGTTTAGAAACTATGTCATACAACTTAGTTGGTCATCTTTCGATTTCTACCCTATCTCGTGATAATCTTGTTAATTAACCTTTTAGATCAAATATTAAGACCCTAACTTAGACGTGCACATTGATATAATGTATTGAGTCATAATTAATTTACGTGTAGAGTCCGATCAAAATATGTATATAAATAAGATATATCAGTTTTCTCTAAAAAAAATCAAAGATATAGGCTAATAATCTATGTTATATTGGAAAGTGCAAGTCATTCAGATATAATTATAAGTTATAACTATATTAAATGTGTTTGATAGTTGAGTAATCATATTATGAATCCATCTATAGGAAATAATGTCAAGAGATAAACAGAAAGTGTGCAAGAAAAGAAAATATATTAAGAATTTATTTTCCAAATATTTTAATTATATCATACGCTGTAGCGCAGTACTACATATACCCCAGCCTACATATACCCCAGCATCTTACTAAAAGGAACATTTCGTGACTATCAATCTCCAAACTTTCAATGGTAGTGCGTGGTTTAATGGTTTCCTTATAAAAGGGAATTTAATCTCTTCTTCTAGTCTCTACTCTCTACATGTCAAGAGAGGCCAAAGACAGCCCTGAGCCAAAATAAGAAAACCAGGAGATCAGGGAGTAATTAATATATATAAGAATGGATGAAGGCAACGTCACACCACAAACTTCGCAAGAATCCTTGTTACAAGCAGCCATGCGTCGTGAATGGAAGTGGGTGCTTAACGTCTACAAGAACCTCAAGGATGTCCGAAGCCAGACGATTACACCTGCCAATGACACCATGCTTCATGTCGCAGTGTCTGCTGCCCCAATAAATATAGTTTTGAAGCTCCTTGAAACAGTTAAAAACAGTTCAGGTACTAGTATTCATCACAGCAATAAGTTGTGCATGCTACGTACTCAGCCTACTCTATACAGTACTTTTATTTTAATAAGTAGATTCTTTGTAAGAACTTCTATTTTATTTTTAGCGACACACACGTACACACACACAAACTTCAGCACAAACATTTATTTGCATTTATTTACATTTAATTGACACTAATTACATTCCTCAAAATATTTATGAAAAATATTTTACTTCTTTTACAATATTGAAGTTCAATATGATTCATTAAGTCAGCTAAATTGTTCGATTTATTTATGAGCATTTGACGCAATTATTACAGAACAGGAGATCAAAATTATTTTGGGTTCAAAAAACAAATATGGGGATACCCCACTTCATCTGGCAGCAGCCTTAGGCATGGACAAGATTTGCATGGAGATATCATCTATGCGGCCAGAAATGGTAGTTGACGCACGAAATAGTCTTAATGAAACCCCGCTCTTGACGGCAGTGCGTCACGGAAAGAAGGAAGCCTTTTTTGTGCTAGAGCATGCCATTCATAAGCACCATAAACTGACAAATGATATAAACTGCTTGAATGAGAGAGACATTACTCATTCTCGGGGATTTGATGGTAACCATATCATTCACTACGCCATCAAAGGAGAACATTTTGGTATATATGTGCATTCAGCCAAAATAATAATAATAATTATTATTATAATAAATATTGTTATTATTTAAATTAAAAGGATGTAATATAACTATTATTTTTTTTATTTTAGATTTGGCATATGAGATCATTCACCTTTATCCAAAGTTAGTGAACGCTTGCAATTTAAATGGAGAATCTGCACTTCACATTCTGGCTAGCATGCCCTCTGTTTTTGAAAGTGGAAAATCCTTTGGCCTTATTGACGAATTTATATACAAATGTACTCTGTCGTTTCTTCCGCAAGCCCCCTCTTGCATGCAATAATTCGACCTTTAGTACCAATAGGTTCATGATCTTAATTTGACTATATATAGAATATTTTCTGAATGCAGGTCAAGATACTAAGCCACTGGAGTCGAAGTTCTGTCACAAAGATAATATACAACATGACAATCAACTTGGAATTCTCAAAGATGAAAATGAAGCTCTGCCGTCGACATGCAAAGTCTGCGTCGACCTATGTCATTTGATTATTGCAACATGTCAAACTGTCGGTAAGAGAAACAAATATAATCAAAATAAGCTCAAACTGTTTAAAGAGATCATTCCCAATTTTCTACTAAACTACGATATTTGCTACTGCAGCCTCTACGTTAAAAACTGGAATATGCAAGACTTGCTACGCTGACGACGAAGAAAACCAATGTAAAATAACATACAGACTACTCTGTTGCAATTATACCAATCAATGCTTTTACTCTTAAGAATTTATATAATTACTCTTAACAACATTCTCAAGGTTACATAATTAATGATACAAATTAATAATAATAATAATAATAATAATAATAATAATAATAATAATAATAATTACCAACATCTATATAATAATAATAAATCACTCAAAAAAAAGTAAGAAACAATTCCCATAATATTAATTAATTGTATAAAGGGCCCCATAAAAGTTCAAAGAAAAAATTTTACCATCTTTTATCTTGCAGTAGGTCAGGAAGGGATCCGTCACCCATGTTTACTATATCCAATCATGACAACAATTCCATTCTTTAAATACTTTTAAATCTAATTTTGAATTAGTAATTGAAACAGTAATTCACATCGAAAAACTCTTAAATTTTGAGACATGATATAAAATGAAAAAAAAATGATGTTCTAATTACTAAACTCAATATTTTTTCTAATTTTTGTCATGCATACATTATATTATATTAGAAATAGAACATGATTATAGTTTACATTTCTTATGTGGACTAATCAATTTTGAATATATAAAAATAGGAAAAGAATAGTTTCCACAGGAAAAGAAATATTGACCGTTAATCATTCTCTTCTTAATTTTAGTTTTGAATGATATATTGATTGATGGTATACTTTTTGAAATGAAATCTTAGATAAGTGTGCCCCGTTTGTAAATAAGCATGGAAATCATCGTAAATTTCTTTTGTTGGGTTAATTAAGCATTAATTTTTGTAGTATGACATGCTAATTCTTAAAAGCTTAAAATGGATTTAGAAGCATTGAAATAATAATTCGGAATTAAATGTTATATAGGAATTATTATAACATAATGAAGATTAACAGAATGTTATGTTCATTATTATTTACTTTACTTATGTCCTTTTTATATAATTGCATAAAAGCTGGACCCCAAAAGGAAGATGAATCTATATCGAGAGAAAATCAGCAGGAACAGACAAGAAGGATCCCCCGTAACTATGACGTGGCATTTTTCTTTTTCAAGGGATTAGGTTCCAAGTTTATTGTTCAGGTCCTTGGATTAGGTACATGCACGTTTACTTAATTTCTTCCAGACACTTAAAATTCTCACCAATTAACTTCTGAAATTGCCCGTACCGTATCCTGATCGAAAAAGTTATTCTTTTAGAAAATAATAAAGCACCTTGCATCAACTATGGTAATAAGATTGAGTAGTTTTTCTTCATGGATTGTAAACGACAAAGTGACTAAACTCAATAGACAATTCAATTTTAATTTGTACATTAAGTGACTGATCTTTTTGTTCAATTCTTATTAATTTATAGGATTGCAATATTTGTCCCAAAAATAAATTAAACATTTTGGTGATGAAAGTCAACAGTAAGTGCTACTGATTTTGAATTCAATTTAACAAAAAAAAAAAAAAAAACCAAGCATTTACCCAAAGAAAATTAATAAATGAAAAAAACTATAAACATAATTAATACCCTCGATCTGACATTTCACTGACCTGTGATCATGAACCTCGTTTCGTTTTAAAGTATTAGGATTTGGGAGAGTGCAAGAAAGTGCAAAACTGAAACAGAAGCACAGAGAAGCACGGGAAATTATGGAGAAGCTGGTAGAAAAAACAACGTTCACTGTGTATGACGACGGTGGCAGAGGTGGAACAAAACCAACTGACACTTCAGGCTTGGAAACCCTGGTGGGACCACATTCAGAGCTCCCTCCAGAGCTAAAAAATAATTATTCAGGCTTGCAAGGAAAGCAAACGAATTCAACAAGTATAGGTATGCTCATTTGTGAATTATTTTCTCTACTGATATTTTTGTATGCTTGTATTATCAATGTTTGAATGCCGTATGGGAATCGACACTAGTCAGCAACTGGAATCTGATATTTTCCGATATTTTCAGGTATTTTTCATCTTTTTAGCAACAGCCATATTGGCCACGTGTCTCCGGTTTCTGGTTTCACCTGGTATACAAGCCAGTGAAAGAACAGTGTACATCAGTATGACAGTGAAACAACAGAAACTAGTTTACTTAAGTTAACATCAATTACAGTAATATATAGCATCTTATGTATATGCATTTAATTGAGAGAGGAGTACCTTCTTCTTGGATAAAAAAGTAAGGTTGAGTCAGACAATATGTTTTACACAACCAAGAAGATAAGCAAAATAATGAAATACGTTCGTACGATGTGGTTTAATGTTCATTCTAGGCAATATATCGAAGTATCCCCGACAATGACATGGTTACCAAAATCTTCTCCATTTTATAAAAGATGTGTTAGATTACAAATTTGTTCGCAGGTTCAGAAAACCAGGGGCGGATATACATTCATCAAATGGGGGTCAATTGAACCCCATTTTATTTCAAAAAAGGTCACTATACATGAAAACTTATATTTATTATAAAATAAATCATACGTTCGAACTCCATAAATACATAAATAAGAAATTAGAATTTATACTATATTTTTTTAACCCCATCTAGTATTGAAACCCATTTGGTTCATGGTTTTATACTTTTATTGCCATGAAGTATAAAACCATGGTTTTATACTTTTATTGCCATGGTTTTTTACTTATGTAAAATTAGCAATTTTCCAATTCTCAATAAAAATGCATTAAAGTAGACAAAATAATTTCCAATTGTCCCAAGCTTTTACTTTTAGGAAGCATGCCATATTTTTGTTACTTAAATTTGTGCACTAAAAACGTAAAATTTGAAATCATAGCATGCTTCTATTTGATAAAGAAACACAAGAAATGACTAAGAATGCAATACCTTTTTTGTTGATGGTTAAAATGTGGGTCATCAAAATTATTTAATTCTTATATGTTTCATTGCAACGACTATATTATGATAGCTATGATTTAGATTAATTAAAAACTAAATTTGAAGAAAATTCTAACATGGCATGTATAGATTTTCTTTTATAACATAAAATTGTTATGATATTATATACTTTAATTATTTCAAGCGCGAAGTTAAGTTTTTTATTAATAGGATATGAATATCAGAAATATAATAAAGTAGAATTATGAAGTATTCTTTACTAACGGAAAAATACATGTTAAGTGAAATTTGTTATATTTTAACTTCTAATTTTTTCCAGTATTTGCTTAAAATTATTTATATAATTTGAATCATTATAAATAAATAAAAATTACTAATATTATGAATTTGTTGAACTCCATTGCATTTTTTTTTTTTTTGGCTCCGCTACTGCAGAAAACTCCATATATATGGCTGCAAAAAGGGGAATAAAGGAGATGGTTGAAAAACTTCTTGACAAGTTTCCAATGGTTGAGGATTGGAAACATATTCTTTGCTTGGCAGTGGAGCACCGCCAGATCAACGTGTACAAGTTCATGCTTCAGTTTCCAACAATGAAAGAGAATGTATTTGGAAAAGTCGACGAAAAGGGTAATAGTGTTTTACATTTGGCTGCGGAATTTAATCATCCTCACACCAACATGCGAGCTGCAGCATCACAGATGCAACGGGAAATCAAGTGGTACAAGGTTCTGATTCTCCTTAACTCATTTTTTTTTTTCTTAATTTAATTGCTAGCGGCTGCCAATATTGCATTAGAATATCATAAAACGATAATTACATCCATTTGCAAGAAATAACTACACACCTCAAACAAAATCAACATTTTGTTGCTTTTCTCTCTCTTTCCGAAAGCTTGACAGAGGCTCAAGTGATTAACCTACTTTCAAAGCTGGGTGTGTTTGGATTGGATCGCTTGAGAATAAACGTAAAATTAGTTATTTTGATTTTAAAATTTTATTGAATTATTAAAATAATAAATTCATTTAGATCAAGAGTGTTATTTCTAAATGATTTTAGATTCAAAATAAATTGTGCTAGATTTTTTTAAATTAGATTTCTTTTAACTCAGATTAAATGTTTATCTTGAGTAACTTCTGAAGGGTTTTCACCTATTAGCGAGATGATTTGTTAAGGAATTCACACAAGAATGTATATGAAAAAGAAACATATTTTGAGAAAATCTAAAGAAACAACCACCTTCAGGACGGGCTGAGCTCTCGAGAGGTCGGATCAAAGAGTCTAGAGAGTTCCTTGGAAGGGCCTAATTTTGAAAAATGAGCCCGTCCATTCTCAACCTTGGCTTTAATTTCTAGGCCCTCCGGACTTTCACAGAGGTGGGGTCAGAAGGACCCAAAAGGACATAAAAGGACTTAAAAGTACTGTTACTTTTCTGAAAAAAAATATTAAACTATATTTAAAATTTTAAAAGTTTTTATTTGTAAAAAAAAAGAAATGAAAACTTCTTCCTTTTTGTACATTATATATACCAGACAAAGAAATTACTGAAATAATTCACAAGTTTCGAATTGATTAACTAATTTTCCAGTTTATTTTATTCAGTATAGGTCTAATTAATGCACCGCAAAAAATGTACTAACAGAACAAAATAATTAATGAAACTTTTTTCTACACACTTTATGTTATTAAAAAGGCAGGGCATAAATATTGAGAATTTTTTGGTTTATGTTACTAACTTTTTTTCTTTATTTTTGGCAACTGTTGTAGCTAAATTAAACAGAAAAGGAGCAATACTAACTGAACCCATTAACGCTTATGAAAAAATGATCTTAACATAAAATATTTATTTTTACGATGGCAGTAATTGGAGAACGGCCACCGGCAAAAGGATATGTGAAAATTATACAAATTTAAATGTAAAGTTACAGATCGTCTAAATCTCTCAAAAAAGTTAAGCGAGTAATTAGAGATCGATCATAGAAAGCATAGAAAGCGTCGACAAAATAAAACCCAAGGGTCCAAAGATCAACTGCTACCCCTTCTAACCTTTCATCTGTAGACGACCAACCAGCTTCTAACCTGCATTTCGATATCCAAAAGGTCAGAATGAAGGTTCCAGGTTTGATCGGAGAAGATGATATTGCAGCGGTGATTCCAAATCATCCAGCAGGTGGCACTCTCCAAACTGAACTCCACTAGCTTCTAGTGTTACCGCGCGGTAGAGCGAATCTATTATTCAGCCATAACGAAATAGGTTCTGTGGTAGTGCAAATGATGGAAAGGGGCAATCTAGAAGGAGATGTCGAGTAGACAGAGTAGTCTCTTCAGTTTGGTGGTGCCCGCATTTTCTTGAGTACGACTTGTGACATTAGGAAAAAACCCCTGAGTTCTTGAGTAGTTGGTACTTCGTATGCTGTGTATGCTGTGGCAGCGGAATTGGCCATGTTATGTCCACCTTCAGGTCCAGTCGACAGACTGCGCATCAACCGGTGCTAGTAGAAACATTTAGCAGCTGGTTTTGCAAATGAAGGATATCCTTGAGTGGGGGAGACACCACATTGGACCACTCTGATCACGAGTGCGTACATTTCTTAGAGTGACTCAATCAAGCACGACCAATCTGAGCTTTGAACTCCCAGCTAGGTCCATTTGAACCATCCAAGATTCAAGATCCAGTGGTCACTATACTTGAACTCACTAGGTCAATCTTCAATTGAGATTCTAACTTAGATTTTTTTTTTTCTAAGTTTAATCTCTCTAGGTCCAGTCTTAATTCCTTAAGGATTAAAAGGTTGAGTCGACTATTTGCGTCAGCTAGTTTTTATCAAAAAATTCGACCAACCTAGCCCAAATCCGGACATCGGACTGGACCAGAATTAGCTAGCTATTTCACTATTTTTTTTTTAAGAAAAATAGGGGTCAGCTATTTCACTATTTAATTTAATTTAAACAATCCAGAAGTCAGATAGAGATGAAAAAATATACATAAATACTCTGTAATTTACGAGAAACATTTTCATATTGAGACATCCCGTTAAGTTTAATTGGTTTTTAATTTATTTTCTTTAATATCTTGATCATATAATTCATGATCTAATATAATCTAATTTATATAGTCATAATTTGGCTCAGATGGTTTTGGACCTGGGTACCGTTCTAATTACAGTCAGTAATGTTATAAAATATTTTATATTATTTGGAAATTATAGAACAAACAAAATAATTAAATTTAGGAAAAAAATCCGGACCGAACCAACCCAACTAGGTTAGCTAAGGTGAGTTTTGTGCGGGTTTGGACCAAGACAAAAAATCCGGACTTAACCCGGCCGTGATATCCATTGGACCGATTAGCCTGGATATCCTCAACCCATATACCTGTCTGAATTGAGCCATACCATGGGACCAAATCATTTGGTAAACACTAGGTCAGCAAGGATTGGCCAAAGCTAGGCCACTTAAATCACGAGGGTCGGGAGGAAGGACGTGGATGAGGGGAAGTAGAAATGGTAGACGTTGATTGCTTGATTGCGAAAAGCCATTCCCAAACAGTTATTTATATTTACATTTCCTATATTATACCTGCAGTATGTGGCTGCTTCACTGGACCGAGAGATACTGGCCACAATCAACTTGGATGGAAAGACAGCTGAAGAGGTGTTCACCATGACACATGACACCCAATTCAAGGAATGTCGGGAGTGGCTCAATGATGCAGCAAATTCATTCTCTGTGGTGATTGCCCTTATAGTTACTGTTGCCTACACGGCATTTTCGGCAGTACCAGGTGGTTTCGACGGCAATTCTGGCTTGCCAATTTTTCAAAGCTATCCACAATTTCAAGTGTTCACACAAGCATCTCTGATTGCATTGTGCTTTTCTGTAGCTGCACTCATCACCTTCCTGGGTATTATTATCAGACCTTGCGAGATCTGGGACTTTGAAAAAGTCATCCCACTTAAACTCATCTTTGGGTTTACCTGTTCCATTATTTCTATTGTCGCCATGATTGTATCCTTTTGCGCTGGTCATACCTTAACAGTTGACGGGTCGCTCCTCACCAGTGCATATGTGTTATATGGAGTTTTGTGCATCCCAGTGTTCTTATCATTAAAGTGGTTGTCTAATTTGTATACATCTCTCTTGGTGACAACCTTCTCCGAAGTACCTTCGTTCCGTTAGACAGATATTTGCCACCAAAAGCTGCTTTGATATTTACGAATAAATTTTAACGGAGGAGAAATTTGCTTCTGCTGAAACATGTGTAGTTCTGGTTCAAAGCCTATGCATACATATTTCAATCTAATGTTTTGTTACTTAAAATTTATATTGTAAAATATATTGCGTAAGAAATGCTATAGGAACCTTGAATTTATGTATTTATATATGTCACAACTCACAACAATATAATGTTTGTTTCTCTGTGTGTCGCTAATCTTTCCTTGGATTCACTTTAAAAATACTTCTGTCTCTATCATCTTTCATATTTTGATGGAATATTGCGTTACCTTGAATGTTTCTCTGCCACACTATCTTGATATTAATTTTTTCGTGTTCAAAGTCCAAAATTTTTTCCTTATGCCGCTGATAATTTTAATTTAGAATTCGAATAAAATTTTCAAATTTCGGAATTTTAGATATTTGTAATTTCAATTTCGAATTTTTAGAATTCTTATCCGATTTCAAATTTTATAAAATTTCAAAATTAAAAAATTTTCACTTGTTTAAAAATTTTAAAATTTGACAAAAAGAGAGGTATTTTTGTCAATATGAATAATTAGATAGATATTGAGATGGTAGTTTTGATATTTCAAAGTTTTGGAGTGGTATATATGAATCTGATTTCCCTAAAAATTAACCTATATATTTTTGCATTAAAATAACTTTTATTTTATTTTTAAATTTAGATATTTTCTAATTCTTTTTTCTATTCACGTACCACTTCATGCATCACGAGGATGGAAATTTTGAAAAAGGGATGGGATCGTGAATCATATAAAGGAAACACGTGATGAAATAATGCGGGTCATGTGTGTGACGAGGAAATAATAACATAAGGTTTGAGTGCCAAAAATTAGAAGTTGTTTTTGCTCAAAAAAAAAAAAAAAAAAATTAGAAGTTGCTGTCGTAGTACTACAGTAAGAGTAAGGTTCTCCTATTGATTCGAAGCAATTTGAGGTCTGCGGGTTGAGTTATAAGTAGTTAAGGAGGGAGAATAAATTGGACAGATCAGAGATAGAGGATAGAGTGTTGGGGGTGAGGTAGGCTTTTCGTCCCATAATCTTTTAAATGTTCTTTCGGTCGGGTTCCTGTTTATAGTATTCATCAATGAGGTTCAAAGAAAAATAATTTTCAGTTTTGATTCTAATAGTTTAAAATTCCTGCATGTTGCAAATTTCCAGCACATACTTGTCCGTCCTGTCAAGTATTCAACAGTGAGGATTGCATGACGGTAAAAAAATGTTGGATGTATTTTTTTTAATAAAAAGGCAGTTTTCAGATTTATTGTTTAAATTTTACGAACTTCTGTGGAGTACTACATCAGATTTCAATTCTGGTCGAATGCCTCCTATTCGAAACACCAACTTGTTTTACGACCTGTTGTTGTATATTCAACCTATTTGACCTGAGCAATGAATAACAGTTATGTAGAGTAAAATGTAGAGTTTTCTTTCAACAGTTATGTCTTATAGTTTCGTAGTTACATTTGTTTAAAGTAAAATGTAGAGTTTTCTTTCAACAGTTATGTCTTATAGTTTACAAAATGTTGATCAGCATTATAGTGTCTTACCAGACACTATAATTGGCATCTCTGAAAGCAGGGTCTCACTTTTTTTTTTCTTTTCTTTTTCTTTTCTAAAAGAAGGAAGTTAATTAAAGAAAAAAGGACAAAGGAAATGAAGGATCAATCAAGTATGATCTCGCTTCAAGCAAGGAATAAAAGCAAGTATAGTCCTCTTTTGCACGACAATCCGTTGGATAATTTAAATTGATCGCATTTATTGCATGATGGTAAAAAGTAGAACAATAAATAAACTAATTACGGGAAAAGTTTGAAATTTCCCTAGCAGATTATGTTGTCTCTACTATGTACTGAAACAAATGAAAAGATGATTGTCTCTGCTTTTTTTTTTTTTTTTTTAGCCTCTGGCTAATTCTGTAACTTTATATTTTAATAAAAAGATGGGGACTAGATCTCCATTTTTTCCTCAAAAAAGAAATGAAAAGATGATTGTGGACATTTATTTTGTGTCGAAGTTTATAGCTAGCTAGTGTTACTGGGTACCACCGGGCTCTTTACTTGCAGACCTACGTGTTTAAACTTTAAACCATGAATATAAATTAATGTGAGTAAAAAAAAAGGAAATTATGTTAAAAGTTTATTTCCAAAATTTTTATATCCTACACTTTACGCATTCGATCTTTCCAAGCCTTACAGCTTTCTCTTTTCCTTAGAATAAAGTGACAAACCGATACTAGAAATTCCCTATTTAAACGAGCACTTCATGGCATTCAATATCTCACATCTACGAACTCAACATGGTAGTATCTTCCTTATAAAAGGCAGTTTAATTTATTTTTTTTTCCTAGTCTCTACCTGTCAAGTGAAGCCACACAAAATTAAACTTTGATAAGAAATCAGGAAAGGGGGCAATCAGAATGGCCTCGTACCCTGGTCAATCCCCTCAAAACATCCAAGAAATGCTGACACAGACAATATCAAGTGAAGACGACATTCGTACAGCAACACAACAACCTTTAGATGACTCCTTGCACAGACAGCTGAGAAAGGAGCTCTTTAAAGCGGCCATGAAGCGTGAATGGAAGACGCTGCTTGACCTCTACCAGGACAAGAAAGTCCAGAACGAGAAGATTACACGTGCCAAGGACACCGTGCTTCATGTCGCATTGTCTGGTGCCCCTGTTAATATTGTTCTAAAGCTCCTTGAGAAAGTTCATGCAAATAACAGCCCAGGTATTTCTACCAACCACAGCCTTAATCGCTAACTGTACAATACTTATGTTTGGGATAGTTATGTTAGCGTATCCAGTTTGACAGGATACAGACAGAAAATATTTTCAACTCAAAAATTTGTTGGTGCTCATTTTTTTTGTTCCATTTTGTTTCCATACTATGTCTGAAAATCTACACAATCTAAGTCAAAACTTTATTGAAAATAAACGACCACTGATCTTAACTTGCTTCTTTGTAGAAATGAAATTCAATATGATTGAAGTATGAAATCCTTTAAAAGGTAACCGACAATTAATTGCTCTGATTTAAGAACATTTATTGTAAATCTTTTACAGAGGAGAAAAAACTCATTTTGGGCTCGAGAAACGAAAGTGGAGATACCCCACTTCATCTGGCAGCATCCCTCGGACTGGTAACAGTTTGCAGAAAGATAACAGAGATGTGTCCAGAATTGGTAACACTACTAGAATTTCGATTTTCCGCGTCGGAACACTGACATATCCGTGTCCCTGAATTAACCAGCGACGTTGAAAGGGAATAGCGGGAGAGAAGTTTTAATTCGTGTCCGTAGACCGACATATTTTAGCTAGGACGTAGAAATATTCCAAATAGAGGCGGTCAATTTCTCTGTAGGGACGAGTTATAATCTAATTCGTGTCGGTAGACCGACACATATCAAGAGAGACGTATATTAGTTGGGACGCCTAATCTTTTCCAGACAGGGACGCAAATTTTTATGTTACAGGCGCGCGTAATATTGAATTAATTTGAGTCGCTAGTTGACACAAATCAACCGGACGCGATAAATAAATTACTGAATTATTTAAATTAAAATGACTTGGTAATGTAATGTGTCAGTATACCGACGCATATAGTCATTGTTTCGTTTTCTGCTATGTAAATATTCCACCTTTTGTGCCCTCACCGCTGGTAGAAACTTTAAGTAGTCACGTGGGTCCTAAATATGTAACCACAAGTGATTATAAGAATACTTCCACAATTCCACCAAATGTGGGCAAATTATTTTTATTTTTATTTTATTTTATTTTATTTTATTTAGATGTAGTGGATCGACAAAATTTATGTTCTCACACTATGCTCACCAATATTTATGTTCTCAAATTACTTTTTAGAAAATCTAAAAAATATTAAAAATATTCAAGCATTCGATTCTAGTATTTCTTTTTATACGTGAAAATGAATAAGTCAATGAATTTTTAGTGAAGAAAACTTAAATAATTTTGAATATTGTTTGATACATTTAAAACGCCAAGTCCATTGCCATAATGCATGTCATGCTATAACACGTGTCGTGTTAGTCAATTCCTCACTCAACACGACACAACACATTTAAAATATTAACTCGTGTCGACACAATTCTAACACAAATTTTAGCTGGTCGAAATAACCAAGATGTAAGCAAGTTAAAATAAATTTATTAATTGTTGACATTATTTATTTTTCGTCAGTCAATTTAATACATTAGTATATTAAATTTTCATATACCAATGTCCAATGTAAATCATTGTGCCTTGTACTAAAATTTAATAGTCAAATTTGTCTCATGAGTTTGCTCCAAGATTCCATACATATATATGGCTGTTTTAGAAACAGAAATAAGCTAAATTTTTTGCACGCAGCAAGAATTAAACAAGGAAGGCCATCATATATAATTTCTCCATATACGTTCTTTACTCCATGAAGTTGATCCACATGTACCAAACTACCAATACCTAGGTTTGGTATGATACCACTGGTTCCAGTGAAAATATAGCACAAACGGGTATATTTCAAGTATAGAGACGACAATAGCCTTTTGACATCGCCACATCGAGCAAGGAAGACTACAAGAAAAACTTCAAATTATAAAATTATTTAATTTGAAAATTATCTCATTCACTGATTTGATTATGTTGCTACCATTTAATTATGTTATGCATTTGAATCGCTTTAGTCTTGATGCAACTGAAGAAAAATTGCTAATCTCGCATTAAGACTAATACTTTACCCCTTAATTGCTAATCTTACATTAAATGTAGGGAAGTGACACCAAATTTGATTAGTTAAGGAATTCGTAGAATCAAACTTACTCAACATTCATCTCGTCCTTTTGCCTGTAATCAACCAAACAAATTTGATTTGTTTAAGACTTTATATCGACCCTAGTCGTACAAATTAGATCGGGCAAAAGCAAAGCAATCCTTACCCCCAATTGGAATGCGAAAGCAAGCCTTTGCTTTTTCCCAATCTTTGCCAATCTTCGTGAATACTTGTAACCACTGACCTAGATCGTGGGCAATATCGATGACACGAGGGAGAATCTGGAGGGACGGGTGGCAATATCGATGCCGCACTGACTTTTGATTTCGATCGGGTCAGTGGCGATTTTGGGGCTTTTCGTGAAGAGAGGACAAAATGAAAATGTGTGTACTAGGGTTTCGTGGCCGCGGAAGAGAGAGGGTATATTTGAAGGGGAAAATCTGTACTTCGCGGGGGAAATGACGGAGGGAAGTAAAATTTCGAGAAAATGAAAGAGGATTCGAGGAATCAGGAGATAATGGTAGTTTTTATTGGAAATCTATTTGGGTGTGTTTGGGAATAGGCCGGATAAGAATAGGAATAAGTAATAAAGGGCCGGATTTAGAATCTCGTGCCAATTCTTATTCCTAATTCCAATTCTAACATTTAGTTAGAATTAGAATTGGGCCGGGAATAGGCCTCTATTCCTTATTCCCATGGTGTTTGGTTTGGCACCGGAATAAGGAATAAGGGGTTTATTCCTTATTCCCGCCCCTAGGAGACTCATCCAAACATCCCCTTTGAGAATTGGGAAGGAAATACAGACAAGGACATAAAAGCTCATTATAGATCTACTCGTGGGTACAACCTGTCAGTGAGGCAAAACATAATTTTGTGCTGTCCAAAAATAAAAAAATGTGTTTGAAGAGATTGATTTTGGCGCTGTAAAAAACGAGGGAAAATATTTATCAAATTTGTATTGGCGCCGCTGCTAATTTTCAGATTATTTTGGCGCCGAATAAAAAATCAGTATTAAATATGGTAATATTGTTTGCATAATAAATTAGATAATATAATGTTAGTATGTTGCGATGATTTATCAACGCCATGTGCAAATTTAACTTTAAAATTAATTCAGCCATTGATACTAATTTCGGCGGGAAAATCCCCCCCCCCATCTCATTCCAAGGCTAAAGGAGATGTTCTACCAAATTATTTCAACGGCAAACAAAATTTTGGAGACATACGCTTGATAGCCACTATCTAGCTTATCTAAAAAAAAAAAATTTGGAGGCAGAAAATATTTATGTGTATTTTTATACTATTTTTCGTAAAAAAAAATATAATTGGTCTGCCATTACATGTTCATGTGCATTTTTATAGCATGTTTCATAAATTAACTAATATAATTTTTTGTTAATTTTTTTATTTATTAAAAAGTTCAACCACATAATTTTATTATAGTACTATTGGTCATATTGTACCCAAAAAAAGTCATATATAGGTATAATATATGGAGCTCTTATTATATAGTTATTATGGGAAATGTTACGGGCAAAGCGATATCGATGGAGGGCTCCATTAAATTTGCCCATATCTCACTATAAAATGTTCAAATAATTGATCAAACTTGTTTTTATTTTAATTTTCTATGTCTTTGGATCATTTTTTGATCAAGCATATGCTAAGATAATATGATTATTTATTTTTATTATAAGAAAAATAAAAAATGAACTAGTAATTCATTGTCCCATTACTAAATTAATTACTAAAAAAACAACTTTATTCAAAATTTCCAAGCCTTAACGGGAGTTTTCAAAAGAGAATATGATGAAATTTAGTACACGAGGATATTCTTATTAAATTTCACTTAATCCAATAATATATTTTATATTTTGAGTTTCTACATTTTTGTAAAATAAATTTGATATATTTTGAATTCTTTTTAAAGAATCAAAAGACCAACTTTAATCTAACATAATGCTAAAGTATTAAATATCGATACTTTAAAAATTTATCAATCTTGAAAAAAAAATGACCGATTATTAATATTACTAAGATTAGTCGTACCGATTATACTTTAAAAATTTATCAACTTTTTAAATAAATTGTAATTAGTCATACCGATTATTAATATTACTAAGATTATTTTGAGCAGAAAATTTATGAGAAATTTATATAGAGACTTTCTATGAAAAAAATTACTAATTTTGAACTTAATTATACAATATAATATGAAATCTTAGTACATGATAATTATATGGAGAAATGCTATGGTGCATCGCGATGTATTGACGTTTCGGTACATGGTAATCGTATTCGATAGTTTTGTAAATCGACAAATCTAATTTTACCAATTCAATCTACATATTGAAATCTCATAGCAAACCAAATTTTTCATTTTTTTTAATTTTTTACTATTTTTTTCGAATATTTTTAGACTTGCTATTTTTGGAAATTTCTTATAATTGTTTATATTTATAAAAGACAAGTTTTAAAAAATTCAGAAAAAATAGTAAAAAAATTTCAAAAAATGTAAAATTTGGTTTGCTAAGAGATTTCAATATGTAGATTAAATTGGTAAAATTAGATTTGTTGATTTGCAAAACTATTGACAGATACGATCGCCATGTACTAAAGCCTTAATACATCGCGATGCACCATAGCATTTCTCTAATTATATGATATGTACTATGAATCTATGATATTGAATTAACTAATTCCTCAGAGCTTATAGAATATGATATAAACCGTAGTCATATGATATGATATTTTCGATGTTAATTTTTTATTTAATGATATCATTAAACAATATATATAAACATATGATATGAAATATAATGGTATGATTATGACGTATAATCATACATAGAAAAGCATGACAGCTGTACTCACATCACCGAGATTCTTTTAATAAATGTAAATTTAAAATCAATTTTGTCATTGAAATTTATTAAGCGGGAACGTGGAAAATTATACAAGCAAAAAATTTCATCGGGAATGAAAAGTCTCGGCGCGCTTTTTTTGCAAAATTTTTCCATTATATGCCACATGTTGTTGCCTCTATAATTTATAACTCTACATTAAATAATCATTGCCATTTTTTTTTGGATAATTATAATCATTGCCATTAGATTTTAATCGGACAGATGATATATTATGTGGATGCGCCTCTAGGTCAAATTAGGTTATGAAAACTTTCCCACTCCCAAGCCGCCTCAAATTTAATCCCCACAAAATTTTCTTCTGTGTCTATGATCCTAGATCTCGACAACCCAAACCCCCAACCCAAACCCCCAATTTTCTTCTTATGTGGATCGCCCCCGACCCTAAATTCGATCGCACGTCTAGTGGCAGCGACCACCTTGCAATCGCACATCCTCCGTGGCGCCTCCTTACACTCCGTCTCTCTACGCTGACCAGATCTCGTTCGTTCTTCGTGCCGTGTTCAAACCTAACGTTTTGGTGGCCGAGAAGGTCGACGTCGGTAGTCTGGAGATCCTCAAGGAGTTCGCCAATGTTAATTGCCCTACAACATGTCTCTCGAAGAGCTTTATGCCATGATATTGCTTCTAATCAGGTTAATAATTACACGGTCTCATACTCCTTTTAACTGTCGAAATAACGCAAGGCGTAGATCGAGAACAATGCTTGTAAAATATTTAATAATTTGTTATTAACTTATAAAAGCTCCTCTAATTCCTGATTTTGTTAACTTATTGTTTGTTCTCTCTGATTTTGTATTGACAAATTGATATAGTTGTCAGGTTCACTTGTATCTACAACCGACATGGTACTGAAATCCATTGTTTATAAAGGTATTTCTTATTATGTTATTATAATACTCCCAAACCGTTTAAATTTGTAGTGATAATTTCATTTCCTCATGCAACATGGATATGTTAGATACACTAGCTTTTCATATATGCCCTGATCACCAGTTTTTAATAGTAATAACTTAATCCTTCTTTGCTACTAGATGAACTTGCGCAATTTACTAAAGAAATGATACTACCTATTTTGAGCTATTACACTTGATCCTATACTAAAATTAATATATATGCTTTTCACTGTTATTATGCGAAATAGGTCTGTCATGAGTACGACATAATACATTGCGATCTGAAGCTTGAGAAGGTATATTTTTTTTCTGACATTTTACACTATTAACCCCTATTAATCTCTAAGCAGATCTGAAATTTGCTTTTTATTTGTAGGGCGATTCTCTTTCAAGAGAGTGATCTTTTTACATTTCGTGAATATATCAGGTACTGTAGTTTTATGTTCTATTATTTCTATTTTTATTTTCGCTTGAACTAAAAAAAAAATACAAGCTAAATGAACTTCCTTTGGTGACCATCAACAAGAACTGAATTTCTCTTTTGAAGCCCATACTATACTGCTTTTGAATTTCACATGTTTGAAACTTCATAAAACATTCTTTTTAATATTTAAAAAAATTCTTTTTTAAATAAATCTTTGGATTTTTTTTATGAAAATGATTATATTATAGATTTCGATATATTCATTTTTGATAGTATATTCTCCTTGTCTTTTCAATTGTTGGTAATCTTCGTATATTTCATTAATATGAATACCTTTGATTCAACAGGAGGCAGTTAGCACGACTTGGTTCTGCTACTGGTGTATATAAAACACTTGTTAAGTATTTAGTTGGTGTTCCATAGGTAATCTATTTGTTGTTTGGTGTAATTCTGTTATTTGTTTTAAATTATTATCTGATTTAGTCACTCCATCATCCTTATTGATTTAGTCACTCCATCATCCCTATTGCTTCCAGCATGACTTTTGATATTGTAATCAATTGGCCCCTAACCATTTGCAAATCCTAAATGAATGATGCACGTGCAATAATCTGGAAAATATATTACCCTAAAACATAGGGTGAAATTTGATACAAGTATTGTGTATAATTTGTTGTTGCTCAATTTCGAAAAGCAACTACCAAGCTTACCTAAAAATTTTGGTACAGAGTCTATATCACTAACTGAATTTTGTTATTTCAGCAATCCAGAAATTTTGCAATGCCACCTATGGGCAACAGCACTTCACAAGGGCCTCGAATTAAAGATTGCTTAGGCTTGCATCGACAAGCACTGCAGTGGTGGGAGAAATGGAGTTACTTACCGATCCTTATTTCGAGCAAGCTCCGCTTATTGGTTATGAGAATTTTAACTAGAAACACTATTAATCGTGGCTTTGTGCCTTGTTGGTTATATGTGCTAAAGTATTGGGTTTAGAATGCTTCAAAATTTTAGTTATATGTTATTTTACTTTGTATTCTGGTTTGCATCAAATGTATGATGAATGTTGTTTTTAGAATTATGGCTTGTATGTTGAATGACAATTTTAATTCTGGTTTATATGTTGTTTATATGAATTAAATAGTATATTTGTCAATTGCAAATACCAAGCAATTGGTGGTACAATATTGGTACAGGTCAAAATTGGTGGTACAAAATTGGTACCGGGAAAAATTGAATAGCTGTACAAATTAAATTGATATGGAAATTAACAATTGCGTCGTTATACTGACATGATGATTCTAATTAATACCTATGCAGACAATACGTGGGACCCGCGAAAGAATATACTGTGTGGTGGGATTAGTTAAAGAATATACTGTGTGGGACCCGCTAAATTATGGCGATACATTATTAGGGTCGCTGACTAACAACGTCCCTAGACTGACAGGAAATTGAACGTGGGCCCTGCTAAATTCTGATTATATTATTTGTGTCCCTAAGAAAAAGGTGTCGGTATTCTGACATAGTTATCTCTAAATAGAGACGCGATTGACCTCCGAATCACTCTTCGGAAGAGAAGTTAGGCGTCCGTATTCCGACACGAAATTAAGGACGTTATAATTAATTCGCGTCCCCGCGACACGGATATTTATTATTCGCGGCTATAATAGCTGAGTCGCTAGTTCGTGTCTCTAATTGGACACTCCGTTTCGTCTCGGAATAGGGACGCGAATCCGCGAAGCAGATAATCGGAATTCTAGTAGTGCTATTTGACCTGAACAATGAATAACGTAACTAATGCAATTTAATTTTGGGAGGCTGAGTTTTCGTAGTTACATTTGTTTAAAGTAAAATGTAGAGTTTTCTTTCAACAGTTATGTCTTTTAGTTTACAAAATATTGATCAGCATTATAGTGTCTTACCAGACACTATAATTGGCATCTCTGAAAGCAGGGTCTCACTTCTTTTTTTCTTTTCTTTTTCTTTTCTAAAAGAAGGGAGTTAATTAAAGAAAAAAGGACAAAGGAAATGAAGGATCAATCAAGTATGATCTCGCTTCAAGCAAGGAATAAAAGCAAGTATAGTCCTCTTTTGCACGACAATCCGTTGGATAATTTAAATTGATCGCATTTATTGCATGATGGTAAAAAGTAGAACAATAAATAAACTAATTACGGGAAAAGTTTGATTGTCTCTGCTTTTTTTTTTTTAGCCTCTGGCTAATTCTGAAACTTTATATTTTAATAAAAAGATGGGGACTAAATCTCCATTTTTTCCTCAAAAAAGAAATGAAAAGATGATTGTGGACATTTATTTTGTGTCGAAGTTCATAGCTAGCTAGTGTTACTGGGTACCACCGGGCTCTTTACTTGCAGACCTACGTGTTTAAACCATGAATATAAATTAATGTGAGTAAAAAAAAGGAAATTATATTAAGAGTTTATTTCCAAAATTTTTATATCCTACACTTTACGCATTCGATCTTTCCAAGCCTTACAGCTTTCTCTTTTCCTTAGAATAAAAAGTGACAAACCGATACTAGAAATTCCCTATTTAAACGAGCACTTCATGGCATTCAATATCTCACATCTACGAACTCAACATGGTAGTATCTTCCTTATAAAAGGCAGTTTAATTTATTTTTTTTCCTAGTCTCTACCTGTCAAGTGAAGCCACACAAAATTAAACTTTGATAAGAAATCAGGAAAGGGGGCAATCAGAATGGTCTCATACCCTGGTCAATCCCCTCAAAACATCCAAGAAATGCTGACACAGCCAATATCAAGTGAAGACGACATTCGTACAGCAACACAACAACCTTTAGATGACCCCCTGCACAGATGGCGCCTGAGCGAGGAGCTCTTTAAAGTGGCCATGAAGCGTGAATGGGAGACGCTGCTTGACCTCTACCAGGACAGGCGAGTCCAGAACGAGAAGATTACACGTGCCAAGGACACCGTGCTTCATGTCGCATTGTCTAGTGCCCCTGTTTATATTGTTCTAAAGCTCCTTGAGAAAGTTGATGCAAATAATAGCCCAGGTATTTCTACCAACCACAGCCTTAATCGCTAACTGTACAATACTAATGTTTGGGATAGTTATGTTAGCGTATCCAGTTTGACAGGATACAGACAGAAAATATTTTCAACTCAAAAATTTGTTGGTGCTCATTTTTTTTGTTCCATTTTGTTTCCATACTATGTCTGAAAATCTACACAATCTAAGTCAAAACTTTATGAAAAATAAACGACCACTGATCTCAACTTGCTTCTTTGTAGAAATGAAATTCAATATGATTGATGTATGAAATCCTTTAAAATGTAACCGACAATTAATTGCTCTGATTTAAGAACATTTATTGTAAATCTTTTACAGAGGAGAAAAAACGCATTTTGGGCTCGAGAAACGAAAGTGGAGATACCCCACTTCATCTGGCAGCATCCCTCGGACCGGTAACAGTTTGCAGAAAGATAACAAAGATGTGTCCAGAATTGGTAATCACTGCACGTAATAATCTTCAGGAAACTCCGCTCTTTACAGCAGTACGTCACGGCAAGAAGAAATCCTTCTTTGTTCTAGAGTCTGCCGTCCATAAACTAAAAGGTCTGACTAGTTATGAGCAGTGCTTGTCGAGAGACATCAGTCACTGTAGGAGAAATGATGGAATCAACATTCTTCACATTGCCATCAAACGAGAACACTTTTGTATGTGCATTCAGCAAAATAATAATAATAATTAAATAAATGAAAGGCGAAACATAATTGATAAATTTTATTGGCTGTAGCTTTGGCATATGAGATCATTAAGCTATATCCAGAGTTGGTGAACTATGTCAATTCTAGTGGAGAATCTGCACTACATGTCCTGGCTCGCATGGCCTCTGTTTTTAAGAGTGGAACTCGCTATGACATCTTCGACAAAATTATATATTATAGTAATTTTTGCCCGTCTCCCTTCATTAGACCCAATCAATGAAACTCCTTACTGTTGTTTGAATGATAAAGTTTTTCTTCATAAATTTCCTTAATGATATTGTTTTCCAATAATTGAAATCTAATTGTTATACTTGTGAATTTCACGATAATAATTTCTTTGCTGTGCCTTACAATTTTACTTGAGAACTTCCGATTGTAGGTACAATTACCGAGCCACTCAAGCTGAAGTTTAAGTTTAATTTCAACGAGAATAAAGAAAATTATTTACCGCTAAACATTCTAAAAGATAAAGTTGAGGCACGTCTGCCGTCAACATGCAAAGCTTGTTTCGACCTTTACGTTTTCATTTGGGATGTGATGAAGGCTACCTTTCATACTGTTGGTTAGAGAAAAAAAACTCCATATATATATATGACCAAAGTAAGATCAAACTTTTGAGGATGGTTCCTTTTCTTTTTCTACTAACTTAAGATTTATTCTATTGCAGGCTCTAGCTTAACTGGGATATGCAAGACTCGCTACGATGATGAAGAAAACCAATGTATAGTATACACACCCTTCTAGTGCAATTTGCAATTATACCAATCGATTTAAAACTTTTATAGTTTAGTTTTCTCTTGAACAACAATCTCAAGGATGTATAAGAATAGATAATATATAATATTATCATTATCTAATTATATTAACTGAAGATCATATAAAAATTAAAGGACAAAACAATTTTGCTATCTTTACGTTGTAATATGTAATCAAAGAGGGAGTCAATACAGATCATGAACACAATTTCATTTTTAAACAATCTAAAATCAAAATTTTGAATCAGTACATGTGAATTACTGATATATTTCTATTTTTTTCTAAATTAACACATCAAGGTTGTTAAATTTTGAGCTCGTGTTGTACAAGACCAAAAGATGAAATAAAATTTACATAGTTTAATTGATAAAAAAAATAAGAGTAAGGTTTTAGTGCCACCAAATGCCACAATTTTTTTGTTTATTAATATTTAAAATTTAAAAATCAAATGTCGTTTTCATTTAATGAGCGATACATTCTCATATTAATTTTATAAAAGTTAGAGTTTAATTAGTACTCAATCAAGATGTTAAAAAATAAATGAATTTTGTTATCCTATGACAGATTAATTCTGATATGTTCATATATATTTTGACATCTTGATCGAGTATAAATAAACTTCAAGTTTTACAAATTTTATATGAAAATGTATCGGTAAGAACAATATCAACTGTTTGGATTTGTCATCTGTATTTTAAAATTTTTAAATATTATAATGAAAAAAGAGTTGTGGTATTTTGTGGTGGTACTAACCTTATTCAAATTAATGATTTTTCAGACTTCTTTATTTTGTACGAAATAAACACAATTCATTTTTTTTGGTGATGAATACATTATACATTAATAGATAAATAGAGCAGTTCATTATATTCTTAGTGGGGTCAATTTAAATTTTGAACAAATCTGGAGAAAACACCAAAAATTGAAACAATAATTCAGGATGAAAATGTGGGCCAATGATTATATATATATGAAAGCACGGTTAATAGAATCTTATTAGCATTAATCATTATGCACCTCTTTTTGTCTGAAAGCTGAAGCTGGAAACGTAGATGAATCTAAATCATCGGAAAATCAGGATCAGAGAAGACAGATCCCTCCTAACTGTGACGTGGCATGTTCCTTTTTCAAGATTATTATTAAACTTCTATTGATCGTCCTTGGGATAGGTACGTTGGCGTGTGATTATTTTTCTTTTTCAAGAAAATGAATATTACGATACTATTTTTTGAAAGTTAGTTTGGCCTTGCCAATCTAACAATCTTCTTTCATTACGAAAATTTGATTGAATGAAAATGTCTACTCTTTGAATTGCTTGAATATCACAATACTATTTGACACCAATTTAACTACTGGAAATTTTGTTGCATATTTTTCCTTGATAAAAGAAGCTAATTATTATAGTTTTTTTTTTTTTTTTTAAGAAAAGCCTTCCGTTGTGTACATGAATGAGAAGAATTAGCTGTCTATATAAATTGTTTCCGGGAAAGTAACTTATCAACGCAATACACAGTTCCATTTTTTATTTTTACACGAGTTTTTTTTTCAAAGTTCTTATTCTTTTCTAGCTAGGATTGCAATTTTTGGCGTAAAAGCAAAAGTTTAAAATCAACAGGAAATGGCACAGATTTTGGATACATAGTTGCTTGCAGCTGTTTGATTTATGATGAGTACATGCTTCAGTTAGTCCAAAGACCATTAAAAAGACAAGATCCTAAGATAAATTAATAAAAAGAAAACAAAATATAAACGGACTACCAACTAATTATGATTTCACTGCTTATGTGATCATGGACCTTCTTTTAAATTAGTAGTACATAACTTTGTGAAATATTCCTGAAGGATCAAGGAGGCTGCAAACAATTCGAAAACTGAAACAAACGCACAAAAATGCACGGAAAATAATGAAGGAGCTGGTGGATCATTCCACACACTGGGAGTACAGAGATGGAAAAGAACCTGAACTGACTCAACTGCCGTTTGAACTGATGACTGAACCGCCTGAAGTACAGTATGACGAAAACACTGACTCAGAAGGAAAGCACAGAAGCTCAACTAAAGGTATGTTGATTAATAAAAAAAACAAATTTTTACCGCTCATGATTTTGTAGCCTTGTATTATTATTATGATTAAGAAAACAGAACCTAGTTTACTTCCTTAATTGGCTAGTCAGGAAAGTAACATCTAATGCAATTTTCTCTGCACTTAATTTGTAATAGATTATAAATTTGTAACGTAGATTTGTAAAGAACAGTACATTAATTGGAAATTTTTGGTTCTTGGATAAAAATTGTCTGGCTTGTAAAATAGTGATTAAATGTAAGTCTACGTGGATCAGAGTTTCTGTTAAAACAGAGAGAAAGAGGAGGAGGAAACGTATACTGGTAAACACAAATTCAACTATCAATTGCTCTCTGTTACATAAGATGAAATTACAAAGGACTCTTTTATAACAATATAGCCACGCTCTAATACTTGAGTCAACAAATATAGCACCACTAAATGTAATTATCCTATTTGCTAACTTCCTAAAACAAATAGATTAATTATGACTCAGGAACATTTATGCTAGAATTACATTGCCAGAAATAGGCGCTGCAGTTTTTTGAGTTTAATTTTTCAACAGTTTCATCCATTGATTCTGGCTTACAAGGAACGCAGAGTCAAAGCGAAAGATATGTTATTTAGTAAAAAAATCACTGTACTAGTTCACTCCTCTCATGTTTTTTCAGCCTTATATAATAGTAAAGAAAAATGACTAAAGTTGGGCTGCATGGCTGCATCACGAAATAACATCTTAAGCAATTTTTTGTGCATTCTAAATTCTAAGGAAAATTTGTCTATATAGAACAGTACCTTTAATTGACCCTCAAAAAAGAACAGTACCTTTAATTGGCAAACTTTTATTTTTTGATAAAAGGTATGTATCAGCTGTAAACTATGTGTTTATGCAACCTACTGGATCAGCATACAGCAATCTGAATATTGATGCGGTCTAGTTTTCTTGGTCATTTTGTCAACAATTAGAATAAAATACCATTTGATAACATGTGTCAACATAATTATGGAAGACTACTTACTCTTGATTTATACTGCTAATGGCATCTTGCATTTTGCTATGCTGTCATATACTCAGTTAATAACATATATAATGACATCATGGCTACCACGGTGGAGGAAGGCAGGGACATACTGAAGAAAAATTTGAAGAAGTTATCCGTTGAAGGTAAGAATGATGACAAAGAGGACACTGTTTTAACGGGACCTGACATCTGTATGTTCACTAATTTTATATATATTTGTCAATAATATAAGATCAGCATGAGGTTTTGTAGCCCACGCTAAATTAAATTCTCTCTTCTTTAAGTATCTTACTTAAAATTATACTATATATATTATATAATCATCAATGCCAAATTTCTTGATCCATTAAAAGTACTTACCCAAAAAAAAAGGCAAATCAGACAATCATACTATACTAATGTTATAGTCATTTACTGTACAATATTACAGGTGTGTGCCCTTATTTAGAAAACTATCAATAAGCAATTATGCATACTGTTAGAAAAAAATTATGCGAGAAATAAAAGGATATGGAAAAATAATATAACAATGTAGCTTTATATTTTGTTAACTTATATGCATAACGATTTTTTATCCATGTGCTTCAGAAAGTCCTGTTTTGATAGCTGCAAAGACGGGAATAACGGAGATGGTCCAAAGAATCCTTGAAAAGTTTCCAGTGGCAATCTTAGACCAAGATGAGGACGAGAAAAATATTGTTTTATTGGCAGCGGAGCATCGCCAGGTTCACGTGTACAAGCTCATGCTGGGGTTAATGACAATGAAGGAGCATGTATTTGCGAAAGCCGATAACCAAGGCAATAGTGCTTTACATCTGGCCGCGGCGGCTATTCAACCTCCGACCGACACTGGAGTTGCATTACAGTCTTTACAGATGCAACGGCAAATCAAGTGGTACAAGGTTCCCTACTTCTCTCACACTTTTCTGAAAACTTTCCAGCGGCTTCCAATATGTTGTATTATATTAAAACAACAACTACAATATTCATATGCATCAAATAGCTAACACCCTCCGAAGTTCAAAGGAAACAGTCAATTTGTTGCTTCTCTCTTTCCTTTTTTTTTTCAGAGGCTTAACAATACTGTCATGTTTCCATATTCCCATTATAAATGCAGTACGTGGCAAATTCGGTGGTGCACGAAGGCATACCCAGAACTTACAACAATGAAGGAAGGACAGCTGCAGAGGTATTCACCATAACATATGGGGCCCAATTCAAGGAAAGTCGTGAGTGGCTCAATTCTGCAGCCAATTCATTCTCTGTGGTGGCCACCCTTATAGTCACTATTGCCTATATGGCGTCTTCGACCGTGCCAGGTGGTTTCAGCGGCGAGTCCGGCTTCCCAATTTTTCAGAACGATCCAGACTTTCAAATGTTCACACTAGCATCTCTGATTGCATTGTGCTTTGCTGTAGCTGCACTCATCACTTTCCTTGGAATTATTATCAGACCTTACAATATCTGGGACTTCGAAAGAAATATCCCACTTAAGCTCATTTTTGGGTTTACCTGTTCCATTATTTCCATTGGCGCTATGCTTGTATCCTTTTGTGCTGGTCATAGTTTCACAGTTGAAGGGCAGCTCCGCAGAAGTGCATTTGTGTTATATGGAGTTTTGTGCATCCCTGTGTTCTTATCAATAAAGTGGTTGTCTAATTTGTACACATCTCTCTTGGTGACAACTTTCTCCACAGTACCTTCATTCCGTTAGACAGATATACATATTTGCCACCAAAAGCTGCTTTCATATAATATGAATAAATTTCAAGGGAGGAGAAATTTGCTTCTGCTGAAACATTTGTACTCTGGTTCAAAGCCTATGCATAGATATTTCAGTCTAATCTTTTGTTACTTAATATTTATATTGTAAAATATATTGCGTCAGAAATGCTATAAGAGACCTTGAATCTATGTATTTATATATGTCACAACTATATAATGTATGTTTCTCTGTATGTCGCTAATTTTTCCTTGGAACAAATTTTAAACTAATTCTGTCACTATCATCTTTCATATTTATGTCGTTACCCTTCAATGTTTCACTGCCACTATCTTGATATCAATTTTTTTCGTGTTGACAAAACTAACACAACTGCCTTCTCAAATTCCAAATTTTTTTGCTTATTCCGATGGAATTTTTTAAATTTTCAAATTTTTGAATTTTAGATATTTGTTATTTCAATTTTCGAATTTTTTGAATTCTAATATAATTTCAAATTTTATAAATTTTGAAATTTCAAATTTAAAAAATTCACTTATTAAAAAATTTGTCAAAAAGAGAGGTATTTTGGTCAATATGAATAATTAGATAGATATTGAGACGGTAGTTTTGATATTTTCCCATTCTTTTTTTCTATTCACCGCTTCATGCTTCGCGCGGATGGAAATTTTGAAAACGGGATGGGACCGTCAATCATTTATACGAAACACGTGATGAAATAATGCGGGTTATGGTGTGACGAGGAAATAATAACATATCGTTGGAGTACCAAAAATTAGGAGTTGTTTTTGCTCAAAAAAAAAGAAAAAGAAAAAAACATTAGAAGTTGCTGTCGTGTAGTTTAGAAATACAGTAAGGTTCTCCTATTGATTCGAAGCAATTTGAGGTCTGCGGGTTGAGTTGTATATGTATTTAAGGAGGAAGAATAAATTGGACAGATCAGAGATCTAGAGGATAGAATGTTGGGCTGAGGTAGGCTTTTCCTCCCATAAACTTTTAAATGTTCTTTCGGTCGGGTTCCTGTTATAGCATTGGATAAACGGAACTGATAAGCGTCATCCAGCGAAAAATCATCCGCGCCATCCAACTCTCCCCTCCCCTCCGTTTTTTGTTCTTTTCCGCGCGCCTGGGTGAGCGATGCGTCCTTCTGCCCTCAAGCGCCTTTCCTCCCTGCCGTTCCCTTTCGTCCTTCCCTCCACCCTGGCGATCTATTTTCCCTTCCTCCCTCGCGCTCCCTTCCATCCTTCCCTTATCCCTGACAGTCTATTTTCCCTTCGCCTCCCTCACACTTTATCATGCGTTTTTAAAATGAACATACAAAACAATAAACTGAACAGATATATCAACTACTTGAACATAAAAAGCAAATAAACTGAACAGATGTAATAAACAATGTAGACTCATATAAAAAAGTAAAAGTGAGCAAATAAACTGAACAGAAATGATAAATAAATTGCACAGTTATAACAAATAAAGTGAACAGATGTAACAAACAATGTAGACTCATACAAAAAAGCAAAAGTGTGCAAATAAACTGAACAGAAATGAGAAATAAATTGCACAGTTATACCAAATAAACTGAACAGATGTAAGAAACAATGTAAACTCATACAAAAAAGTAAAAGTCAGCAAATAAACCGAACAGAAATGACAAATAAAATGCACAGTTATAACAAATAAACTGACCAGATGTAACAAACAATGTAGACTCATACAAAAAAAGTAAAATTGAGCAAATAAACTGAACATAAATGACAAATAAATTGCACAGTTATAATAAATAAACTGAACATATGTAACAAACAATGTAGACTCATATAAAAAGTAAAAGTGAGCAAATAAACTGAACGGAAATGACAAATAAATTGCACAGTTATATAACATGAGATCAAAAGAAAAAAGATAAAAAAGACCAGTGAGAAAGAAAAAAAATACAAATGAAATAGAAGAAAACACAAAGGAAAAGAGAAGGCAGAAAGAAAAAAGAAGCAGAGGGAAGAGTGGAAACTCACGAAGGAAGAGAAAAAATGAAAGGGAGAGACGCACCTGGAAGCGGAGGGAGAGAGGAGAACTCGCGAAAGGGACTTCGTGAGAGACGAGAGGGAGAGACGCGTCTGGAGGGGGTGAACTCGCGAAAGAAGGGAGGAAAGGAATGGAAGGGTAGGGTTACGCTGAAGGAGGGGAGCGCGCTTCTGTGGATGGCTTGGATGGCGATGGGTTGGATGACGCTGAGTAATTCTCTTGGATAAATGAGGTTCAAAGATAATTAATTTTCAGTTTTGATTAATCTTATAATTCCTGCATATATGTTAGACATACTTGTCCTGTCAAGTTTTTAACAGTGAGGACTGCATACGGTAAAAAAATGTTAGATATTATAAATAAAAAAAGGCAGCTTTAAGATTAATTGTTTAGGCAAAATTGGATATAACCCCTCAAATCTTATTCAATTGGAAATAACCCCTCAAATCTTTAGAATTGGGTATAACCCCCTCAAATCTTATTCAATTGGAAATAACCCCTCAAATCTTCAGAATTGGGTATAACCCCCTCAAATCTTCTCTTAGTAGGATATAACCCCTTTTAACTAATTTTAATGATATTTTAATTTGTAAAATTTAATTTTTTAAATGTATGACCAAATTACACTCTTCCTACTCTGTGAAGACCTTTCATCTTCCCCGCTATCATAAACGCAAATTTTATTTCCCTTTTGCTGAGTTCAAAGATACCCAAATCCAAATAATCTCTCTAATGAAATTAAAAACTTATCCTAGCCAATGGAAGTGGTAGCTGTGATATATCTCTGTAGCAAATTTTCTTTTTCCATTATTGTCCGGCATCTCTAGGAACGCGAAGGATTAGATTAGTGTTTTTTTATTTATTTTATTATATTTCACCTTAACAAATCCAAATAGGTGAGTCATTTAAACTTAACTATCACCTGTACTTAAAATAAGGAGAAATGATAAACAATTATAAATAACATTTATTCATGGATTCATGCGTTACCACGATGTTAAATATTAATAAAAATAACATTCAGAAATGCAAAACTGAACAAAGATATTGTTGAATGCGTTTGGAATACTGGATGTAAATTGAAAAAGGTCAATTAACAAGTAAGTTCAAGCAAGCAATGAAAATAAGGTCCTATCTTTTTTATATTAAAATAAATTTTTGTCGTAAAGGAATTCTTGATAACGAACAATTCAAAAATTATTATATAGTCTTCAATCAAACCTCGTTAATAATTTTCAAAGAAGCTCATTCAAAATTAACAAAAACTTTTGCTCTTTGCATTTGAATTGTTCCAGATCGGAAACGAGATGAGGCGTACTATTATTTAGTCTGGTTTGGAGAGATGCTTGCGTTGCTCTCTCAGACCTTAGAGAAGGTATTTAGCAAATGAAGAAAAAGGACTTTGGAGAAAGAGTGCGAGAACAGGTTTTTTAAGTTGTTCAGAGCAACGAGGGTTGTTCATTGTCGTGAAAAATGGAACAAGGAGAAGACAGGGAACAAGTAATGAGCAATGGTCAGAGGGTAATTTAGTCACAAATATTAAAAATTTATTTTTACAAATTAAAATAAGATTTAAATTAGTTAAAGGGGTTATATCCTTAGTTTAGAAATTTGAGGGGGTTATATCCAATTCTGAAGATTAAAGGGGTTATTTCCAATTGAAGAGGATTTGAGGGGGTTATATCCAATTTTAAATTTTATGAACTTCTGTGGAGTACTACATCAGATGTGAATTCTGGTCGAATGCCTCTTATCGAAACGCCAACTTGTTTTACGACCTGTTGTTGTATATTCAACCTATTTGACCTGAACAATGAATAACGTAACTAATGCAATTTAATTTTGGGAGGCTGGGTTTTCGTAGTTACATTTGTTTAAAGTAAAATGTAGAGTTTTCTTTCAACAGTTATGGCATCTCTGAAAGCAGGGTCTCACTTCTTTTTTTCTTTTCTTTTTCTTTTCTAAAAGAAGGGAGTTAATTAAAGAAAAAAGCACAATGGAAATGAAGGATCAATCAAGTATGATCTCGCTTCAAGAAAGGAATAAAAGCAAGTATAGTCCTCTTTTGCACGACAATCCGTTGGATAATTTAAATTGATCGCATTTATTGCATGATGGTAAAAAGTAGAACAACAAGTAAACTAATTACGGGAAAAGTTTGAAATTTCCCTAGCAGATTATGTTGTCTCTACTATGTACTGAAACAAATGAAAAGATGATTGTCTCTGTTTTTTTTTTTTGCTAGCCTCTGGCTAATTCTGTAACTTTATATTTTAATAAAAAGATGGGGACTAGATCTCCATTTTTTCCTCAAAAAAGAAATGAAAAGATGATTGTGGACATTTATTTTGTGTCGAAGTTTATAGCTAGCTAGTGTTACTGGGTACCACCGGGCTCTTTACTTGCAGACCTACGTGTTTAAACCATGAACATAAATTAATGTGAGTAAAAAAAAGGAAATTATGTTAAGAGTTTATTTCCAAAATTTTTATATCCTACACTTTACGCATTCGATCTTTCCAAGCCTTACAGCTTTCTCTTTTCCTTAGAATAAAGTGACAAACCGATACTAGAAATTCCCTATTTAAACGAGCACTTCTTGGCATTCAATATCTCACATCTACGAACTCATAATGGTAGTATCTTCCTTATAAAAGGCAGTTTAATTTATTTTTTTTCCTAGTCTCTACCTGTCAAGTGAAGCCACACAAAATTAAACTTTGATGAGAAATCAGGAAAGGGGGCAATCAGAATGGCCTCGTACCCTGGTCAATCCCCTCAAAACATCCAAGAAATGCTGACACAGACAATATCAAGTGAAGACGACATTCGTACAGCAACACAACAACCTTTAGATGACTCCTTGCACAGACAGCTGAGAAAGGAGCTCTTTAAAGCGGCCATGAAGCATGAATGGAAGACGCTGCTTGACCTCTACCAGGACAAGAAAGTTCAGAACGAGAAGATTACACGTGCCAAGGACACCGTGCTTCATGTCGCATTGTCTGGTGCCCCTGTTAATATTGTTCTAAAGCTCCTTGAGAAAGTTGATGCAAATAACAGCCCAGGTATTTCTACCAACCACAGCCTTAATCGCTAACTGTACAATACTTATGTTTGGGATAGTTATGTTAGCGTATCCAGTTTGACAGGATACAGACAGAAAATATTTTCAACTCAAAAATTTGTTGGTGCTCATTTTTTTTGTTCCATTTTGTTTCCATACTATGTCTGAATATCTACACAATCTAAGTCAAAACTTTATTGAAAATAAACGACCACTGATCTTAACTTGCTTTTTTGTAGAAATGAAATTCAATATGATTGAAGTATGAAATCCTTTAAAAGGTAACCGACAATTAATTGCTCTGATTTAAGAACATTTATTGTAAATCTTTTACAGTGGAGAAAAAACGCATTTTGGGCTCGAGAAACGAAAGTGGAGATACCCCACTTCATCTGGCAGCATCCCTCGGACTGGTAACAGTTTGCAGAAAGATAACAGAGATGTGTCCAGAATTGGCGGTAATCACTGCACGTAATAATCTTCAGGAAACTCCGCTCTTTACAGCAGTATGTCACGGCAAGAAGAAATCCTTCTTTGTTCTAGAGTCTGCCGTCCATAAACTAAAAGGTGTGACTAGTTATGAGCAGTGCTTGTCGAGAGACATCAGTCACTGTAGGAGAAATGATGGAATCAACATTCTTCACATTGCCATCAAACGAGAACACTTTTGTATGTGCATTCAGCAAAATAATAATAATAATTAAATAAATGAAAGGCGAAACATAATTGATAAATTTTATTGGCTGTAGCTTTGGCATATGAGATCATTAAGCTATATCCAGAGTTGGTGAACTATGTCAATTCTAGTGGAGAATCTGCACTACATGTCCTGGCTCGCAAGGCCTCTGTTTTTAAGAGTGGAACTCGCTATGACATCTTCGACAAAATTATATATTATAGTAATTTTTCCCCGTCTCCCTTCATTAGACCCAATCAATGAAACTCCTTACTGTTGTTTGAATGATAAAGTTTTTCTTCATAAATTTCCTTAATGATATTGTTTTCCAATAATTGAAATCTAATTGTTATACTTGTGAATTTCACGATAATAATTTCTTTGCTGTGCCTTACAATTTTACTTGAGAACTTCCGATTGTAGGTACAATTACCGAGCCACTCAAGCTGAAGTTTAAGTTTAATTTGAACGAGAATAAAGAAAATTATTTAACGCTAAACATTCTAAAAGATAAAGATGAGGCACGTCTGCCGTCAACATGCAAAGCTTGTTTCGACCTTTCCGTTTTCATTTGGGATGTGATGAATGGATTGAAGGCCACCTTTCATACTGTTGGTTAGAGAAAAAAAACTCCATATATATATATGACCAAAGTAAGATCAAACTTTTGAGATTGGTTCCTTTTCTTTTTCTACTAAATTAAGATTTATTCTATTGCAGGCTTGTGCAAGACTTGCTACGATGAAGAAGAAAACCAATGTATAGTATACACACCCTTCTAGTGCAATTTGCAATTATACCAATCGATTTAAAACTTTTATAGTTTAGTTTCTCTTGAACAACAATCTATCAAGGATGTATAAGAATTAATAATATATAATATTATCATTATCTAATTATATTAACTGAAGATCATATAAAAATGAAAGGAAAAAACAATTTTGCTATCTTTACGTTGTAATATGTAATCAAAGAGGGAGTCAATACAGATCATGAACACAATTTCATTTTTAAACAATCTAAAATCAAAATTTTGAATCAGTACATGTGAATTACTGATATATTTCTATTTTTTTCTAAATGAACACATCAAGATTGTTAAATTTTGAGCTCGTGTTGTACAAGACCAAAAGATGAAATAAGATTTACATAGTTTAATTGATAAAAAAAAAATAAGAGTACGGTTTTAGTGCCACCAAATGCCACAATTTTCTTGTTTATTAATATTTAAAATTTAAAAATCAAATGTCGTTTTCATTTAATGAGCGATACATTCTCATGTAAATTTTATAAATGGTAGAGTTTAATTAGTACTCAATCAAGATGTTAAAAAATAAATGAATTTTGTTAACCTATGACAGATTAATTTTGATATGTTCATATATATTTTGACATCTTGATCGAGTATAAATAAACTTCAAGTTTTACAAATTTTATATGAAAATGTATCAGTAAGAACAATATCAACTGTTTGGATTTGTCATCTGTATTTTAAAATTTTAAAATATTATAATGAAAAAGAGTTGTGGTATTTTGTGGTGGCACTAACCTTATTTAAATTAATGATTTTTCACACTTCTTTATTTTGTACGAAATAAACACAATTCTTTTTTTTTTGTCATGAATACATTATACATTAATAGATAAATAGAGCAGTTGATTATATTCTTAGTGGGATCAATTTAAATTTTGAACAAATCTGGAGAAAACACCAAAAATTGAAACAATAATTCAGGATGAAAATGTAGGCCAATGATTATATATGTATATGAAAGCACGGTTAATAGAATCTTATTAGCATTAATTATTATGCACCTCTTTTTGTCTGAAAGCTGAAGCTGGAAGCGTAGATGAATCTAAATCATCGGAAAATCCGGATCAGAGAAGACAGATCCCTCGTAACTATGACGTGGCATGTTCCTTTTTCAAGATTATTATTAAACTTCTATTGATCGTCCTTGGGATAGGTACGTTGGCGAGTGATTATTTTTCTTTTTCAAGAAAATGAATATTACGATACTATTTTTTGAAAGTTAGTTTGGCCTTGCCAATCTAACAATCTTCTTTCATTACGAAAATTTGATTGAATGAAAATGTCTACTCTATGAATTGCTTGAATAACACAATACTATTTGACACCAATTTAACTACTGAAAATTTTGTTGCATATTTTTCCTTGATAAAGAAGCTAATTATTATAAAAAAAATTTTAAGAAAAGCCTTCCGTTGAGTACATGAATGAGAAGAATTAGCTGTACTATATAAATTGTTTCCGGGAAAGTAACTTATCAACGCAATACACAGTTCCATTTTTTATTTCTACAAGAGTTTTTTTTCAAAGATCTTATTCTTTTCTAGCTAGGATTGCAATTTTTGGCGTAAAAGAAAAAGTTTAAAATCAACAGGAAATGGCACAGATTTTGGATACATAGTTGCTTGCAGCTGTTTGATTTATGATGAGTACATGCTTCAGTTAGTCCAAAGACCATTAAAAAGACAAGATCCTAAAATAAATTAATAAAAAGAAAACAAAATATAAACGGACTACCAACTAATTATGATTTCACTGCTTATGTGATCATGGACCTTCTTTTAAATTAGTAGTACATAACTTTGTGAAATATTCCTGAAGGGTTAAGGAGGCTGCAAACAATTCGAAAACTGAAACAAACGCACAAAAATGCACGGAAAATAATGAAGGAGCTGGTGGATCATTCCACACTCTGGGAATACCATGATACCAGCGGTGGAATGGCACCTTCAACATCGCAACTACCGGATGAAGTTCGATCACGATTACCTACTATACCATCAGATGAAAAGACTGATTCATCAGAAGGAAATACTCAAGGTATTTTAATTAGTAAAGAACAATTTTTCACTGCTCATGCATTGGTAGCCAAGTATTATTAATTATTATGGTTAAGAAAACAAAACTTAGTTTACTTCCTTAATTGGCCAGCATCACGAATGTAACATCTTATGCAACTTTCTCTGAACTTAATTTATATTACATTGTACCGAAGATCTGTAAAGAACAGTAAATTAATTGGAAAATTTTGGTTCTTAGATAAAAAAATATGTCTGGCCTGTAAAATAGTGATTATGCAAACTGCAATATTAGTAATGTATTACGATTTGGTTTAGTTATGTTGGTTAGATCATCAATAACTAGATATATAAAAAGAAATTAAACGTTGACTCAGCTGAGAGAAGCCAGTCTTCTTATATGTTATTCTTAGCTAACTTGTATCAACTAACTTTAGAAGCTGTTTTGCACTTGATCCAGCTAATGATAACAAACATAGCAATATCATGATTGCTTTAAAAGAGGGAGACAGAGACAAGCTGAAGAAACTATTGGAAAAATTTTCACTGGAAGCTAGAGATATTGATGAAAAGGATATTGTCTTTTTTGGAATGGAAGAGAAGGAATCGACCAATGGACCTAACACTCGTATGTTTTCTAATTTTATAATAGTCAACCCTAACATAAGAATAATAAGATAGTTTATTTCTCTGTACAAAATTAATTTGTACATCTGATGGTAAGCTAAATCTTTTGATCCAGCAAAAAAACAACCAGGCAACCTGCTAGTATATAGTCATCAGCTGGACCATTAATCCAGGTGTAGTCATGATGCCTCATGTTTCGGAGCGCAGGACTAAAGACCTCAAAGTTGTTGTATGGAGAGTATTACCGAGTCATAATAAATATAAAACTTCATAAGAATACCGTTAAATGGATTGAGAAATTAATAAAGGATGCGGGAAAGATAAATCTAAAGATTGTTGTTGTATATATACATATATTTTGAACACATATACATGACAATTTTGTCTACATGTGCTCAGAAAGCCCTGTCTTGATAGCTGCCAAGATGGGAGTAACAGAGATGGTGAAAAGAATTCTTGAGAAATTTCCAGTGGCGTTGTTGGACCAGGATAAGGATGAGAAAAACATTGTTCTATTGGCAGTGGAGTGCCGCCAGGTCCACGTGTACAATTACTTGCTGGAGCTCCAAACACTGAAGGATCATGTATTTGCAAAAGTTGATAAAGATGGGAATAGTGCTCTCCATCTTGCAGCCAAGCTAAGCCATAGCCGCCCTTGGAGCATCGCCGGAGCAGCACTTCAGATGCAATGGGAGAGCAAGTGGTACAAGGTGATAACTCTCTCCCTTTTTTTTTTTTTTTTTGGGGAACTAAGTGGGGTAATACCCCCACCACTTCTCTCGTTAATAAGAAAAGCGACGTACAAAGCTATCATCCGGTACAGACCGATACAAAGTGCTGAACTAGCGATTAAGTCTCAGGACTCCCAATACCCCTAATGCTCTAATCTTTATTGTCTAGCAATTAACCCAGTCGGCCCCTTTTTAAATAACTCTCTCCCTTCTAATACCAATATGAAACAAAACAAAAGCACTGAAAACATGTAATATTTTGTTGCCCAGTATGTGCTTAATTCAATGGACCAAGAAATTTTTGTCACATTAAACCACCAAGGAAAGACGGCACAGGAGTTGTTCACCGATTGTCATGATAAACTAATCAAAGATGGAAGCAAATGGCTGACAAATACTTCACAGTCTTGCTCTGTGGTCGCGGCTCTCGTCGCAGGGGTGGCCTTTGCGTCTGCCAGCACAGTACCAGGAGGTGTACAGCAGGACTCAGGTTTCCCTGTCCTCGGCAAAAAACCAGCTTTTCAGATATTTGCCATCTCATCCCTTGTGGCACTTTGCTTCTCTGTTACATCTCTCGTCATGTTCCTGGCAATCCTCACTTCCCGTTACCAGGTATAGAAAAACCCTATTTTAAATGAGTTCCCACTTCCCAGTATGTATCTTTCAGCAGAAATCCTTCTGGTATATTAAAACTTCAGCTTTCTTCTTTGTTTTTTCTTTCCTTCTTTAACTTTTTAATGCAGAACTGTAAAATACAATACTTGATAGTCTGTTTTAGTCACCAAGATTTCTTGACCTTTGAGCTGGTAATAAGACTCTTCAAGTTGAGCAGAAAAAAAGATATGTTAGACTTGTTGAATGAGAATTTGTTAGGTAATAAAATTTTTAAGCATTTAATAAAACTGTGTTGTCGCCATGAAATTGTTGCAGACTAAGAAGCTAAATTAACTATCAATAAAAACTTCAAATTACAAATAGGCCACAAAATAAGAACAGCAGAACTTTTCTTTCACCTTTTGACATTTGAATTTTGAAGTTTGAACGTCAGAAATTGAAACTATTAGGAACGGGACTTCGAAAGGGGACTTCCCGTGAAGCTCATACTGGGGCTTACCTCCCTCTTCATGTCAATTGCTGCTATGCTTGTCTCTTTTTGTGCAGGAGACTTTTTTGTTGTCGAAGAAAAACTCAAATTTGCTGCATACCCCATATATGCCGTCATGTGCTTTCCTGTCACTTTCTTCGCTTTTGCACAACTCCCATTGTACTTTGACCTCATCAAAGCAACTATAAAGAAAGTCCCGGAGCGCAGAGAGAAAGTGCAGTCATACTAGCTAGCTCAACAATAATATATTTTGATATAATTAACACATTATTTGTATTATGTTTTCGTTTATTTAACGTTTGAGAATTTGGATTTTTGATGTGTTGTTGGTTTGATCTTTGGGGACAGACATTGAATAAATAATGATGATTTCTTGGTCACTCTGGTTAATTGGCTTTCAATTTGTTGTAAGTTGTTTTCTTTTTAGGTTTGGTTTCGTCATGTAATAAGGTCGATCATTGTACTCCAGGTTTGATTCTGTTGTAAGATTTGCCCCCATATTTAGATGGGTATATAAATAAAGAGAATATCTATTGTGAACCATGATGCATAGAGGGCTCCGTGCACCATGACCGTTTGATCGGTGATTTTATAAATCGACAAATCTAAATTAACCAACCCAATCTATATATTGAAATCTCATAAAAAACAAAATTTTATAATTTTTGAAATTTGTTTACTATTTTTTCCGAATTTTTTAAAGCTTGCCATTTTTGGTCGATAATTCACTAATTATTGTCCAAAAATGACAAGTTTTAAAAAATTCGGAAAAAATAGTAAAAAAATTTTAAAAATTGTAAAATTTTGTTTTCTATGATATTTCAATATATAGATTGGGTTGGTTAATTTACATTTGTCGATTTGCGAAACCACCGATCAAACGGTCATGGTGCACGGGACCTTCTATACATCATGGTTCACAATAGATATCAATATTATAAATAAAGATGTGTGGGTGTCAGATTTTATATTTAAAATTAGCAAACGACACGGCAGGAAATTCCGATTGGCTGGTGTGCACGGTAAATTATTTTCACAAATTTACCATTGTAGTAACTCTGTAGAGCATTTTGTGTCGCCCTTTCTCGTCAATTGCGTGACCCGTTTCGGCATTCCAAGGGTAATTGAAATCGCAAACTTTTTTTTACTAAAATGTGCCGTCCCTTCCCATCCTGCGCTAGGAAACAAAAAAGGGGCCATTTCTTAGTCGCCCTTCCCACACCTTCCACCACTTAAGCCGCCTGAACAAAAATGACGCCGCCAGCATATCTTCACCTCCGCTCAGTCCCTCCTCCCTCTCCACTTCCTTACCTCCTTCCTTTCCCACCCTCCATTTCAAATCTCACGGCTCTCCTTCCTCCCCATCTTCTCCCTCTATCCCAGTTATGGAGATGCTATCATAGTGAAGAAGGAGAGAAAGAAAGAAATTAATTTTCACAATTCTTGGCTCCTCCTTTCTCGTCAATCGGATAGCACCTCCTCCGGTCCTCCCTCCGTTTGTCCTCTTTTCCGAATGAATTGTAGAAGCACCGAAGCAGAAAACCCTAGAAATTGTGATCTTTGGTGTTCTATAGTTCAGAGAATGGTGGTGCGGGGAGAAAGGGCAGTGGCGATGGACTGATGAAGGTTTAGATTTATTTCATCTCTTTTGATTTTTCTCATTCTTTAAGAAATTTATTTTGGCTAAAGAATTGATCCAGATGATTAAAATCAGACAATTCCTGGGCATCCATGTTTGTTCAATTAAATGATAGATGCTCATGGACTAAATGTCCTTTCAGAATTTCACTATGGTTTTATAACATCGAAAACATTGATCTATATTATTCAAAAGAGATTAATTATTGTACCATGAGTTTGGACTTTAGAAGTTCTGATTTGAAATTTGTATTGTGATCAATTGTCACATTCCGAGTATCTGAAAACCCACCATGTGTGTCAGGCAAAGGGAGATGTTTTTCCCTTTGTCAAGTGCTTACTGGTATTTGAATTATATAGGTACTCTTATGATGTTCAATTAGTATATTTTTCAAATTGGAATTCCTCTTCATAAACCGTGGTACATTCTCATATTTATTCAAATTCCTGCATATAGAAACTTTTATATATACAATTGGTCAATTGCTGTCATTTTAGATGTAGTACATAATGTTCAATTGGGGTCATATATATCTGTTTGGGTTAGCTCAGGGCTCAGGCATGGTTTCTCATTCAGACAAAGTTGCTTTTTTCTTAACGGCAGAATGTGATTTATAAATATGATTCTCCTCAAAAACAAAAAAAAAAGAGTAAAATCTTTCCGGGTTAGATTGGGTCAATGCTTGATAATTAGATATGGCTAACTCTGTTGCTTCAGGCATGATACCCTCACTTCACCCATTGTTGAAATTAGACCGAAACAAACTAAAAATTTAAAATAGAAAATAAGCTGGATGTTTGGTTCCATAAAAGAAACAACATCAAAATGAAACAAGTAAAATAAAAGGAAGTTTTGATCAATTGGAACATGGCAACCGGTACATACTTTTTCAAGCCTTCTTGAAATCAATAAAATTGCACAGAAATATGTTGTGAATCTAGGCAAAAGAAGGAAGAGAGAGAGGGGGGTAACTCTTTGAAATTTCTGGGTATTCATCGCCATTGACTCTAGCAATTAACATCTTCATCCAGCATATAAATATTGAGGCCACCTTCTCATATGTCTGTTGTTAATAAACAAATTAAATAAAAGTAAAACGGTAACAAGAAAATGAATTATGTGAGACAAAGTGATGCTTCAGATCGACTTATTGGAGCAAAATTATGGCAGTAACCACACCTCTCACAGGAGTGTAATTGACTGGTACAGTGAGTACAATATTTTAAAAAATACTGTTTCTGATTTTTTGTTATTAAAACTATATATATATATATATATATATATATATATATATATAAAGATTTCATTGTAAGTGTAAATAATATTTTGTTCTGTGTAATTATGTTTATACCAGTATTGGTAAAGTTGATGGTACCACAAGGATGATGAGGTGGAATTATTTGAGGATGAGGCTGTTTTGTGATACACCCTTAAGTCTCCCTCAACTTAATTTGATTCATCAAGGTATGTTGGTCCCTTTTCTTTGTGAGTGGTTGTCGTAGTGGGTATGTATAAGGAATATCTATGTTAATTAATTTAAGTTTCAGGGTTGGGTTATTTTATTGGTACCAAATAGGCTTTTGAAGGTTTGGTCGCTGAGATGGTTTCTACAAATGCAAATTTTTTATTAAATACTGTATATTATTTTTATAAAAGTAAAATAAAATAAAATGCATATAAGAAGAAATAGTCAATATATAATTATATTTGCAATTGTTGATCTTTTTGAGTTGTATATGTCGCCTTTTTTTAGAAAGATCACATAGATCCTTTTTTAAGTTATCCATTACAATTTTTTTAATATATACAATTTAGTTTGATTTTTAATCAGTTTACAGTATTTTTCACATGTTAAACTTTTTATTTTTTGATGAATTGTGGATTGTCACTATTGGTTTGTAGATCTCATATCTTTTACAAGGTGGAACTGTAACCCCAATTCAATTTATAAGATGATAAAACTAGGTTGATTCTAGGAGAACGATAGAAGTGGAAAATTGATTTTATGAAAAAGTGCTTAGTAGTGAATAAATAGTATAATTCAATTAACCTCATTATTTTCACATTTTAAAGTAGTGTTTCTAATAGGTGCTTAAAGCTATATATTTTCATGTATATTAAGATCGTAATTGAAATTTTAAGCATTGTTTTGTTGTTTCAGATACCATAGTAAAATTGTGACTGTTGGCAATGATATAATGAAGTTAGTCAAATTTTTAACCGATGGATCGAGCTAATTAGTTAACTTCCACGCATTTTGATTAACAGTATTAATTGTTCCAAGGGTCAATTCCGAAATGAAGAGCAAAAAGTGAGGAGCATCCTACATCTAGCAAGGTACAACTTCTTAAGCTACACAAGAGGAAAATAAATATGATCTCAGTATTACACCCTTAGATATGTCATCCAATGAACATTATCTTTAGTGATTCTTTGCTATGATTTGTTGAGAGCTTTTCATCTATATAATCTTTTGGTAGTAATTCATGTCTATTTATATTCATCTTGAATGCTTTTTTTTTCTCTAAAATATTTTAGCTGATAATTAAATTTTATTCTCATTATTCTTCTGAGGAGTCGACATTAGTTACTATATGCGCCTAAAGAGTGTTGTTTATATATGCTATGCTTGAAAGATATAGATTCTTTTATTCGAATGACACACATGATATGATTAATAGTTTAGCTTTAATTTCTTCAGCAATTGAAAGATCGATTTCAGATTTTGAGATTATTTAAACAAAGCTTCTTTTGCGATATTGTTATCAGACCCATTACTGTCATTCAGGTAAGTGCTCAAAAGATTTATGTATTAATGAAAAATTATTAAATAGATCTATTAATTTGTTACTGTAATTGTCTAACTATTAGCAGTGTCGTTGGTAATATGAAATTTTATTGTCAGTTATAGACATAAATAGATTATGTGGTTGTTGTTTTTACTTTGTTTTGCCAGCATAAACATGCCGCTATTAGAGATGGAGATTTCTCAGTACACATGTTAATGCCCTCTGATTAGGCTTGATAAGCTGCAGTAACCAATTACCTTTTTAGATATAGCAACTTTATTTATCTAACTCTTTCATTTTAGGTTCCAAATCGAAGAAGTGTAATTTTATTGCATAACTGAGGTACAATCATGCTGAAGGAAATACTTACTGTTTTTTAGATATATGATAACACAAATGGGGGAGTTCAATGTATACAATCTATTGCATTGATGGTGCGGATGAATCTAATGCATCCATTGTGAATGTAGTCAATGAGAGCATTGATGTAGTTCAGTCCATCTTAGCTGTCCATTAGCCATGGCTCATGATGTGTATTAACAATGATCATCAAGACTTCATTTTTTCAAAGCTACCACAAAAGTACTCTACACGTCTTTTGTTTCACTTGATTCTTAATAAAGCCATAAGGATGAATCAATATTTGAATGTGTTTATTAGAACCAATGTTAGATTGCTTTAATTTTAATAACGGGACATTATATATATTGGTCTTATTATGCTAGCTTGCAGTAAGTTTGATTAAAGTTCAAATTTATAGTTCATGATGAAAGGGGACATGTTTACTTCTCTCTTAGGTAGTTACAAATGTGTAGGATGCTAGGATGCTATAAATAATTTGTTTATGCTATTTTCTTTTAAAAGAGCGACTAATTCTCCAAGGTCGTGTGAGATCATATGTTCAGCCACTGCAATATCAAAGCAACTCACCGATAAATATATATTAAATTCAATTGAAATAAAAGTCGCTCGATTAGCCCTTCTAGTTCTATATAAATATATCAATTTTTTGTTCAGATAGGACAACCTGACTAGCACAATGGTCTAAGAAAATATCCTCATCGTGCACATGTTTAAAATTAAGCGTAAGTATATGAAAAAGAGAGACCTAACTCGTAAGTCTTTGTTAGAATAGTGATCCGAATTGGTTTTGTCTCATTGGTCTCGTATCTTTACTTTATCTTATGTTTATTGTTTTAAATGACATATGTAACAAATTAAGATTAAGTTAAGAGGATTCTAGACATCCAACTTTTCTTCTTCGTTGCTTTTTTCCCAAAGTACCAAGTACCAACTACAATCTAATTGAAAATGAAATATCGCAAGATTTCAAAATAGGAGTTGACATGTTTAGCCTTGCATTCACAAATTACATTAAGCCAATACATAAATGAACCAAAAGTGATGGCACTATAAGTTTGGAGAGTTCAAGAATGGGACTTGACACCAATTCAAATGATATCGGGAGGATTAACTGGCAATATAATTGCCGAAAAGATGAACACTTTTTATGTTTGGAGGATGTTGAAAAATAGTTTTCTGGACTTTTGTGAAAAAATAATTTTGATAGGATTTCGTACATGAAGAACAACTTTGAATTTAAACAGACAATTATTTTTAATTTCGTTCAAAGCAGGCATAGTGCCGGACAATCTTAATGTACTCATGGATGGTTTTAAATATCTGTTTAGTAATCTAAAATCTTAAATTCAAATACACTTCTCGATCTGCTCAATTATTCACAGTGGACATGACAATTAGATATTGAGCACTAATTATTGTCAATGAGAAATGTTGTTTAGTGACAGTGCGGGTGAGTTTATTATGTAGCTTTGAGTTTGTCCCAATTTTGGACAGGTGGGCAAACTTCTTTCTCTAAACAGTTAAAATTTGCACAGCTCATAATCTTGCCAGCAAACAATATCGTGTCATCTCAAGATACACTAGGGAGTTTTGTTGGAGGATGGGTATGTACAGTCTTACCAGAGATGCGAGAAAATGGAACAGATTTGGAGGATGAAGACCTCTTGGGCACTGATTGGTTTTATTTCTCTTAATTGTTTTTGCTACTCTGGAGCACCTCGCTCTAGCTTTGTACCGAGTTATGGCTCAATAGCATAACCTCCCCCTCTTGAGGGGATCTGTTCGTTCAAAAAAATAAAAATTATTGCCAATGAGAAAACCATTTTATTTTAAATTTTTAATCATTAATGAATAAAGGGAAAATCAGATATATACCCCTCAAATCTGTTGGAGTTATGTCCTAGAAGTCAATATTTAATGACTTATTTTCTTAGTTTATGTTAATGATGATATTTGATCATTTGTTCCTAGAGTTTATTATTGACAGATCATTCAGGTTGAGGATCTGAATTGTAGATCTCTGTGGATCATTCATTAGAATGACAATAATAAATCTAAATCGTCCATAATCTTGATAATTAACAAGGAACATTAATTATCATAAAAGATTAGTATGCAAGTTAAGTGATGATTAAGTTCTACAAATCATAAGTAAGGAGTTACGAACTTAATTGCATATGTGTATGTTATTGGAACATAGTACAGGACTTGACCCAATGAAATAAACATATGGATTGTGTTATGTGTCATTGTTTATTTCATATGAGTTTGATTCTAAGTTTGAGATGTTCACCTTTTCCACATGAGGATAGGTTCAATAAATATCGTCTAACGTTGATTCCTGATAAAGGCTGCTATAAGGACTTTATTTATGTTCTCTTGAATTGTGCGGGGAAAAGTTGTTCATCAAGAAAACCGTATGTCCCTCATTAGTATACCTAGTGAGTGATGATATCTGTTTGGGCCCCTTGATGGAGTTGGATCGTATGCATGCAAACTAGACGATCAACTCTAGATCAAGAAATGTATAATCTGCAAGAATGACACATTCCTATCTTGGATTATACAAAGATATCGTGTGACATAAGAATCAAACAAAGAAATACTTTTATTTCTTATGCAGGATTGAGATATTGTAACGGTACATTATTTATACGAATTGGGAGTCATAACGTGTTGCTAGATACCGCTTATGATTATTGGAAATAAATAACGATTTATTTCCATGGCCAACATAGTATAAATCCTCAAATAGGGTCGCACAAATAGGATTCTAACCACTTGGTGCATTTATTGTTTATTCACAATAATGTGTATTGTGAAATGTGATAAGTTAATTAATTAATTATATACCGTTATGAACCGTTATAATTAATTAAATTAAAAGGATCATATGGAAACAATATAATGCATTAGCTAATCATAGATTAATTATTAATGAGTTAATAATTAATTATGTTCAACTTACTTTAATTAGTTTGAGCTAATTGGGCTTCTATTTAATTGGTTAATTAAAGGCCCGATTTAAGGAAGAATGAAGAGACAATTAAAGGAGATTCATTAATTGGTGAATTAATGAATAAAGGCCTTTTATTAAGATGGCCCAAGAGAGCCCATTAGGTGGCCTCTTAGGGTGGATGGCATACTTGTAAATAGTATGAAAATTGGATGAGAGTGGTTGGCTATATAAAGGGGTCTCTTTGGGAGAAAAGCCTAGCCGTCATCTCTCTTCCTCTCCCCTCCCTTGCGCCTCCACCTAGAAGAGAGATTTTTCTCTCTTCTCCATGGCTCTTCCCTTCCTCTCTTAGCTCATGTGTTGAGCATCCCACCTCTCTTCCTCTCCATTAAATAGTTAATTAAGAGAAGCAAGGTGATTAGCAAGAGGTTCAAGAGAACTAGCATTCTCTTTGAGCTTGGTGGTGGGTCCTTGGTGGGCTAGAGGCGGCCATAGATGGTGGAGATGGTGGAGCACGCACCCCATCGACTCCCATGCCATGGATTCGAGCCTCATGAATACAATTTCATGAGAGGTACAATTTCTCCTACCTTCTCTCTTGATTGGATGTGTGATTGCTTTAGCACTAGATCTTTTGATTTGCTTGTTGTTAATGGTGATTAATTAGTTGTAATTAATCTAAAATTAAAATATGAGCATTTCCTAACAGTGGTATCAGAGACAGGTTCGTGCTTAAGGTTTTTCACACTTAATTAAGTGAGAATTCGTAATTAATTAAGTTAATTAGTGATGTGCATGCTTGCTGGCCCTGGAAAGGCTGTTTTCTGTCTTGTTGCATGTTTTTCGTGGTGTAAAGCTCTCTGAAATTTTTTCCTTCTTATTGGAGGTTGTAGCCCTTTGAGTTGTGGTTGTTTTTCCACTGGAATCATTGAAATTCGATGTAAAATGAATTTTTAGTGATTTAAACGGTAACGGTGCGCAGATCTGTTATTCTGCTGCACAGTTCTGTTGTTGTGGTTGGTAACAAATAAGTTTGTATACAAAGTACCTGTAACTTTTAGATAGGATTATTCTAAACTTGATGCTCTTTCTGGATATGTAAATTTTGTTGCATATTTCGGATATTATGTGGGCGTTCAAGGATGAAAAGTGATGAAGTTGTCAGATCTGTTTTTTCAAACAAACTGATTTTTTTGAAAAACTGTACTTATTGAGAAACTTTTGTGGAAAAGTGTTGAAATGGAAATGTTCTCCTTTAAGTCTGGAATCTGCGAAAATTAATTTCATAGTTTTTCATTGAGATTTGATACCTCAACTGAGTGAAATCTTTTTAGTCGACGGTCTGTTCCAGAACAGGATACCTTGCTTAAATGCTTGTTATCTCGTTGATCTTGAATATAACTTGTGGATTTTCTTTTCATGGAATGATAGCCTATTGTATGTAGTATTTTTCTATATAAATTGTTTGCTGAAAAAATATCAAGGGGATGATCATACAGATCAAAAGGTTGAGACCCATAACAGAATTTTCTCTAACGGTGCTTCGCGCACAATCTGAGGATTTGTCTTTTTTGGTTCTCCCTGATGGTAATTGATCTCTCCTTGAGATTTTTACAGGTAATCAAAATCTTTGTAAGGAGTTCTCTGGATTTATTTCAGATTTTTTGGAGACCGAATTATTTTGAATTTTTTTCGGGTCCCGAATTTCGTATTTTAATTAGTTAAAATAGTTTCTAATTAATCAATTTATTGAAATGTTAATTAGAAGACTCCTTAAATACCCTCCTTTCTGTTTTGATAGTTGGATTTAATTTAAAAGGGCTTAAACAATTAGTTGTTAAGGTTAAGCCTTCTTTGCATTCGGAAAACTTGAGCAACAAGTATGCACAAAGATTCTAATTAATGAAATTAATTAAGAGCAAGTGAATCATGTATATTGTATATGTGCTAACTTTTTTTGTAGGAGGATGTGGGTTTGATATGGCTCAAGATGTCAATGCCTTGTGTGTTGTAAAATGTTGTGAATGCATGTGATTGCTTGTAAAGTGGCCTAAGGTGCCTTGATAATTAAGTGGTTAATTTTTGATGTAACTTGTGAGGCTTGCATGCCCCTAAGGCCTAGGCGGGGTTTTAGGAATTTTATCACATGTATTTATTTCCCTTAATTATTAGATAGGATCTTAGTAATTAGTGGGAGGGCTTGATTAGATTAGTCTCGTTACATGGAGATGCGACGAAGATTAATGCAAGCGGGAGCCATACAAACCCACGGCAATGCTTGAGATGCTTATTATTATGTGATTGTTTGTGAATGCCTTGAATTGTCATAGGTAGGTATGGGTGTATGCTTACACGACCACCAAACAAAGTCACGTAATTGCTTTTGTCCCAAACTAAATTGATTAAGTCGACCGCCTTCCTTCTCTCTATCCCCTTCACGTCAATAGCCAATCATGGCGCGGTCCGCCATAGCGGACGTCATGGTTGTCAACCTTGATAGTCGGGGTACAAATGAAAAGATTTGTTAGGAGCAAATAGAGAGAGGTTGCTTATCGATGGACCCAACAAGTTTTCTTGGACATCGGGGCGAAGTTTGTAAATATACTTAGATATTTACAAACCAAGAGTCGTATGGTTGATATGATTGGTTGGAGAACCTACCTTGTCTAGTTAAGTAGGGTGTCGTGCCATAGCAGGCTCTACTTGATGAAAACGGGGATCTTGGAAAACCAACTACATTGGGACACTAAATAAATGTAGTGGGAGTTTTTGTTTATCATTCCATAAACAAAACATTGCATAAACTAAATGACCTTAAATTGAATTTGTTATAGATATTAAATATGTTAATTTCGTTGCGGTCAATCTTTGGAAAACGACAAGCTCGTTTATAAGGTATTTTACTTGGAGAAGAAATACCGATTTCTAAGACATGTTCTTGGAAATGAGAAACTTGAGCAAGTTTAATCCCAAAAACGTTCCTCGACTTCCCGAACAATAGCTTCGCAATGATTGATTAGTTTCGACGAAAATTATTCAATAAAGCGAATGCTTATATCCTTTTAGAAGTTCTAGACCTTTGAATTGGAGAATTCATAAGGACTATACTAAGACTTCTACACTCTCATCCATTTACTCAAGAAGACGTTCTTAGAGAAAGTAAATATAGACTCAATCATTTATGATCGAGTAATGGAATGTGAGTTAACCAAGAGACTCTTCTTATAAGAAGATAAATGTTTCATTAGCTTGCGAACCGAAAGATTTGAGTAGCTAATTGACAACTAGAGATATTAAGATCTCCAATATCAAGGATTGTTGATATTGTCATACAATCTCTTTCTATGGATAAAGGATATATTGTTCGCACACTTGTTAGTGCTAAAAGTAATTGGTTAAGTATTAAAGGAATACTTCACCAAGATATGAGTTGAATATTTGAGACCCTCACTAGTGACCGTGTGTCACATGAGATGTTTCATTTGCCATTTATGGGAGGCATTTGAAAGGTTGTCCGAAATACCATGATGTTCTAAACCTTAAGATATTTGTCGTTCAAATTATCTCACTATCTCTAATTCACACTAGTAATTAGGTGCTAGTTTATGTGTTCGCATTTAACGAAATGTGTAGACAATGATGAATAAGAGAAAGTTCGAGATAAGTAAAGTAAACTCCGTTTTGGAAATGGCTTATACGTCTAAGCCGCTACCATTGAATACGTAGAGTTATCTTTATTAAGTAAAGAGTTTGTTTAGGAATTTGAGGTTGTATACCTTATTCCAAACATCTCATAAAACCTTATCTCCATATTTGATGATGGATGATCATGTTTTGTAATAGAGAAATGTTGTTCTCTTATTGTTATAAATTTGTGTATAAGATTTCATGCATCTTAATTGAATTTGCTTGAAATAGATAAACAAATTTTGAATGACAAATATGTAAGACTTCACATAAAGTATTTGACTTTTATGTAAAATAGTCGCTTAGTCGAATATAAACAAGAATCGCATTATGAGAGTCTACGTAACGTGGAGCTCGTAAATCAATTCGATTGCAAATCAATTGAAATTCATGCGAATCGTGTTTGTTGAAAGACAAAAGCGCCTTTGAACTACGAAGGTTTAAAGGACAAGTAACTTTATTAAGACTTATACATATTGATGTATATAGACCTATAGGTACTTGTGCAATTGAAAGGTTGTTGACATTTTACCACTTGACCAACGATCATTGTAGATATTAACGTATCTATTTGATATGGTATAAGTATGAATCTTTTGACAAGGTCAAAAGAATTTCAAGAGTAAAGTTGAAAAACTATTCAATAAAAGCAAAAGTCTTAAAATAGATCATGGTAAATAGTTAAGTCATGTAGTTTGATATATTGCCTAAAGAGTATGAAAGACGTTTCACTACTCGCTCCATGAGGAACATTGAAAAATGTATCCAAGGATGAAGGTATCGAACATTGTTTAACATAGTTCGATCGGTAATAAATCAAATTGACTTGTTCGACTCATGTAAGGGATTTGTGTTTGAGGACAATATTGTTTACACTGAATAAAAATTCCATCGAAGTCTATTGAGAAAGATATCTTACGAGATTCGATCTCTAGGTATATTGTTTCTCAAGATTTGGTGTTGAGAAGCTTATTTCAAGGTTCGATTGATTGATAAGCTTGGACCCAAATAAGACGCTTATTATTTTGTAGGATATCTTGAATTAGCCAAAAGGTACTACTTCTATGAACATGATAAGAACAAGGTAGTTGTTGCTCATCATAACGTAATCTTAAAGAATGATATTCTCAAGAAGAAGTAGTGGGAGTAAAGTGAGCATTAAAGGAGTTTATGCGTCACTACAAGAAGTACCTTTATAGGGAACTTGTCACTCCATACATGGTGCTTAGTGGAAGTTGAGCGGAACTTAACTCACAAGCAGTTGTGAAAGGAAGAAGTTTATAAGCACGCTCGCTTCTAAAGAGTACTCAAACATCTCATTACTGGATGATGTTAGAGAAACGCGTGCAATACATTAGGATCAAGAACTTATTCTACAAGTTGTTGTAGAAGTAGTTCATAGACCTCAAGCACCAATCCTACAAAGATCAACGAGAGTGAATTGCCTAAACTAAAAAGTACATAGGTTTCACAACATCCTCGTACTTGACATAAGAGGATCCGTTGATAAATAAAGAAGCGATGGAAAGACCCGATTCCACAAGTATGATTTGAATCTATATGATCTTTAAGTGCAATCCATATATATAACAACAAGGTATAGACCTTGATTGATGTTCAAGAAGAAGCGATCCATCTAGAACATATAGATCTTTAAAAGGAAAGATAGATATGGATAACAAGTCGACTCTGTACAAAGCACAATTTCATGATTGATGCTATGTCTAAGTCGATAACGAGTTGACCATGTACAAAGCACGGCTTCTCGCTTGTAGCTGTGTATAAGTCAATAAAGATCATTCTAGCAATAGTTATATTTCGTATATATAGATATATGAAAAGATACATCAAAACCGCCTTCTTCGATTGAATGAAGGAAGTTGTTGTGAATTTGACACAAACTGAGGATTTGTTGTATTGCTAGAAATGTATATGTGCTTCAAGGATCAATTGATGAATTGAAGCAAGAATTGTGGAAATTGGAATAAACATTTTGACAAGTAAGTCAAGGAGTTGAACTTCGTCAAAAGTATCTTGTATAGACAAGATATTCAATTGAGAATTATTATGTTACATGTATTGTACAAGATACAAGACATTAATTGGGAATAAAATTAAAGAAAGGAATATTGTCAAGATCTCATTGGAGAATGTTTTTTCTCAATAGAGAACTTGGAAAAATTACCTAAATCCAAGGAAACAAAATCTATGGAGATAGATTATGATGGATGTCAGGTTTGAGAAAACGTGCATATAATGACAAAGTGTTCTAGTAACATGAAAAGATAGACTCCTAGAAAGGATGTCTAACCAAGTTGTATGGCAAACACTTGAGTTCTACTCGGTGTGTTGTAACTCAATTCGAAAAGAGTGCACGATATATTTCGAGCATCCTTCTGTTATGAGTTTCATAACGGATGCCATATTTATGCACATGCCCCTATGTGTTGTAACCAAGGAGTATGACAAGCAGTTGTCAACTGGATACAAAGAAAAACACGTTTGGACAATAATCGAGAATATCTTCGAGTATCTTATGAGAAAGAGTGATATGTTTTTCCATCTGATAAGATAAAAGAAAGCTCATATAAATTGATATATTGATGCTAGTTTTCGAAAGATTGATATAAATACAATTGAGCTACATATTTTGTTTAAATGTGGTGTTGTAAGTTTAGAAGGTGTTCTAAATGGGATATTACAACCGTTTCCGTCACCAAAACAAAATATATAGCAACTTGTGAAGCAATGAAAGAATGTAGTAAGGATCGTGAAGTTCTCAGTCAAGCTAATATGGTTCTATGCATCTCGAACCATAGCTTAAACTTGAAGAACCCAATATTAAATTGGTGATCCAACTAAGATCTATGACGATGTCACTTGATCTCACATGATGATGATCAAGAACACATATATAGGAGTATATATGTATATAGGGTCAAACAAAATTGGATAGGTTCGCGGACACAGCGAACACTCTAACTTAACCTCTACCTTAAGCGGTATACGAGATGCAATTGTGCATCCATGCGTGATGGACGTATGAGTAACTTGTTTTAAGTGTATTACATCTTTTGAGGTTCGAGACATGTATATATATAGATATATGACATTGTTCTAAATTCTTCACTGGCTAGAAGCCACTATTGATTAACTCTAGGCCAAGTGGGAGATTGTTGGAGTTATGTCCTAGAAGTCAATATTTAATGACTTATTTTCTTAGTTTATGTTAATGATGATATTTGATCATTTGTTCCTAGAGTTTATTATTGACAGATCATTCAGGTTGAGGATCTGAATTGTAGATCTCTGTGGATCATTCATTAGAATGACAATAATAAATCTAAATCGTCCATAATCTTGATAATTAACAAGGAACATTAATTATCATAAAAGATTAGTATGCAAGTTAAGTGATGATTAAGTTCTACAAATCATAAGTAAGGAGTTACGAACTTAATTGCATATGTGTATGTTATTGGAACATAGTACAGGACTTGACCCAATGAAATAAACATATGGATTGTGTTATGTGTCATTGTTTATTTCATATGAGTTTGATTCTAAGTTTGAGATGTTCACCTTTTCCACATGAGGATAGGTTCAATAAATATCGTCTAACGTTGATTCCTGATAAAGGCTGCTATAAGGACTTTATTTATGTTCTCTTGAATTGTGCGGGGAAAAGTTGTTCATCAAGAAAACCGTATGTCCCTCATTAGTATACCTAGTGAGTGATGATATCTGTTTGGGCCCCTTGATGGAGTTGGATCGTATGCATGCAAACTAGACGATCAACTCTAGATCAAGAAATGTATAATCTGCAAGAATGACACATTCCTATCTTGGATTATACAAAGATATCGTGTGACATAAGAATCAAACAAAGAAATACTTTTATTTCTTATGCAGGATTGAGATATTGTAACGGTACATTATTTATACGAATTGGGAGTCATAACGTGTTGCTAGATACCGCTTATGATTATTGGAAATAAATAACGATTTATTTCCATGGCCAACATAGTATAAATCCTCAAATAGGGTCGCACAAATAGGATTCTAACCACTTGGTGCATTTATTGTTTATTCACAATAATGTGTATTGTGAAATGTGATAAGTTAATTAATTAATTATATACCGTTATGAACCGTTATAATTAATTAAATTAAAAGGATCATATGGAAACAATATAATGCATTAGCTAATCATAGATTAATTATTAATGAGTTAATAATTAATTATGTTCAACTTACTTTAATTAGTTTGAGCTAATTGGGCTTCTATTTAATTGGTTAATTAAAGGCCCGATTTAAGGAAGAATGAAGAGACAATTAAAGGAGATTCATTAATTGGTGAATTAATGAATAAAGGCCTTTTATTAAGATGGCCCAAGAGAGCCCATTAGGTGGCCTCTTAGGGTGGATGGCATACTTGTAAATAGTATGAAAATTGGATGAGAGTGGTTGGCTATATAAAGGGGTCTCTTTGGGAGAAAAGCCTAGCCGTCATCTCTCTTCCTCTCCCCTCCCTTGCGCCTCCACCTAGAAGAGAGATTTTTCTCTCTTCTCCATGGCTCTTCCCTTCCTCTCTTAGCTCATGTGTTGAGCATCCCACCTCTCTTCCTCTCCATTAAATAGTTAATTAAGAGAAGCAAGGTGATTAGCAAGAGGTTCAAGAGAACTAGCATTCTCTTTGAGCTTGGTGGTGGGTCCTTGGTGGGCTAGAGGCGGCCATAGATGGTGGAGATGGTGGAGCACGCACCCCATCGACTCCCATGCCATGGATTCGAGCCTCATGAATACAATTTCATGAGAGGTACAATTTCTCCTACCTTCTCTCTTGATTGGATGTGTGATTGCTTTAGCACTAGATCTTTTGATTTGCTTGTTGTTAATGGTGATTAATTAGTTGTAATTAATCTAAAATTAAAATATGAGCATTTCCTAACAGCAAATCATAGTCAATTGGAAATATCCCCCTCTAATCTTTAAATTTGGAAATATCCCCCTCTAATCATCATCTTTATAGATATTTGCCCTTTTCTTTATTTCTAATGATTTTCAGTTCTGAAAAATTATTTTTTAAAATATTTGGACATAAATGCCCTTAGGAGCATGTCCTGACGGTTCATCTTCCCTTGATATTACTTTTCTCTCCCTTCAAACATTTACCTTGTCACACAGTAAATTTTTTACAGTAAAGTTTTTGCTTCTCTGAATCTCCTTGAAATCGCTGGAAAACACTTGTGACCACATCGCTAGAGAAGGTGCACCACAAAACAATTGCTTGTAATCCCATCGTTGGTTCCAGGTATACTTTTTTTTTTTTTGGTTGCTTATATGTTGATCTAAATCACGCATGATGTTATTAGCATGATGAATACTTTACTATTTTTTTCATACAGAATTTTGAAAGGATATTTTAGAAAGGGCCTACACATTAATGAGAAACAAGAAGCCTGGAAGAGCATGCCCTGGAAGGATATGATAAGAAGCCTAAAATAGAGTTGATAGAAGTATACTGACAAGAAAAACAAGTGATGCAATGCTCATGATATAGTGGGGGCTTATGTGAAATAGACGTAGTTTGCCCAATGGTGTTTACCAGTATCTCATACAAAGAGGGAGAAAGGGAGACAGGAGTTAAAATCCTTAAATAATAAGTTTGGACTAATTTTGGATTGCTTGATTAAGTTTTTTTAAATATACTGGCACATGATCTATCCATGAAATTGATTAAAAAAACCTAGATTGGGGTCACAAGTATATTGGACGATTTCAAGGATAAGTAAAAATGTTCATATAATGATGGAGTAAAAGAAAAAATATTTGATAAGAGAAAAGAAAATGCTTGTGTTTGCCTCCAAATTTTGTTGCAAAGCGAAATGTCAGATGTCAACAAGAAGACCTGCAAGCATGGAAAAGGGCACATGGTGACACAGAAATTCATCGAATAATCTGTTAATTAATTAATTAATTGAAAATTATGTGAAATATGTCAATCCTCACATAGTTTATTAATTAATTAGTTAATTATAAAAATCTGAGAACAAGAAATGTATGATTGTTGTACATTATGCATTTTTCTAAAGGTTCATGTCAGATCCCACACTAAAATCCCATACTATGACGATACTGGTCAAATCGCTTAAAAATTAAGCGATACAAAATTCCAATATACAGACAGGGCCCCAATATAATGACAAATACAGACAACTTGACGCCAAGAGCAACCAAACAAGCATATGTATTTAGTATGGGCTCATTATCGAATTGGGTTTGCATATTGGATAATTAAAATGAGGGTAAAATCAAAGCCTACATCTATTATTCAAACCAGCCCATTCAATCTCATTAAAATTGGGCCCATACGAAATTAATTCGAGCCCAAGTCAAATTTGGCCCGTTCAGATTCAGGCCCAAACGCTAAAAATCGGATCCAGACTCACCCTCAGCGCCGAATCCAGACGCCTAAACGCGAAACCAAAAATCCTTATTCGACTCGATCGAATTTGGTCTGGGTTCGACACGTGCCAGCACCCGAGTGGTCAATGGCTACGGACCCCACTACCGTTAGCGGTTAAAAAGGAAAAAGAAAAATAAAAGAAAAGCTTACCTAAAATGGAAAAAAGTGTGGCTCCGGTGAAGAAGGAAGCTCCGCCACTACTTCGTGCCACCATTCTTTATATTAACTTCGCCGTTGAATAGGCGACACTTCACTGATCACCACGATGCCAGACTCGATGAGAAAAGAACCTGTGAAAAGTCAATTTGTCGGGGTTCCCAAATGAATAGCGGAGAAGGGAAGTGTAAAATTACTCAAAATTGATGTGAAATTAGCAAAGTATGTAACCTCAAAAGCTTCTTGCAAGCACGGCGATGGGTTATTAAGCGGCAATTTTGTCAGGAAGAAGAGAAACCATCATCAACCATGGCGATGAGCTTGGAATAGATGAGGAGTCCGAAATGGGGGAGAAGAAGATGTACTCTGCCTTTAACTCTTGTTCTCTGTAACTGAATTAATGTGAGTACACGCTCAAAGATGTAAAAAGCCACATAAAGTCGAAGTTTTCGTAGTGACATGAACACTGGAGACGTCCAGTGAAGAGAAAGCATTGTTGCCGCTGAAATGGAGGCGAAATTCTCCCTTCTGTCGCCTCTGACACCTGCAAAGCCCATCCTACACCTGAGGAAACCAATAGGCTAGACAGGTGCATGATCAAAGAGAGGCTCCTAGCCGTTGGATGAGTGCGATGGGTCAAAAAAGCCAAAGGCAGTGATAACCACGCACTGTACCTCCTTGTACTACCTTCAGAGATAAAGGTAAGCATGGATGAGGTACCATAGAGGATGCACCAGACTCCATATGTGCTGAATTAGCCAAATTGTCTAATCTCAGATCCAATGGTCGAATTTTAGACAGCATTGGCGAGTGTTTTTAAAATCAAACAAGAAGGGGCACTGTAGCCAATCTAAATGATTTTTCTCAAAAGCTGTCTGGGGGAAATTGATGTTCCTTTGTATGACATACAAGATGCCACAGTACTCTCTCATTCCTTGGCATCAAGAATGATGTACATCATCACACGGCCATATAGTTTTAGAAGGGTAGAAAGGGAAAAAAAACAAAAAATGAAATCCCTAATTTACATTCTACATGCCTTTAAACTAAAACTTAGCAAGTAAAGGAGTGACCAGTAAATGACTTAATCACCCTGGAACGAACCCAATTTTGCTTAATGAGCACATTGTTCCTGAGCATGAGGCCCCACATACATGGCGTCTTATCTGTGCTGTCACACACAAAGTCACACAGGAATTGTCACCAAAACTATGATTTTGGACCAATGGAGAGAACTATCAACAACATCATGCACCTGTGATGCCTATATGGCTAGGTGCTCAGAAGAAATGCTTTGAATTATGTTATACTCTCCATCTACAATATGCAAGGGCCCAGATGAAGCCATCTGTCAGTTGACGCCAAGACCCCTTTTCCAAGCATCATCCAGAGAACAAGCATGTCCCCACATGTCATACAATGTCCCAGGGCCCCACATGTCATGGAAGAATCAAGTAAGGCGGTTCATTAGCAACAGATCACAACCCTCCATCAAATTCTGAAGCCATCAAAGGATGCCACATGGCACCAGCAGCTGATGGAACCCTAACCCACTGCCTATAAAAGGAGGAGAAGAGACGCCAGAAGACCCCCCCCTCCAGTTTCTTGCTTTTCTTTAGTTAATATTCTGCTGTCAAAAAAAAGAAGAAAAAATATCTTGTAGAAGGTAAAACCAACTATGTACCAATGATTTTCAGAATAAAAATTTTCATTACAAGCTGTGATTTTCTTGTTTATTTCCTTGTGTATATCAGACCTAGAAATGTTCTAAGTTAGCCTTTTTTCTTCAATTCTTTTCCTTTTTCGGGGCATTCAACAATTCCTTTATTTCCTTTCTTGTGTTCTTCTGTCTTTGAATTTATGAACTGCAAAACAACATAAAGGATTGTTCATACACCATGCTCAGATTTCATAGTCTAAGAACTTGTGTCTGAGCATGGATGTATGGGCAGTTCATCAAGCAAAGTCTCTGGTCCTTCATATGAATAATTACATGATTAACTTTCACTATACCTTTGCCAATGCTTTGATTTCACAGCCTAAGAGCTTGTATCTGAGTATTGGTGAAGTTTTAAAAAAAATGAATAAAAAAAAGGGAAACCAGCATCATAACACTTATTTCTATGGTTAATCAAGGTTGTCAACCTCGCTGACATCCAAGTTTCACAGCCTAAGAGCTTGTACTTGAGTGTCAGCTGGGTTTAAGGAATGAATTTTCAAAGCCAGAATAGGGTCATTATTCGCATGTATTCTTTAGCTTAAGTAAATTTAGATAAAATTGGGGCAAATGGTTAAACACTCTGCCTTGTCAGTACTCAGGCTTCATCGTCTGAGAACCTGTGCTTGGGTACTGATTAGGTAAAAAGAAAAGAAAAAAGAGAGCATTATAATACTTATCTTCACATTTAATAAATGGTACTTCTTCCTTTGCCAGTACTCAAATTTCATAATCTGAGAATTTGTATCTGGGTACTGGTTAAGCTAATAAAATAAAGTTAAGGACTGAAGTGATTAATAGAATAAAGTGGGGTCCATGATGTAGAGAAGTCTCAGAAAAGGGGAGATATTTATATACAAAAATATATATTTACATAGAAGATAATGGAGGCTATGAGTAAAAGATATATATATAACAATAATAATATACACTAAGTATATCTAAAAGGACTTCTCAAAAAAAAATGATGATGAACAGAAGGGTCAAACTGAATAATAAAGATTAAACAAGCAAAAAAAATACACAGGTCTAAGGGGATACTAGACTAATTAGATTCATAAAAGACATGTACATTCGGACAAAAAGGGGGGAAGAAGCATATATGTATGCCCAGGGAATCAGAATGTATATAGGAATTCTATAATAAATACGTATAATACACAAATATCATGATAAACCTGAGTCATTTCATTTTCTTTTTAGTCTGTGATGTAGGAGTAACAGAAATTTCCAAGAAAGAGAGGTAATAGTAAAGGTACACATAAATGTTATGGGGTTTATTAGCATATCGGACAATTTTACCCCTCGTTAGACAAGACTGTCATTTGCATAATTCCACCTGTCAGTTTATTTAAACAAGTAGGTTCTAGAATTATAAAGTTCAAAAAAAAAAAAAAAAAAAAAAGAGGAGGGGAACTTTGAGATATATTATTAGTGTGCAAAAAAAAAAAAAAAAAAAATGATGATAAAAGAAAAAGAGAATGAAGACAAGTTGTGTCAAGGTTACATGTTTCTGTTAACAATCTACTGCCCAAAATAATACAAAGAAAGGAAAAGGGGCGCAAAATAAAGCTCTGAGTTCGGTTAACAGACCAAAATAAATAAAGCCCATATGGTACTTGTCTGCATTAATTGAATTAAAAATAATTCGGGAACATGTCACCAAAGGAATAAGTACAAGGATTAATTACTCTAGATACATGATATATGTCTAAAACTATCATAATAAAAAAAAAGAACCATAATAATTTAATAGAAGATTGGTCTAATGGAGCCTCAATAGTTAACTCAGCTTATTTGATATCAGTTTGAAGCCAGTGAAAGCATATAGTTATAAAACCTCAAGATAGGCAGCATAATCAAGTATTTTATACAAAAGGAAAAGATAATAAAAAAAATAGAAAGAAGTATATACCTAGCACGATTAAGATCAAATACACACCAGTCTTTACAATGAGGAGATAGGCTCAATTAATTAAATTAATAACATGTACAATGTCAAATTAGCCTAAACATATAACAAACAAATACATTCAATTGCACCCCGGATAAGACTAATTGATAGCTTGGGTCCAACTTGAGTTAAGTCAAAGCCGATTTCATCAAATTGGAAAACATGGCGTGAGATAGCTCCACTAAAAAAGTTTTCAGAAGATCATCACGACGTTCCACAACTCAGCCCCACCAATTGAATTATCAGAACCAATACTGATAGAGTTACTGGAGCCATCCAGTTGGAGGTCGAACCTAGCCACTCGCAATGAAAACTCATAAATTGAAACGGTGACGAAGGTAAGGGGAAGACGATGATCCTGCCGCACCCTACCACGATTAGAAGGACGGTCGGAGTTGTAAAGTCAACTATGGAAGACACCTCTCCGTCGATGGGTCAACAGAAGCAAAGAAGAAAGAAAGAGATGAGATCATGTGGGATTCCATGTGGCATTGTCTCTGTGGAAAGAAATATAAGGCTCTCCCCTATACCATAAAGAAAGGAAAACACGAAAAGATACACAGGAAAAGCCACAGATAGCGTTATCCCAAGTAAAAGATCAGGTGAACCCGGTGTACCGGAACACCTGTGAACCAAGCAACTAAACTCGACTCACACTCCTCAAGCCGCTGGATCGCCTGTGGCACAAAACATGTGATGGGTCCCTGACAATCAAACACAGAACACCAAATTTCGTCCAATTATAATTTTCTAAAACACAGAAAAGTCAAAAATACATTAAAAATAGCTAGAAAGTCCAGAAAATCCCCATAAAATACCAAAATGTCCAGAAAAATATGAGGAACATTTTCATATAATACTTCAAGTTCAAATTCCCAACCAAAAGATAATTAAAAATTAAAGTCATAAAAAAATGATTAAAATTAATGGTGCAAAATACCCAAAAGATAGGCCACATTAAAAATTTTAGCAAAAAGTGAATAAAAGTGCAAGGGTATGAACCCCTTTGACAGCAGGTACCTCAAGATGATTTGGGCAGTAGGTACAATTAAACGGTAGCTACCATTAAGAACAAATTTTATGCAAAACTCCCGAGAAATCTGGAAATAAAACCCGCAGCCAAATCCAAAACTCAAATTAAAATCAGCACCCAAACTCAAATTAAATTCAAAACCCAGAAGCCCAAACTCAAGTTAAATCCAAAACCCAAACCCAAATCAAATCCAAATCCAAAAATCCAAAACCCAAACCCAAATTAAATCCAGAATCCAGAAATCCAAAATCCAGAAAAACTCAAACTCAAATTAAATCTAAAACCCAGAAAATTCAAATCCAGAAAATACAAACTTAAATCAAACACAACTCAAAAAAAATCCAGACTCAAATCAAATCCAAAGATCCAGAAACCTAAAATTCAAAGAAATCCAAAACTAAATTAAACTCAAAACCCAGAAAATCCAAACCCAAATTAAATCCAAGTCCAGAAAATCCAAATCAAATCCAGATCCAGAAAATCCAGGCTCAAGACCCGGACCTAAATCCAAATCCAGAAACAAAATTCTATAATCATATACAAACTTTCCGAATCCAGGGACCAAACTTTAAATATGTCTGAAAATCAGAATTTGGTAAATTCTAGAACATATGAAGACCAAAGTTTAAAACGTCCAAAGTGACCAGAATTTCTAAACACGCCTTAATACCAGAGTTTAAAGCATTTTATAACCTAACTCTCGCACGTCGCAAGGCCTGAAATTCGATACGTCAATAGTTGACCAGAATCAACACACGTTGAAGGACCGGAACCTCTACATGCCTTAATGCCTGAGTTTCCAAAAAAGACTGATAACCTTGATTCTAACATGTCAACAAACAGACCTAAGTTTTAAAACGTTGATAAATTAAAGTCTTAAAATATATAAAGCTTTAATATGATCTAAATACCGAAACTTTACACGTCTATGTCCGTCTTCTTTGAGCTTACAGTACGTATAGTTTAAAGGGAACAAAACAAAAAATTATTAAATGTACAAAATAGGGTTAATTGTTAACCACCCGGGATTAAAACCCCAGAAATTTTGGAATTTTAAATATGAATTAAATTTCTTTGCATCATGATTATTCTCTCATGATTGTATCATCCGCTCTATTCATGTCACTATTTGTTTGCGTTCTTTAATGTCAGTATCTTTTGGTAAAGTGTTAGAATACTAGTTGTTATGCTAGTTGTTATGCCTAATCCATTGACTATCCCGATCTAGAGGTGCTCTTGACTTGGTTCAGAGGTAATTAACAGTAGGGGCTTGCGCCTACTGGAAAAAAAGGACCTGCAGTAAACAATCAAACTCTTGAGAGGTTCGAAACCACGTCAGTACTCACATCCCTTTTCAGGTGGGTGCCGATGTCTGAGTTTTGAAACGATCGAGGGGTATCTCGTCCGCAATATCTTTTTCCCCCTCGGGAGCATCCGGTCATTTCCCCCTTCCGAGGATCAGGGTCCAAAAAGGTGCGAGACAGCTTGATATCGTATTTTTTTTTCTCCTATACAGAGCATAAAACATCGGTAAGGTGAATAGTCAGGGGCTGAGGTCATTTCTGTCCGAAAACTTAAAAGACCAATTTTTAGAATTGAAAAATTATTAGAAATAAGGAAAAGGGCAAATTTCTATAAAGATGATGATTAGAGGGGGATATTTCCAATTGGCTATGATTTGAGGGGTATATGACTAATTTTCCCATGAATAAATAAGTAATTTGCTCTCTTTCTTTCTATTGTGCTGGAAAATAATTGAGGATTTACGGCTGATTTGAAAAATTGTCAATTTCATTTTATGCCGGAAAGATAATCTCCCCTTTTTGTGCTGGAATATTAATATGTCTCTTAGTCCTTTGCTATTTTCTTACAAAAACTGGCGCTCCCTGTTAATGTGCTGTTAATGTGGAGATATCTCAACACCTTTAATTTTTCCTTTATGTTGCAAAAACTGTCAATATTACCTCTTAATTGAGCAGCTGTTTAATTATCAATTAATGCTGAAATTTATCACCGCTAGTAATGCTCATGCTCCTTTTATAATCAACGTTAAAAGATTATTGCATTTGTTGAAACGGAAGGTATTATTATAGAGATTGTATTACATTCATTAACCCATTCATTCTATAAATAGCTCCTTTATAAATTTCAGCAAAAACGGAAAAAAATTAAATCAACAAATTTATAATTTTCTACACATTAACGGAAAAAATAAGCCCATAAAAATTTAATTAAAATCAAAATATAAAATAACTATGTAATATATCTAAACAAACATTTTTACCAAAAATATACATAAATAATAAAAAGAGATCTGTTGTACCCTAAAAAAAATGCAAAATGAATGGAAATAAAGGTGTAATGGATGCCTCTTTTATTTGTTGAAATGGAGATGTGTAGAAATGAGGCAAAATGATTTGGATGAGGTGAAAAATAAATGGAAATGTATAGGTGCATGCGTTGCATTAAAAATGATAATGAAAATTTATTGTGCAAAAGGGAAAAAGGAGGCCCAGTAAAATTCGGTGAAAAAGAGAAACCCATGCGCAAAAAATGATGATGAAAGAAATGGTTATGTATAGACATTTTTTTTTTTTTTGAGAATCTCACAGCCCGTAGGCTAGGCCTTAAGTCGGCCCAAGAAGCAAAAAATAAAAGTAAAAAGAAAAACAAAAAAAGTTCGGAGAGGGTTTTCGCGCAGCCTCTCCTTGTTGTATTCTCCTGATTTCCATTCGCTCTCAATATGTAACAGCTAACATCGATCTATCAAAATCGTATCCCTTCTTCAATACTTCTCCTTTCCAACCAATTTCCATCGTGGGTCTTCAGCTCCGATCTATTGGCAGCATCACGATGGCAGTTCACCTTCTTACAATCCAATATAATCCCCGTCTTTCAATCAAAACAGCTCACAGCTCATAACTCCTCATCAATGGCCTATCTGCTCGATGTGCTAGTTGTTAATTCCATTGTCGTCGTGGCTGATTTGAAGGTATGATATGTTTGCTTTCATAATTGCTTGATTTTGAGATTAATTATTTTCGGATCTGATGAAATACGAGGGATTAAGTTCAACGGGGGTTTGTGGGCAGGTACTATTTGGGGATGTCTCATGAGGTGTAGTAGTCGTTTGGGTCCGTCGAGTCCAATTAGCCAAATTGTGGGCATCAGTTAGTGATTCTCTGACGGTGAATCGGATATGTACTCGGAATTGTAGTTGCCGTAAGGTATAAAGGAGCTCATAGAAGTCGTGTTCTGCATGCCAATCTGGTAAGTCTTCTGAGTCTTGATTTTTAACTAGGTCTACTAAGGTTATGCAGTCTGTAAACAGATGCATACCATTGATAGGATTTTGGTTTTGTTGCATGATGTATTTGGTGGCCATGAGCACTGCTTGCAGTTCAGTATGAAATGGAGAGTGTGATGTGGTGTTCTGGGTCAGTCTCCATTTGCATGTGTTCTCCACTCCATAGCAGATGGCTGCCAAACCGGACGTACCAGAGAGGTCCCATGAACCACCAACTAAAATGATTTCTGACCGAATAGGTATCATATATTGTTTCAGCCTCAGCTGTTTTGTAATTGGATTGTTTCTTGTGGATATATTCATTAACCGAGGGAGTTGATCTAGTATTGCCATTGGATTTGAGACTTTTCCTTGAAAAATTATCTTGTTCCTTGCTTTCCATATTGCCCACATTATGTTGGAGAGAGTGGAGAATTGAGAGGCATTGAGTTGGTCTATCATAATATTGATGATTTGTGTTATTTGGAGAGGCAAGTTTTCTGTTCTGATGGCTAGTTGTGATATGAACCAGGTAGCTCTGGCTATTGGACAGAAGAAGAGTATGTGTGAGTCATCTTCCACTGCTATTCCACAGATTTGGCAGGTATTGTGTCCTGATTTGAATATTTTGTGTAGCTTAGCCATAGTAATAAGTCCTCCATTTATTGTTCTCCATAGAAAAACCTTTACTTTAGGAATTAGTTGCTTGTTATTCCAGATCTTACCCCAGTCTATTAGTGTTGATTGTGTGTCAATTGATGTTTCAGTGGGCTGTTCGCATAGGAATTTATATCCCAACTTTGCTGTGTAAGTTTCAGTTGGGGAGTAGCTCCAAATTAATCTATCCTGGGTATGTGACTGTGGGTTAGGTTTTTTGGCATTTTGTAGGATGCATTGACAGTGGTTGGCACTCAAGAAGCTGAGAAGAGTTTGATACTTCCAATCCTGGGTTGTTTCATGCCTTTTTCCAATTTGGCCTATCCCACATTGAATACCATGGCTGGAATTTTGCTTGCACGCTCTTACCATTTCGGATGTCCCAGTAGATTGTATCTTTTAAATTAATTTTTAAGCTCTGGATGTCTTTCCATAATTTACTGCATCCTCTTTTCCTTGTGGTTGCCCATAACCCTTTTTGTTGATGGTATTTTGCTTGAATGAGTTGAACCCATGTGGTCTGTTTATTGATCGCTAACGCCCAGACGGCTTTCATCATAAGTGCTTGATTGAATTTTTGTAAGTCCCTGATTTCAAGTCCACCTTTTTCTTTTTCCTTTGTTGCCTTAGTCCATTTGATTGGTGCTAGGTATCTATTTTGTGTTTTACCCCAGAAGAACTTTTTGATAATGGAGTTCAGTGCATTTGTTGTTTTTTTTGGAAGCAGGGACACACTGGATATGTAGACTGGCAGGGATGTAAGTGTAGATTTGATCAGGACCAGTCTCCCTGCATGAGAGAGGAGGTCTCTCTTCCAGCCCCCTAATTGGTTTGTGAAAGATTGTATTAATTTGTTATGTATTGCAGCATTATAACTTGGGGGTTGGGAAAGAGGTACGCCTAGGTATGGGTCTGTTTTCTCTCCTATCTGTGCTTGCCAAATATCCATGATGCTGGTTTTGATATGTTGTGTGCATCCCTGACTGAACCAAATTTTTTATTTATGTGGATTGATCTGTAAACCCGAAGTTTCTGCAAAGAACTCTAAGTACCTGTCTTAGTGAGTGAGATTGTATTAGAGTACCTTTACAAAATAGAATGAGATCGTCTGCATATAAAGAGTGTGTTAGTGATGGTGCTTGTGACGCAAGTACAACCCCTTCGAGTGGTCCATTCCTTTCTTCCTATTTTATAAGTCGCGAAAGTCCTTCCATGGCTATGACAAAGAGAAACGGTGAGAGGGGGCAGCCTTGTCTGAGACCCTTGCTTGGGTTGATGAAACCTCCTCCTTTAAACTCTCCATTAATGTCTAGCATGAGCTTACTATTTGCAAGACAGAACATTATTAAGTTGATGATGTTCTGTGGCATTCCAATGTGCGAGAGTATTTGTTTCAAGTATAGCCATCGAACTGTATCAAAAGCTTTTCGAATGTCAGCTTTGAGCAAATAAGCTGGTTCTTTAAAGTGATGAGATTCATATGAGTGCATAACCTCCCTTATGAGATGAATATTGTCTGTTATGCACTTTCCCTTGATGAAGGCCGTTTGGTTTTTGTCAATTAGATGGTTCTTGTGTGGGCTCAAACGGTTCGCGATGATCTTCATGATTAATCTATAAAGAATATTTCCCACACTAATTGGCCTGAAGTCTGATGGGTTAGAAGCATGGTCATGTTTTTTTATGAGGACTATCCGGCATTCCAGCCACTTGGGTGAAACAGTTTCCGTTTGGAAACATTTTTTGATTTCAAATGTTAGGTCCTCGGCCATGGTACTCCACAATTCTTGGAAAAATCTGGCCGTAAGGCCATCTGGACTCGGCGCCCTATCAGATCCTAATTGAAAAAGGGCGTTTTCAATTTCTTCTCTGGAGGGTATTTGACTAACGGATGAGGTTGAGTCAGGCAGTAGTCTAGGAGCATTTAGGGACTCAAGTCTTGTGAAGAACAGATCAGAATTATAGAAGTCTTTTATCCCTTAAGTATTTATATTAGGCTCACAGTACAAGTTTTTATAAAACGTAGTAAAAGACTTTCTAATGAGCCTATCTTCTGTTATCTGGTCCCCTTGTTCGGAAGTAATCTCAGTGATTAAGTTCTGCTTCCTATGTATTGTTGCTATAGTATGAAAAGATCTCGTGTTCCGGTCTCCCTCTTGGGCCCATCGTATCCTTGAACGTTGTCTCCAGAATTCATGTAGAGCATCAGCTTCTTGCATTTGCTCCTTGATTAACTTTTGTTCTTCAGCAATAGATATTTCAGTCGGGGTTTTGGTTTGCTGTTCAAGGATTTTCTCATCTAGTCTCCTTATTTTTTGTTGCGGTGTTGGTGAAGCGCGAGACCACTGTTCAATTGTCTTGGTGAGTAGGGTCAATTTGTGCTGCCAGTCTCCATGTCTTGTCGTCCGCCATTCTTGTTGACAAAGCTGTTTGAATTCTTCTTTTTGGAACCACATATGTTCAATTCTGAATTTTTTCTGTCTTCGCATAATACCTTGAGTGTGCAAGATTATAGGGCAGTGATCACTGTAAATTCTGGGCAGGTGGTTAACTTTAGAATTTGAGAATAGGTGGAGCCAGGATGGGGTGGTAAAGACTCGAGCCTTTGGAAGATGGGCTGGGCTGTGTGTTGCCGGCCTACCCATGTATATGCTGGGCCTGAATATCCCATATCCAAGAGTCCTGATTCGGAGATAAAGCTTTGAAACCTTCTATTATTTGCATCTAATTCTACACGGCCACCATGCTTGTCGGATTTAGATGTGATAGCATTGAAGTCACCCGCAATACAGGTGGGTGTATCCAGATTGAGGACCTCTTGGATAAATTGCCAAATCTCACAATTGCGCCTCTTTGCTGGATCCCCATATATTCCAAGAAAATACCAGGTTCCTTTATTTGGTGTTGTTACCTTCGCCCATATATAGAACTTGGTTACCTCTAAAACGTTCAGTGTAATATCTCTATGCCACAAAAGTGCAATACCACCAGATAATCCCTGGGCAGGTTGGTAGACATAATGGTATTGTTGCATGTTGGAAAGTGCCCCTTGTATTCTATCTCCCGAACTTTTAGTTTCAGATAAGAATACAATACCTGCCCGTGTGGAGTGGAGGAGATCTTTCATGAACTGTTGCTTCCGCGGTCCCCCAATGCCGCGGCAGTTCCAGCTGAGGATATTCATTGATGGGGTGGAGGCGGATCGGGGTTCGCCTCCTTCACCCGTTTGATGATTGGTGCTGGGGAAGATTGTCCATTGGATGTCTGCACTACTTCCTTCTCTTGTACTGTCAAATTCAGGATTTTGTTGTCTCTCTGTTGAGCTTGTTTCCTAAGCAATTTTGTGCGTTCAAGGCATTGAAATTTGTCATGTGATATGTGGCCACAGTGTGTGCAAATACGTTTGAGATTCTCATAGATAATGCCAATGTTGCACTGGTCATACCCCTCGAATTCCACTTCTATTTCTTGCTCAAAGCTATTATCCACTTCCAATAACACTCGCTGTCGGTAGTATGTGGAGTTGGCTTTTGATACTTCTTTTGTGTCTGACAGAGGTTGGCCCAAGGAGGAGAATAGAATGTTGAGGCCCTCCTCCGTGGTGCGATCATTTGGCATGTTGTGCACTTGCAACCAGACTGCCATCTTATCGACTTTGGGCTTGTCCAGTTCGAGTTGGTTATAGATTTGTTTAATGACAACAGGGTCTCCATTCAAGTCCAGTAAACCTCGTTCTAGTGCTCTGTCGAGGTCCTCAATGTTGACAAATTGCACCAGGAATACATTGGCAGTATTGGTATGGGATAAGGACGTGTTTTTATGTGCACGCCAAGCTCTTTTCATCGATGTCGCAAGGTAGTTGCTATCGATGATCTTATTAGACACCACTCTAAGTAAGGCCATGAGGTTCCAGTCATAAGTGTGATTAGATTGGGCAGGCAAACGGATTGGCTCACGGCGTCTGAGGTTGCTAGGGGATACAGCTCCAAACTTGGTGATCATATCAGCATTTGGGTAATTCGTGATAACTTGGAGGGGTGGGTGATGTGTGGAAATGGTCGATGGGTGCGGGCCTAGGATAGATGTGGTGTGGACAGTTGTGTGTTGATGGGAGTGGGATTGGTATGAGTGGCTATTTGGGGGGTGTTGTATGGGTATGGTATGCAGAGAGGCTCGGTTTAGTGTTTGTCTTGGCAACCTTTCGATTTTTGAGAGAATATCATTAATTGTAGATTCATTATTTATTTGATTTTGTTGGGTTGGGTCTGTTTTATGACTGGTCAGGGGGGTTGCATCCAGAAACCGAGAAGGTATGTTATTAGCACTAATTTTATTTTGTTTTTGCTGCCCATTAATTGCAGGTTGAAGATTTTTTACCTCTTTGGTGTATGGTGCCTGTTGTTTATCTCTTATCATTTGAAGTTCATTGAATTCTGAATGGGCCAATTTAAAGTCCAGGAGAGATGCATCTGCAAGAGAATACAATCGAGGAGGTGTTCCAAAAGTTGATATGCCAATTCATGGGAATTAATGTCCTCCTTATCTTGTCTTGATTCCTGAATTTGTGGTGCACTAGGTGTATGAGTATGTTCATGGACCGCTGTATGTAAGAATGGCTTCCGTTGAATGTGTGGGCGCAAAGGTTGCCCGGCTGTACTGGTTGCTGCTCTAGAGGGTACACCTCCTACTTGTATTTTAGCTATCTCATTATGTAGTGCTGAAATCATCTTATTTTTTTCCTTTACTCTCTTTCGGAGACTCTTGACCTCTCTTCATTCAATCGAGAGATAATGTCACAGGGAGCAATCTTCTTTTTTAAAATGAACTCCTGCATCCGTTGTAGGGTAGTTCTTTTAATCTTAATTGCCATGTTATATTTATTAAGCTTACTTGACTTTGATTTCAGGGTCGCTTCATTCGTCGATGCTTTCTTCTCTAAAGCCTTAATCTTCGTAGCAAGGGTTGTTATGCATATACGAGCAACTTCCAACTCAGTTATAGTAAGAATCTCTGTTGATTCTGGGTGTGATGAGTTTAAAGAAGTGGAGATAGTGGAGGAGAAGAAAGGTGAAAGGGAAGGAGAGCTGTCAAACTTTTTCACAGCTAGAAAGGATGGAGAAGACCGGGAAGCCATGGGTGAAAGGTGAAAAAAGATGGTTATGTATAGACATGTTTACATCTCTACTACCTTGTTTTGATTTCTACTAAAGAGATGCTGCCACATCATCCCACCAATGACCAAATCCTAATAACTGCAAAGAATTGAAATTAAATGAAGAAGGGGTGCCAGGTCACACCTATCCTGCCTATTGCCTTTCAAAGTTATAAGCCGGTTTTTGTTTTGAAATAATTGCGCTAAAAAAAAAACACACACAAAGAGACGCAAGTTGCTACCAAGGGATTTGTTCCCAGAGAAGTTTCAATTTCTACTAACTACCCACGTTGTCATAACTGCTGGGCAAAGCCAATCAAACCTCGCCAAGTCAGCATGCAATCTGTCCATACCCAAGAAACAACTATCAAGATGGAGGCTTATAAAAAGGAAGAGCTCTGCGCAAAAGGAGAGAAGAGAGATTACACGCATCTGTTGAGAAGAGAAAAAGTTGGCGCAAAAGGGAAGAAGAGTGAACCAGAGAGCAATTCATTCTTTTTTTCATTTTCTTTCTTTTTCCACAAAGAAATTGTAAGAGAGATAGAGAAGGAGAAGTCATGTCCTTAATTTTGTTTGTGGTTTGTAAGAAAACAGTAAGTGAAGTGGTGAAATAAAAAATTCTCATGGTGTTCTTTTTTTTCTGTCGTTAATTGCTTTCCTGCAATCTAAAAGATTATTTGTGTACTTTACTCGTCTCCATGATTAACTTAGCACAGTTTTGTGAGTCTATGGAGATTAATTAAAGGAATACATCAACTTAAATGACACGAGTCCTTAGCACAGCTTTGGATTCTTCTAATCGAATTTCTGGTTCAGTTAGAGGAAGATTAGTACAACTTTTGCCTCTCAATCAAGTTCTGAGCAAATAATGATAAGCTTATGTTCTGTTCATGATCTGTTTGTATTTTGCGCTTCAACTTAGCACAGCTTTGGAGAAGCATAAAATAGCAAATCGGATCATGTTAAGATGCATTGAAAGGGATCTTAGCCCAGCTTCGATTCCCTGTATAATTATTCTAACTTGATTAAAAGACATCTTAGCACAGTTTTGGCTTTTCTTTTTCTCAAGGTTGATCCTTTGAACAATTTTTCTAGGCAATTAGCCATCCACTAAACATGGTTTGGTTGCAAAGAGAAGTTAATCAAAAGGACAACAAAAATTTGATGATAATCTTGAAAGAAACGACATGCTGTCAAAATTTACTCAGAAATTGATCTGTCCCAAGTTGAATACGAGTAGTTTATAGAAGAAAAAGAACTCAAAAGTTCCATGGTGAAGATTAGGTGTTTACTGGTAAAAGAATGATGAGTATGTGCAAAGCAACTGATGTGACAACTGAAGTCTGGACTGCTTCTGGCGTTACCAGCAGAAAGCATTTTTGACAGTTTACAAAATCATTTTTATCTCACAAACGATTAAACAGAATCAAGTGAAAATTTAACTGTAGATGAAACATGATATGATGCAACTTCTATAAATGTTTCATAATTTTTGGACATATAGATTAGTTGTAACGAATTTCTGAAATCAGACAGAAACTGAGTCTCAGGAAACTGTACCAGCAAATCGTGCTAGCAAATGTGCCTGAAAGTTCATATATTGAAATCCTTGAAATTGATCTCTAAAAATTCTACAAAAATTAATGTAACTGCCTAAAAATGTCTATTTTTGAATCTGAATGTTTCAGATTTCAAATGCAAATAGAGAATAAATGAAAATTAAAAAACTGCACTGAGGTCTGTCTGTTTCAGGAGCCCAATTTCAGAAAGTCGCCCTGAATTCAAAAATCGTGTAAAAATAATAAACCAACTCAGAAAAATTCATGCTAGATGTCCAAATTTCCCACTGAAAGTATAGTTTCGAATACAATAACTCTCATGTCCAAGTTCAAGAAAGAATAACTGCAGTTGCTCAAAAACCGAACAAAGGTCACAATGCTTTGTAAGACTGTTGTTCAGAAGATGGCCCTGAAAGATCAAGCCCAAAGCACAATAAAAAAAATTCTAAAAATTCTCGAAAAAGTATAAATAAATCCCCCTCTGAGTCTTCTTTCAAATGATTCTAGTTTCATAATTTTTGATGAACCATAGAGACTCTTTTTCAATTTAAAACCGAATAAAGGTCTGGTTGGTCTGTCCAAAGTACACAGCCCAGAAAATTCCCAAACTTGTCTAAATGTCAAAATTCATTAAAATTCATAGAAAATTCGAAAAATCTCAAATAAAATATCCCAAAACTCAGATTTCAATTCACTAATCATTTGGTGTCAAAATCACCTAAAGATTGGTCAAATCCAATTTTGATCATTTTCACCATAATGTATCATGTGAAATTCAAATTAAATTGAAATCTTATAAAAAATTCTAAAAGTTCACAAAACCAAAATAAACTTGTGGGACTCCAAATTTGTGGTAAAATTCTGATTTGAGTTTCAAATAAACTCAAATTGACACAAATTAAACCAAACCAAACAAAATCCAGATTGAATTCTAAAATGACTCAACATGATAAAATCCAAACCAAATGTTGATTTGAATTTAAAAATGATTCAGATTAATTCAAATTGACACAAATGCAAACCAAATCAAATTTCGATTTGAGTCTAAATTGACTCGAATTGTGTCAAATCCAAATGAAATCTAACTTGAGTATCAAATACACTCAAGTTATCTAAAATCTAGTTTGAGGCCCCAAATCGTCTCGAACTACCCTAATTTGGATCTAAGTTGATTCGAATTGACAAAAAGTCAAACTAAATTATAATTTGAGTTCAAATCAACTCAAGTTATACCCAAACAAGTGTCAAAAATGAAATCAAAAGCGATCTAACTGGACCAAAGCCCCGGTTTGATCACAAGTTCTCTCGTCACCTGAATCAGCGGTCCGCTTTCACTACGCCACTTTAGATTTTTAGAAACGGTTATCTATAGGTTTTTAGCACCGGTTTTGCAGCGGTGCTAAAAATAGTTAGTGCTAAAGAGTTATAAAAAACCGTTTCTAAAAATAGCGTTGCTAAAAATAAGCAAGATTTTGTCAGAAAAAACGGGACATTTTTAGAAACGGTTTTTAAGGAAAATCGTTTTTAAAAATATATTATTAGCAACGGTTTTTTAACAAAAAATAGTTTCTAAAAATATGCAGAAAATACGATTTTTAACCTTTTTTTGAACTCTTTAGAAACGGTTTTTAACTAAAAACCGTTTCTAATAATATATTTTTAAAAATGGTTTTTAGTTAAAAACCGTTTCTAAAAATAAGCCGAATTTTAAAAAAATTTTAAATTTTTTTTAATCCTTTAGAAACGGTTTTTAACTAAAAACCGTTTTTAATAATATATTTTTAAAAACGATTTCGTTTCTAATAATAAACCGCAATAAAAAAATTTATTTTGGGGCTAGCCCCATTTTTGCTAGCCATAAACATTTGTACTGATTCTTATATCACAACAAACATAATTAATATACCAAAACAAACAATTCATATATCAAAATAACACAATTTAATTAACAACAATAAATGTATCATACAAAATATACTAATTCACATTCATTCAAAAATAAAACTCATACATGTCTACATAAATATGCATAAAACTCATCTAAAGTGATGCTAAGCTCTTCGTCGCTATAAGGTTGACCTATCGGATGCAAAACCTGATTCAATTAAACAAATTCAATTAGTAAAAACAAACTTATTTCAATCATATATAACCATATTTCATTTAAGTTCAAAAATCACAATTCAATCTCGGATCCAAATCAATTTAGGATCTAAATGGATAGAGAGGAGTTACCGTTGTGAGAGTAGTAAGGGCAGTGAGAGGCGGTCGGGACAGTGAGGCGGAGGAGAGAGGAGGCGAGAGAGATGGGGGTTTCGGCACTAAAGAGGAGAGAGGGGCGTTCAGCCAAAGCAGTGACGCATAGATGAGAGAGGGATGTTCGGCCGGAGCACTGAAGCGAAGAGGAGAGGGGTTTCGGCGGTGGAGAGGGGGATTTTTGGAGTTAGAAAAATTTTCAAGAAAGAGGAGGCAGAATGAAAGAATGAGAGAGAGACGAGATCGATTTTGTTTAAAAATCAAACCAGATTTTTTTTGGAATTGATTTTTAGAAACGGTTTTTTGTAAAAAACCGTTTCTAAAAATCAAACCAGATTTTTTTTGGAATTGATTTTTAGAAATGGTTTTTTAGTAAAAAATCGTTTCTAAAAATCAAATCAGATTTTTTTAGAATTGATTTTTAGAAATGATTTTTTGTAAAAAACCGTTTCTAAATTCAACCAAATTTTTTTGGAATTGATTTTTAGAAATGGTTTTTTAGTAAAAAACAGTTTCTAAAAATCAATCCAGATTTTTTTAGAATTGATTTTTAGAAATGGTTTTTTGTAAAAATGTGATTATTAGAAATGATTTTTTATCCAAACCGTTTTTAAAAATGAACCGTGTTTTTTTCTTTTTGGCAAACCGTTTCTAAAAATCAAACCAGATTTTTTTAGAATTGATTTTTAGAAATGGTTTTTTGTAAAAATGTGATTATTAGAAATGGTTTTTTATCCAAACCGTTTCTAAAAATGAACCGTATTTTTTTTTGGCAAAAAGTTTAGAAACGGTTTTGTTAAAAAAACCGTTTCTAATAATAACCACTGATAATTTCCAAAATGCCACTAGCTATTTTTAGAAACGAATTTTTTAAAAATCGTTTCTAATGGGGTGTTTCCAAAAATCTTTTTTGTTGTAGTGTTTGTATTTAGCGTACGAGTTGCAAAGTCATTGCGCTTGAGTGACCAATACGGTTACACTCCTGACCCTAACTTTGCGAAGTCCTTATTTCTGAGACAACAATATGCTCTGTACTTAGAACCTGGTACTTCACAAGATGCGAGAACAAATAACTCAAATCCAAAATCAAATGCCAAAAGTGATAACAAATATCTCAACTCCAAAATAAGTGGTATCTAATCGACTAATGGACTGGTCGAAGATTTATCACTATGGTTCAAGTTAGATTCAAAATCTTAGCTTACCATACACACCCCTCAAAACAAAAGTCACACACATAATCACTCAAAAAGTTGCATTTCACAACTCTTATAGCCTGGAAACATAATTATTTGAATCCCTTAATCAGAGGCTCTCGCGGTTTATTCCCAAGGTAATTAACAGTAGGGGCTTGCGCCTGTTGGAAAGAAAGAACTCACAAAAATAATAAACCTTCACGTGAATAGAAATTTATATGAGTTCTTCTCTCTTCGTTTAGAAAGGACTTATATCGAGTTGTGACACGCGGAGGGTATCTGGATAGATCTTTCCATTTCCCGCGTTTTATTTATTTTCGCGGCGAAAAAAAGGTCCAGACAAGATCACAATTTAAATTTATTATGAACTCATCATATATCGAGCGAAGCTCGATGTCCTACCCTAGTAAGTAGTTAAGGAGGGAGAATAAATTGGACAGATCAGAGATCTAGAGGATAGAGTGTTGGGCTGAGGTAGGCTTTTCGTCCCATAATCTTTTAAATGTTCTTTCAGTCGGGTTCCTGTTTATAGTATTGATCAATGAGGTTCAAAGAAAATAAATTTTCAGTTTTAATTCTAATAGTTTAAAATTCCTGCATGTTACAAATTTCCAGCACATACTTGTCCTGTCAAGTATTCAACAGTGAGGATTGCATGACGGTAAAAAAAATGTTGGATATATTTAAAAAAAAAAGGCAGTTTTCAGATTTATTGTTTAAATTTTACGAACTTCAGTGGAGTACTACATCAGATTTCAATTCTAGTCGAATGCCTCCTATTCGAAACGCCAGCTTGTTTTACGACCTGTTGTTGTATATTCAACCTATTTGACCTGAGCAATGAATAACGTAACTAATGCAATTTAATTTTGGAAGGCTGGGTTTTTGTAGTTACATTTGTTTAAAGTAAAATGTAGAGTTTTCTTTCAACAGTTATGTCTTTTAGTTTATAAAATATTGATCAGCATTATAGTGTCTTACCAGACACTATAATTGGCATCTCTGAAAGCAGGATCTCACTTCTTTTTTTCTTTTCTTTTTCTTTTCTAAAAGGAGGGAGTGAATTAAAGATAAAACGATAAAGAAAATGAAGGATCAATCAAGTGTGATCTCTCTTCAAGCAAGGAATAAAAGCCAGAAGAGTCCTCTTTTGTACGACAATCCGTTGGATAATTTACATTGATCACATTTATTGCATGATGGTAAAAAGCAGAACAATAAATAAACTAATTACGGGAAAATTTTGAAATTTCCCTTGCAGATCATGTTGTCTACTGAAACAAATTGAAAAGATGATTGTGGACATTTATTTTGTGTCGAAGTTTATAGCTAGCTAGTGTTACTGGGTGCCACCGGGCTCTTTACTTGCAAACCTACGTGTTTAAATCATGAAAATAAATTAATAATGTGAGTAAGCAAAAGGAAATTATGTTAAGAGTTTATTTCCAAAATTTATTCTCCTACACTTTACGCATTCGATCTTTCCTAGCCTTACAGCTTTCTCTTTTCCTTAGAATAAAGTGACAAACCGATACTAGAAATTCCCTATTTAAACGAGCACTTCATGACAGTCAATATCTCACATCTACGAACCCAACATATGGTAGTATCTTCCTTATAAAAGGCAGTTTAATTTATTTTTTTTCCTAGTATCTACCTGTCAAGTGAAGCCACAAAAAATTATACTTTGATAAGAAACCAAGAAAGGAGGCAATCAGAATGACCTCATACCCTGATCAATCCCCTCAAAACATCCAACCGACGCAGCCAACATCAAGTGAAGACGACATTCGTACCGCAACACAACAACCTTCAGATGAATCTTTAAAGCGGAGAAAGGAGATCTTTAAAGCGGCCATGAATCGTGAATGGAAGACACTGCTTGACCTCTACAAGAACAAGCAAGTTCAGAACGAGAAGATTACACGTGCCAAGGACACCGTGCTTCATGTCGCAATGTCTGGTGCCCCCGAATATATCATTCTAAGGCTCCTTGATATAGTTGAAAAAAACACCGCAGGTATTACTACCAACCACAGCCATAATCACTAACTGTACAATGCTTTTGTTTGGGGTATATAGTTATGTTATCTTATCCAGCTTGACAGGATACTGACAGAAAATATTTTTCAAGTAAAAAATTTGTTGGCGCTTATTTTTTTTTCATTTTTTTTTTTTTTTGAGGAAAAACAAGGGTCAAGCCCTTATTTTATTTCGATACCAATTTAAAATTTTACACAATCTACAAGTCCTCAAAAACCTTACTAAAAATAAATGACTACTGATCTTAATTTGCTTCTTTGAAGAAATGAAATTCAATACGATTGAAGTATGAAATCCTTTAAAAGGTAACCGACAATTAATTGCTTCCGATTTAAGAACATTTATTGTAAATCTTACAGAGGAGAAAGAATGCATTTTGGGTTCGAGAAACGAAAGTGGAGATACCCCACTTCATCTGGCAGCATCCCTCGGACTGAAAACAGTTTGCAGAACGATAACAGATATGCGTCCAAAATTGGTAACCACTGCACGAAATAATCATCAGGAAACTCCGCTCTTTACAGCAGTACGTCACGGCAAGAAGAAAACCTTTTTTGTTCTAGAGGCTGTCATCCAAAAACTAAGTTATGAGGAGTGCTTGACGAGAGACATCAGTCACTGTAGGAGAAATGATGGAAACAACATTCTTCACATTGCCATCAAACGGGAACACTTTTGTATGTGCATTCAGCAAAATAATAATAATAATTAAATAAATGAAAGGCAAAACGTAATTGATAAATTTTAATTGCTGTAGCTTTGGCATATGAGATCATTAAGCTATATCCAGAGTTGGTGAACTATGTCAATTCTAGTGGAGAATCTGCACTACATGTCCTGGCTCGCAAGGCCTCTGTTTTTAAGAGTGGAACTCGCTTTGGCTTCTTCGACACAATTATATATTTAAGTAATTTTTCCCCGTCTCCCTTCATTAGACCCAATCAATGAAACTCCTTACTGTTGTTTGAATGATAAAGTTTTTCTTCATAAATTTCCTTAATGATATTGTTTTCCAATTATTGAAATCTAATTGTTATACTTGTGAATTTCACGATAATAATTTCTTTGCTGTGCCTTACAATTTTACTTGAGAACTTTCGATTGTAGGTACAATTACCGAGCCACTAAAGCAGAAGTTTAAGTTTAATTTCAACGAGAATAAAGAAAATTATTTACCGCTAAACATTCTAAAAGATAAAGATGAGGAACGTGCACGTCTGCCGTCAACATGCAAAGCTTGTTTCGACCTTTATGTTTTCATTTGGGATGTGATGAAGGCCACCTTTCATACTGTTGGTTAGAGAAAAAAAAAACTCCATATATATATATGACCAAAGTAAGATCAAACTTTTGAGGATGGTTCCTTTTCTTTTTCTACTAAATTAAGATTTATTCTACTGCAGGCTCTAGCTTAACTGGGAAATGCAAGACTTGCTACGATGATGAAGAAAACCAATGTATAATATACACACCCTTCTAGTGCAATTTGCAATTATACCAATCGATTTAAAACTTTTATAATTTAGTTTCTCTTGAACAACAATCTCAAGGATGTATAAGAATTAATAATACATAATATTATCATTATCTAATTATATTAACTGAAGATCATATAAAAATGAAAGGACAAAAAAATTTTGCTATCTTTACGTTGTAATATGTAATCAAAGAGGGAGTCAATACAGATCATGAACACAATTTCATTTTTAAACAATCTAAAATCAAAATTTTGAATCAGTACATGTGAATTACTGATATATTTCTATTTTTTTTCTAAATTAACACATCAAGGTTGTTAAATTTTGAACTCGTGTTGTACAAGACCAAAAGATGAAATAAAATTTACATAGTTTAATTGATTAAAAAAGATAAGAGTAAGGTTTTAATGCCACCAAATGCCACAATTTTCTTGTTTATTAATATTTAAAATTTAAAAATTGAAATGCCATTTTCATTTAACGAGCGATACATTCTCATATAAATTTTATAAAAGGTAGAGTTTAATTGGTACTCGATCAAGAGGTTAAAAAATAAATGAATTTTGTTAACTATGAGCCTGTGACAGATTAATTTTGATATATTCATATATATATATTTTCACATCTTGATCGAGTATAAATAAACTTCAAGTTTTACAAATTATATATGAAAATGTATCAGTAAGAACAATATCAACTGTTTGGATTTGTCATCTGTATTTTAAAATTTTAAAATATTATAATGAAAAAGAGTTGTGGTATTTTGTGGTGGCACTAACCTTATTTAAATTAATGATTTTTCAGACTTCTTTATTTTGTACGAAATAAACACAATTCTTTTTTTTTTTGTCATGAATACATTATACATTAATAGATAAATAGAGCAGTTGATTATATTCTTAGTGGGATCAATTTAAATTTTGAACAAATCTGGAGAAAACACCAAAAATTGAAACAATAATTCAGGATGAAAATGTGGGCCAATGATTATATATGAAAGCACGGTTAATAGAATCTTATTAGCATTAATCATTATGCGCCTCTTTTTATCTGAAAGCTGAAGCTGGAAACGTAGATGAATCTAAATCATCGGAAAATCAGGATCAGAGAAGACAGATCCCTCCTAACTATGACGTGGCATGTTCCTTTTTCAAGATTATTATTAAACTTCTATTGATCGTCCTTGGGATAGGTACGTTGGCGTGTGATTATTTTTCTTCTTCAAGAAAATGAATATTACGATACTATTTTTTGAAAGTTAGTTTGGCCTTGCCAATCTAACAATCTTCTTTCATTATGATGAAAATTTGATTTTATGAAAATGTCCTCTCTTTGAATTGCTTGAATATCACAATACTATTTGACACCAATTTAACTACTGAAAATTTTGTTGCATATTGTTCCTTGATTAAAGAAGCTAATTATTATAATTTTTTTTTTAAGAAAAGCCTTTCGTTGAGTACATGAATGAGAAGAATTAGCTGTCTATATAAATTGTTTCCGGGAAAGTAACTTATCAACGCAATACACAGTTTCATTTTTTATTTCTACACAAGTTTTTTTTTCAAAATTCTTATTCTTTTCTAGCTAGGATTGCAATTTTTGGCGTAAAAGCAAAAGTTTAAAATCAACAGGAAATGGCACAGATTTTGGACATATAGTTGCTTGCAGCTGTTTGATTTATGATGAGTACATGCTTCAGTTAGTCCAAAGACCATTAAAAAGACAAGATCCTAAAATAAATTAATAAAAAGAAAACAAAATATAAACGGACTACCAACTAATTATGATTTCACTGCTTATGTGATCATGGACCTTCTTTTAAATTAGTAGTACATAACCTTTGTGAAATATTCCTGAAGGGTTAAGGAGGCTGCAAAATATTCGAAAACGGAAACAAACGCACAAAAATGCACAGAAAATAATGAAGGAGCTGGTGGATCGTTCCACACTCTGGGAATACCATGATACCAGCGGTGGAATGGCACCTTCAACATCGCAACTACCGGATGAAGTTCAATCACGATTACCTACTACAATACCATCAGATGAAAAGACTGATTCATCAGAAGGAAATACTCAAGGTATTTTAATTAGTAAAGAACAATTTTTCATTGCTCATGCATTGGTAGCCAAGTATTATTAATTATTATGGTTAAGAAAACAAAACTTAGTTTACTTCCTTAATTGGCCAGCATCACGAAAGTAACATCTTATGCAATTTTCTCTGAACTTAATTTATATTACATTGTAACGAAGATCTGTAAAGAACAGTAAATTAATTGGAAAATTTTGGTTCTTAGATAAAAAAATATGTCTGGCTTGTAAAATAGTGATTATGCAAACTGCAAGATCAGTAATGTATTACGATTTGGTTTAGTTATGTTGGTTAGATCATCAATAACTAGATATATAAAAAGAAATTAAACGTTGACTCAGCTGAGAGAAGCCAGTCTTCTTATATGTTATTCTTAGCTAACATGTATCAACTAACTTTAGAAGCTGTTTTGCACTTGATCCAGCTAATGATAACAAACATAGCAATATCATGATTGCTTTAAAAGAGGGAGACAGAGACAAGCTGAAGAAACTATTGGAAAATTTTTCACTGGAAGCTAGAGATATTGATAAAAAGGATATTGTCTTTTTTGGAATGGAAGAGAAGGAATCGACCAATGGACCTAACACTCGTATGTTTTCTAATTTTATAATAGTCAACCCTAACATAAGAATAATAAGATAGTTTATTTCTCTGTACAAAATTAATTGTACATCTGATGGTAAGCTAAATCTTTTGATCCAGCAAAAAAACAACCAGGCAACCTGCTAGTATATAGTCATCAGCTGGACCATTAATCTGTTAGTGTAAACTCAAATGAAAAAAAAAGGGACATGTCGGTCATGTGAACACATTTTTTTTGAAGTCAAATTTTTGGCTATTGTGTGCGTACAGCTGGTACAGATGTATTTGAGCTGTAGATTTTTGGGTAAAGTCGGTAAAACAAACCGACTTATATAGCCTATAAATATAGGTTATGACTTATACATTTGTAACACATATTAGAAATCATATTGTAATTGAGTGATATGAGATATTGTAATTGATATTAGAAATGAATATTAGAAATTGAGAGATATTGGAATTGAGTCTCCATATTAGAATTCTATTTGTAACATAATCCAGGTGTAGTCATGATGCCTCATGTTTCGGAGGGCAGGACTAAAGACCGCAAAGTTGTTGTATGGAGAGTATTACCGAGTCATAATAAATATAAAACTTCATAAGAATACCGTTAAATGGATTGAGAAATTAATAAAGGATGCGGGAAAGATAAATCTAAAGATTGTTGTTGTATATATACATATATTTTGAACACATATACATGACAATTTTGTCTACATGTGCTCAGAAAGCCCTGTCTTGCTAGCTGCCAAGATGGGAGTAACAGAGATGGTGAAAAGAATTCTTGAGAAATTTCCAGTGGCGTTGTTGGACCAGGATAAGGATGAGAAAAACATTGTTCTATTGGCAGTGGAGTGCCGCCAGGTCCACGTGTACAATTACTTGCTGGAGCTCCAAACACTGAAGGATCATGTATTTGCAAAAGTTGATAAAGATGGGAATAGTGCTCTCCATCTTGCAGCCAAGCTGAGCCATAGCCGCCCTTGGAGCATCCCCGGAGCAGCACTTCAGATGCAATGGGAGAGCAAGTGGTACAAGGTGATAACTCTCTCCCTTTTTTTTTTTTTTTGGGGAACTAAGTGGGGTAATACCCCCACCACTTCTCTCGTTAATAAGAAAAGCGACGTACAAAGCTATCATCCAGTACAGACCGATACGAAGTGCTGAACTAGCGATTAAGTCTCAGGACTCCCAATACCCCTAATGCTCTAATCTTTATTGTCCAGCAATTAACCCAGTCGGCCCCTTTTTAAATAACTCTCTCCCTTCTAATACTAATATGAAACAAAACAAAAGCACTGAAAACATGTAACATTTTGTTGCCCAGTATGTGCTTAATTCAATGGACCAAGAAATTTTTGCCACATTAAACCACCAAGGAAAGACGGCACAGGAGTTGTTCACCGATAGTCATGATAACTTAATCAAAGATGGAAGCAAATGGCTGACAAATACTTCACAGTCTTGCTCTGTGGTCGCAGCTCTCGTCGCAACGGTGGCCTTTGCATCTGCCAGCACAGTACCAGGAGGTGTACAGCAGGACTCAGGTTTCCCTGTCCTCGGCAAAAAACCTGCTTTTCAGATATTTGCCATCTCATCCCTTGTGGCACTTTGCTTCTCTGTTACATCTCTCGTCATGTTCCTGGCAATCCTCACTTCCCGTTACCAGGTATAGAAAAACCCTATTTTAAATGAGTTCCCACTTCCCAGTATGTATCTTTCAGCAGAAATCCTTCTGGTATATTAAAACTTCAGCTTTCTTCTTTGTTTTTTCTTTCCTTCTTTAACTTTTTAATGCAGAACTGTAAAATACAATACTTGATAGTCTGTTTTACTCACCAAGATTTCTTGACCTTTGAGCTGGTAATAAGACTCTTCAAGTTGAGCAGAAAAAAAGATATGTTAGCCTTGTTGAATGAGAATTTGTTAGGTAATAAAATTTTTAAGCATTTAATAAAACTGTGTTGTCGCCATTAAATTGTTGCAGACTAAGAAGCTAAATTAACTATCAATAAAAACTTCAAATTACAAATAGGCCACAAAATAAGAACAGCAGAACTAATCTTTCACCTTTTGACATTTGAATTTTGAAGTTTGAACGTCAGAAATTGAAACTATTACTCATTTTCTGCTGAAGGGTTATTTCAGGAAGTTTAAGAAAAAACAAAGCTGAATTTCCTACTGATTTTCTATATAGGAACGGGACTTCGAAAGGGGACTTCCCGTGAAGCTCATACTGGGGCTTACCTCCCTCTTCATGTCAATTGCTGCTATGCTTGTCTCTTTTTGTGCCGGAGACTTTTTTGTTGTCGAAGAAAAACTCAAATTTGCTGCATACCCCATATATGTCGTCATGTGCTTTCCTGTCACTTTCTTTGCTTTTGCACAACTCCCATTGTACTATGACCTCATCAAAGCAACTATAACGAAAGTCCCCGAGCGCAGAGAGAAAGTGCAGTCACATTAGCTAGCTCAACAATAATATATTTTGATATAATTAATACATTATTTGTATTATGTTTTGTTTATTTAACGTTTGAGAATTTGGATTTTTGATGTGTTGTTGGTTTGATCTTTGGGGACAGACATTGAATAAATGATGATGATTTCTTGGTCACTCTGGTTTGCTTTCAATTTGTTGTAAATTGTTTTCTTTTTTTCTTTTTCAAGGTTCCTGGATTGCTTTAGGTTTGGGTTTGTCATATAATAAGGTCGATCATTGTACTCCAGGTTTGATTCTGTTGTAAGATTTGCCCCCATATTTAGATGGCTATATTAATATATCAATTTTTTGTTCAGATAGGAGAACCAGACTGGCACAATGGACTAAGGAAATATCCTCAGCGTGCACATGTTTAAAATTAAGCGTAAGTTTATGAAAAAGAGAGATCTAACTCCTAAGCCTTTGTTAGAATAGTGATCCGAATTGGTTTTGTCTCATTAGGCTCGTATCTTTACTTTATCTTATGTTTATTGTTTTAAATGATTTATGTAACAAATCAAAATTAAGTTAGTGGATTCTAGACATCCAACTTTTCTTCTTCGTTGCTCTTTCCCCACATTAAATGCATCTAAGTCAGTGTTACAATAAGTAGTATCGGAGTTGTCGCCATCCCCGCCCGTCTTGGGGCCTCTTATGAGTGGTGGAGGCAGCTCCCGCCAGGGTGGTGCTCTGCTTCCGCTTTTGTGTTGTCTGTTTGTGTGCTTTGCATGATTAAGATGGGTTTCTGGTTTTCAGTACTCATCAGTGAAGATCGCGTGGTCGTGGATCATTTGTGAGTCGCTGTTGTAATATCAATGTTGCTTCCCTCCACGTACTACTCATACGCAAATGCAATCTTGTGACGCTTGGCTTGAGTTGTGTTTAGTTTCTGTCGTTCATGGATTCACCTGGTGAGCCGCGTTTTTAGACGAGTTTTGAGCCTTTTAAGCGGTGTAAATCAACCCTTCAGCCGTAATGTTCAATTCCTTAGGCGGTACATGGGTGTTCACTGTTCGGTGAATCGCCCTGTTGGATTTCTTTTATCCAAAATCGATAACTAAAATCAATAATCGATAACCGATAATTGATAATTGATGAATATCATCAGCCTAGTAATTATAGAGGAATAATTCATTGTTCAAAATACAGTAATTAAAAATGGATAATTCCAAATTCCGTAACCAAAATAAATTTTAGGCACCAAGTTGGTTCGTCAAAATTTGCCTACTTCCAATTGAAGATATATTCATCTCGGAGAGCATGAGCTCCGCGTGGAGGCCTCCTTTTACTGTAGTTAGCACAGTAAATGCATCCTGGCCCTTGATTTGAGCTGATCAATCTCGGCCGCTCTTTGTCTCTCTACCTGCTTCCCTGTTGGATGCGATCTAGACGAATTTTTCTCCACCTCACCGCCTCCGTACGCCTCCCATGCTTTGCTCTTACGGCCACGGAATATGTCATTCAGTTTTGCTGTGTTGTCGATCGTGCGATGGCCTCTTGCCCTCAATGCGACATGCCTGCGCACGCTTGGTCCGACTGGATCATTTGGCTGCTCCTCGCGCTGTGGTCCTGCCCTGTTGTTTTGCTTCTGGCGCTGTTCTGGTGTTGTGCTCCTGCGTTATTTTGGGATCGGCGGCTGTCCTTCGGTCACTTTCCTGACGGATTTCCCGCGCCTGCTCTTACTGTACACTCCACTCCACAATTTAACTGTCTGCCTTCGCCTCTCTCTCTCTGCTATTGTTGTTTCTCAATTGGTAATGCTTTTCTTTTTTTTTCCTCCTATTTTTGTGTACATCCCTCCTCCTTCTTTGTTTCGTTTATTGCTTCTCTGAACCTGACATGAGCGCTGCTGGTTTCGATGAGGTGATTAGAGAGACTGAGGCGCGTGGGATGAGAGAACAAGCACAATCACACCAGTACACACGACGATGATCTCTTTTCAGTGCTGTACAGTTCCCTCTTCCTCCTCTTCTTCTCGATCTTCTCTCCACTCGAAGTTCAATATCAATTTCATGTTCAGACCTCCAACATTGCCTCGCCTTCCCAATCCCAAATAGCTGGTGTCTTCTCTACCTTCTCCTCTCCGAGAAACCAAAAGGAACTTCCTCTTTATCCTCCTCTCTCTGCCTCTCTCGCCTCTTCCTGCCTTGTCTGAGTCGACTGATGGAGATCTCTTCGATCCAGTCACTGATTTCGAGCGACAGGTGACTGCTTGATTCGCTGCACTATTCTATTTTTATTCTCTGTTTGCTTGATCGGCTCTATTTACTTCTCATTTTTCTTCTTAGATGCTGGAAGTTTTTACAAGTCATAGAAATAAGTAGTACCAATCTTTACTTCTGATGTAAATTCATTGTGGGTTTGCAAGATTTCGCTGGTTAAAGAAGTGGGCTTATCATTTGCCTGTTATTTTAGCTGTTATTTCCTTCTGATTGTTTACTTTACACTTGATTCTTCCTCCGCTATACTATTTTGTTTGGTTCTGATTTTGTATTTGTGAAATACTATTTATTAAGAGTTGGTTTATCAGTGGCTAGGCAATGTACTAATTTGTTTGGTGGTGTTATATTTTTTTTAGTTGTATGCGACTGCTAATCGGCGGACAGAGAGTTGTGCTTTGTTTGCTGCTCAGGCTCAATTAGTACTATAATTTGTACTAGAACTTTCAAATCTATTGATGTTTCATGGTACTGTGGAGTTTTCCATTCAATATAAGCAAAAAAATATTCTATCAGTAATTAATTTTTGCAACCTATATGACTATATGTTAGTAGGTCTATATCTATAAGAAATAAAATAAATTTGGATTGCGCACTCAATTGCAATTTGAACCGTGAATTATAGCATTGAATTTAAGAATTGTACATATAGGAGTCATAACATTACAACTTATCTTTTTGCATGTCATTTATGTATTATTTGCTGGTGGTATCTGACTTTGGGTTATTTACATGAAACCAGTGTACATGTGTAGCATGGGGAGACTAGCATTACCAGAATGCTGCATAAAAATACCAGCAAATGCAATTCAATGCTTTCAAGTTCCAAACACACTTCCATGCACAAAAACAACATATCTTGGTTGTTCAATTTTTACAGCTTATGATGCTACCACGCATGCTGAGATGGATTCATGTGATATAACCATCTACTATGACAGAGAATAATCATGATAAAAGGTGATTTTTTTTTTTTAAAATTTAGTTTCTTCAACGTGATGTTTGAAGTTCTCGGTACTGAGTTGATCAATTTCGAGCTCCATCTCTATTGTTTTTGTCCCTCTGTTCTTTTCTTCATCCTTGAACTGCAGTCAAATTATCATCTTACGAGTGGCTTGAGTGTCAACAATTAAACATTTTAATTGAAAATTGGGCTGAAATAAGGGCTAAAGTACAGGGATTAGATGGACACCAATGACTATGGTGCCGGTATGCACCGGATGTACCTGTTGCAGCCTTATAGGACCTGTTCTTTTCAGTTTCATTTCATAAATATAATGAGATATGTGCGGCTAGATGTTGATGAATTATCACAACAAAATAGTTCTTCAGAAATATCTATTTTGAAAGTTGAATATAAATATTGTAATCGTTTATTGATGTACTTAATACAACAATAATCTTTTTCTTCTCCAATTTTGAAGCCACTGTATTTGGGACCCGCCATAAATTGAAACCATTACCACTTGAGAAGAAGGCAATGTGGAGACGAGAGATGGATTGCCTTCTTTCTGTATGTGACTACATAGTTGAGTTTTACCCCTTTTCACTAACTTTACCAGATGGCACTACTGTAGAGGTCAGAAAGATAATTGCAATTTCTATTATCATAATATATTTATGGATCATCCTATTTATGTTTTTTTTGTTCATGCATTAGGTTATGGCACCCTTACCACGATCAGATATATCAACCTCCCTGCCTTAGAAAAACTCGATGCTATGCTTATATATTGTAAGTTTTTTATATTGTTGAATGTTAATTTTGTTTTCTTCGTTTCTTTTGAAATTAAAAGTTGTGACAATAAACTGGATTTCACTCTTCAGTACAACATATTTGGCATAGGCAAGAAATAGAGTTCTTTCTCCAAAATAAGAATAGTTTTTGTGAGTGCTCCTATGGAATTTAAATACATTGTAATACCCTGCGCAAAGAGAAATGTCAATGGATACCCCTTTAAAATTATAGAAAATGTCTCTTTCATAGTAACAAAATCATTCCTCTCATTTTGCTAAATGACATAGAGGCAATACAACAGTAGAGGTTACAAAATCTTCCAAATAAGGTTGTTTACCAAATTCCTTGAACTTGCAATTTTTCCATTAATTCAGGTCTTACTGCATCCACTCTGGAGGAAAAAAAAAAGGTTCGTAAGAAAATTCTATAGCATAATTTTCTTTGGGGCTTTCTTGCAAGTTCAGTGGCCTACTTTGTTTTATTTTTGTAGACTTATTAACTCTCCTCTTAATATTTCTTAATATAACACATTATATATAATTACAGGAAGTTAAATGTTTGTTTGTTAATTCTCTGATTGGAATTTAAATAAATAAATATACATAATGCCCTACATCATTGACTATTTGTGATTAGAATTCTTATGAATTTATTAAATAAGTGGTATGTTGGGACCCCAATCACTGGTATTTTCTCTAAATTGGACCTGGTCAAAACTAGAATTTTGTTAATTTCTTGATGTTTTGCCCAGGAGCCAAGAAAGTGTCCATTTTGCCACAAAGACATAATCTCTATCTTTAAGTAAGGCATATTTTAATTTATTTATCTATGCTAGCTATGCAGAAAGAGGCGTACATGTCAAAGCAGCACTCAGGTTTCTCAATTATTTCTTCCGTTGTCTAATTTTCAAAACTTAATCAAGCAGCACTTATGATGTCGGGTATAATTAAGCCTGTAAAATTGCAGCTTAGGTGCTTAATTGGTTTCTCATTAGGGAGGCACAAGGTAATAGTAGTGATGAAAATTATGAGTTATAATGAACCGAGCTATTTGTATTTTTGTCAGTGTTATTGTACTCATTTCTGTGTTGCATCGTTCGTAGATCAAGGGTTAACTATTATGTGAAAAATACTCTAATTATATTTGAAATGCTATTGTTTTATACAAGGTCGAATTGGAGTACTTCATTCCCTCGTGGTCAAATACTAACCAGAGCTGCCAGTATCCTAATTAGGATACTGACCAGGCTCTGGCACAACTACTGCTTTTTCCCATGGATCATCTGATCCTTTTTGCTAACTATTTTTGGTTGTTTTTTGTAAATTTTAGGCTAGCAAAGCTTGCGACAGAATTTGTAAGTGTTTTGGTTTCTTTCTCTTTGATGGCTTTAAGGTAAATAGAACACTATTTAGAATCTGTTGAATAATGAGTTCAGAATACAAAAGATATAGAAGGGTATAAATACTTGATGCATAAACAATGAGTTTCCATTTATATCCTCACAATAACAGTGGTTACATGACATATCATCTATTTTTTCATATTCTTCTCTTCAAATATGAATTGACTATTATTTCAATATCTAATTTTAATGTCAGCTATTGTATTCCTCCTGTTTATGCAATTTTGGGACAATCACAAGATACAGATTAAATTGGAGACTTTATTAGAAAAGATTAGCTATTGTATTCCTCATGTTGATCCAATTTTTAATGGGTGATGCATAATCCTTTTCTGATTTTTTATACTTTTCATGTAGTAAACTCGCCCATATAGATTTAATGCTTCCATTACGCTATTGGCCCATTATTTGTATGTGATTATTTGTTATAATATTCTAAATAACGTGATGATAAATTTTCCTTACATTTTATGATTTTTTATTAAGAAATAGAGAGAACAATTGATGATCATCTCATTGTAACAATGATCGTAAATATTACGTGTCTGTTTGCAAAAATTTTTATAATATATCCGCACTCATTAGGAAACCGTTTCATAACGCTTTCGGATTGGGATGAATCGCGCAACGCGCGAGATTAGAACTAGTATAATATTAATCGTCAAATAGCTCATTTCAAAACACTATGCAACATTTATGCAGGAGCAAAAGAGGATTAAAGAAAAAGGAAACTATCAGTAATAATAATAAACATCTAAATCAAAACTAAGATAAGGTTAATGTTTCTTTAGCATACTAAGCTAAAAACTAGTCATGTTCCAAGAATCATCTGTAAGATTCATGCATTATATCAACAGAATAGAGAAAGAAATCCACCTCTTGCCTTCACATCAGCAATCTAAATAGAAAAAAGCCAAGCTTGCCCGAACAGCTACCAAATAATGAAGAAACCTGCCAACGAATTGTGAAAGAAGTGAGCATTTTCCAAAGCATATATCACCTTTTCCTTGGGCTATTTGAACTCAAATATCCCATTTTATCTGCCAACAAGCTCATCTGATCATCGTTCCTCCTGCCCTGTTCTGCCATTCGGGACCCACTTGGCTTCTCATCGCCAACCCCATCATTAAGCAACTCCTCCCAGAAATCATCATTTAAGTCCTCCCCAGGCATCGCAACCTTAGCCTCTTCCTGCGGCAAATCCACTGATGGATCCAATAGCAAACTCTCTTCCCCGCCCTCATCCAGCCCTAACCCTAGCCCCATCCCCTGCTCCATCTCCAATCCAAACAACCCATCAGGCACCGACAAACCCTCATCAATCTTCATCACAGTCTCCTGCTCGGTACTGCTGCTTGCCCCAGCATCATCAATCTCTGCTCTCTGGTCAATCCTTCTCCTCCTTTTCTTTGAAATCTCCTCTTCTAGTTCCTTCCTCTTTTCATTTTGAGAAATAAGCTGGTGCAACAACTCAGGATTGCGCATCACTCGGGCCAAGAATGCCATCATCTGCTGCTGCTTCTGTTCAGTGCCCTGAAGCCGATCCTCCATGGCTTTGAGGTGGGCCCGGGTCGTCTGTTGCTCTTGCCTCAGCTTCACAAGCTCGGTCATCAATAGTTGTTTATCTCGTTTCAGGCGCTCGATTTCAGAGTCATATTGGAATTGGCCCAGCTCGAGGTAAGGACCATGGGATTGTTGTGAGGACACAGGATGTGTTGGAGGTTTTCGTCTTTTTATAGTTTTCAAGAGGTGCCTCTGTCCCCTTAAAAAACCTTCATTGGCAAATTCCCATTTGTCTGGGTCTACTTTTCTGAAACCCTGCATAATGTTACCACAAATTGGTTAAGAACAACAGACTTTAACATATTGAAAGGGAGATAAAAATAAAATGGGAGAAGCAAATACTAGGTGTTACTATTTGTTAAACAAACAAAATTTTGAAATGTTTTATTTTCTACAACGTATCTAGGAAGGCTTTCTTAAATTAGTTGTGTAAAGAAAATGCAAATATGCTACATATACCTCTTACAACTTCAGTCAAACATTTTTGAGTTGAAGGGTTCTTCAACTTTCTTCCGCTTTCTTCACCTTCTTCTATTATTTTAATAGACAATAACAAAAAGATCATTTACTTTTTATTTTTTCTAACTAAAGTGATGGTTGTAAAAGGCCAGTGATGTACAAAAACATATTTCCTAAACTAGATTTTAGAAAAGTTTGTATTAATGCTAAAGAAAATTCAAGTGCTACATCACCTATCGAAATTTTCTTCATCTCCATCGATAAAAATAATGCTTAGTTTTTATCATGAAGAATAATGGCAAACTTTTTTTGTTTAACCTAATAAACTTCCAATATCCTAATTTTGTATTTTTGCAACAAAAACAACTGAAAAGAAAATAAACTTTCCTGGGAGCAGCTTGCTAAAAATTACTATCAAAAGAATGGTCAAAAAACAAGAAATCTAGCTACCTTCTTGTTAAATATTCAGGACTTAACTATATCAGCTAAAACTCCAAAAAGGATGACATGACACGTTACAAGTTCAAAGAGAGGAAAAATAAATCCTGAATCAGAAGCTTTCAGAATAAAACATGCTTCATAAACATACAATAAAAATTACGTTTACATGACTAGAAAAAACATTAGGTTCTCATGACTCCTCTCAAAACACACTCACTCTCTACTCTCATTCATGTATTATTAATCTGCTTTCTCAATTGATATTAACAGTCATCATTGCTCTTCTCTAAATCATGATGATTGGTTTCACAAATATTGATTAGTTTCAATACCATGAAAATTTTTCCTTGTTTTTTAATTGCTGTACTTCATATACAATTGCTTTACTAGACATCTTAAACGCTACATTCTTTGAGAATTTGGTAAATGCTCAGCAGCACAAACATTTTACTTTTCTTTCTTTCAATTAATCAGGACATCAATTAGTTCAAGAATCCTAGTTAACCACCCTTACTAATGTTAACATACACTGAGATTAATACCTTTTAAATTTAAGTAAATAAAATTAAACTGAAACAAGTGTGGTCCACGCACAGACAATTAATTACCAACAAAATTAGTCTCAGGCAAGATAAACTATTCTGTTACACTTAATACTGAGAAACTCACATAAGTATTGAGCTGCCTCACAAAGCTGGAGAAATTGTTGTGCTTGAAGTACCGCGGCAAAAGAGTAGTTGCAAAAGCATGCGGATCCCACACCACGAAGCTATTCCCGGCCCGACTCCACGACACAATTCGCTCCGTCGCCACGTCATCCACCATCTCATAAGTCTTAGTCAGAAATGGAGGTGGACCCACCTCATGCAACCCTTCCATTGGCTTCGGCGCAAACTCAGCCCCCTCATCAAAACCCAAATTTGAATTTTCTCCCCCTAAATACTCCTCTTTCACTGGATTCAGCATAGGATCCATCAAATTCCAAATGCTGAACCCAATTGGAGAACAACCCAGTTGCCCAAATGGCGCGCGGAAGCAAGGAAACACAGAGAATTTTAAGTTAAGAGAAAAGTATGGAGCTTGGCTGTGTAATTGTGTAATATAAGAACAAGTGGCGCTGGATTTTAAAGTGGGGGCGGGAGAGAGCTCAGAGAGAAAAGGGAAAGTTCTAGAGAGGAGGTGGGGTCGAAACCGAATCTCGAATCGGAGATTTGGATCAACGGCGGAAGCTTCTCGAAAAAGAGCGGTGGGAGAGATGGGCACTATAGCGAGGAATGGAGAAGAGGAAAGGCCGAACGCCAGCAACTTGCAGATCCGGAGATAAGAGTCACCGTTCGGTGCGCTCACCTCCTCTCATGAATTAAGCGATACTGGAGTAGCGTAAATGACTGGAGATGTCTCTGTGGCAAGATGAGAGTGTGTTTTCAGAAAATTGAGCTCTCCGGTTTTGGGGAATGGAGGGATATGTAGTTAGCTTGGGCTGCGTCCCTTTCGTGGTTCGAAAGGCCAGTGCGAAGTGCACCGAGGTAAATGGAATTTTGTTTCGCGGGCTTTGTTTAGACTGGGCCTTCAGCTTTGTCGGCTAGTTGGGTTGGATTTGGATCCATTTTGGAAGGTCTGAATCCAGATTGATAACCCAGTCGTAGGCTCGTAGCCTCTAATGAAAGAGTAAATTATTGATGTAAGACAAGGTCACAAGGATTTCAATTTGATAAACTAAATTACTTTATATATCAATTTCAAAAGAAAATACAACAAAATTAGCTACCTTAGTTTCAATATATGAACCCTAGTTTATAAGAGAGTAGCCCATGTAAAATCACAAGAACATGAGCAGTCTAAAATTACAAAAGGATTGTAAACATTTTTTTAACACTTTCCTCGGAAAATAAGGGATGGTTTCACTTGTCATAAAACATTCAGCAAGAAGAAGATTCAAAAAGAGAACTCTATAGCATGTATACACCTAGCTTGTCTGTACATCCTACATGGTGTCAAACCCGGTGATAGTTTCTTGGTTGTGTACACGCTTATGAAGCTCAAGCATCTCCTGGTGATTGGGGTCAAGGGAAAGAGCAGCCCGGCAATCTCGAAGTGCACTTTGTAGATCTCCAATGTGTTCATGGAAAGCTGCTCGCAAGTGTAGCAGATAAAGGTCCGCTTTGAATGCAATGGCGTGAGTCAGCTCTGCTATAGCCTCTTTTTCTTTGCGACTATCCATTAACACTGGTTACAGCATTATTAAAAGAAAAAAAAAATGGAAGTCAATATCAATCTGAAATATTGCAAGTTTGAAAACACTTAACAGGACACAGATTTACACAAACATGTCAAAAGATGCCTTCTTAACATAAGAAAGCCTCATTTCATTATTAAGGATGTCAATACACTAATCCAGGTGCTGGTCACAAATATTTATCAGTTTCCTATTTCGGTATGGCTGGTGATGAAATTAAAAACTTTTCCCTTGTTTGCAATTCTAGAAGGTATAAAGTTCCATTTGTTTGTGTTCATCTCCCTGATGAGCACACTATGAAGAGATGAAGGTTGCACCATATTTTTTTTACTGTACCAAACCTTTCTGTACCAGCTAAGCTTTTAAAAAGCAGTGATTAAGCAGTTTTTGCAGATCTTTGGACATAGCATTGTAATGTAACAAAAATACATGACTCAGAAGGTTTAATACCAGATTTAGCAAATGATTTTAGCAATTTTAAATCACCCATAAAACTTGGTTCTGGCTTTCCTAAAAAATTAAATAATTTTGATCATTCTCAAATCAGCTTGTAGTATTGAATTTAGGTATTAGTTTGCTTGGAGAGTTGCGACCTTGTAGTATATATAAATACTAGTGTAGTGTTCTGCATTATAATGCTGGAATTTAAATCTAGAAACCTAGATTTGATATTCTGTTTATGTAATTAAGAAGGGGGATGTCTATTCATTTATAATTTGATCAGAACTACAAGTAAACATTGCTTTCATATTTTTATTTTTATTTTTTTAAAAAAATCCCTGTATCATGATTCATTGTCCACTTTATCATGCTTAATCATTTAACACTCAATGACCACCCCAGCTGCTAACGTTCTCTTTAAAAGCTTCCTACCAGAAACTGTTAGTAACAAAATTTTTAACTTATCAACTATATAGCTCATAATTGGCAAGTTTCTCTGCTACATAGTATGATTAGTATCTAATAATCACGATTCATAACAGTCCATAAAAAGAAGTCCTACCTGCAGCACGGTACCGGTATGGATAAACACGCAATGGATCTAACCGAGTCACCATCTCCAAGTCTTTGATGGTCTGCTCCCTATCACAATATTCAGACCGTTTCTCATAGGCTGATGCATTGCTCTTTGCTGTCTCTATCAATTGGGTCATTTCCTCAAATGCTGCGACCCGGTTGTTCTTTAGAAAATGCACGCGAGCCAAACCTTGGTGAGCCCGGGTATGTCTAATCTTGAGAGCACTTGTATAACAATCAGCTGCCAAATCCAGCTTCTCACAGTCAAGGTATACACCACCTAGGTTGTTCAATGCCTGCATTTGAAAATTGTAACAAAGATTGGTAACAAAATCTCAAGGACATTAATTTTACCAGCAAGGAAACATGCCTGTTTCTACAAAGTTGCTACTTTTCCCAAAATAATCCGAATCATGCATAATTGTGCAAGAATGAGGCTCCCAAGTGCAGAAAAATACTTGCATTATGCATCAATTACCTCAAATCTCCAACAATGCCTCAAAATAAGACTCAATTTGGCTTTATTTTGCCCCAATTTGGTAAATATGCTATATAGAAAGAGTTCAGAGGCCAAACCAGTATCAACTTATGGTACATAAAGAGATGTAAATTACAAAAGTCCAAACCAGTATCAAATTATGACAAATAAGGGTTATAACTTACACAAGTCCACAAAATCAACACCACAACAAGGACTAGTACCAGAAAACCACAATAGCCAAAAGCAAAACTTCTACTATTCAAATTAATAAGCACTGACCTGACCCTTTCTAAGACGGTCAGAAGGGCATTTAAGAGCCTCCTCAAGAAGAGATATACAAGTCGCTGAGCATGAAGGGTCCATGCCCGAATCAGCCAACACGTACGCCTTCAGAAAGAAAGCTTCAAAAGATCTCTGCTTGGCAATAGACTCTTCAGCCTTAAACAATGCCTCTTGGCAGTGACCTGTGTCATATAGCAGCCAGCCCTCGTATATGAGCCGCTCATGCTCACTACAGGCATGCTGCCGTGCTAGCTGTAAGCTGCGCATTGCCGCTTCTGGACAGTTCAACCTAAAGATATAAGTGCAATTAGAGAAACTCAAGTTTTGGCTAACTATAGCAAATAAGGTATCAGAAAACTTGCAATATCAAGTGCACTTATTAGTACAAACCACCCCCCGATAGCTCAGGTCAATTATATAGGCACATTATCTTCATCATGACATAGCGTCCAGAAAATTAGTACAATTAACTAAATCCTAAGTGAACATTAAATAATTAAATATATTATTAAATTTGGTATAATACTCATTATCTCTTTAGTTGCTACTGGTATATGCCGGACTAATAATGGCTAATGTTACCATGATTTTGGTTTCATCCATTCTTTGGTTTTGTCCTAATTGGTTGAATATGTGGATAATCCCACCTCCTCTGTATTAGTTTTATAAACTGGTGAACCCCCAAACCTCAAAAGAACAATGGCATAAATTTTCCATAACCCCCAAACCCTTCAAAATTCTATAGACAAGAATCTTTCAAAAAATGAGATTTTTTAATAGGCCATATCCTTGAATAAATACAAAAAATATATAGGAGAAGCTTTTTATTGCTGATGAAGGATGCTGACCAAATTTAAGAACGAAAGAAAGAAACTGACAGCTAACACAAAAGAACAACATGCAAACCATTTCCAAATTATTTAGACTGTTCAAAAGAGGTATAATAAATACAAAAGAAGATGGTGTGATCTCACATTAGATCAAAAAAGATACACTGTATTAAAGAATACTGTATGACAAAGACATACTGGACTAATAGGGTACATTAAGCAAACATAAGTATTCAACAAATGATGCTTTGGCAGCACTTTCAGAGAACAAAGTATTTATATGATGCATAAACTGACCTAAGCAGAAGCAATGACTGTCTGAAATATAGCACTCCTTTTGGTGCATCAGTCTCCATCATCTGAAAAATCACCGAAAGCGACCCCACATCATCTACTGCCGACCACCTCTCATACAGATGCATCCAGCAATCAGCAGAGCTCCATTTATCCACTTGTGCACTTAGAAGAGTTGCTATTTTCGATGCTTCCACTCTCCCCTCAACCATTCTGTAGCCAGGCGCCAGGGTTAGGATAGCGTGCACATCACGAAGAGCTAAATCATAATTCTCCATCACCAGGTTGATGCAGAATCTTAGCTCAAGGCATTCAACTGCCATCTTAAAGCCCAAAATTCGGTTTACTTCATCCAATGCAGCTTTTGGGACTTGCTTTTTCAAGAGGTTGATAGCCCGGTACATGTACGGATACGTTAGAGTAGGGTCAAGCTCAGTTGCCGTATCCAAATCTTCTAGTTTTCTATTGGAATTGGTGTACAGGCTTCTTTCTAGAAACATCCACCCGAGAGGCTGGTAAGAGGATATAACAGATGTGAGTTTTTCAAAAGCCAAGACGGTGTTTCCCCTTAAACAAGCTATTCTGGCAATGCCAGCAATAGAATATACATGCCCAGAACTTAGAGCAGCATTAAATGCACGCACTGCCTCTCCATACTCCTTTCTTAAAAACCTGACACAGCCAAGTTGGTGATATGCGATCTGTCTTTGTGATGCACCAACTGCTGACTCAACCATCTTTTCTACAAACCTTACAGTTTTCTCTGATGTTGGATCTGTTTTCATTGAAACCTCACTCAACAATGAATAGAAGGGAAAAGAAGCTCTTCCCACCATGGCGTATTGTTGTTCCTTGTTAACATTTGAGAAGAACTTTACCACTTGATCATCAGCCAGACATGTAGGGAGTTCTCTCAAAAGCACTTGCATGCAAGTAGCCACAAGAACCGGTGCATTCTCCTCAAGTGCACAAGTTATTAACTCAATTGCATCTTGTCTTGAACAAACCAAAGATGCCAGTTTTCTATCACAAGCTTCTTTCAATTTCTCACAACAAAACTTATTTGCAAACACAAGAATTTCTAGTAAGAAGTCAGCTGATAAGCCAGTGCCAGCTAATACACCAGTAACACTGAAATTAGCAATGCATCTCATACCAGCTGATGAGATTCCGTTCTCTGACAAGTCGATTACCTCTAGATTTGTCTCAGTAAAAGGCCCATTAAGCATGGTGTGAAATGGGATCGACAAAGAAGAAATCTTGCACCTCTGACAGATTACCAATTCTTCTCCGATTTGAAATGAAACCATCATAGCCTCCTCTTGCACATTGCTCGAGGTGCTGGTCTCACAAACTGGTACAGAGGCCCCAGCTGGGATCTCTGAAGCAACATCTACAGGCTCAAGCTCTCTACAACACTTACCACAAGAGGAGAGAAGATCAGTGATGAACTCTTCTCCTTGCTTCTCATACCGCAACCAGGTACCATAAATAATTTTTTCATATACAGTAGTCGCATGCTTCCAAGCTGAGTGAAGACTTCTCCTGAGCAATTTTGTTTCACCAAGCCCTCGGAAAACATGATATTGAAGCAAGCAGCGATCTGATTTTTCTTCTGGCTTGCATTGTTCAAGTTCCTCATGAATCTGGGCTAATACACTAACATAGTCTACTGGTTTATAATATGGGAGGATTGGCGGCTCCAGTACTTTGATTAAGGATTCTCTATTGAACAAATTAGAAGAAAACAGTTACGAATGCATTGAAGAAATCTGAACATTTATACCCAGTTTTGCAAAGTATGCATGCTACATTTGCAGACAAGCGAATATACTCTGCTGAAATTGACATCATGATCCAATGTATTCTTTTAGAATTATTAACCAATACCTACCTAGCAACAAACTGTTAAGTCAAGCAGAAACGGGCTTAATTATCCATAGACAACATCAGTAAATATAAGAAAATCTACAAAAACATTTTAGCAGGACAATATTTGTAAATACACAAAATAATGTACTTTGAACTTGCCTTTTAGGCCCAACTTGGTTGTAATATATAAATAAATAGGTTTTCATATTTGAGAAAGGATTGGTGTTGTTAGTGCATACAGTATAACACAGGCATAGTTTGCAAAAGAAATATAATTAAATTGACAGAATCATTTTCTGTAAGTGGACTTACATTGAAGAAGATGAGTAAGATGAAATCTTCATAAGTTTCCCTCTTTCAACTTGAAGCCATGATTGAGGATTGAAATCATGAACCTGTGTCTCTTTGCGTGATTCTGAGAGAAACATGCTCTTCATAGAGCACAACAGGGAGAAAAATTCCCAAATCTCCACACTATCCGATCACAATTTGCACACAAAACTTTAAACTTTTTATAAAATTGACAAGTAAACAACCTCCTAGCCGAGATCAACAAATCATATAGATATACACTTCGAGTGAGAATGTTTCTGGAGAATAAGTGAGTACTAGCTTGACTTAGATCGGAGGAGGAATTGAAACAAAATTCCACCTTTTTCTCAGCACATTCAAGTTGGGAAATACAAATTACAAACTGAGAACCTCCTGTCTCAGATCAACCACCTATTACTAGTAAATTAAGCTACACAAGGACAAAACCTTCGAAATGGAGCAGTTTTCTATCTCAGATCAAGCCCAATTAGCACTAAATTAAGCAAATACGAAAATTATATAAAACAAACAAGAGACAACCTCTCCTGAATCGGCGCTAAAGAAAGAAGAGACCCACTAGTAGATTGAGCTATATAATTGTAGTTACAACCAAAAAAGTAGTGGAATTGAAGAAGAAAAAAAAACCCAATTTGGATCAGTGTAAACTGGATCAGCTGGGAAGAAGTGAGAATTTCCTCTCAAACAAACCTACCGAATGGGACAGTGACAAACTTTGATTAGAATTAGAAAGCGAGTCGCTTTCAGAGAAAGCCAAGCTAAACGGAGATGACCAACAAATCTTTGATTTCTCAACTGAGAAGAGAGAAGAGAGGAGAGAGCTGAGAGGAGAACATTAGAACAACCTCACCTACCACCCGGGTGGATCAACTAGAGAGAGAATTATCGAGCGTAGTCGTGAAAGATTGATTAATACTGATCTCGTCTAAAAAATTATTAACTTCGTATTCTAACTAGTAAGTTAGATTTGTTTCTGGATTTAATTATGGCTTGCCGTTGAGTTGAAACGGCGATTGGCTGCTAGAAGGGTTGGGAATGGGCCTGCTATTAGATTTTAATTTTTTTATATTTTGGAAATAAAAAATGTATGACAATAGAATGCTAGTGTCAAATTATGAATAATATTAGAGATAAAACCAATAATTAGAATATTTTATATTATATTTGTAATATAATATTATTTAGTGATATAGAAAATTATAAGTTTTTACGTTAAAAAATACGCATAATATTTACACAATAATATATTTAATATCATATTAAAATGTGTGTATATGTAACTACTGATTTTTTTTTTTATGAACTATATATAACTACTGATGACTGCAATGGAGAGTGTTATTCAAGGTCATTGTATTGTCTGGCGGTATTTAATTTTTTATCATATCCAGTCTTGTTAGGTCTATATCAATTGTATGAGTCGACTGATAAAGGATGGGTCAAATCATAGGTTATGTATCTATCACTATTTGTTCTACAGTCGAGTTCCGGTTGTGAAAGAACTTGATAAGTTTTGGTAATTTGGTGATTTTAATGAAGAAATATTTGTGCATGTATCCATTTAAACTTTTAATTCAAAATTAATTTTTCAACTAAAATCTAAATATATTATTTTCTCATGAGCTCACGTAGATACTTTTTCTTTTTGAATTAAGGAATTACCAAATTAAATTTTTTTTAAAGATGTTGGAACCACTTAGAACAGCGCTTGTTCGCGAACTAAGCGAATAAGCCACAATCAAACAACGAACATAAACATCACGAATTAGCTGTTTGAAGGTTTATTCTTTTTCCTCCTTTTTGGTGAACTACTTGTTAATCTTATTCATGTTTAATTAGAGGTAGTTCTAGTTTTATAAAATGATGAATAAGAACTAGCTAGGTCATGAACGAGCAGTTTTTGTCTTGTTATTGTTTGGGACACCTTTTAATGAAAAGATGAGATCAAGTTTTTTTTAAAATTTTTTTATTTTTTACTTCCTTTTTTCGTGTCAAATGAAGCATTGAAGCAGGAAAGTTTTACTAATTTTCAGAAAGAAATTTTAGAAGCAGTGACTGGGAGAGGAGCGGACAGAAGATTAGACATGAGAAGACCACCGAATCTAGTTGGACTAGAAATTCGTGCAAAAGTGGCATGTTTAAATAAAAGTTCTCGAATAAAACAAAAGTTGGATTCTTTATCCGAGAAAAATGTATAGTCTCTAGAATACTGATTTGACTTTAATAATTATTCTGAGATGATGAAGAAACAGGAAGTCAGGAACCATCAGAGAATTTTCATGAAAAACTCAAATGGGCAAGGCTTCTGCAGTTGGTTACGTTTTTTTTATTTTTAATTATAACTGAAATTTGACATGTAATTGATATTTCTAGAAAAAACTTATTTTGAAATTCGATTTTATGTAATTAATTTTTTTTTGTCAACTTTCCTCCTTTTCTTTTTTTTTTATTTTTATTTACTGTTTCATCGAATTTTATTACATCATTTCAAAGCAACAGCTATATGGACTTAATGAGAGTGGTTGGAGTTGTTAGAGTTGTTATGTATTTATTTTATTTTATTTTATTTTCTTGTTAAAATCTGCCTTAAATTATTTTCTTAATTGCTTTGGACAAATAAAGGCCGACTTTAAAAACGTGGATATATAGAGGAGATTCCGAGCGTTATTGAAATTGCCGACTGCAAATTGAAAAAAGAAATAAAAAATATTCTGGATTTTTTTTTTTAAGAAAAAAGGATGCTGTCTGGTCCAACATTATCATTTGAAAAATATAATGTTGTTTGGATTTAATTTGATGTAGTCCGGATCAGCTCTCTAGGAAGTGTTATAATGTTATTGTGGCACTGAAGTTTGTTGTGACTTGTGACAAAAATGCATAAAATTGAAAAAAAAATAATAATAATAGTTATCATAAATCTGAAAGATAGCATCTTACAAGTAGGGAGTTCAAGGCAAGATTATCCATGTTGATGGTTAAGAAATCATAAGAATATTGGTAACATATTTTTTCCCTTTTTAAGTTTAATAGTTTTTATTAACTTTCAAATAATAAAAGAAACTTAGCAAATTAAGCCTGCAGTTGCGCTCGTAATTTGTGATTCCTGCTTTCACTATATGATTGAATTTCGGAAGTCCCTATCATGATTTAAATTAAATCGGAACAAGTATTTTTATCCGAGGTTTACTGATTAAGCTATCTTAATTCATAATGTTTAACATTTATATTGACGCAATTTTCTTTTTGTCTATTCCAAACTCATGTCATTGACAATTTTGTCTGTGTATTTTTTTTAACAATTATATGCCCACAGTATTAACACAAGCCTTAACAAATATAACAAGTAACTGTAGACAATTGAAAAACGTCGAAAAGATTTGTGTACAAATATTGAAACCAGATTGAACACATAAACTGTAATCTCATATGTTCTAAATCAATCCAAACTCGAGTTCGTACGTTCGATCTGCTTTGTTTCATACTTCAAAATTTTTTTCAGTGTTCTTTTTTTTTGGGGTATCTGAACAAAGAAATTTAGTAGCATGCATTCAGAAAATAAAAGCGCAAAATATACATATAAAAAAAAAGAGAATTTGTGATATTATCGAGTTTATATGAATATTATTTGATTTTAAATCTACAATTTCTTTTATAAGAATATTATTGAGTTTATATAAAAATGCACCGCCCGTTAAATTGAATAAAATTTAACATTTTATACGGATATTATCTTTTTATAGTAATTAATAACACTATTGAGTTTCAGCCCTCTAAAATTCACTTATCAGGCCGACTTAAGCCCAAAGCTATTACTTTTGTTAATCCATCAACATCTAAACAAATCACCGTTGTAGGCTTTTTCTTCTGCAAAAAGTTTTGTTTATAATTTTGGAGCCCAATCGCTTCTTAAGTTGTTATCAAACAATTTATTGAGGAAAAGGTAAAGTTACATCCTCACAAAGGCTGCTTTCTCTATCTGCAAACGCTGTAAGATGGCTATCAAAGAGTACCAACCATGTGCAAGCATTAATGTTTTGAAATCAGTGTATGCATTCACGCCTTCAAAACAAGTCATGCTTAATATGACCCTACGGAGTGTTTGAAATTTCAAAAAAAAAAAAGGTCATGCTTAATATGTAGTCTGTTTGAATGGACGGATCAGATCAAATTAACTGATGATTTTTGAAGAAAACTTTTTTTTATGTAATGTCATTCTGTCGTGAGAGATAGATTAACTTATAAAATAAAAAAAAATACCAATTAATAATTATTTTGTGTAACGAATCATAAGGAAATAAGTTCGTTCCTCTAGATCTTTTCATAAAGAAGAAAATATATTTCGCTAGGGGGGAAAAAAACAGACAACTAGCTACAAGCTGACAGCGAAATTGAAATCGAAAGAGATAAAATTGGTGTATAATTTTATAAATGATTTTCTTATACAGCTAATATAAATCTTCAACAGATCCGGCAAAGATTTGTTAGTTAAAAATTGTTGAATCATCATCTTTCACAACCTCTGCCAACTTTTTTTTTAAAAAAAATTTTTTTTTAAAAAAAATTGTTGAATCACAAAATTAACATAATATTGTAAAGAATTATTTATGAAGACACTCAATTGACAGTTAGCTATTAAACAATATAGAACTTTTCAACTTGATTAAACTGATTTATTAAGCAACAACATCGGCTACATGCCTCTGCATCATCAACTTATCCTACAATAAGAGATTTGGATTTAATCCTTTGCTTCCAATAGTTGCAAAACAGTTTTGTTACAGGGTCGCTGCACAACGGTCCTACCAAACACAACACATGTAAATAACTAATAAGAGTTCATTAGACCCGTTATATTGATTGTAACAGAAACAAAATCTAAAACAGAGAGTATCTGACTCTACGATCTATGCTCCAATTAAAGCGATGCATTAATCAACGGCTAGCTTTAGTGTTGTCCCACTTCACGTGCCAAAAGCGTACACGTTTCACACTCACAGAAAGCGCCAAAACACACTCCAAGAAAAAGCGAGAGCAGTCTGGTCATGAATCCTGACACCTTTCTCCTCCCAATTTTTCTCAAAACTTCACCCCCATCTCTGGTCACCTCGGCACCCACGTCACTATCATCTACCATGAGGGCACCAAGAGCGCCACGTGGCATCCATCCAGAGGTGCCAATTATTGAACCAACGTGGGCTTTGTTGGAGCCACCATTCACTCTCGTGACCAACCCAAGAACCCACTACTATATATTTGACCCCTGAACCGCACTCTAAAGACCAGGCTTGATCGCAGCACTAGTTAGCTCCACTGTTCCATCTCAGTAACCTGTTTATATTTTCAAAGCGCTAAGTTTGTATAACATTCAAATAAGAGCTTGTACAATGGCATCCTCAGCATTTGCACTCAGCTCCTACATGTCTGTGAGGCCAATGAATGTTGGTCAGAGCCGCCGCCTTGTTGGCCTTCCCTCCGTCAGAGCACTGCCGAGGAGGACCGTCGTTCGGTGCCAAAGTGAGGTAAAGTATCCTGATAAACTTTTTGTCTAATTTTTTTGTCCAAAGAAATTACTAAATGAATGTTCAAGTTCTCACGGAATTTTTCTTTTATATTTATATATTTTGGTTTCTTACAAGAATAATATTTCTTATTTCCAGATGCCATGAGTTCAGTCAATAAATTTTCTTGGATGCATTATATTGAAAAAAAAAATGTCTCAAAATAAGGGAGCGGAATTTGAAATTAAGGCATGCATTTAGAAAAATATAAACGCCAGAAAAACGAACCGTTGATTACTGTGCAAATCAGCAGATTCATATAGCGATTGGGTGAAAAGAGTATTAAAAACTAATTGCCAAAAAAAAAGATTATTAAAAACTGTAAATAAATATGATTGACTTGAATTTTAACATATTTATTCTAATTAATTATGCAGCCAGAGCAGCAACCCACAGTCGAGACACCATCTCCAAAACCTAAACAAAAGGTACCTTACAAAAAATAAAAAATAGAATACATTTGTCAACTGTTATTACATAATTTCTGTACTACTTAAGTAAACTTGATCATGCATGTTCTGACAACTTAAACTGACAAATATTATCAGGTGAGCACCAAGTTCTCAGATGTGCTTGCATTCAGTGGTCCAGCACCAGAGAGAATCAATGGACGGCTGGCCATGCTCGGCTTCGTTGCAGCTATTGCTGTGGAGGCAGCCAGAGGTGATGACATATTCGCGCAATTGACAAATGGTGGTGTCCCATGGTTTATTGGAACTGCAGTACTGTTCTCTGTTGCCTCATTGATTCCCTTGTTCAAGGGAGAGAATGTGCAGTCAAAAACCGACGGGCTCATGAATGCAGATGCCGAGATGTGGAATGGTAGATTTGCCATGTTAGGCTTGGTGGCCTTGGCTTTCACGGAGTACCTGAAGGGTGGACCTCTTGTGTAAATTAATTAATTAGTGCAAAATATGTATGCTGTTTTCTTTTCCTTTTTAATCATGGGAGGACAGATTATGGAATAGGATTAGCGTGTATTAGTAAAAGAGAAGAAGGCTGCTTGTATGGAGTAATAGTTAAATTATATACAAGAGCTTTAATTGGGTGAACATTTTCAGGGCAGGAGCCTTTATTTGTCACGCCACTTAACTAATTTGCTACACTAGAGGGAAAGAAATTAAATAGAACGACAATTAATTGGCCGGGGCTAGACCCCTGTTTTTTGTTAACCGTAAGTACTAAGTAGGTTACTAAATTAATTAAATAGATTTTCGAAGCAAACATCAAGTAGCTCCAAATTTGGTGGTTCAATGCGGCATTACAGTGAGAAAAAAAAATATTATCAGGTTACTTGTTATGCATGTCGAATGACAAAAAAACATTCAAGCTATATGTCTGTGATTGATGCATGTTGATAGTGTTTCCAACTCTGAATAATAATGAACTACTATTGATTATTTGATTTGGTTTTACTGCTTTATGAGAAAATTGAAGTCTACAAGGACAACAGATTCATTTCTTTGGTGCCCCGCGACAATTAGAGGAAAAATTAGTCAGAAAATCCGACTCTTTATTCTTGTAGTCATATATTCTTTCTGTTTTGAATATATTTAATTTATTAGAAGAGCACATGAGGTAAACAAAATTTTACATTTTTTAAACTCTTTACTATTTTTTCGAATTTTTTTAAAGCTTGCTATTTTGGAATATTCTACCACTAATTTGTAGCAAAAATGGGAAAACTTAAAAATATTAAAAAATAATACTAATAAATTTCAAAAATTTTAAAATTTGTTTGCTATGAGATTTCAATATATATATATTGAATTGGTTAATTTAGATTTATCAATTTGTAAAAGCACTGTTCACAATAGAAATTCTCTCTCTCTCTATATATATGCATGCTTGATTCGAAGGGATATACGAATTTTATATACCATAAAAGTACAAATCAACAAATGAAATTAAAATTAAATTACAATGAACATTTAAGATTTATACATTTTATTGAATCCGACGGGTCACCATCTTCGGAATTCAATTTGGTATTGCTATCAATTGGGGTAGAGGCCGGTTTTGAACCAAGTTTACCGGTTTCTTTTAAAAGGTCTAAGGTATATTTCCTTTGACAAATAAATAAACCTTTGGTAGAATAAGCTATCTCAATGCCTAAAAAATATTTAAGTACACCTAAATTTTTTATTTCAAATTTTTCTCTCAATTGTTTTTTCACATAATTAATTTTTTCTAAATTATTCCCGGTAACAATTATGTCATCCACATATACAAGAACAACGGTAGTGTCATTATTTTCATGTTTTGAAAAAAGAGACATATCGGAATGGCTTACTTTAAAACCGCAAGAAATTAAATAATGAGACAATTTTTCATACCATGCCCTTGGAGATTGTTTAAGTCCATAAATGGATTTCTTTAACCTACAAACAAGGTTAGTATTTTTTTTCTTTTACATGACCCGGTGGTAGAGTCATGTAAACTTCTTCTTCAAGAGTTCCTTGAAGAAAGGCATTTTTTACGTCCATTTGATATAGTTTCCAACCATTATTAATCGCTATTGAAAGCAATATTCTAACGGTATTCATTTTTGCAACGGGTGCAAAGGTTCTTTGTAATCAATGCCATAAGTTTGAGTATAGCCTTTGGCAACCAATCTAGCCTTATACCGTTCTATGGTGCCATCACTATTATATTTGATTTTATAAACCCATTTGCATCTAACGGGTTTTTTATTTTTTGGTAATGGTACTATGGTCCAAGTATTATTTTTTTCTAAGGCTTGAAGTTCTTCCTTCATAGCTTTACACCATACCGGTTGGTTTATGGCCTCTTCAAAATTTTTTGGTTCTTCATTTTGGGATATTGCACTTAAAAAAGTGCGATGATTGTTGCCTATTTTATCATAAGAAATATAATTTTGAATTGGATATTGAACCTCATATGTTACAAAATCTTGTAACTTTGCCGGTGGTTGAATAGAACGAGTCGACCTCCGTAACGGTACTTTTTGTATGTTTACATTTTCCTCTTCTTCTTCCTCCTCTTCAACATCACCTTGTGTGGTGTTGTTGGTTTCTTCTTCATCTTCAATTTCTTCATGCTCTTCTTGATATTCTAAAAATTCCTTCTCGCCAATTTGGTTAGGGATTGTAGGAAGAACAAACTCATTTGTGGCATTATGGTCATTAAGCTCATTATTATTTTTTTGAAAATATGGTTGATTTTCTAAAAAAGTAACATCTCTCGAAATATAAAACTTGTGAGTTTTTGGATCATAACATTTATAACCTTTCTTTTGAGAAGAGTATCCTAAAAAAATAGCTTTAATAGAAGTATAGTCTAATTTATTTATATGAACAAAACAAGTGCAACCAAAAACTCTTAGGTGACTAATATTTATTTTTCTTTGGTAAAGAACTTCTAAGGGACTTTTATAATTCAAAATAACACTTGGTAATCTATTTATTAAATAAGTGGCGGTAAGAACGGCATCCGACCAATAGATTTTAGGAACATTATTTTGAAAAAGAAGAGCTCTTGTCATTTCAAGTAAATGACGATTTTTCCTTTCGGCAATTCCATTTTGTTGAGGGGTATAAACACACGTGGTTTGATGTAAAATTCCTTTTTGTTTAAGAAAATTAGAAAAATTTTTATTTACAAATTCTGTCCCATTATCGGTTCTCAAAATTTTAATTTTAGCATAATATTGAGTTTCAATAAGGTTAGAAAATTCTTGAAATTTAGAAAAAACTTCACCTTTACTTTTTAGTAAATATAACCAAGTAATACGTGAAAAATCATCAATAAAGATAACAAAATATTTAAATCTATTAAAAGAATCAACGAGAGCGGGTACCCAAACATCAGAGTGAATTAAATCAAAGGGTTTGTCGCTTTTGCTATTTGAAGAATAAAAAGGTAGTTTAGTGTGCTTAGCTAGTTTGCACACCTCACAATTACTACAATCTAATTTTTGAAATTCAAAAAGACATTTTAAAATTTTATCGGAAGGATGCCCAATTCTTCTATGTCAAAGGTTGCATAAATCATCTTTCTTAATATAAAAATTAGTTTTTTGACAATTTAAAACATAAAGACTATTTTCTAAAAAACCTTCTCCAAATATCTTTTTAGTTTTTAAATCGCGGAAGAAAACATTTTGGGAAGAAAATTTAATTTCACAATCTAATTCTTTTGAAAGTTTTCCTATAGATAATAAATTTGAAGTACAATTTTTTACATGCAATACATTTTAAATTTCTTTAGAAAAAAGCTCAATAGAACCATATCCACAAATTTCCATTTTCTCACCATTTGCAGCAAAAACGGAAATTTTATTTTTACATTTTTCATAGTTATAGAGAATATTTTTATTTCCCGTCATATGATCGGTAGCACCAGAATCTAAAATCCAAACAAAATTATTTTTTGTATTTTCATTCCTAAACAAACCTAAATGCGTGCATTTCAAAGGGATGGTAGTACCTATTTTATTTTTTGTTTTATTTGGGCTTACGTTGGACCTCATTTCACTTTTATCAAAGCAACAACTTGTACCAGACTTAAAAGTATGAAATTGAGTTTTAGATAAACCTCCTTTGTTTTCTAGAAGGCCGATCAATTGAGCCCATAATTCCTCCAAATCTTCTCGAGTTAATGAAATTTGGGACCCACTTTTATTTCCTTGACCGCTCTCTCCTGATTCTGGAAGATTCGATGCACACCGAGCCTTCTCCCCCTTGGGTTTTTTCGCCTCTTTCTTTGAGTGTACCGCTCGATCACCCCTCCCCTTGTTTCGCGACGGTCGAAGATGGGGATGGAGAATCCAGCAATCACTTCTAGCATGATTCTTTATTTTGCAATGGTCACACAAAGTTGTCACCCGATCTTCTCTCCCTCCATTCTTTTCACCGTAGCTGGTATTTACGAATTTTTCAGCGGAAGTTTGATTTGGGAGGAGGTTGATCCCGATATAGATTTGTGAAATGGTTTGATTGAGGTCAAAATTAGGGTAATCAGCTTTTCCTTGTTCCTCGATTTCTAGATTTCTTTCTCGTTCAAAAGGATTTTGCATTGAATATCTTTTTGGCTTTGCCTGAGTTGAAATTTTCTTTGTATTGGGGATATTGTCACTCAGGGATAGGGCTACGACTTGAGCCCAAGGATGCTTGTGTATTTGCTCTGTTATCTGAGGGCATTTTTGTATTAGTTTTATTGGGGCCAATGGTGGAAAATCTTGGTCGTTGAGCAGCATGGTCGCGAGTCGCGGTGTTGATTTTGCCTCATCACTTGTTGGCTCTGCCATTGCTGTATGATTGGGCAGCTTTGCTGATATTCTATTTTCTGAGGCCTCAAGAGCAATTAGGCTCTGATACCATGTTAAAAAATGTTATTTTATTAAATAGTATTGAAGGAGTGTTGTATGAGAATTTGTTGTATTTCTTATCTTTTTCATTATATTATACAACAGAGAGTACAAGGATATTTATATGGGTACATAATGTACCGTTATATCTCTCAACTATCCGTTACAATTCTAACGTTCAATTGATAATTTACAATTTTGCCCTTGTTTAGTTTTTATTTTCAACACTACGTAGCACCAACCCTTCCTCAGTCACTCGCTGCCTCCTAAAATCAAGTTGACTACTTCAGAGTAGAGACCCCTTTCATTTATATTCTTTTTAATGAAACATTAGAGCTTGAGACACCCCCTATTCAGCAAATCTGGACCCACAAGAGACCCATTAATCTCTATTACTGTTTGTTATACAATTAAGGCCATCAAACATGCTTTCCATTGTATTAAATTTTGGCTTCAAATAAAAGTGGCATTACTGTATGAAATCATTGCTTGAAAAAAAAAAATCATGTATACATCGATTTTGTGTTTATGTTAGTATGCTTAATCCCTGCTGGCTAGTTCTTTATTTTCTTCTAGACAATTGATCCGTCATAAGATAACGGAGTTGTGTTAATTATCTTACTTAGATGTTGGGCTTTTTTCTGAAAGGGCCGAAAACTCTTTTGAAATATCCAAAAGGGCGCCGCACAATTAATATTTTCTAAGGGGGCCATTGGTTCACCGATCTTCATGAGCCCATCCTATCTTGTCTTTCCAAATTAAACATTTGCCGAATTCAATATTAGTATGCACTAATTAAAATTGTATATGCAGTACCGTCCATATTTTATAAAAGTAATTTTTAATATCTTTTAATTGAAAATAGTGGCATATAGTCATTTTGTCTTGTTTCATAATGGCATATATCCAATTAATTATTTTGTAATGGCATATTTGAAATTGAATTATTTTGGAGTGGCATAAAACCAATTTCCTCTTAATATTTTGTGAACTTGTAGTATGCCTTCAGTTAGGGTATTGCAAATGTATTGTGTCGTGTCGTGTCAAATATGTTCATGTTAAGACTCAGGTTGTGTCGTATTGACGCGAATGAATATTTTAAACATGTCATATCGTGTCAAGGGAAGGAATTGACTAACACGACACGTTTGATATGACATGTCGACATGACACGACTTGTTAAACGTGTTAGAAATTATTTTAACTTTTACTTAAAAATTATTAAAAACTATTTAAAATATGGAAAAAAATGTTGTTAATTGTACCAAAGTGTATGGACGTTTTTATTTTATTTGGAAATTGTGTGGACGTTTAATTTGGAAATACAAGATTGGAAATTAAACAAGATAAGGTGGGCTCATGAAGATCGGTGAACCAATGGCCCCTTTAGAAAATATTAATTGTACGGCGCCCTTTTGGATATTTTAAAAGAATTTTAGGCCCTTTTAGAAAAAAGTCCTAGATGTTTGTACCAATGCTACTTGGGCTACATTCAGTAATTTTGTAGTTACTGATTCTATGTTTGTGAAAATAGTGCGTACTCCTGACAAAGATGAGAATCAAGTTTATCCCTTCAATAAATTTACCATCTAAATGCATTGCGACCTAATACCATTTGACAGAATTACTAGTCACTACACTTCAGAAGAAAATAAATTTTGATTAGTCGGAGAAATGACTTGGTTTGTTTGAAATAAGCAATCCATACTATTAGAATTTATTTACACAGAACATATATAGCATTTATATAACATATCAGAATAACATACTTGAACGGCATAACTAGATTCTAAAGTTAACATATCTTAGCCAATCACAACTTGAAACTAGACATATGTAATGGATGATCATTTGTTTTCAGCCTTTTGGGCTGAAGTGTTCGCTGGTGGAGTGCTTACGTTTCTCCATGTTGCGTGCTCGAGACTAAAAAATGTTCTGTATCCTGACACCTCATTTTCTTTTACCAATTCAGTTATCTCTTCCAAGTCTTGTTTTGAGAGATTCAACTTCAATGCACCAATGTTGTCATCCAAGTTCTTTATCTTGGTCGTACCTGTCAAAATTTGAATCCAAACATATCACAAAACGTATTAGATGATATTTAAGTGCCCTATGCATAAATTAAGTAATCAATTTTGGGTACATTAGCAGAATCATTTACAAATACCTGGAATGGGCACCACATCCTCCCCTTGGTGGAGAACCCAAGCAAGAGCTAACTGTGCAGTACTGCACTGATGCTTCTTTGACAGGCTTTCAAGCTGCATAAAGACAGGTTTGTTCTTCTCCAAATTTTCCCCCATAAACCTCGGGTGGAATTGCTGCATAAGCCAAGTTAGAATTGTAGCGCATGTTTCTCATGACATTTACCAGTAATACAATTGCATACAGAACATCGCCAGGAAAATAATTCTTCAAAATTGAGAAATACTGGCAATAAAAAGTGATAAAAGATAGCAGGCTATTTATCTAGGGATTTAAAATTTGGTTGGATAGCCCACTAGCAAATTATTGTTCTCTCAATTTTATGTCATTAATCTTTTTCTTTTAGTAGTTTTAGAGCTATTCATATGTCATTTCTATAACTGCCACCGTTGATATAAGAATGAAATAGAAAAGGTATTGTTACCAGAAAAGTGTTTGATGATAAACCTTCGAGAACTCCTTTTCCACCAAAAAATCCATGGCCAAGTGGACTATAGGGTACTATTCCAATGCCAAGCTCTCTAAAAAAATATATAAATCAAATCAAATCAAATGAGCCAACATAAAACACGAGTGCGCAACAGTGTTGTTGTTTTTATATATTTAAGTATAAATATGTTGAGTATTGACAATTACCATTTCTGTATTCTGAATTGACTGGGGCTAATTTTAATGTTTGAGTAAATTATAAGAACATGAAACTCGAATTCTGGTACAATTATATATCAGGATTGACTATCCAACTATATAGAATTCTTCAAAGAAATTTATAATAATAAAAATAAAAATAAAACAAATTATAAAATTTGTTTTAAAGACTATCGATCTACAAAATTTTATTTTCATTTCTTAGAGAAGGTGAGTATCACCGGCAAAGGGGCACTATCTCCGGCTCAATTTCACGGGTCCAAAGAGACCACTCCATCTGCAGTGCTGAGATCGGGTGCACAGCATGTGCACGCCTGATTGTATCTGGGCTTGCTTCCGACAATCCAACATATTTCACTTTTCCCTCTTCCACAAGCTTCTTTAGCTCACCAATCTACATAATGGAAGACAACTAAATAATTGTTAATTTCACTGCAATCTAATAATTTAGTAATCCAACAACCAAATGAGGGTTCTGCAGTACTTTGCAATTACTAAATTAGTAATAAACCAAGCAAATATTGATCGAAAATGCTTGTTTTATATTTGTTTTACTATGGGGTATGAATGTATCAACTGTTTCGTCTAATTATAGAATATAGTTTTGTCTAAAGACAATTAAATGCAATGAGAAATATTAAGTAAATAGTGTTATTAAGATAATTAGATAAAGTTGGATCATACAGTTTCCTCAATTGGTGTGTTTTTATCAATGCGGTGCTGGTAGTAGAGATCGATGTACTCTGTTCCGAGTCTTTGAAGGCTTGCCTCACAAGAAGCTCGAACAAACTCTGGCTTGCCACTTATCTCTACATGGTTTGCATCAAAACTCACGATCCCAAATTTTGTTGCCACTTGAACTTTCTCTCTTGGCAAAAGCTTTAATGCCTAAAAGGAAAATAATACATAACAGAAAATTGGAAAATTTTAGTTTGTCGAAAAGTGCTAGAATTATTACATTTACTTTTTTTTTAATGCGAATTGTGTAATTTTCATCTCCAATTGACAAGGTAACTGTTCAAAAGAGTAAGGGTCCGCTCCAGAAGGGGAGAAAGAGGAGATGAAATGGAGTGGCACTACCCATGCCACTGCCCATGGGGTTAACTTGCTCCACATTCAAAAAAAATAGAGTGGAAATGGAGGTTAAAAGGTGAAAATGAGGAAAATATTTTGTAGAATTGTTGTAAAATTTGTCACTCCAAATTTGAAAATCAAGATTTGTTTTTCCCTCCCTCTTCCATCCATTCCATTCCATTCCATCAAGGATTCAGGAGCAGACCCTAAGTTAGATTTATGTAGCCTCGAGTTTTCAGTTGGAGTTCCGAAGAACCACATGGTCCAACAACCTTTCTTGACATAATTAGCAAAACATATTTTTTGCAATTTTAGAAAATCATTAGTAATATAACTCATTGCTCTATTTTCAATTTTGAAGTTAATGGTGAGCTCAACTTCTTGCACCTAACCTTGGTAGCATCTACCAAGTTTTTCTTTTTTTTTTAAAAAAAAAAAAAAAAATTCTTGCACCTAGTCTCTTTTTGGTGTCATATATTAAGTTATTGAATTTGACAGACTCATATAAACTCATATAACATAGCCCCAGTTCTTGTCTAATAAAGGAAAGCAAAGTCATCTCCGATTCTTAAAATGGAATAGGAAAAACAAATTTATTTCTTCAACTTACTAAACAGACAAAGCCGATTTCAAAACTATTATTTATACCGTTTAAACATTTATAAGAACCCTCAAGTTGTTTACTCTCCTAATATAGTGAAAGTTAAAAGGGCCGGGCCGGATTTCAAAGGATCGGATTTAACAGGTTTGACATAAGGGCCGGACCGGACCGGATTCGAGAAAGAGTCTAAGAAGGACCGGATTTGACGGATTTTTTTTAATAGGTAATCCGGCCCTTCTAAGTCCTTGGTCTTTCAAATGGCCGGGCTTAAAGATCCAAAGGACTCAAAGGATTCCATATGATATATTTTTATATTTTTTTTATGATTTCATAGTAATTTTTTTTATATTGCATAAATAATTGGTAACTAAACGGATAATATTTGACGAGTAAAATTTATCTTCACTGAAATTATTTGGTCAACACAAAAGATATAGCAATTTTTTTATTTCGGATGCCAATGTTTACAAGGACAATATAAACCCATATGCCAACTTTCACTTTGATTTTTGTTCCAGAAAAAAAAATTAATTGCTTCGAAATATTTAAGCATTATTTCTAAAATTTTTTGATAATTAAATTAATATTTTCAACTCATATCTCCATGTATCATTATTTAATTAGTAGTTAATTGATTGTTTTCTTCCTATATGAAACGTATCTATCTAGTTAATCTTTACTAATTGATCTGTACAAGAATGGCTGAAATACATAATCAATATATAGTTCTGCAAATCTACTGTAAGATCTGAATATGGTGCATATTTTTGAATACATAGTTAAGCATCCAAGTACCCAACGGCAACGTATTGCCACTATCAAAATAAAATAAAAAAAAATACCCAACGTACCATTCTAAATAAATAGATGTTAAAGATTGATGCATATTATAAATTTTAGCTACTAAAATAATAATATAAGACCTGAAATTTATACTACTTTTTATTCTATTAATTTATATTGAATTGGCCCTTCCAAATAAACCGGGTCGGATTGGACCGGACCTAGTCCTTCGATATCCGTCCCATCAAAATCCGTCTTCGTTAAAAATTAAATCCGGCCCTTTGAAAATCCGGTCCTTCTAGGCCCTAGTCCGTTTTAAATATTTCGAAGGACCGGTCCGGTACGGATTTTAAGACGGTCTTCCGAAGGGCGGGCCAAGGGCCAAGGACTTTTGGCATATCACTATCCTAATATGGATCAGTATAAATTGTACTTCATGATATTTATCTCGAGTAACTAACTACTTCATTTTGAAGGCTGAAGATGCATAGACGGTACAATTGAAAGTATCATTACCTTGCCGAGTAAAATCTCGCAGGTGTGTGGTCCATAAGCATCTGAGGTGTCAAAGAAGGTGATGCCATTATCAAATGCATGCTTTATAATCGATATGCCGGCCTCATCGGACAGCGGCAAGTTATATACTCCAGTTAGCCCCATGCACCCGAATCCCAGCTTGGATACCTGAAAAATAAAGTTCAAAAGTTGTGCTTAGTAAATTGATAAAGAAAATTAATCAATATTAATTGGGGAAGGGAAAAAAAAAAGCTTCACCTCTAATCCCTGGGTTCCCAATTTCGCTCTAGGAATGGCCATTTCTATTGCCTTTATACGTGAGCTTTTTCTCAAATGAAGCACTTAAATAGAAGTTTTTTTCCTTAATTTTCCCGAAAGAATTTGTTTGACTAGAAAGATTAACACTCTAGTGCTTTATATAGTGCCGGATTTAGGATGTTTAGAGTAGGCGACGACACCCGTTTGATAATTTATTATCCGGCGCTGCCCTATTCGATAAGATGGATATGGATAAAGTTTTATTTTTGTTAAGTTATCGGATATGGACGTGGATAAAAAAAATTTTCATAAAATTTTCAGATAAGGGTACATGTATGATCTATTTCATAGGCACGTTACGAGTAAATTTTACAAATATATATATAGTTATTAGTCTCTATATTCATCAGAACTGAAAATATACAATTAAAAAATATTTATTCAACTATTAAAATAATATTTTTAATTTGCTTTTTTTTTTTTTGAAGATTGGTTTTTTGAAACGGACAATTTTTTATTAAGAAATATGAAAATAAATCCTTTCCGTGATTCGAATCATAGCCCACTTAATTAACGAAATAAAATCAAATTATTATTCCGAACAATAGCTGGTTTCTATCACCTTCAGTTCCTACATAAATGCACATGCATGATGCGCGATAAATATAATTAACTTGAGCTATATAATAATATTACTAGGAACAGAGCTTAATATTATTTTTTTTATTACTATATACTTTAAATTATTTGTGTGGCTGTCACTTGAATATTAAGGCATATATGGAACTGGATATTCGATTGGGAGAGTTCTATTGAACAATATAAGGAGAGTTCTATTAAAATATTGCTATATAATAATATTACTAGGAACAGAGCTTAATATTATATTTTTTTTATTACTATATACTTTAAGGGCTCGTTTGGATGGGTTGGGAATAGTGGGAAGAGTGGGAAGTGTAGGAAGAGTGGGAAGAGTGGGAAGAGTGGAGGAATTGGCTATTTCGGGAATTAGAAATGTTGTTTGGATGGTGAGTTTAGGAATAGCGTTGGGAAGTGTGAAAAAGTAGAGAGAAAAGTGTTGTTGGGAAGAGTGTTATTGAAAATTGTGTTAGGAATGGAATTGGCTATTCCAAAATCGTTTGGATGAAAAGTTTAGGAATGGAATTGGCCTATTCCCAACCCATTCAAACGAGCCCTAAATTATTTGCGTGGCTGTCACTTGAATATTAAGGCATATATGGAACTGGATATTCGATTGGGAGAGTTCTATTGAACAATATATGGAGAGTTCTATTAAAATATTTTTTTTATTATTTCATTTTTTTGGTGGTTTTCATCTTAATAATTTTTTTAGTCTATTCCAACTTCAACTTGTTCGATATAAAATACTTAGTTATTGTTGTAATTTGGAACTGAATAAGTGGGCTTTAGTGACACTGGAGAGCAAATATCTCAATCGAGTCCAATGACTATGAGGTCATGGCTTAACTAAGCAAGGAATATTAAAAAATATAGTTCCCGCAAAAGGCCAATTTATCACTGTTGATGAGAATGGTAAATTCACTTATCTTCGTCATTATTCTTGTCACATCACAATACGAATTCTTTTAAAAGGTGCCGTCATCATCTCCGGACAGAAACCGAAGCTCAAGTGAATTAATGAACCTGATGCAAATAGTAATAATAATAAAAATAATAATAATAATAATAATAATAATAATAATAATAATAATAATAATAATAAAATAAAATAAAAAAATAAATAATAATTTTAAAAAATTGAAGAACCACATGTAAAATACATAACAAAACATTAATAAGTAGCCTGATACAAATTAAGTTTCGAGACAACAAATAATTTGTATGTTTTATTCTAGGGGGAAACTTGTTTTGTAAAATGTAAATTCAGATTGATGTTGATAAATTTGGTTATGAGCTCAGCGCTTATGCAACATTGACTTGATTTTCTCAGAGTATACCAAAAATCTCAGCAAATTTAATTAGAATTCGAATTTGTCTCTCCAATCCTAAAATAATTGGGTAATCATTCTACTGGAAATTCAGTAAACTTTTCTTTGCACGTAGCAAGTACAGGCGTGTTGAACCTAAAATTAAAACTAATAGTTAATTAAATCAAGTAAAATTATGTTATTAAATTGATTTGACCTAAAATTAGAAATAAAATTAATATTATTTGAAATAAAATAATGAGAGTTATAATAGACAAAACAATTTAATTAATACTCGATCAGGACTAAGAACATTAAACTCCACCAGAATGAAATAAAATTACAAATTAAATAAATAATAGTTCTCTTTTTCCTAAGTATAGTTCAACATTATACAAACAAAATACGAGTGCGTTTTCTTATTTTGATTTTCCTCAATACGGAACAAGACAAGGTCTACAATCTCCATAGTCCATACACACCTAGAGGGACCCTGAGGCAGTTGTGATATAGCTCCACCGAGGTATACTGCCTAAATAACATTTGGAGGACCTGTGTTCTGACGAGTACGACACCAACTCCGAGCTTCGATGAATCACAATCAATAGTCTTAGCAATGAAAATATGTTAGCTGTGTTAAAACATATACATAAACATTCCATGATACAAATGCTGAAATAGACTTGGACTCTACAAATTGATCATTCAGAGGTATATATTAATAGATGTAATCACGATCTTAACTAAATAACAAGATGCCAGGATACTATCCATATAGGACAACGAGATGGTGTCATCGACTTTTTAATACACCACAATAAAAGCACATCCATAGTTTAAGAGAAAACCGCTGTTTATACTCAAAAAGACTTACAGAGTTCTTCTTAGTATAGGTTATCAAATTTGTGTTCAATTTATGGGATTTGGAGTTTTATAGGGGTTTTGTGTTAAAATTACAGATGCTATGTGTGATTTCACAGTCAGAGTAGGCTTTTATGCGTAGGTGAATGGTATACTCTGCTGTTTGTTTTTGTATTGATTGAGATAATCAAAACATTAATCATTAATAAGAGAAATAAAATAAATTATCCATGAGATAAATTTGAATAAAGAAAATATACAAATATCCACTTACCTCCATCCGTAATCAATAACTAATGAGTCAAAGCTTCCACCAGAACAAGGAACGAGAGAATAGGTGACAAACGGAGTAAGGAAGAAAGGAGCATCAGTTTCATTTTTTTTAAATTTTCTTGGAGTGGCGGTCTTGTAAGGGAAAAGTGGTGGTGTTGAAAGGGAAAAAAAAATGAAGAAATTTGATTAAAACAAACAACACCGTAAACAGTTTTACATCTATATTTAGGAAAAGAGCTTCAATCACAACCATCTTATGATAAATGAAGAGCTTAGGTTAATTAGGACACAATTATGTATTTCAAAAATCCACAAGCCGCTCTCCTGCAAAAAATTGAGCTCACTCTAATAGTTAAAACCTCTATATTGTTGGTTGTTAAAGCCCATAGTATTATATAAATGATTAGTGCTTTCTAAAGATGTTTTTACAAAACCATCCCAATCATAATACGTTGCCTCTTTTTGAGCAGTAAATTTAAGTAATATTAGAGTCAAATACTTTTAACATTTCAGCCCGTCCAACGTGATTTAATTTCAATTGTCGAGATTATAATTGTCAATTCGGAATGCTCAATTTGTTCTCCATGATGAAATCTCATTGGAGATCAAAATTTGTATTTTTTTTTTTAAATTTCAGAAAATTCTCCATCTAATTTATTGTGGATCCTTCATTTTAAAAATTAAAAGAAATAATAAAAAATTTCAAATGAATATAAATTTCATCTAATAAAAATTTTAATATGAAAATTACATTGAACAGTTCAAATTGACAATTTAAAATTTCAATAGTTAAATCTTGAATTATGTTTGTTATTTACGCATTTGATTCTAACATTACTCATAAAATTATACCGCTTGAATTTGGTTCATGATTCATAGAATCCTATTGTAAGGACAAAATGACGCACTCATGATAATGCTTCAAAGTAGTAGCATGACCCGATCATCTCTAGTTCAACTGAGACCCTTAAACCCCATTTTGTTAATGTGACAAAAATTCTCCGCTTTTTACTTTTTTCTAGCTTGAATATTGGGTTGCTGATTAATTACATCTAGGTGATTCTTCATCAAAAGTACATGTGAATTGAATATCTTTTATATCCACAAGTGCAAAATATCGCGTAAAATGATCATTTTTTATTTTGTCGATTGCGGATGATCTATAATTTTTATTTTTTTTATAAAATGCTGAAATTCATGAAATGCAATAATAAAATAACATTCGATTTTTTAAAGCATTCAATAATAACAACTTTATTAATTTTCTAGACAATTTATACTTCAACAAAAATTACAAATTCGTAGTGAATTTGATCAAATATATGAATAAATAAGGCGTCATATTAAAAATTATAAATGGAGAATTGCTTAAGACAATCAGAGTCTTAAGCAATCAAGCAATCAGAGCGCTCATCCTCACCCCTCACGCGCTCTCCTCCCCTCACCTTCATCCTTACCCCCACCCTCACGCGCTCTTCGTGCACGCAACTTAATTCCTTCCTCTCGCCCCTGTGCGCGACTTAAGCACGTGCCTCTCCTCTATGCGCCCATCCCTCTTCCTTATCCTCTCTGTGCAAATTTCTCTTCCCTCTCATCTCTGCGCTCATCCCTCTTCCTTCTCCTTTCCGTGCAAATCTCTCTTCCTTATCCTCTTTGCGCCCATTCTTTTTCCTTTCCTCTCCGTGCAAATTCATGTTCTGCTATTGTTTGGGAGTAAATAGCATTTAGATCTAAAATAACTAAAGGGAGTAAATAACATACAGATCTAATTCTGCTATTGTTTATGAGTAACTAAATAACTATAAGGGAGTAAATAAATATTGTAAGGAAGTAAATAAGTATAAGAGATGGGAGTATGTAATAAGTATAACTATGTAGTTCATATAAAGGAGTAACTAATATTGAAAAAGAGAGTAAATTATATACATAAGGAAGTAAATAATATGCATAAGAGAGTATGTAATATATTTAACTATGTAGTTTATTTAAGGGAGTCACTTATATAGAAAAATGAAGTAACTTATGTCTGTTTAAGGGAGTAAATTAATATGCATAAGGGAGTATGTAATAAATTTAACTATGAAGTTCATTTATGGGAGTAACTTATATAGAAAAAGGGAGTAACTTATACTATTTAAGGGAGTCAGTTAATATACATAAGGGAGTATGTAATAGATTTAACTATGTAGTTCATTTAAGAGAGTAACTTATGTCATTTAAGGGAGTAAATTAATATCCATAAGGAGTATGTAATAGATTTAACTATGTAGTTCATTTAAGGGAGTAACTTATGTCAGTTTAAGGGAGTAAATTAATATGCATAAGGGAGTATATAATAGATTTAACTAAGTAGTTCATTAAGATAGTACTAATATATATATAAAGGAGTAACTAACAAAAAAATTTACAAATACACCAAAAACAGATAAGAGAGAGGCGAAAGGAGGTTGCAGAGGAGAGAAGATGGCGAAAGAAGGAAAGAAGGGAGGGGTGACGCGGGGTGAGAGTTGACGTGGGATAAGAGGTGCGTGGACAGAAGGGCGCTTGTGAGAGAGGGTGACGCGGGATGAGAGTGACGCGGGGTGAGGATGCGCGAACAGAGGAGCGAACGCGTGAGAGGGGTTTGACACGTTTTCCGTTTTCGGAAAGTAAAAATTAGCGAAATTTATCAAAAATAGATCTGATTGCTTGATTGCTTTAGAGTTTGATTGCACTTATAAGCAGTGCTTTTTTGGGTAGAACAATCTCTAGTAACTAAGTTCTGGTGCGGTGGTTTGCTTCACAGCGCAATTAGTGCGCTGTTTGATTTGTTGCAACGACACGGTTCGTGCTTCCTGTGTAGCAGGTTAAAAATAAATAAATTCTAATCCGTTTTTATCAAAAATGTTCGGCGACTGCTGCAGAATATCCGAAAAATATCACTGTTATGACATCAACAGTGAAAAGTATGTTTGAGATTTATATATGTATATTAATATTAATTTCTATAATTTCAATGCGGCTTAATTTTTATGGGTTTGATCAGCTTATAGATTTAAGATAGTCTCTTTTATTTATCAAAAGAGGAAAAAGAAAATGGTTCGTCAAAATGGTGGTTTAGGGAGTACTGACTACTGAGTATTCATTTCTCAAAAAAGCTGAGAAGATCATTTGCCCCTTTCTTCTTCTTTGTTGTGGATAATATGTTGAACCCAGGCCAAGGCTCAATTTACAATTCGACCTACCTGTCCATGACATATCGTTAGCCGTCCGTATAACCCCTTTGGATCCTACGGGCATGCAGCAAAATAGGCTTGAGAGTTGAGAGTTGGGACCCGGTAGGTGCTTGAGAAAGTTGAGACACCCACTATCCAGCAAATAGGCTGAACCACAAGAGATACATAAATCTCCATCATTATTTGCTATACAATTTTAGGCCATTAAACAAGCTTTACATTGTATTCAATTAATAATATTATGCTGGAGTAGATATTTAGGTTTCAAATAAAAGTGGCATTATTGTATAAAAAGGATTATACTGGAAAAACTTACTTTTCATGCGTAATAAAGGTCCTGATCGAAATCTTATTTTTCTAACGCGGGATTTCATTTCATCTCATTAGAATTTTATTTTATCAAAATGAATGGATTTGGTGTCATTTTATTGGAATTTTCATGTAATTATATCCAACAATTTTGAGGAATCAATTCAAATGAAATGAAATCCCGCGTAAAATTCATTTTGATCAAAGCCAAATTGATTTCGTCGAATGATTAATTCCAGCTGGCAAGTTAGGGTCACTGATAACATAATGGAGTACTTGGTGGTAAAGATTTTGAATATATATTGTCCCCAAATCCCAGTATAACTTGGGGAATTTCTGATAGATAGAGCATTCAGTAATTTTGTAGTTGCTGATTCAGAGTTTGTGAAAATAGTGCATACTCTCGACTGACCTATGGAAATAGAAAGGTTATTCCTTCGGCTTCGATAAACTTACCATCTAAATGCAATGTGGCCCAATTACCATTTGGCAGAATTGCTAGTGGATACATTTCAGCACAAATTAATTTTTATCAAGTAAGAGAAATGACTTGATTTGTTTGAAACAAGCAATCCATACTGGCAAGCATTTATTTGCACAGAAGTACAGAACATATATAGCATTTATTTATTATTATTATTATTTTTTTTTACATTTCATATATAGCATTTATGTAACATATCAGAATAACATGCTGAACTGCACCACCTGAATGTCAAATTAGTATATCTTAGCCAATTACTACTCGAAACTAAACATAACATATGTAATGAGTAATCAGGACATGATCATGATCATTTGTTTTCAGCTTTTTGCACTGAAGTGTTTGCTGGTGGAGTGTTTACGTATCTCCACGTTATGTGCTCATGATTAAAAAACGTTCTTTTTCCTGACACCTCATTTTCTCTTACCAATTCAGTTAACTCCTCCGAATCTTCTTTTGAGAGGTTCACCTTCAATGCGCCAATGTTGTCATCCAAGTTTTTTATCTTGGTTGTACCTGTCAGAATTTTAATCCGAACATAACAGAAACATATAAGATGATATTATGTGCCCAATGTATAAATTACGTAATCAATCTTCGTTACATTCATTCAACCATTTTAAGATTACCTGGAATGGGCACAACATCCTCCCCTTGGTGAAGAACCCAAGCAAGAGCTAACTGTGCGGTGGTGCATTGATGCTTCTTTGATAGGTTTTCTAGCTGCATAAAGACAGGTTTGTTCTTCTCCAAATTTTCCCCCATAAACCTCGGGTGGAAGTGCTGCATAAAACCAAATTTAGAATCTGTACCCCACATTTTCTTATAACATATACCAGTAATGCCTCGCATACAGACATTGTCAAGAAAATAATTCTTGAAAAATGAGAAATTCTGTCAATAAAAAAGTGATAGCTCGCAAGCTATTTAACCAGGGACTTGAATTCGGCTGGATAGTCCACAAGCAAATTACTGATCTCTCAATTTTATGTTATAATCTTTTTGTTTTAATAATTTCAGAGCTATTTATATGTCATTCCTATAACTGCCACAGTTGATATAAGAATGAAATAGCAATGGCATATTGTTACCAGAAAAGTGTTTGGTGATAAATCTTCAAGAACACCTTTTCCACCGAAAAATCCACGGCCAAGTGGGCTATAAGGTACTATTCCAATGCCAAGCTCTCTGCCAAAAAGAAAAAAAAATAAAAAAAATAAATAGATCAAATCAAATCAAATGAACTAACATAAAATAATCAATTATGCTTATGCACCATAAATCCAATAAAGGAGAAAAACCAAGACACGGGTGCCCAACTATGCTGTGATTTTTCTGTACTTGAGAATAAATTGACTGTTGACTAGTACCATTTCTGCATTCTGAATTGAGTGGGGCTAATTTTAATGTTTGAGTTAATTATAAGATCTTGAAACTCGAACCCCGGTACAATTAATATTTATAGTACCAACAGAACTATCCAACTCTATAGGATTTGTTTTTAGGACGCCGTCTCCAACTCAATTTATTTTCATTTCTCAGAGAAGGTGAGTATTACCGGCAAAGGGGCACTATCTCCGGCTCAATTTCACGGGTCCAAAGAGACCACTCCATCTGCAATGCTGAGATCGGGTGCACTGCATGTGCACGCCTGATTGTATCTGGGCTTGCTTCCGACAATCCAACATATTTCACTTTTCCCTCTTCCACAAGCTTCTTTAGCTCACCAACCTACATATAAGGAAGACAAATAAATAATTGTAAATTTCACTGCGACCTAATTTACTAATCCAACAACCAAATGAGGTCTGCAGTACTTTGCAATTATTTAATTAATGATTATACAACCAAATGATTGAATGCTTGTTTTGTAGTTGTTTAACTATAGAGTAAGAATGCATCAACTGTTGGCCTGAGTTTTGACTAACGACAATTAAATGCATTGAGAACTATCAAGTAAAAAGGGATACTTAGATAAACTTGGAACATACAGTTTCCTCAATTGGTGTGTTTTTATCAACGCGGTGCTGGTAGTAGAGATCGATGTACTCTGTTCCGAGTCTTTTTAGGCTTGCCTCACAAGAAGCTCGAACAAACTCTGGCTTACCGCTGACCTCTACATGGTTTGCATCATAACTCACGATCCCAAATTTTGTTGCCACTTGTACTTTCTCCCTTGGCAAAAGCTTTAATGCCTAAAAGGAAAATAATACAGAACATAAAATTAGAAACTTTTAATTTGTCCAAAAGTGCTAGAATTTTTTTTTTTTACATTTATTTATGCAAATTGTATAATTTTCATCTCCATTGGGAAGATCACTTATCAAATTAGTTAGTTTTATGTAGCCTCAAAAGTTCTACATTAGAATTTAGGAAGAAGCACATGGTTTAATAACATGTCTTGAGAAAACCTATTTTTACAAATTTCAGAAAATCACTAGTAATATCTCATTGCATTATTTTCAGTTTTGAGGTATATAGTGAGCCAACTTCTTGCACCTAGTCTCTTTCTTGTGTCATATATTAATTTATTCAATTTGACAGACTCCAACATTAACTGATGTAAATAGCCACATTCTTATACCTACTGAGAAAACCAGATTCATCCCTGATTTATAAGAACCCTCAAGTTATTTACTCTCCTAATGTGAGATGTTATAAATTTGTTCATGATATTTATCTGGAGTAAGCAAGTGGAAGCGTAGAGATGCATAGCTGGTATAATTGAAAATATTAACTACCTTGCCGAGTAAAATCTCACAAGTGTGTGGCCCATAAGCATCTGAGGTATCAAAGAAGGTAATGCCATTATCAAATGCATGCTTTATAATCGATATGCCGGCCTCGTCGGACAGCGGCAAGTTATATACTCCAGTTAGCCCCATGCACCCGAATCCCAGCTTGGATACCTGAAAAATAAAGTTCAAAAGTTGTGCTTAGTAAATTGATAAAGAAAATTAATCAATATTAATTGGGGAAGGGGGGAAAAAAAAAGCTTCACCTCTAATCCCTGGGTTCCCAATTTCACACTAGGAATGGCCATTTCGTTGCGTTCTATGTGAATTTTTTTCTCAAATGAAGCACTTAAATAGAAGTTTTCTTCCTTGATTTCACGGAAAATTTTGTTTGACTTAAAAGTTTATTCATACTCTAGTGCTATATATTGCCAGATTCAGAGATAAGGCTTCCAATCAACAGCGCTGTCACGATAGTTGGTTTCTATCATCTCCAGTTCCTACATAAACGCACGCATGATACGCCGTAAATAAATATAACATAAACTGTATTACATCAGTAGGTACAGAGCTCAAATATTTTTTTTTAAACTTTTACTCTCTTTTTTAATTATTTGTGTTCCAATATAAGTGGCACTTGAATATTGAAGCATAATCTGGAAGACTGGAACTGTATAAGTGAGTTTTGGCACCACTGGAGAGCAAATATCTCAATCGAGTCCAATGAGCTCATGGCTTAACTAAGCATGGAATATTTGAATAGTTCCCCACTGCAAAAAGCCTATTTATGATCACTAGTAATGATGAGAATAGTGAATACTCACTTATGTTCGCCATTATTCTTGTCACATCACAATAATAATTGTCTCTTGAAAGGTGGCACCATCATCTTCGGACAGAAATCGAAGCTCAATTATATTAAAGAACCTGATGTGGCAAAAAAAAAAAAAAAAAAAAAAAAAAAGATTTCAAATACATAGGTGGATTTATACACATGGGAGAGAGAGAAATGGGGGGTTTGGTTTCTGAATTGGAGCTTATATAAAGGTGGATATATACATCGACGGACCAGTGATGTGTTTAAAAGTTGCCGTCTGATGATAAGTTAAGAGTTTAGATTAAATAGGTCACAAACTTTATTTCTTCGAAAGTTCTTCAAGCCGTTGAAGTTGAGAATTGGATCTCACGGTTTGATTGCTAAATGTAAACGGCTATATACAGAAATTATCTGTTAGTATTTATTGCCTCATTTTGGAAGATATGATCATTCCACTTTCAAGAATTTCTGTTAGTATTTATTGCCTCATTTTGGAAGATATGATCATTCCACTTTCAAGGTAAAGGAAAAATTTGTAAGGTTATTGTTAAATATGAAAAAATGATTTACTTATTTTAAATTGTTTCGGTGTCTCCAATTTATTTTGTTTTGGCTAACTTGTATATATTTTTGTCTAACAAATGCAATATATTGTTCATAATTTACTTTCATCTATATTATTAATAAAAAAAATGTGACTCCATTTTTTAAAATATATTAAAAATAGTCATACCAATCATAATTTAATTTAAGAATTAAATATATTTGGAAATCTAAAGTAGTTCATGCCTAATTGTTATTTGGCATTTTCAACCGTTGCTTTAAATGTAATAAATTTTATAAAATTTAAATAATATCATATAATCTAACTTGCAATATGATCATTACAAATGATAATCATTATTAAAGTTATAAGAAAATTTTCGTATATTGAAACTCAATTTGTTGCAACAAATTCAATAATTAAATGTTAGCAAGAATTTTCATATCGTGTGAAAACTCGATGTATCATCTAGTGTTATTTAGATTTTGTTAAAGTCGTTTTAATAATCTGATGGTGTAATTTTGATTGTGTATTGTACCATTATAAATTAGATACTGGTGCTATATATTTAGTTTGGTGTTTAAATTGTGTGCTTTAGAATTAAAATATGAACATGTGTGTACCAACTAATCAGTGCTTCACACATATTTTGAGTATAACAAATAGGACAATTCAAGATATTTTGAATGAAGATCGATACATTTTCCATGACTTAAATAATTTATAAGTTTTATGAAGGTAGATTTTTTATGCATAGCCTTACAATTTTTAAATGTAACTAGCATAAGATGCCCTCATATGTGGGCAAATAAAAAATACAAAATAATGTTAGACAATAAAAATATGTTTCTTAATTTACCATCGATACAAATTGATATGTTATTCAATTGTTTCTATATTAGATGGAAAACCAATCAAATCCAAAGAAAATTTTTTCCTTCTGTGCAGCAATTAAAAACCGAGATAATTCTTTCCTTGTGTGCGCATAGAGATGTGTTGAGACAGATCTAACCATACATTTACAGATCAACGGTATAAAAATTGTTAACAAAAATTGTTGTGACCTTTCTCTAGGTGCATTTATAAGTAGTAGAGATAAATATGAGTATTTTTTATTTGTCAATTCTATCCTTTTTTTTAACAAAACAAAATATTGGAGGACATCAATTGGAGTATATTTAACGATTCTCTGATTCCGAATCCCTATACCTTATATTTGTAATTGCCAATTTTGCATACTTTCACTTTTTAATTAGTAGATCGGTAAGAATAGAAATCCGTAGTTCAACTTAAAGTTTCATTGTAATTGATCAGCTAATAGTTCTTATTCTTAGAAAAGAAAATAGTCATGCATATTGGTACATCTAATCCAAGAAATTTTGATCTTGCATATGAATCAAGTCAATAGTTCTAGGCTCATGGGAAAAAAATAAATAAATTTTGTTGCTTTTAAAAAGAACCTCATGGTTTTATAGAAAAAAACAAAAAAATATATCGCTCTATTATTAGTTGCTAGACTAAATGATGTTACATACTGGTTGCCCATGTTTTGGTTTTTAATTTATCGTTTCACAAATTAGTGTCATTTTTTGTTAGACATAACAATTAGAAAAATGCTAATGAGACTAGGTCTCAAGTTTCAAATATGATAACATATCAACTAAATCTGCAGCAATTGGAAAGAATAATGCAACAATTACAAATGATATCTCAAGAAATATCTCTCAGATTTCTAAGTGTTATAGTTAGCAATAATCTTGTGTTATAATTAGCAGCAATTTATTTATCATAGTTAAATAAAACATGAATTTATCATTTATTTCAGTCATTTATTCTACTAATAAGAGGAATGATTTTTATGTAAAAACAAGATAAGAAATAATCTCTACTACTTATAAATGCACGTAACGTATAGGTGTTACACGCTAGGTCTAAATAGTAAACAGTTATTTCTGCCGTTGGATCGATTTAATCTGTGGTTGGATATCAATCGCCAGACGAAACAACACTATTATTTGGTTTTTCATCTAATATAGAAACAAATTGAATAACACATCTATTTGTATCGCTGGTAAATTAAGCAACATATTTTTATTGTCTAACATTATTTTGTTTTTTTATTTGCCCACATATGAGGGCATCTTATGCTAGTAAATTATTAAAAAACCAAAACATGACTTTTGTATTGCTTCTTTATTTAGATGATCAATCCAAACTACTTATTGTGAAATTTAAATTGAAATTTTATTGTATAGCAAAGTTCACACTTTTGTAAAATATTCTTTTATATTTCTAAAAATCAATTGATCATATTGAATCATTAATAAAAATAATTTTTTAAAATACAAAAAGTAGTTACAAAATTCGGAAATATGTAAATTACTTTATCGGCTCCTCGGATTGCTCTAGAGTCCAGATAGATGCCACACAATGTGGTGATAATTTTCTGCCATAGAGAATATGCGAACAACAGAATTCTCGGACACGTCATACATTCTTCCAGATCACTCTAAAAGTCGGCCCAATGGGCCTCTTCTGGATCTTTCTGGTTTCTCGTACCACCAACAATAACACCTGGCGCCTTCTCCATTCACCGTCCAAATTTAACACTCTCTTTCCCTACACTACCCCTCAACCTCACCTCCGAACATCTCACAACACTTATGTAATATCACCTAAACCCAAGGGTAGTTTTGTAACACAAACAACTATTAAATTCCACTATCAAACCCAGTGGGAAAAAAAAAAAATCCAGTTTTTCAAACACTGAAGAAAGATAGTTGCTCAGAGTTCTCATCTCTCTCTCTCTCTCTCTCTCTCTGTTGAGAAGATGCTAGCGGTGTTTGATCAGACCGTGGCGAAGTGTCCGGAGGGGCTCCGGCGGCCGGAGGTGCAAGATGGAACGAAAGGCGGTGGCCCAACGGCGCTTCTCGACCACTTCTCGTCGGTGCATGAAGGAGCCATGACAGTGCGCTTGGGTTCGGATGCTTCTATGGCATTCAGCTCTGACAAGCAGAATCCCTTTTCGCCTAGGTACTGACATGCAACTCTGAAATTTATATTTGGTTTTCTGAGAAACGACTGATTGTTGGTTTTGTGAAATTTATAATTTATATAAATTATAAAGCACATGAACAATTCAAAAAAATTTCTGAGGTTGGCAAATGCAAAAAGTTATTCACTTTTTAGACTTTCAGGTCGAGGATAGCTGAAATAATCAGTCCAAATTTCCATGGCATTGTTCTTCATTAATTACATACATGAGCGTGCACGGTGCATCATGTCTTGATTTATTGATCCAAACTTTAGACAGTTACCAGTCAACAGTGCTAATACTGTAATAAAACTGCAGATAAGTCTAATTTAAGATCTTTACTGAGTGCATATGCTTGAAATTGAGTCCTGTCTATTTGATCTCTGTAATATTAGCATGCATTGGTAGAGTCTCCCCATATCATATTCTTTTAACGAAGAGTTACATATAGGATATTTGTTTCCAAAAACATTAATTGAAGGAATTTTGTTCAATGTTTTGTAATATAAGAGACTCAATTAAGTATAATATTTTATTTTTTTTATCTTTTAAGTGCAAATTACCATTGAAGCTGTCATCATATAGATAACATTTTCTCTTTCTTTTGTTCAGATTATTTGCATCAGTAGATGACATATTTTGCATGTTCCAAGGAGCCCTCACAAATATTCCTCTACTGAAACAACAGTATGGATTAGGCAAAAGTGCCACTGATGACATCATTATTATTGAAGCATACCGAACATTGAGAGACAGAGGACCTTATCCTGCAGACAAAGTTGTCAGGGATCTGAACGGAAAATTTGCATTTGTTCTATTTGATAGCAGCTCCAATTCTATTTTCATTGCAGCTGTAAGTATATTAGATACATTTCTGGTTAGAGAAAACTTCATATTTTGGTGGTCTTTTGCATTAACAGTGTTTTTATGCCTGAAATTGCATTTGTTCTATTTGATAGCAGCTCCAATTCTATTTTCATTGCAGTTGTAAGTACATTAGATACATTTCTGGTTAGAGAAAACTTCATATGTTGGTGGTCTTTTGCACTAACAGTGTTTTTATGCCTGAAAATGCTGTTTATTGAGCACTCAGTTGTTATTGCATAAACAGTTACATTGCCATTACAGTGTCTAAATCTAACTGGATTCTGGTGTTGTTCCAGTTTGGTTTTATTTTCTCCCTTGGTTTTGTTTTTTGTCATCTGTTTCTGCGTTTATTAAGACATCTTATTGGTCTCAATAAATATTTAGTCTTATTCAAGCTTTATACTTAAAAAAGTTTAATGATTGGCCATTTTAATTATTTTGTTCCCCCTTTCTTTAGGATGCTGATGGAGCAGTGCCATTATTCTGGGGAACAGACTCGGAGGATCATCTGATTGTTTCTGATGATGTAGAAATTGTGAAGAAACACTGTGGGAAACACCATGCACCATTTCCTAAAGGTATACACATTAACAACTTTCAGAATATTTTGAGGATTGAATGTGCAATATTTGTAAGACGAGAAATATGTCATTTGCCCCTGCCTTCTGCAAGCTTTCTGAGAGACTGTTGATTTTAGACCAAGTTAAGCAAACTAAGTACCTTTTTTCAGGAATGTGTGAATCAGTCAAGAGACAATTAGAGTAACTGATATGAAACTATGAGGGGCAATATGGTCATTTTTTCTTGATTTGGTATATATGATTTCTGGAATTTGCTGATAAAATATGCTGTCCGCATGGCAAATGCTGCAATTTTTTTTTGGCCAGCACTCTAATAAGTACTGATAGTGTGTTGCAAGCGGGTCATTCTCTTTTTCTTCTTGGATTTGTAAATTAAAGCACAGTGCCAATCAACCTAGACCAAGTAACTATATATGGGGAGCAACATGTATTATAGCAAGGATAAAATACAGAAGTAAGTCAAGCAAAAGAGAAATGAACTAAAACAAGAAAAATAAATTGAAATGTTAATCGACTTTTTTGCAGGTTGTTTCTTCACTAGCTCAGGAGGGTTACAAAGCTTTGAGCATCCTTTGAGCGAAGTTAAACCGGTACCAAGGGTTGATAGCAATGGAGAGGTATGCGGTACCATGTTCATTGTTGATACCAAAGTCAAAAAGGAGACCGGTATGCCTCGGGTTGGAAGTGGAGCTGACTGGACTAAATTCTAACTCTTTAGTACAGATTTTTATGTAATTATGATTTGAAGGCTGTTAGTCGTTATGTTCATGTATATCAGTTGAGATGATGATGCCTATGTGTGTTACATTGTCATGGTGGAACTGGTAGTATCTGAATTTGTGGGTTGTCGAATAAATAAGGAAGATTTCCATGTATATCCCCAACTTAAATTTATAGCCTGCAAAACAATTTCAAGTTTCTGCGCACCGAGTACCTTATGACGCCGTACAGACGTTGAATTTCATTATGCCTTGTGTTCAAAAAATTGGAGATATCTTTTCTGGATACATGATCCATTGCTTCGTGCGATCGCATGCGGTGCCGTCAAGTACTTGGGCTGTTTTGGGCCATAAGTGAATGCCTAGTTATGTTTTTTGGGCCATATATGAATTCATGTTATCCGGGAACCGGACCGAGGAAGATCAACAAGGTGAATTCAACACTCGGAAAAGGTTTGCTTCAAATTCTGACAAATTTGAACTGAAACTGTGTCCTCTTCTTAGAACAATCCAAATTAAACATTGGAGGAAATTTTTTTCATGCTCCTGACAGCATTCATAATTCTGTTGTTCTCCTACTGGTTTTAAGTGACTGGCTATTGGAAAAATGCAAAGGAACACACAAGATGTTCCTAGGGCAGAGTTTCTACAATGCAGTCGCCTGTGCACACGCCACAGCATGAGGCAGTCAAGGTCACGCCAGTTTGCCACAAGATTCTTGCATTCTTTTTTATAGATTATGTTATAAAGAATCCATGCTGCATTGCTGCAGTAACGTATAAAAGTTCATTTGTGTATACAAGGATAGTGAAAAACAAATGTTCGTGGATTTTTTTTTTTTTTTTTTTTTTTTTTTTTTGCTTCTTTCAGAGATAAAATATAGTGCATGTAACATTTGTACACCATTATTAAGGGTAAAACGATTTTACGTTAGTTTTTAGTCATTAAAAAAATTACGCTTTGGTCAAGGGTAAAACATATTCTAAATCTCATCATTTTGGTATGATATTTGCACTATAAAGATTGTCAAGTTAAATAATTCTCTACGGTTGTATTTGAATTTAACTTTATTTTTTTTTACGATTATAAAAATTGTCAAGTTAAATAATAGTCAATAATTCCTTATTTTTATTATATTTTGAATAAGCCGTGTATTAAGTCTTTTTGAATCCTTTGATCACTTGTCTGATATTGATAAATTAAATCCATCATTTGTTAAAATAGCAATCAAACTATGAATAATTTGTCGCCAATCTTTTTTCTAAAATTTTGTTTATAATTGTTTCGATATCACGTCATCAGAATACTTATCGATAACATATCACTGCAAAAATAGAAAATTCTCATCTAGTGATCTTGCGTTTTTTATGTATGCATACTATTACCTTATATAATTCATGGAATGCCTCGTAACATAACTGCATAAGTTGAAGGTTACGTACAAAATTGCCACAACAAATTCATGTATGTTTTACGTAGCATAACCGGTTAATCGGACTTCTGATGCATACTTTAATATGCTTCCGACGGATTTAAGTAGGTATTAGCATAATATTAACTTGCCTTTTATCAGGTTAATGCACATTTTTTTAAAAAGGCCCTTCAATTTTTTTTATATAATATATACGAGTAACAAATAAAATGTAGAGGTTTCGTATAGATATATATGTACTATCAAGAAAATGTCAAAGCCTACAAAATTGGTCCAAGTAATATTACAGGAATCAACTTCTATGCAGCTTTAAAACTTTTTAATAATAGAGCCGCGATGGCTTGTAAAGTATATAACAAGAACAATATATATGAATCCTGCTTCTTTAGTTCTTGATCTGGAACACAAATGCTTGGTTTCGGAAACCCAACCAGCACATTTCTTCAATCAGTGAGTGGTCAACCAATCAAACTGAAAACCATAACTGGAATATAATTTACAACTTATTCCATCTATCGAGGTGACGTCATAAATTATATACGCTCAATTTCTCTTTACATTCAAGTAATTAATGTATTATTTTGTTTGCAGGAATGAGAAGCTTGGTCTTCAATTATGCTCTAACAAAACGAAAAGGAAAGAATAGTTCGCTAGTAGTGAAAAATACAAGCACTATCGCATGAGGGAAAATTTCATATTTACTCAACAACCAGCACATACAGTCTTCCATTGTTGTACTATTCTCAAAGCAGGAAATATAACTAACAACAGAAAGAAACAATAGAGGTATGCCGTTGAGCTCATTTTTCCCGTTCAGTTCAGAATCTTTAGCCTCAGTGTTTGCTAGTTAAGGGAAAAGATAATTCTAAAAAAAAATTTGATAAGGATTTATATGGTTGGATATCAGTAAACAGCCTTATCTAGGTGCCATGAATGCGTACCATGGTTTCAAAACTAAAAATAAGTAAGGTCCATTACTCCATCGGATGTATTGGCAAATACTGTTCAGGTTTCAGGTAACAAATCAGGCAGATAACCTTACATTTACTATACTAAAACTAATAATGTGCTAATAATTCCGAAATTGATGCTACAGGATCAGTGATGGTTTATGCTTAAGGGTTAAAGTCAACCAGAGTCTCCCAGTTATGCAACCAGAAAGCCATATATATCAAATAAGGTAGTTCAGTCTTTCAGACTATATATCAGGAAAAATATTGACATTATCTTGCCATTATACAACACAATAAAAAGGTTCAAAATGCATTTTACAAAAATAAACAAGCGCCCTCCATGCAGATAACGTATGTTACAAAATTACAGTGCAACTGATCTAAGAAGACAGCTGTAAGCTAGCATATGTAAGATTTTACACCTGATGCTAACATTAAAAGTACTTCTAAAATAGTTCCAAATTTCTTATAACCTCCTCATAAGACTTTGGAATCACATGCATATTCTTGAAGCTTTGACTTTATCAGCAAAACAATTACTCGAGCTCAATCAGGTTTGTGTGAAATTCCTCAAAACTCAGCTGACTCAGGGACATCGATTAAAGACAATGATTTCAATTTCCTACCAGCACCCTTACCGGCCAGATGGCCGAAATCCGAAATTTCCTGGTATTTTCCGAAAATTTCCGGTATTTTGTCTCACAATACCGGAAACCGCCGTTTCGGTCACTGTTCCGGTACCCGGTATTACCGGAATTTTCCGGTAAGGGGTAGGAATTTGAAAACACTGATTAAAGATCAAACAGCAAGGTGTCGTTTGGGATGCATGAGAATTGGCCGATTTCCGGAATTGGCAATTTCATTCCCCAATTTTTCATCCAAACGGTTTTAGAATAATAGCCAATTCCATTTCTAACATAATTTTCAATAACACACTTCCCAACAACACTTTTCTCTCTACTTTTCACACTTCCCAACGCTATTCCTAAAACTCACCATCCAAACAACATTTCCAATTCCCGGAATAGCCAATTCCCACAATTCCTGTGAATAGTGTTTTTCCCTAAATTTATGCTATTCCTATCCTATTCCTAACTCATCCAAACGACACCCAAGGGGCTCGTTTGGATGCCGAACGGAATAGGGGAATAGTGGGAATAGCCACTCTTCCCACTCTTCTCACTCTTCCCACTCTTCCCAACAACACTCTTCCCAACAACACTTTTCTCTCTACTTTTTCACACTTCCCAACGCTATTCCTAAACTCACCATCCAAACGACCTAGGAATAGCATTCTTCCCACTCTTCCTACTCTTCCTACTTTTCCACACTATTCCCACTATTCCCAACCCATCCAAACAAGCCCAAGATGTGTACTATATATAAAAAGAGGGAGTTGTATATGAATATTAATAATACGATGCATTATAATAATACTAACCTAAAGTAAAACAGCTTTGAGGCCTCGGTTGTATAAAAGGCTTTAATCCGCATGGCGGTACGGCCCCCTATGTCTTGCACCAATCCACCAAGGCCGACCTATCTCTCTGCAACCCTACTCCCACTACTACAACCCCTACCATAGCCTAGCCTAGCTACTACCTACACTCCCTACCTAGCTAACCCTAAATCTGCACCTCTGATCTCTTCCTTCCTCTCTCTCTCTCTCTCTCTCTCTCTCCTTTTCTTTTACTTCCCACTTTTATGACGCACCCACCATCTTCTCTGTGAGTTCATACCTTGTTGTTTTCTTTCGTATTTAATTTCTTTGTTGGAATCTTTTATCATTTTTTCTCTCTATAAATTCCTACATACCCACCCTTAAACCCATGTTGTGGTGCTCCTGCTCTTAGTTATTATACCATTCATGCCTTTGGCATTCTCATGTCATGTTTTGTTTTCCCCTTGTCTTCTCTCATTTCCTATTTTTGTGTTTACTCTTTTTGCTCTCTCTGGGTTATTTTGGTGAGATGTTGACAGTTCCATATTTTATGTGAAAATCCCTTTGTTCTTGCTCTAGGTGGAGGACTCCAATAATAGATGGCATAGTTAGATCAATTATTCGTAGAATTGTTCCTGATTATCTATAGTCTAATATATCATCATTGCTTCAATAAAAAAAAAAAAATCTAGTCATGATTTCTCTTTTCTTCCTATAAATATGATATATAAGATCAGATCCTCTACATTTGATGATAGCCTCACCTACTTCCACAAATAGTAATTTCTTGATCATTCTGAATTTCTGATTTAGGTTCAAAACATTTTTTCTCCTATATTTCACAATCCCCAAATCAGATGCGATTCATGTTGGAGGAGATATATTGTGCTTACTGTTGCAATTGAAAATGCTCAAGGGAATGAGTGAAGCTGCCAGCATGATCTAGCTCTAGTTGATTATTGACTTTTATTTACTATTATTAGTTGGCTTTGGTAGCTATAGAAATTATGGTCAATTCTTGCTAGGTCATGCTGTGGCAGCCTCACTTCTTCCCATTTTGGGTATTTCATAGTTGAATGGGGAAAGAGGAGAAAGACATTGGACTTGTTGTTACGTAGGTACATTTATCTTGTTATTTATAGTATTAATTTTCCTCTTTATTTCTATCCTTCTAGGATAGAAATTATCTAACAATTGAAAGTTATCTAACAATTTGTTTTTTTTTTACACAAAAGTACTTCAAAGGTTTCAAGAAATTAGTAAAATTAAAATCCAATGGAAGCATTAATCAAACTATCTTTTCAACTGTCTAGAAATAAACTCTTTATTCATGAAAACAATTATCGATGGATATTATTATGCCCTTTGAATGGTGAGGAAATTATTATGCAATGTTTTCTTTTGTTCATACACAATGCAATAGTAATCAAATTATTAATCTCCAGTGGCCATAGTAAAAGTTTAAAACTTGAAATATATTTCGTTTAGTCATCCCAGTTATATGCAGGTTGCCATCCTAATCCCTCTAGATCATTTGGGAGTGAGAACAGTGCGAATAAGATATGATGTGCATATTCTGGGATGAAATATTTCCTCTCAAAAGGAATGGAATCCTAGTAGTCTAATATAGTTTACATATATACACTCCAATTCTGTTGTCAAGCTAGCTAGTCTAGTATTAAGTTTAAGGTGGAAATGGTGGGACTTGGAGCTGTATGTCTGATTTAGTTTACATATATACACTCCAATTCTGTTGTCAAGCCAGCTAGTCTAGCATTAAGTTTAAGGTCGAATGGTAGAAATGGTGGGACTTGGAGTTGTACGTATGTTTTAATTTTATGTTTTGGTTTTATTTTATTAAATTGAAGATTTGGACTTTTAGGTAATCTTCAGATCATTTTAAGAACATGAATGTTGTTATGTGTATATGGAACAGTTTTAGAATTGAATGATAAGACTATATTAACCTGGTTATCAGGAGCAATTAGCAGCTGGAGTTGTCATAATTAGTTAAATTAGTTTTGTAAGGGGCCATTAATATTTGGCACGTTGATGTCTTTCCTTCCAACTTGACTCTGTGCTCGTTCTGCAGGTTTGGAAGCATATGCCTATGCGGGCTGGACAAGCTGAATCTAGTCTTCTAATTTAGGTTTGAACAGAATATTTTAAGCTCTTATATACAACTTTATTATTAATAATTTTTTGTATAGAAGTTGAGTAGACGTTTTTTATTAAAGCAAAGTAATTAAGAGAATTGATTTCTACTATATTTAAGAGATTTTTTTCTTCGAATAATTCTTTCAAATTTGAGGATAAATTTACTGGCCGAGTTTATACCACAAGATTCGCTTAACTGGTCCCAAGCATTGAACCTTTAATAAAACAATACTATCTTATCCTCCGATTATTGGACACAAATATTGGATCTACACCTAATTCTCTACAATTTGAGAGGATTCTGATCCGCCACTTCTTTATGGGGAATCTACAAGTGATAATTTTTTTTTTGAGGGTCTCTACAAGTGATAATTAAATATAATAAGATTATTATTGGCCTACGACATTAGAGGTGGTATTAAAAAAACTCTATGTTATGTTTGTTTTAGCATATTATTAACCCGATATATAAGCCATAGATGTATGAGTTTTTTTTCCCTTTACTATTGTATTTTGATAATTATATTGTTAATGAAATTTGTGTTAATTTAGAGAGAAAGGGGGGCTGCTTTAGTCAACAAATGAGAAGATAAGTACATTAGTTTAAGTTTCCAAAGATTAATTAATTGTTGAAGTTCGTTGTTCAATTCCTATCTTTCCACGTTTATACTTGTCAAAGGCTGATGATCTATTTCTTCTTCAAATATATATATATATATATGTTTTGTAGAAGAATAAGTTATCTTTATAAAAGATGAAATCAGAATCATCAATTTCCTCATATATCAGACACTCGGTGGAAATAATGCTGATTCTGATCAAATTTGTATTGAATATATCATATTATCATATATGGCCTTAATTTGGACCCATTAAATCAAACTTATTATTTTCTTATCAACGATGTGATTTTTAGTTAATCTGATCATAATCATATGGCTGATATCATTAAATGCCATACTCCCATCAAACTGGATATCATAGTTTAACTTGATTGCATTATAATTAATTAAAATACAAAAAAAAGAGTCCTCCCCCCCCCCCCCCCCCCCCCCCCCCACTACATTGTTTTGTTGTATATTGGTTGTAACTTGTAACGGTGTTCCTTGGGATACGTCGAGTCGATAACGTTAACCCTTACAACAGTTACAGTGTATTTTGTATTACTAAATCTCTAGATTAGGTCAGTTATATATCAGAAAAAAAGAAAAGTTGATCTGATGCTAGCTACCTATACAATATATAGAGCATTCATGCTTTCTTATCACTTTTTGTAATGCAAAGGTAATAGTACGTACACTAAAAAAAAAAATGAAACGATTTATGTTTATTAGAGAGGCATATCGAGCTTCGCTGGATGTAGATATCTATAATAAAAATATTTTTATTATATTTCTATTGTTTAATTATGTTCATTTTTTAATATATGGTTAAGATATATTTATCTATAGAAATATAGTTTAGTTATTGTAGGTAATTTTTTGATTAAATTTAAAGAGTTTGATCAATTTAAAGAAAAAATTATATGTGTGTAAATATAGTTATAGTTATCTGAAATAATATGATTAATATGATTTATATTATGTTGATTTTATTCATTGAATGTAATATGTTTATAAATGACTCAAATAAAAAATATATCGTAAAAGATTTGATCTTTTTCTATTTTCAATTGAATGAATTTAATTTATATTTTGTAAACCGAAATTAAAATTGGTGATGAAGATAAATTAAGGTGAAGAAGGACTCTAAGCAACACAAAAGAGTTGGAGACATGATGAAAATGAAAATAGGAAGGGGTCACAAAAATAAAAAATAAAACAATGTGTTACCAAATTATTATCTAATGTTGAATCGAGTCAGTTTTATGAGCAATAACACTCGACACACAATTAGTTACAAAGTATCACATTACAGAAATCAGAAAAAATGTTATTGCACAACTATTTCACAATGCTTGAAGTGTCAGATGATATTTAACTAAAAGATCCCGACACCCACACATCTTTATTTATAATATTGATTACTGCATGAATACTGTTATGATGGAACAACAGATTTCCATCTATTTTTAATGCAAGGCATATCAATATATTGTTGGACGTGTATGAACGTATAATTACAGAAGTACCGATCTAACCAAGTATTTATACAAAACGAGCATATAAGAACGTAAATAATAAGACGAAATAAGGACATTGTACCGATATCAAGGCATAACTAAATATCCAATGGGAAAGGCCTCTATGAAATTAATTCAATACTCTTTAGGACATTGTCTCAAAATTTTATTAAGGTACAAAGGGTGTGAAGATTATCTTTCAAAAGAAAAGCAAGGTGGCTGCCAAATATATCCGAATTCCGATATTTAGATCGTCAAAAGCAATTTATTAGTACTGCAATTATTGTCTTTCACGTAACTCATTGCAAACTAAAAGGCTAAAATATTTGCCATTTCGCCAAACTTGATGTTAATACTTAAGACACTATTGCACCAAAAACATGAGTTTGATTTATTTTATTATTTGTTGTGATGTTCATACATTTAATACATATGAGTGCTGATACTTTCACAACTAGGAATTCATGCCGTTATCCCAAAAAAGTAAAAATAAAGAAAAAAAAGTAAGAATCGATGCTTGTTTGATAATGATCTCATACTAAAAAAGGCCAACAATTCCTTGTCTACTTGTCTTAATAATTGAGCAATTCCTTGTCTATTAGAAACGCACTATCAAAACTAACAAGTTAAGAATGCAATAAACGAGAGGATTGCAGAGAAGATGAGAGAAGCAAGTCTCTCATGATAGCATGAGTCATGAGTTGATTGAGAGAGAAGCCTGGAAGAGGCTTTTAAGATCTTGTCTTTTGTAAACGGCACACAAGAGACGAGACGATGAGGCAGGCAGTCTATTGAGGCGTGCCTCTCTCTCTCTCTCTCTCTCTAGCCTCAAGGTGCGTGAGCGTGAGAGCGGGAGTCCTTGTTTCTGATTTGTTTAAAGGAGGCATGCCACCTGCCACGTGGATGCACCTAACAGGTGTGCGCAGAATATTTCCTCAACCACTTTCTACACATGCCATAAAAATATCAATATGAGAACATCGTTCCATTTGGACATATGCGGATGCTAATTTTATTCGACTGAATTCAGAAAATTAGATCCTCTGCAAATTTTTGTAACAACAATTATATCAAGACCGTTTAATATGAAATCAAGGCTTTATATTTGTTGAAAGTATAGAAAATTTTATGTCCAACAGGACTCGAGCCACACAGCCTGGACTGAAACATACTTAAGTCAAGGCTGTTAGTTATTTTTGGAGGAAGTGTGATATATAATTTACCAACGAGTGTGGTCAGGTCATATCAGTTCCTTTTTCTGATCTGATCCGATCTACATGTCGGTCGATCGGGTCAAAGTGTTTTGACTTCCTTTATTTATATTTTTCAAGAAAGTTTATTAATGAAAAAATAATTGGTTTTTTTTATGACGACGAATGAATCCTTTGATCTTAATAGTAATATTTAATTATTATAAAATGAAATTTTTAAATTAAGAATTGTGAAAAATAGAATGAAGACAAACTTCCATCTAATAATTTGTTTCCTTTCACACCAAAAAAAATAAATTTCGTCCTTCACTAGGACACGGAGGAATTGTAATCGTCCAACCTTTTGGACCTACGACACATTCCTTCTTCCTAAATCCAGTAGCAACTTTTTCCTAGATCTAAGTGGATGTATTTCTTTTGAGCTAGGATAGATAGAGGCTTGTTCTATCTCTTATACTATTTTTTGAAGGGTTTAATGAAAGCATGCAATTTGTCTTTTTGTTGCTTTTCCCTGAAAAAAGAAATTACTGAACTTCGGCATTATTTACATTTGATGGCTCCATAAACTTCTAATCCATAAAAAAAAAATGTTTCTTTTATCCAAAAATTTACTCAGTTTGTCTTTGTATGTGATCAAATGTAAGTATATTAGTTTTGGCATGATTTAAAATTTCATTAATTATTAGTCCATTATTGAATATCATTCTTAGCAAGATATAAATTTAATCACCTTCTTCAACCCAAAATCATTTTGTTCTGTTGAGTTTGCGCCAACAAGCTATGAACTAACAAAAAAAAAAACAAAAAGAAAATGGAGTGAAAACGAATATGAAACATATCTCAACTGTGAAAGAAACTTAAAAAATTCAGTGTGTTTTCATTCATGAGAAGTGGAAAATTAAAATAAGTATGGAATAAATTCTATTCGTGAATAAAAAATATTGTTTGGACGATATGCTAAGAATAAAGCTAATTTGCGAGAATTACTTCACTTTATTCATCAGGAAAGGAACTTCTAGGTGCATGATGTGCATCATAGGACGTTTACCAGTGTTGTCCAATCGCTGCTTCAAATGCTTGGTAAGAGGCCACTCGTCGCTCACTAGCAAAGCTCCAGTAGAGGCCTGTGCTCGATGTTTCCAGCCAGGTCATGCCGCAACCTCCTGTACTAAACAGATCAATCAAAGGCCTGTTAAGGCTGTCAGACAGACTTCTCCAAACCTCATCCCTCGAGGCAACTTAGGTGAAGACAAGCTCCCTCCAAACCGTCCTAATTTCATTGACGTATATCTCCCCCAGTCTTCAAACAATATTCATGATCTCCGCTATATGCTAAAAGGCATTGTGGTGGATGGTCGGCTCAAGCCTAGTAAGTTCAATTCGAACTCAATTCAAGCGGCAATCATGATGATTTCCTCCTCTAAAGATCCTTTTCCTTTGGTTCATTTGAATGCCGACCGTTACCTATTCCTTCTGCCTGAGAATAGGAACAGATCCGGGTTTATCTCAAGTCTTCAACCTAAGTTTGAAGCTATCGGCTTGGTGCTCTATCCTTGGAGCCCCGCAATTGATGCCACACCTATTAATTATCGTTTCAAGGTTCTTCTTGATCTGATTAGTGTCCCCATCCAAGGCTGGAATACTGAACATTTGATTCCCATGATTGGTCAGTTTGGCCTTCTCCTTGAGCACACCAAACTTGAGGAAGTAAAAAGTCTTGAAAGATTGAGGGTTTTTGTAGCAGTGAGGAATCTTGAGGAAGTTCCTCATGCTGCTCGGTTGATAGACAGGTTCCTACGTAAACCTATTCCTGTTGAGGTTATCAGTTGGATTGAGGAGCCCATGTCAGTCACTACACCCATGGATCCAACTCCCTCTTCCTCCTTCTTTCGAGAGGTTGATTGTCGCATTAGAGACATTCCCTCATCCTCAAAAGACTCGACAGTCAATCCACCATTGGTTAACTTTGTCTCTGAAGAATTTCGTGTTGCTTTCAATACATGGGTCTCAATGCCTCCTCCTTCTTTCAAATCGGATCTCCAACGAAGCCTTGAAAAATCTCCCTACTGGGAACTTAGCATCAGAACTCGTGCTTTGGAGGAAAATCCAGCGCCACCACTTTCTTTTCAGACCCAAGTTCAGAACATCTCGAATGGCAACTCTTTCATCCTTCAGGGGTTTCAAACCACTACTTCCACCTCTCAGCTTGGTCCAGAAATTGTTGGGGATTTAAATGAGTCTCTCTTTCCCTCCACTCTTGAAAAACAATTGAATACGGATGCACCTGCAAATGCTGATATAGACTTTACTGTTTCTGCTTCGACTGCTGCTATTGCTGAACCTGTCTTTGCTGATAATGACATTACCGATGTTGGTACAGGGGCCTCTCCTCTTGCTAATTCTTTGTCTTCTGTTCTACCTGCTTCTACGACTACTACTCCCACCCCTGCACCTCCTCCTCTGCTAGATTATTACTTGAAACGGCTTCGTTCTGAAAGAGAAAAGGGAGAACACACTTTTTTTCCGGCGCAACCTTCATCTGCTGCCCCTGATTCTTCAGCGCAACAGGAACCCATGGTTAATCAACCTATTACTTCTCTAGCTGCGCCCTCTCCCCTGCCAAATTCCAAACACAACCCAATTCCAAATCATCTTCCTTTGGATCCTATTCCGAACCCAGCCCAGCCCAACCCAACCCAACCCAATCCAACCCAACCCAATCCGAACCCAGTTTCCCGACCCAACCCGATTCCTACCCGAACCCATCCAGAACCCCTCCCGTGCCCAACCTCTCCCCTGCCAAACCCAACTATCGGAAACCATCTTTCCCCACCTCTTAAAGCCATGGATGATGAACCGATCACCCCCCCTCTCCTGTTAAGGATTGTCGCTCCAGTTCACCAAATCCTCTCGCCATAGTACCTTTCAAGTTCCCTACGACCTCTCCCCCCCAGGCGCCGTTTACGGCTTCAATTTCCAGGCTTTCGAATTCACTACCTTCCCCACAACTTCCACAGTTAATTGAATCTCAAGCCCCTGCCACTGTCCTCAGGCAACCGATCGAACTACAACCCCCGAGATTCATCTCGCCTTCTGATCGAAGAAACCCGCGCAGCGCCAAGAAGAAGCTTTTCTCGGCAGAGGTACTCTCAGAAGCCAGCAATAAAACAGTCTCGCCGCAGCAGTCATCTTCGCAGCTGTTACAAGTAGCTTGTGTACCACCACCCCCAACAGCCGTTAGTCAGCCTCGTCGCAGTAGTCGCAACCCTAAACCGAGCAACTCCTTTCGCGGGTTTGAAGTTGGACTGAAGAGGAAAAGTAGGATCCCGAACCCTGCACCATCCAAAAAAGCTCTCCAAGCAGCAATCAGTGAGGCAGGCCTTCATCGATCACTGTTATCTGAGGACTCCTTATCGCTAGAGGAGCAACAGGCTCTGAAAAGCTATTGTGGTCTCTTGCCGTCAAAAGAAAATCCTTCTTCCTCACATGGTCCTAGTTCAGGATCTGATTAGTTTAGCCTTTGAATTTTAATTAATTAATTTTGCTAGCTGTTAATCAAGCCATCTTACTCTTTCCCAATGTCTTTTACTTCTATTAAAACTCTTTGTTGGAATGTAAGGGGAATTTCAGATCTTAATAAATGTACTGTTGTTAAAGATACTGTGAGAGATTCAACTTGCAACATCCTTTGTTTACAGGAGACTAAGTTGTCATCTTGCGATTTCTTTAAAGCTCGGACTGTTTGTTCTTTTTGTTTTAATTCTTTCTTGTCTCTTGATGCTATTGGCTCCAAAGGAGGAATTCTCTTAATTTGGTCTGATTTATTTAATTGTTCGCTTGCCCAAAACTTCTCCTTCTCTTCTACGGTTGTACTCTCTGTCGATTCCTTTTCTTTTATGCTCACGGCTGTGTACGGACCTACGGATGAAAATCTCAAGCAGGCCTTCCTTGACGAACTTACCACCGTTAGATCTCTCTCCGAACATCCTTGGATTATACTAGGTGACTTCAATCTCCTTCGTGACCCGTCTGACTCAACTAGCGCATCCCGAAACCATTCCTCGTTTCATCTCTTCAATTCTTTCATTTCTGATGTTAACCTCTTTGAAGTACCTCTGCGTGGCAGAAAATACACTTGGTCTAACAAAAGACCAAATTCTTGCTTCTCTCGTCTTAATAGAACTTTCTTATCTCCTGATTGGCTCAACTTACCCCTTCTTTACGCTCTTGTTGACCTCCCGGCTACTACCTCTGATCATGCTCCTCTCCTTTTCTCAATTACTTCGCATCGACCAGCAAAGAAAAGACTCTTCAAATTTTAATCTTATTGGCTTAAAGCTCATGATATCCATGACGTTGTGTCCTCTGCTTGGTCCTCAGTCCCAACAATTTCTAATCCAGCGAAAAACCTTCTCGCGAAATTCAAATCTGTCAGATTAGCTTTATCTAATTGGGCAAATGTTCGATATGCTCATCGAAACACTTTTCTTCATCGGACTAAACTTATCATCCAATTTCTAGACCTCCTTGAAGAATCTAGAAGTCTCACTTCGGATGAATTTTCCCTTCGAATTTCTCTTCGAGAACATGCATTTGCTTTAATACAAGACCAAGAAATTAAATGGAAACAAAGGAGTGGAATCACTTGGCTTAAACTGGGCGATAAAAACACTAAATTCTTTCATGCCGTTGCTTCTTCGAGACGTATTATCAACCACATCAACTCTGTTAGTGTTGCCAACTACGTCATTTCAGATCAGGCAGTTCTTTTGACTTCCTTTCTCGACCACTACCGATCTATCTTAGAAACTAAACCTCCGCATCCACCGCCTTTTGACCTAGCAGGTAAACTTGGCTCCTCTCCGGATCTCTCTAGCCTTGCTCTACCATTCTCAGAATCAGAGGTCCTTCTTGCTATCAAACAACTCCCTTCTGGCAAAGCTTCTGGTCCGGATGGTTTCTCAATGGACTTCTTCAAGAATTTTTGGGATATCATTAAACCAGATGTCTTACAAGCCTTGTTTTCGTTTCAGAACTTTAATCTTGATATGTCTATCCTCAATAAGGCCACCATCTCTTTAGTTCCTAAGAAACTTAATTGCTCAGTTGTCACGGACTATAGACCTATAAGTGTCATCAACTCGTTCTCTAAAATTATTACAAAGATTCTGGCAAATCGGCTTCAACCTTTCATGATGGATCTTATCAGTCCACTGCAAACTGCTTATACAAAGGGACGATCAATCATGGAATCATATATGGTGTCTAGAGAATTCCTTTCTTTCTATCACAAACGAAGGATTCCAGCCGTTCTTTACAAAGTTGACTTTGCCAAGGCTTTCGACACTGTCTCTTGGACTTTTCTCACAAATCTCCTGATAGAAAGAGGATTCCCTCCGTCATTCATTTCCTGGGTTTTAATGATTCTTCAATCTTCAACTTCTGCTGTCAAAGTTAATGGCGAAATCTCTTCTACATTTGTTTATAAAAGGGGTTTGAGACAGGGCGATCTTTTATCTCCTTTACTCTTCATTCTAGTCACAAATGCCCTACAATCCTTTTTTTCAAATTCTTCCTCCCTCACATCCGGTCCTATTGTCATACTGCCACGAGCTCTTCAATATGCTGATGACACAATCATTCTTTTAGAAGCTAGTCAAAAATCTCTTCTTGTGGTATCCGAGGTTCTTTCAAACTTTGCAGCACTGACGGGTCTCCATGTAAACGATTCAAAATGTCTCTTCGTTCCTATTTCCATTCCTGAATCAACTCTCCCTCGCATCTCTTCCATTCTCCGCTGTAATCCGAAGAACCTGCCCATAACCTACTTGGGACTGCCCCTCACCATTCGTAGGCCAAAGAAGATTCTTTTTCAGCCTTTAATTGACGCTTACCAGCGGAAATTAGGTGGATAGAAAGCTAGGTTCCTTTCTTTGGGCGGTCGCCTCACCTTAGTTAAGTATGTTCTCACTGCGCTTCCACTTCCTTACATGCATGCAAGTCCTCAGATTACCTCGAGGGGTTCTACAACAACTCGAAGGCATCAGGAGGAGATTCTTTTGAAAAGGAAAGGAAAAATGTTTGGGAGGCCATTGCCTTGTTAACTGGGATGCTTGTTGTCTTCCCAAATCAAATGGTGGGTTGGGCATTTTAGACTTGGATCGTCAAAACCAAGCTCTCCTCTTGAAGTGGCTTTGGAAGTTGAACCACACTTCTTCCTCGGTTTGGACTTCCACGATACAACTACTCTATGGCACTCTAGATAACACCACTTTGAGAGTGTGCGATGTCTCTTATGGCCTAAACGACATTCTTCAACTAGTACCTTTCTTCAATCTTTCTTCTGTTGCTTCACACAATAATGTGATTTGGAGGTGGACACAAAATGGACTATTCACTTCTTCTAGTGCTTATCATGCGCTTTCCAATTCGGGTGTTCTAGCTTGGTTTTGATCCATTTCTCTGGAAGATTAAGGTACCATCCAAAGTAAAACTTTTTCTCTTGCTTCTTATTCGAGACCGCCTACCCACTCAACAAAATCTCATCAATAAAGGCTTGCTTGCTACGACACCTTGTCCCAGCTGTAATACCGGCATTGTTGAATCTGCGGATCACCTTTTCCTACACTGTCCTTTCGCAGCTAATGTGTGGACACTGTTGACTTCACCCTGGATCGCTGCAACTTCTGGCTCTCTTTAAGGAGATCACATTTCAAAAACTGGGATATCATTTGGGCCGCAACATCTTGGAACTTGTGGAAGGCGCGTAACATAAGAATCTTTTCAGATCTAAATACCCTTTCGAGGCAGCTACTCAACACAATCTGCGAGGATATTGATGCGTGGATTGAGCATGCTTAGTTCTTAGGATTTTTTTCTATTTTCTTACTTTCCTGTAATTCTTTTCTTAGTTTTATTTTTAAATTTTTTCCTTCTTGTACATTATTCCTTTTTGTAAATATCCCCTTTTTTAATAAAATTACTGTCGGCGTGGTGATTGCCACCTGACCTTCAAAAAAAAAACAATGAATAATATTGCACGATAAATTATTCCTGAACATATCCAAAATTTTTGGTTCTCCTCCCAATAGAAGACCACTTATTTCATAATTTCTTGAATAGAGGAAAGGAAAAAAAAATAGAAAAGAGAAATCAGCTCCTCGAATGTGTTCTCTCTTTTTTTTTCTTTTTTTTTTTTGTGAGTACATGTGTTCTCTTTAATGGCATGGAGCAGTAACAAGAAGATAAATCAATCGGCTGGAAAAAGACAAGTGCTGTGTGGACTATACAGATCACACATTTAAGAATTGAAAGTACTGGTAAAAATCTTTGAATTAGATAGTTCACATCTGTTGAAGAATCAGTGGAGAAACCTTTTGGGTGATAAGACTAACCACTTTGCACTGTGATCTCCATGTACGATTAAACCTATTCTGAGAACAACATCAAGAGCTAGGGTCTATAGTTTTCGGTTCCTTATGACATTTATGGACAAGCAACATTTCATGTGGTGAGTAAATCTACACGCGTTTTGTGCATTTCATGTGTGGAGTAAAGGTACGTGAGTTTTGTGCTTTAAAATCAAGCCAGTATACATACAAATCATGTATGCATAATGCATAAAGAAGATGATGAAAATTTTCACAATAATTCATTGATTAAACTAATTGAAAACTTACTACAAAAGCGGAAAGCCATATATTTTATATTTTATTAAATTTAGTTCATATGCAATCTACAACTTGATTCAAAGGTATTGTTAAACTTATTTTTTTTTTGAAGGCCAAAGATATTGTTAAAAGACCCAACTGATTAACTTACATCACCCAATTATAAAAAAAGAAATCAAAGACAGTTGACAGGACCTTACTCCTCAGTGTTGCTGACTCGCTACACTGTAGACAGTTAGGAGAGTTTGTGGAAAGGAAGATGAAACTCAGAAATAGCATCGCTGCCAGCAATAAAACCTACCTACAAATAGCTAAGTGGTCCAATACAAGCATCCATTAGTATCTCTCTTTCACCATTTCTCGCTCTAAAATGCTACAGCTAGTTCAGAACAGAGGACACAAGGTGGTAGAAAGTGGTAGAAAGGGACAGTACTGACTCAGACTATTTGCACCTGGCCCACTCAACTTTGCTTGCTCAAACTTGCCATGATTTATTGATTTATCATTGTGTTGCACAAAATTTAGTTTACAAAAATAAAGAAATATATATCCGCCAGTTATTTGAGTTATGTTTCAGTATAAAGAGGAAAGAAAATTGTTAGACACTATTAATGCAATTAACTTAATCCATACGTGTAATTAACTTAATACATGCGTGCAATTAACTTAATCCATACGTGTTTGGAAGTGCTTGATTAAGAACGAGAATAAGAACTAAAATAAGAACAAATTATTTCATATTTGGTACCCTCTAGAATAGCTTGTTCTTGGTCAAAATTAGCATTGTTCTCGTTCTTGTTCCAACAAAATTATGGAACTAGAAAAAGAACAAAAACAAGTTTTGTTCTTGTACTGATCGAACTCAATTCATATGGTACATTTTTTTTTTGTCAATGAATATGGTACATATTCTAGTGCTGAGAGATCATTATAACATTCTTAATAAACAAAATTCTATAGAGTACATTTTCTTTTATTGTCTTGTAACGGTGAATTATTATTTTTTTTAGGAACAGTAACATACCTTTCTAGATTTATGGACTGCCTTTCTTTTAGAATTGTTTTATCCTTTGATAGGATGTTGTGTATTATGTCGTAATGGAATTACATTGAAGTGCATCATTTTCCGTTTTGGACTTCTGGTTGATACCAAATGAGTGAGATTAAGGTATGCTTGTCATATGTATATTAATATAAAGCAAGCCTCCATACTTCTTAGGTTTCCAAACAAATTAATTAAGGGAACTTACCATGAACAAATTTAGGAAGCCCCATTCAAGCAAAAATAGAAAATCGTAAGCAAAACCCTAGATCTTGAGAGAGCAGTAACATGTGGTCCAGGATTAATGGTGCATGCTTTGTTGGCTTGTGGTCCATATTACCTTTCCTCTCTGCAATAATAATACTTCTCCATGATCAAAGAATATGGAACCTTTGTAAACAATCAAGGAATAAATTAGCATGAAAAATGCATTGAACTTTTATGTTATTTTGGACGGCATCCGCCGCAGTTTTTGAACGGGACCATCGGCACGTGATAGTTGTTAGATTGTCGGGTCGGTTGAACGTTCTTTTTTATTTGGCATGCTAGTTTTCACAAGAACAATATTTAAAAATTTTGAATGATTCTGAATTTCAATTAATTTATCCCTCTTGTTTATTCTTGGACTCAGCAAGTTGATCCCTCAAATTTCAAGAAAACAAATCAAAATAGTTCGTACAGCTATATTCTTGTCTTACTTTTATGAATACTTTGTTTAAAATACATGTCTTTTTTTCTCGTATATTTTTATCTGGCCACCAACAGAAAACAGTTCTATGAACAACCATCTATACATTCCTTTTTGTTTCTCATGTGTTGTTAGTGTACGTGTAAATAGTCTTACCAGTTAGTGAGCATTCAATATTAAGCTGATAAACAGAAAAAACTGTGTGCCCCAGTTGAATTAAAAATAAAAAGGATAAACCTTGTTATATATTCTGTGTACATGTTAATACATGCCCCAAACATGTTCATTACTTAGAAAATATGAATACATAAGATATAGCTTGCAGTTTTTCTTTTAATGGAAGCTGGGGTTGTTCTGTGATATATGTTAAGCTTTGAGTCTCGAAAACTTTCCCAGATAAACTGAATGTAAAATCTTTAAATAGTTTGGTAAGGTGCCAATTTTCCACTCTTAAGTCATAACGCGCTGTGTTCATTTTATTAGACTGCTAACAAATGGAATGGCGCTAATTAGTTCAAATCTCCATGATCTCTGCGCGCAGTCAAATATTCATGCATTTGAATTCATCATTCCTTACTAAACTTGCATGAATTTTTTTGTGTATCAATTCAACAACGTTACTCAATGTAAGTTAGGTAATAAAATCTCTTGTTTCGCGTATCTGATGCATGTTGATTGTCATGATGAGATTAATTAATTACTGTATACAAAAGTTGTTTGCTCAATTAAATACGTATACACATGCAGTAGCTGGACCTTTTTCTTTGTTCTTCTTTGGATTGTAATCCTTGCCAGACTGTAAACATTGAATAGTATTCAGTTGTTTTTGGGCTACATATCTCTTTCGCTGCTGTTGTCAGAACTTATTTTTGTTGTCAGACCTTATTTATGTGGAAGCATGAGATATTTATACGTAGTAGCATAACACTGACATGTAAAACGAAAAGGCGAGCAATGTGCACAATATCAGGCAGAACTAACTAGAGATTTTGGTATCATAGTCTTGAATTCTCTGTTGCTACATAGGGACCACCACATGATGTGGTGAATTAATTCATGGGTTCACAATTTGTGAGCTTTCTTCAATCTTCATTTGATCAAGAGAAGATAACAAAATCAGATAGTTAATATATATTTCAGTGTGTAGTTCGACTGAACTTTCCATTCCAAAGCAGTGAGCAGTATCGTTTAATGTCAATTCTAAAATTTAGAGAATCGTTGGTCTAATATCAAAAGTAACATATCTTGAATAAGAATCATGCATGGATTTAAAATCTAGTAAGAGAATCTTTGTGAGTATTTAAATTTAGAAAAAAAACATTGGGAGACGTTTTTTTTTTTTTTTGAAGGTTGGTTTGAACCAACAGTTTTGTTATAAAAAAATATAAAAATAAATACTCTCTCCGTTAATCGAACCAAGGGCCACTTGGTTGGCGGAATAGAACAAAACCACTAGACGAACAACTCAGCTTAACATAAGTCCATCTTCTCAAAAAAATATTCTTAAATTCTAAAATTTAACGATTAATTGTTTTGGTAGATTTTTAAGATAATATCACTTAATGATGGATTCAAGTATTCAAGACAAGTACAAATTCTCTGCAGACAGCTAGAGTTGCAACTTCATCTATATTTGCAAGCACGTAATAGCAGAATGTATGTATACTATGAATTATATTTTACATTTTTTTCTCGACACCAATCAACAGGAAATTAGCATTAATAATATATTTGTAACAAGAAATCTGAGTTCATTTGGCACTTTATAAGTCCATTGATACCTCTATTGGTGCAAGGAAGCAGTACCAAGTAAATAAAGTGTGAGAATAAATTTTTTGTATTGACGGCGAATAGTAATAAGTAACTAAATCCAAACCCCTAATAAGTCGTATGTAGATCGAAAACCCTCTTACGTACACCGCAATAAAAAGGAACAGTAATCAAGGATCAACATACCCATAAGGCCATAACATTCTAAAATACTCCGATCAAGGAACGAAAAACTTTCGCTATAAAGATCAATATTATATCTTTATAAGTATTATAACAACTTAAAGTTATAATTATGCCCATATTTTACCAAGCAAATGTGAACAATTAAAGATAAACTAAAGCCAAGTGATGTGAATAAATTATGAGGTACTAGTCCAGTCAGTGACCTCATGTTTCTGCTATACCGTCTCCAACCTTAATATACTACAGTCCAATTTTGATAATAGTACGAAAGAGTAGGCAACTAGGCATAGTCTACGTACGTAGTACGTACTAGCACTAGCAGCTCTGAGGGAGACAAAAATGCAGGAGCAATTAAAAGAGACCTGAAGAGATTGTTAGTCTCAAGAAAAATATACGCAGGAGTCGTTCAAATCTCGAGCACTGAGCCAATGCAAAAAGCCATGCCATAACTGCATGCTCGCTGCCAGTTTGGTGGAAGACAAAAAAAAAAAATGTTCTTAAAAGGAGAAAAAATTAAAATTAAGAAAAGGAAAAGAAAAGATTAGAACCTGGACCAGCCTACTCCTTACTAGTTGTACCTCCTCTATGACTTGCACCAAGTTAGTGCTAAGGAAATCCGGATCCTCTTCAATGGAACGATATATTTGGATCCCTTTTGACCATTTGTTTCATATCAGACGGTTTTGATGTGATGTCTTGGAATTAAGTTATAGAGATGCTATAAAAATCACCGCCGTACAAGGGGAGAGGAACCTGAAGTGATGGGTTGTTGCCTTCCAGCAGTGTGAATTCATGATTCCCAGAAGACCCTAGGAGACTCCAAAGGCTGAGGTCGGACTTCCATTTGAAATATTTATTATTTGGTACCTCCGTCGGAATTTACAAATGAAATATGCTTTGCATCCATAATATTCCATAAAATGGCATTGTTAGGCACACAACTTTAATCAAATTTTGTTTTCATGAACTTCGTAAGCTGTCAAATAAAAATTTATAATTTTTTGACAAAAATGCACACTACATATATTAAAAATGATAGTATTTTGATCCAAATTTAATTCTTTATCATAATTTAAACTAAAGTCCATGTGTACATATGTGTTACAATCTTTGATGGAATATTAAATGATACTGACATTATATGAATGACTACGAAAAATCAATATACAAGACCAGGGTTTTTTTTTTTTAAGTTGATTTGAGAATTGAGACTGTTCTCAAGATTATCGAATATGTAAGTCGTCAACAGATTCTAACCAAAATGATTAATGATGACCAGATATTCGCTTTTCAACAAATAAAAATTCATATGTTCGAACTTCATGCTTCATCAAATCAAAATATACAGATTAGTATTTAGTTCCAATTCGTTACAAAAGAATAAACCGGCACATCCACATTGTTCGGGTCCAAAGTTCATGCAATTTTAAATGCACGCTCGAGTATAAACAGTAAACACTCATCTATTTTAGTCAAAATATAACTATTTTACAACTGTCATGTGGTTTTGAGCAAGTCAAAATGCATTACAATCCGTGTCAACTAACTTATCTTGGTATTTCCGAATTCATATTCTTACACCCAACAAATACAATATGTATCTACCATATCAATACGCACTTATGTACCAATGTATATATACTATTTAATTGTACCGATGCACACAAATTTATTAGTCTTTTCATTAGAAACTTTTTTTTTTAGAGAACACTTTTCATTAGAAACTTGGTGGGGGGAAAAAGAAACTTTTTAGGTATGTCTACAAGTACAATTCCGATCATTGTTCATTTTTGAAAACGATAAACTTCCAATTTTGAGAAAACTACACTGCATCTTTTTGAAAAGAAAGCTTTCTTTACGGCCATTCCTTATTTCAATTACAAGGCCCATCTTCGGTCCCTCATTGTTTGGATCAAAAGTTGTTTCTACATGGACACATGGTTTTCGGAAAATGAACAATGTCCGAATAAGATTTTTATGTCGAATGAAGCAATGTGGTCTTGGAGATTATTCATGCTCGTACTACTTAGGCCCGTCATATGCTGTCAAAAGTTAATATATTGGTACATCTTTAACTCAGACCCCTAATAATAGACAAATAGTTGTCTTGTAGATGTGCTAACGACTGAGCCAACTAGCCCACTTATTAGGTGAGAATATTTGGGGAGTTTTGACAACCTCGATGAACAATTTATTTCCAAGAGCGTGGAAATGATATTTTTCTACACTAAAGCTAGGAAGGGAATAATTAAACTTCTCACCCCCAGAATTGGGTTATCAATTGAGATCTATTATAATAATTTTAAATGTTAGTTAAAGTTTGTGTATCAAGACATTAATATGCGGAGACCAAATAAAACAGAATAGATACTTTGGTTTTAGTCGTGCTACAAAATAACAAACTACAAATACATCTTAATTGATTAAGATATACAGCTATCATTGTAAATGCTGTTTGTATACTGCACATTATAGAAATTACCTGATACATGCATGAGGGAGGCTCATTCTCAAATGAGAGCGGAGAGAAGGATTTTTGAGGTTTAAAGTTTTTTAAGAATGAATAACAATACATTCCTACAAAACATGAAAAGAAACATCAATGAGCACGTGATACAACAAGATTTGAGTCATCTCAATCACAGGCGTGTTATGATTAGACATTATAACGATACCCCTAACAATACAAACTAAGTACTGACTCCTGAACAAGATTATTAAGAGCATGTAAACACAAACATTATTAAATAATAAAAGTGAACAGAACAACACATTAATCATTATCGAGGACATAAAAGTTTTAGCTCAAAGGAGGCTTAATTCACATCCCACAACTTCAGTTTTCATTTAGATCGGCTGGCCTTTCGGGACAATTTGGTCTTTAATCCACATGTAAATGGGCACCAAAACAAAGTAAGCTGCCGCGATAGTGCCCAAAATGAACCGCATCAGGAACACAAATGGATTAACTGGTTTACTCACATCCTCTTTCTTCGGGCCAAGCTGTGAACAAATAGAAGATATTAGAAGAAGACACATGAACAAAAAACATAAATACACACTAAACGAAAGTTTTGTTTAAGAGAGAAGGCAGTGAAAAAGCCTTCATATTACAATTGATAAAGCTAAATTTCAGCAATATGTCTCAATTAGCGGAGTCTGCTAGCAGATTCAGAAAAAAAAATAATAATAATAACTAAAAAAAAAATTAGTACAGACATGCCTCTAACCTAGTACAGACAAGTACCACTTCTTACCATGTAATCTAAAATAACTAATGCAGTTAATGGTGTAGTGCTATGTATCGCACTGGTTGATCACTGCTATGGCTCCAAATCGCAATTTTAAAGTTTTGGTTGGCTCATCCAAGCTGTTCAATGTGATTAGGGGTGGCAAAAAAGCTCATGGCTCGTGGCTCGCTCGAGGTCGATTCGACTTTTATTCGAAATTGGCTCGATTCGTTGGGCTCGAAGCTAATTCGGCTCGATATACAATTTTATTAACCAATTTATGATATTTAGTACCTAATTTGATATATAATATATTTATTTCTTACATATGAATACTTATTGTCTTTAAATTCTTATTATAAAATGAATAAAACTTTAGTTTATAATTAAAAGTACAATAAAAACTAATAAATATTAACTAATTTGTTTATTACTTGCTTAAAATATATACATAAAATACTAAAAATTCAGCTTGACAGCTCGTTAAGAAACTCGAGGCTAGCTCGATTCGATTCGATAAAACTCGAATTAATTTCAAATCAAGCTTGAGCTAAGGTCAGCTCGCTCGAACTCGATTCGTTGCCAGCCCTAAATGTGATCTAGCATTGAAATTTTGCTAGAAACCAAATTTTGAATCCTTATTTATAACAACAGACAGAAACCACTAATCTTTACCATCGTTGAAAAGCAATAGAACCACTTTCTCTCAATCCAATAAAAAAAGTTTTTTAAAAAATAATAATAAAAAATATAAGAAATCAGCTGAGCTGAGTTGGATTGGCTGTTCGAATTTGAGAAGTTCAAATTTAGAGCCGTAAAATCAACCTATGACCGTTATGAACAGAATTATAGCTGGCCTTTAACTAAACTACCAAATTCTAAATGGAATCTAACAAATCACTGTTCCACTATTTCAGTCTTGTCGGATGGGGCACCAATATAAGCCATGCCTCAAATTCACATTACCAGTATAATGCCAATATGACCGGCCAGTTACTATAATCATCACAATCATCTGTTTAGATATGTTGCTCGAACTAACTTACTTATGCTAACAAAATCTTAAACACAGAACATTGAGAAAGCTAACCTCGTTGGTGTATTTGTAATTAGCTTAGGTTTGTACGTCCTACATTGGCATATATCAAATATAAGAGCACAAAAATGCTGGTCAACCCAAATAATTCACCTAACCAACCTGAAATACATAGCAATGACCTGGTCCTTGTTACAACTTGAAGCCAAACTCAATAAGGTTCAAAAACAAAGATGGCTTAAAGCCAAGCCAAACTAGGTTCAGGTCATGCAGATTGTTCACTTTCGGGGTCTGGAGTTATTTCAGCTTTTTCAACTTTAGGCCAATTACAGTTTACATATCATTCAGGTTTAGGATGTGTAAAGAGGAGAGAAGGGATCCTAGTTTATTTGGATCCTTACAGGTTTTTATCAAGGAAAATTGATTTTTATATGTGGCCTAGTTTATTTGGATCCAGAATTTCAGGTTGACCCATGTTGTTGCGTCTAGCAGCTCCAGATTTTGGGTTTCAATAATAGGCCAAATGGCCAATATTACTGTTATTATTGTTACTGAATTGAATTACAGTTTAGTATTATTATAATATAAAAATAGAATTTTTGTTATGGGGCAATTCGTGATATGCCACTTCAAAAGTCTTAAATTCTAGATATGCCACCGCAAAACAACTAATTGATTTTATGTCACTACAAAACACTAGTAATTAGTTTTATGCCATTGGTTGATTAAAATGACCATATTACCCTTTTAAATTTTATCTTAGAACATAACAATCGGTTAAGCTCCAATAAGTACACATCTCCCCAATTTATGCTTAAGTTTTACGTATAATGGGTTAATAAAAAAAAAATCTGCCAGAAGAGGAGAGCAAATTCAAGGAAAGGGCAATTCACATTTGTAAAATAGTTGAAAAGATTAGGACAAATGAAAAAAAAAAGAATGACGGAAATTTAAATAGAAAGCAAAAGGAGAAAAAAATGAATGGAATAGAATACTTTCTCTTTTCTCTATTTTTTTGATCGATTACAGATGCTCATTCTAGTAAGGGTATCTTAGGAATTGTTAAAAAAAAGCTGACATCATAAAATTATACAAAAAATATTTTTTGTATGTTTTAAATGAAAACAGTGGTATAAAACCAATTTGTATTGTTTTCTGATGGAATATATCCAATTATTTGTTTTGTGATGACATATTTAGAATTATATTGTTTTAGGGTGGCATAAAACTAATTTTCTCTTTTGTTTTTATTATATATCAGCTTCTGAGATTCAAACATCATTGCTAAAATCTGGGATAAAATGGAAAAAAGTTATTCAAAAATCATTACTTCCACTTATTCAAATAGAAAGGGCAAGAATCAAATGGAGTTTTATTATGAGGAGCAACAATGGGATCGATAAAAAAAAAAAACAATAATAATAAAAGAGAATAAAGGAGAGGGCACCTGGAGAGGGGAGTCACCATACAGTCTCTTGACACCAGTAACAGAACATCCCATTATGAGGCCATGTCGGCGGACCCCACGGTACCATTTGGGCCCAATGCGCTTGATCTTAACATCGTGGAAGCCAGCCTTCTTAAACCACTCGATGTATTCTTCCTCCTTTGGGAACAGCATCCACATGTCAGCGAAGAACCGTGAGAGCCAGAAAGTTGGGTAAACAGGTCCTATTAGACATGCAAGCCCACCAAGTCTAAGAACCCGGTAGGCTTCTTTAATTCCCCTCTGTGGGTCAGGCCAGTACTCAATGCTGCGAGGACAAACAATAAAGAAGAGTATTACGACAAACCCATGAAAGATTTGAAAAATCCTGTATTGTGCTAATATAAAATGGCAGTAATGAAAAAGGGCTTCAGTTTGGGTAGGATATGTTGTTCTAGATATTACCAGTACCTATGTTGCCATCATCAAATTTGCAGCAAATTAAGCCATAATTTGCAATTAAGAATCATGAACCTCATCCTGATGTAATTGTGTATGAAATCGGTGTGAAATATGCAATTTAATCTGAATTTTGAGCAGATCAGCGCTCAGTTTACACAGTACCTTGGTGCATATCAGTGCCATTATTTGCCACAACTGATAACATTACAATTAGGATGAACTTATTGTAGTGGTTCCACAATGTCATGTTGTCAATGACTATATGTATACAAACTTAAACATCAAATTGCATACCATGAAGTAAATTAAAAAAAAAAAAAAGTATGAAGAGAACCAAAAAACAACCTTCCAGCTGAAATATAGCGGTCAAATGTATCAGTCGGGAAAGGCAAATCTTCAGCATCTCCTTCAATTATGGTGCACTCCTTCAAGGGCTCCTTTTCCCGGGCCTTGGCCAACTGATGTGGTGACTGGTCCAGAATTGTCACGTTTTTTGGATCTACATGCTTAACAATTCCCAAAGTGGTAAACCCAGTACCGCCTCCTACATCCACAGTTTTCAAGCTTGGGTGATACAAATCGGCCGGCTCCAATGCCTCGTCTCTCATGTCTTCGGTCCAGTGGCCAGGGTTTATTACATGGTCATACACTATAGAGAGGAAACGGTAGAACCAGAAAGCTTCCTTCTTGTGTTGTATGAACCGCGGCTGAGAGACAGGCCGCGAAGACGAGAGGCTGCACCTGGGCCCCACCATCTTTGGATTTCTCTTAATGGCAAAGTTTATTTTGGGGCGTGAAGAGAGAAATTTTGGGTTGGTTGGAGAGACCACTCTTGTAAGTGTGAGGTTTTCAGTGCCATTTAGCATATAAGTAGCCATTGTTTTGGATGAAAACACAAATTGTACCTCTACAATTTAGAGAAAAAACCATGCGTTGGGGAAATGTAAGAGAACCAATTAATCTCTTTCTTCTTACTAACTTACTTTGGAGAAAAGATTGCAACTTTTTATTAGAAGGAAAGAGAGCTCACCAATTGGGCCTTTGTCTGAGGGAGAGAAGAGCGCGTGGCGAAGGGAGAAGGGTGCGTTGATGGGGCACACACACACACCACAGAAAGATCAGATAGGAGGCGGCTTACTGAGTAGTGAGAAATTGTGTGACTGGAGTGAGGCAGCGTGTACTTTTCTCTCCGTTTGTATGTTATGATTGCCTGACTGGAGTAAGGCAGCGCATTCTTTTCTCTCCGTTTGTTTTTAGTTTTGTTTGCTTGCCAAGTATGGGGCTCTGAGATGTGCACTATTCCAATCTGGACAGTGATTTTGTTGAGCCATTATTGTTATTGATTATTATTATTTATTTCTTACGTATATACTTCGTACTATTGCGCTATTTTGTGGAAATTTGTTTTTATTATTAGTGATTATTTTGAAATTTTTTATCAAACACGGAATAACATTTACAAAACTAGAAAACCAACATATACACCTTACAAGAATAGTACAAATACTCAACTCAAATTCAATTCCAAAAACCTGACGATTCTGCCACTATTCCAACTAATATGAACTTATTAATAAAGAATTCAGCATTTTTGAGAAACATTGCATCAAGCAATCTAAAAACTTTAACAGTAAGGCTTATCTTCAGGATTGTTATAAATTTTAGATCGTCAAAAAGTTTTCCTTAGTAATGTCAAAAGAAAAGTACAGAAATTTTATAAAGTTAAAAGGTTCCTTAACTTGAGTAAAAAAAAATGTTGTCCAGACGCAACATAAATAAATTTTGGACCATGTTTCATTTCCTTAATAATTTCGGACAAAACTTTCTCCAACAATTAAAATTATGTTCCTAATATTGAACGATTGTAATTGGGTAGTATCGCAAAATACATGATAACATTAGAAAAAGAAAATTATGTAAAAAATACAAGAGAAAAGTGATAATTAAAAAAAAATAAAAGTTTGTGCATTTGATAATAAAAAAATATATATATTTTCTCCTTTCTGCCATCTTGTGTTTCTTCATAGCGCGATGTTATTAGTTATTACTATATTCACTTATAACAAAACAACATCACAAAACTACCCAAAACTTTCTTCTACACAGTACATTAGTACATAGGCTAAAGAACTGGCCCAAAGTGGCAAGCAAGGGTGCTGTATTATGGGCCTACTCTTTTCTAAGGTCAACTAGCCGACTAGAGGTGGCCCAACTAATACCCAACACAAAATTCCTTTATTTTCTAGTTCTCCACTGACCACTATTCCTCTGTCCACCGAGTAAGCAAGAATTAAACTTGAGCGCAAGCAAAAACCAGCTCAAAATGACAGTCGATATTGGAAAAAAAAACTCATTACTTCTGTGTTCAAGCTCAATCCAAAATCACATAATATGTGTTACTAGAGGAAAGACATAAAAGAGTAAGAGATAAAATACTAATTCCACTCAAAAACCAAATGCCATCCTCGGGCTAAAATACCAGCCCCGGACTAAAACCACTTATTGTATAATTAAACTAAGCTGTATAATTAATTTCAGGCAATTGGAGGCCTGATGCCTTTAGGAGGTGGCGGTGGCGGTGGAACCTCAGGAGGGCCCCTTGGTGGATCAACATCAGGTGGGGTCCATCCAGGCTCATGCGGGGGAGGCGGTAAGGGTATTTCTGGGTTGCGAGGTCCACCCGGCATATCTGGTTTTGGTGGTGACGGTATGGGTGGAGATGGCAGGTCTGGACCAGGCCTGGGTATAGGTGGCATTTCGGGTATCGGGTCTACACCCGGTGTCGGCCTGACCTCAGGTGGGCCCCTTGGAGGATCAACATAAGGTGGGGTCCACCCAGGCTCACGTGGTGGAGGTGGTAAAGGTATTTCAGCGTCACGAGGTCCACCCGGCATCTCTGGTCTCGGTATCGGCGGCATTTCGGGTATCGGGTCTATACCAGGTGGTGGGCCAACCTCAGGTGGGCCCCTTGGAAGATCAAAACCAGGTGGGGTCCACCCAGGATCACGCGGTGGAGGTGGTAAGGGTATGTCAGGGTTACGAGGTCCACCCGGCATCTCTGGCCTCGGCGGGGGCGGTATGGGTGGAGCCGAGCGATCAGGACCAGGTCTCGGTATCGGCTTCTCTGGTATCGGGTCTACACCAGGTGGCGGGTTGTTGTTCGGAGGAGGTGGTCTGGGTGGAGACAGGAGGTACACACCGGCTATCGGCATCGGGTCTACGCCAGGCAGCAAATTGATGTTTGGAAAAGGAGACAGGCCGCCAATACCCGGTACACTTCCTGGGGGAAATGGAGGAGGTACCGGGTGTATCAAACGAGGATGATCAGGACGGTATGCTGATGTAGCGCATCGAGATTGGTGACCAGAAGTGGTAAGAGTGGGGAAGGTGGGAGAGAGAAGAGGAGGTACTGGTGGCCTTGGAGAGTGGAGATGATTCTGGATCGAGGAATGATACGATGATTTAATGAGTTGAGAAGGGAGTGTTCTTGGTCTCATTTTTAGAAGCTGAGAAGTGTTTAATTGGAGATGAAGATGGACTAAGGCGGTATGTATATTATATAGTGATGTCTGGTACTAGGTTACACGTGTTGTGTGGTCATGTACGAGAGGGGTGGATTTTGACATGTGTCGAGTTTTATATTGTTATTTTTGTTTTCTTTTGAGTTTTGTTTCTTCCTCTCTCTTTGAAGTTTGGACTTGGAGGGCACCGAACTTAACATTGCTGATTGCTGTCATATAAGAAGGACACAAATATTTACTTACAAATAATCAATACTTTATTACTTTTTATTCAAAATAAATAAATAAACGTACACAGCACAGTACATTTATTTATTTATTTATTGGAAGTAGCAATTTCCAAATCCCTAGGCGACAAGGATAATTTTTTTTTTCTTGATGTAAATTTGGAGTCAACACACCCATTCATTAGTTATCAAAAAATAAAAAAAAAATAAAACAAAAACATTCGCTTTATATACTCCGATCGGAACAAATTGTCTTCCTTCCAAACTGAAACTGGTATTCGTATGTTAAAACTTTATTGGCTGATGGGAATAATTTTCTGATTTTTCTCCCTCCGAAGTTAGAAATGAGTCAATGACACTAAAATTTTATGACGATAATTACACTATTGTTCTAAATAGCATTTTATGGTAATTTTTAAAACTTTTAAAACACGTCTCCGCCTTGCAGGATCGGATTTTTTTTTTTTTTTTTTTACTTCCGATTTATTAGATGTGGGTGTTTTCTCCCTTTTCTTTTTTTGAGAAAATGCAGGCTCAGAGAAATAGACAATGACATAAAGTAATTTTTTCTTGCTCCCAAAGAATACAACAGTGCGAAACTTATTTTCTGAATTTCTGTCAATCATGCATCAATATCAAACTATCGACTTTAGGAAATATTAGAAGAAGTCCAAAATTTTTACGCATCTTACATTTTCGGGAACTGTCCAATAAACATAGAATATAATCTTTTTAGTTATGATTCGATCATCACCAACAATAAAAATATATAATTTTCTTCTATTTTTAAATTGAAAAATTTTAAACAAATAAAAAATTGCATACCCACAATAATTCTTCTGTATCATGCGATCAAATATGGTTAGTAACACGTTTTACTTATTTAATAATTTTAATAGGTTCCAAGTATTATTTATACGCCATCTTTTAAAGCTTGTCTAATCAACAATGAACAGACAAAACAATTCAATCATGATATAGTAAGAAATGCAAAACTTTATTCATACTTTTATCTTTTAAAAATTGTTTGGCCAACAAACAAAAGGTCAAAAGTCAAAACAGTTCAATTACTATATGAATATTTTTATCTCTTATATACAATGTAAATTCAGGGTCTATTTTCTTGGACTGCCTAACCAATATTATTATATTAAATAAGAAAATCCATCAGAAAATACGTGATCAGCATAAATATTTTTTCAACTAATTTGGGGTTCACAAATTAATAAAAATATAGAAACTTGTTCGTTCCTTTTTATCTCGACTCATAATCAACATGAAAATCTTACAACATGCACTTTTTTTGTTTGATCAAGATTAAATAATTTTTTTAAGGTATACATCATTCATGTTTTGGACCCATTGTGTCGATATAAATTACTAAATTAGTAAGCATTTGAATTATATTTATCTACTTTAAAATTTGAAACTTAATAATATATACATAAAAGTTGTATATTCCATTTATTTTAGATCATTTGATTAAGCCCGAAAGCAAAGTAGTGAAGGAATCTACTCTTTTGACAAGAGAGGGTCTTATTGCTGTGGCATCATTTCGAGCTATACAGAAACCAGACCCACTTCTTGACTTCTTCTATCACTACCATACCAGAATCTATCATGTCTCAATGCCATAGAAGAAGACGAGCGCGGTTGGCCAATCAAGTCATCGATCTATAATGACGCTTGGGCGCTTGGCGCATTTCCCCCTTTGTTTTCTCTTTATAACATATAGTCTATTTTGATAGTTATCAGACATCACAAGGAACTTGAGTGCTAGGGTCCTCTGCATCACTCAAAAGGCTACTTGCAATTATTTCCAAGCATCACTGTACAGGTTATATAGTAGTTGCACTTTACAAGTATCAGGTAGGAATCTAAGAAGGATATATTTACAAAATCAAGAACAGATTGGTCTTTTTTTTTTTTTTTTTTTCCTAATTAGATTCATGAGGTAATAGATATGCAAGTGACAAATATTTACTACTAAAAAACCAGACGACTAAGCGGACTCTCAAGTCTTCAATATCTTATTTATCTTTAAACAAGAACTAAGATCTACATCATTCTGTTATCTCAAAGTTCAAATTAAAGTCACGACTAATTTAAGAAATAAAACAAGCCAAGATAGTTACAAGTTACACCAATTGATTACTTTCAGTATGCACACAACATAACAAGAGGCATCAGCTCCAAGGTCTAATCCTTCCTTTCACCAAAACAAGGTCATGATTTCAGTTAAACTGCAAAAGCAATAGGAAAGGAAAAGAATAATAAGATAATTAATAATTGTGTGAAAAAAATATTAAAACCTAATAAAGCAATCTGAACTCTTACATCTAGGATATGGCCAGCTTCTATGACCATGTGGAGAAAAAGCTCTTTCCCTTGTCTATAGAGAAGAAAACAATAAGCATACTGAAAAAGACATCTCAAAATCTAAGAAAATTTTGTATGAAAAAGACATCTCAAAATCAAGTACCTCTGAAGCACTAGGATGATATGACTGCTTTCCATGGTGTGAACCTATTAAGGAAAAAAAAAATGTAATTATACATCTCAAAATTTTTGTTTTCTTGAATGCACCAAGGAATTTAAATCTTTTGCACAAATAACAGTTCAACTTTTTGGTAAGTGGATGAACAAAACAACCTACACTACAGGATAAAAATAGATGACTTGCAACATTGAACATTGGGCTAAAGATACATACCACTAGCGTATCCAAAACTAGGGTTCTGGTGATACAGAGAGGGCTCCCCCCTTCCATATAGATGATTTCCACCATAGCTGAAAGAAAATCCACTAATTAAAATATTATCACATATTATACTTCGAAACTCAACACGCATGCCCCAGCTCTGTGGTTTTGTACATGTATCACAAACTGCCACTTAGAATCAGTGCCTACCCAGATAAGCCCAGTACTAGCACATTACAAGTACATATCAATTGTGATCACTACTTGGTAAATCCCATCAGTACTGTACCAGGCACCGACATTGTTGTCTATCCATTAACCTTTGATTCATTGTTTGTATTTTTTGTGGATGAACATCTGAATTAAGGCTATACTAAATTATTTTGAATTAATGGAAAAAAATAAATTGCAAAATATATATATACCCTGTACTATAGTCAGATGAACCATTAAATCCATGGTGATTGCTGTCATACCGAGGTCGAGGTAATCCTCTCATATCAGAGTATACTGGATCATCTCTCTGCAATAGAACAAGATGTTTATTGTCACACATTTTATAAGACCTAATCAAATTAAAGTCATAGAAATCTCAGGATATGTACCAATGCAGAAAGCCCATGCTTCTCGTGATGCAAACCATGCTTATAAGTTTCAAAAGGTTTTCCTAAACATCATAATGAACAAAAGGAAATTATAATAGTATAGCTTCTATACCATTGCATATTATGATCTTCAAAAAAACATAAAATTCTCAGAGCGTGAAGCTTGTTAATCCAAACAGAGTGTAAAAACAGATACAATGATAAATAATGAAAAGAAAAGTACCTTTAGGATAACCTATCTCTTGATGCGGAGCAGGTTCCCTCAAAACACGAAGACCAGAAGTTGCAGAAGACTCAGTACCTATACATTAAAACCAATTAACTTTGTAATATCACAAGAGTTTAAGTACACAAACTATAAATATGAAATTTTATTCTTGTCCCCCATAACCCAGCAGCTCCCACAGACCCAACTGTGATACCAAAATTCAAGTCAGATATCAAAGACAGACTTCATTTCTGCTTCAATTCTTCCTCAGGATAGGTGATGTGGATCTAATCCATCCATTTTATATCAGAAGCCGTGGATCACATTCTAGTGAGAATAAGAAAATCCAGATGTGCCAAAAGGTACCAGATGTGTCAGATCCATTTCTTGTATACTGCTAGCGACACTGAGTCAATGTCGTGGGCAATGTATAGAGTAGCAAAAATTAAATTACAACTTTGGTTGCATCAAGCTCCACCTGTTGTCTCCATAATGCATTCAAGGTTTTTGTTTTGAGTTTCATTGGGAAATGCAACAGTTTGGGTCAAGACATGGTTTGTCATGAGTATGCATCAGTTAGAAGTTGTAGACTTACATAGCGTAGTGCACACCCAGTGATAATGTTTCTTGCAGAACAAGGCTTGTTATTCATGCATACTCAAGGAAGTGTTCAGTTTGGGTACATACCAACTTATAGAGGACTTAGTTAAAAATGACAAGGGGCTTCATTTCATTTGGCAGAGGAGACAGAACTCAGAACAAGCTAAAATGGTTGTTTGGCATAACCGCATAAGAAAAACCTGGCTAATAGTGGTCACTCTTTCTCTCTATACAATACACCTAACTCCATAGAAATAATGAAATAAGCTAATCCAACAAACAGAAATTTTTTGGTGTTAAATCCAGAACATTATGTTTGATAGTTATGCGAAATAGGTAAGATTTTAGGACAAATGACAAAGCCAAAATATAATTATCCTGATGCATGGGAATAAGAAAATAACTTCATAGATCATTCAATCCTAAAGGTCATGATGAAAATTGATCCAAAAACAAAAGCACAGAAACATATCTTGGAAACACAACCATAGGTTTGTCAAACGACCACAAAAAACAAAAATTTAAGTTAGGGGATTAGTTGAGCCAAACCCCATGTAACAAAGAATAAGAATAAACCCACATTATCTCAGGATAGAGATTTCACTCATATGACAATAAATAAAGGGAAGGTAATGGAGTTGAGATCATGAGATCCACAAATTGATACAATGTAGATAAGATAAAAAATTGTCCATTCAAAACACAGATGGATCAATATGAGAACAAAAACTCACTTTGTAACTTCTTTTGTTTCTCTTTCTCACTAGCACTAGGTCTCCCCCCTCCTTTCGTCATTTTTCCTCTACTAATTGGCTTAGCTAGGGACACCTTAATATTTACCTGAGATATGCCACGCAGATCAGAAGAAAGACAAATGGTGGAGGTTCAAAAGACAACAGAAATCCCTAAAAATTTCTAAAAGTAGATAGTAAAACCTTTGATCAACCCTTCCTTTCGACCGACTCAATGCAAGAAACATAACACCAAGCTAGATATTAAATGAAATACGCATTTTCTGTCAACTGTGTCCCATGAGAATTCTCTCTCTTGCCTATAATTATATAGATTTATTTTCATTTTATTTACCAATGATTTTTCTTTTGTTTAACCATGTGTTGGAGTTATAAATTCTATCTCCCAGCTCAACTAAACTTACACAAAAGAGTCTAGAAGACCAATTATCATAAGTCCAACAGTTCAGTGGTCAATTATCACTTGGCATTACCTTAGATTTTTAGATAGGCAAATAAGAGCAAAATATTAGGAATACCCAAAGATGCAATGGGTCATACTTGCAAATAGGTAACACTTTTTGGTTCAATTTGACAAATAAACAAATACAAGTAAATTGTCATAAACTAAATTGGTTCAGAAGTCGAAAGAACTTTTCAGTTCTAAAGACAGATATCGAACCTTGGATCCATTCTCAATCAACCCATCCTTTTCAATAAGTTCTATGCATGAAATTGCAGCCTCTCGGGTTGTATAGTTAACAAATGCATAGTCTTTCCTCTTGGATGATGGGACGTCTCGAGCAAGAACAACCCGTTCAATCTTGCCGAATTTTTCAAAAATCTCTGACATCTTGGCCTTGTCCCAAGATAAAGGTATGCACTCAACAAACACAGATTTTACCTACCAAGGAAAAAATCAAAACGAATTCAGAGTCTTGGATCACAACATTGAAGGGAAATATGGTATTTTGATGGAATCCTCAATGGTCAGATCTCATTAATGAGAACAAATGAAGACAAATTAAATCTAGAAGTACAGCCCTTTCCAAATGAGAGTTGGCTGTGAAGATTCATAAGTAACCAAACAACAACAGTCAAGGAGTAAAACATCAGGATGAAACTCTGGTGAACAAATGCGATAAGTTCATAGGACTCGAGGAATTATTGTAACTTATGGATTTTGTTGTAGCCATTCGTTCTTATTGATCGAACTGATAATATATAAGCAATTACAAGGGAGGTACAATTTAGTAATGGTGGAAAATGGTATAAACTATAAAGCAATAGGTACAACTTGTGAAGCACTAAGTAACTAAAATTAAGTTCCCTTTTGCAGGTACCTAAAATTGCGAAAAGTGGCATTCCAGAAAATAGAATGTATAAGATATAATAAAATCACACTTGCTTTGCGTGCAAATAAAATAAAGGAAGTGGCTTTGGAAAGGAACTTCATAAGTAATAACTACCAAACTTTGTACAGCATACACACAGAAGTAATATAAAATTGTGGCAATATATTAAAAAGCTGTGTATTATAAAAAATGGTACAATTTGAAGAGTGGATACATTTTGGTTCCTTTTGGTAACAGGACAAAATCATTTCTCACCGTGGAAAAAATGAGAAAATGAGGAAAATCATTACCCACTTTGGGAAGGAAAAAAAAATGAGAAAGATTGACACAGCATATGACAGCACGATGTCAATATAGAAAGGAATAGAATCATCCCCTTCATAGAAATTCACAATCCTAAGCATATTTTTTCTTAGTGGACATAGAAGTTTAAAACATTGTCATTGAATCAAGCATGTTCCTAGGCAGATTATGTCATAATGACTACTAACAGGCACACAGCTACAAGCATGTACAAACCAGAAATTAGACAATTCGCACTCATTCACAATACTAATTGGTGGTTTAATCGGCAAATTTGGCACAAATTGATGTACAATACTAATTGGACAGCAGGTTTTAAATGTTGCCATTGAATCAGCAGTAGCGTCATGCTTATCTACAATACTAATTGGCAGTTTAATCGGCAAATTTGGCACATATTTATGCATAATACTAAATAAATGCAACAATGGCACTCATACACAGAGAGACAGATGGAGGGGGGGGGGGGGGGGGGGGGGGGGGGGGGTGGGGGGAGGCAGGGACAGAGGGCGCGCAAGTACCTTCAGCATCTCATCTTCATCAGGCTCACGGCATGGTGCTGCCCAATCAATTCTAACATTAAGTCCTTTACTAAAATCTGCTGCTTTGAGCTTTTTATAGGCAAGTTGTGCATCTCTGTTAGTTTCAAGATCAAGAAAAGCAAACCCACGGTTCAATTCTGGATTTTGCGGGTCTTGCATTACGGTAACTGTGTCAATCTTCTCTATGCCAAATTCCATTAACAACTTAATAATCTGCCATAAAAGAAACAGTATACAATTCATAATATTACAAATTAAGAAATTCAATATAAGAAAAAATTACTTACTGATAATTTTATAATGGGTGCCTTGAAAAAAAAAGAAGATAATTTTACAGTGGGAGAAAGTTTCCGCAAAACTTGTGCAGCATAGATTAAACATCATTATGAAATTAGAATCAAATAAGCCCCACCTTTCCCCATATAGTTCTAACATCTCGATTAAATTTAGTCTTGCATCAGTTCCATATGTTACACAATTATGTTTTAAAAAGTACTACACATAACCCCAAATTCAAGCAACTTTGGTTTATTTATCTACTCATATTGCAAATATTATAAGGCGGCGATGCCAGTATCTGAAATTGTGCTAAAACTAGCAGTACATTTATTAAGAGCCTGGGTATCATATTTAGCATGTTTCAACGATGATATATAACAGAAATTGCAGATTAGTAAACTCACATCATCCTTTTTCCATCTCTTGTCAATATTGCCAAGAAAAATGCTATCATGGTCATCCACAGGTGCCGCACCACAACGTTTGCCGCATATCTGAAAGTTGTCATTCAATATTAGAACGATGGTATCAAACGCAACCAGACAAATAAAAAAATGCTTTAAGGCAGGCCTAATAACTTGACAAATATATCTCAATTATCATTGTTGTTAAGCTCTCATGAAACATGCGCCCCCCCCCCCCCCCCCCCCCCCCCCCCCCCGCCGCCCCCAAAAAAAAAATGTCATAACAATAAAATGTTATCATGTACACATCGTATGATGTTTAAATAAATTGCAGAAACCATTCATGGAAGCAGTACCAGTGGTTTATTAAATAATAAAAAGTGCCTACTGCTAAGATAAGTTCCCAGTACGCCTTCATGAGGTAACAATATTAAAACACAAAAAGAACCAGGTCCATTCAGTTCATTACAAGCCCAGATTCACATCACTAATAATAAACTACAACCAATTTCTAGTTCACCTGTTTTACTTCCTGCGTATGAAAGCACAGATTTGCAAGAAACTCACTGTGAAATGCCAACTTTTTGAAAGTGGAGTTCGCATACATTGTCTGCGAACCACATTTTAGGTTTGCAGACAATGTATGAGAATGCACCTATGCACTATAGTGTATAGCAGAACCAAAATATGGTTCATGGATATATTTCCGCAAGTCAAGTTCCTATTCCCTCATAAAGCTAGTAATTATTAGCAAAGAAAGCTTATATTCTTTTTATGACATGGATAGTTTCCAATTTTAACATGACCAAGAGCTGACATTGAAATGTGGAAGCTATTAGTATCTTATAGTTCACCAAATTTACTCTAATATCAAGCTTTTAACCAGAATAAAGAAAGAAATATCTCAAGAGTCACCTGTGACAAGAAGATATATAACATTTTTTAGTTTGGACCCAATCAGAACACAACACCCCCCCCCGGGGGCCCTCACCCCCTCCCCAAAAAAAATAAATAAATAAATAAATACTACTTTCATGAATTAAATGCAATGAAAATTTACAACAACTATAATTTGTTACCTCTACTTTAGAGAACATGGAGATGGCCTTCTTAGCCTGTGTTGGCTCCTTGTACCGCAAAAAACAGTAGCCCTTATTCTTTCCTGTGTTGTTCTCCAAAAACATTCTCACCTCAATAATTTCTCCTGCCTTTCCAAAAACTGTTCTAATATCTGTTTCACCAACTCCTTTATCCAGACCTCCTATAAATATCTCCGTTTTTCTTCTCTTTTGCCTCTCTGTTAGCCCATCCATCTCCTTGGTACACGCATTCAAACTAAAATTGGGATTTTGGGGTATTTTATCAGAGAGGGTGGTTATGCTTCCTTGTTGGGGCTTCACCACTTCTTTATTGGGGCCAGAATTCTCAGTCTCAAGTTTCTCACCCAGGTTAACAATTCCTTCGCATTTGGGTTTACAGTTCTCGCCCTCTGAGCTTGCAGCAACATTTATGTTCCCCTCGGCATTTCGCTTGGCCAAAAGTGTTCCTTTTGGGACAAGCTTTTTAATAATCTTCTTCTTAATAACCTTACGAACCTTCCTCCCAGTATTACTAGCACTAGAATCAGCTTTCATTTTTTTACTATCATCGCCAACCATAATTTGATCATTAATCTCTTTCTTATTCACAGAAACAACACTTATTTTATTGTTACTTTCACCATCCCCCTCAGTTTTAGTAACTGTCTCCTTACTTTTCTCTCCTTCTTTCTGATTCCCAGACTCTGAAATAAGCTTTCCCCCACTATTTCCCCCTTTCTCGTTGCTTTTTTCACCTTTATCCCCCTTATTCTCACATACTCTAACTCCGATTTCGTCTTTATTATGTTGTGCACTATAATTAGGTTTAACATCATGAACTATACCCTCATTCTTTTCTTCTCCTAATTTATTAGTCTCGAGATTACCTGACTTAGCTTGTTCCTCTGCTAAACCCAATGCTGCTTCTGCCGCTTTCTTAGCAGCCAACGTACCCTTTGGCACCATCCTTTTCACAATTTTCTTCTTTATAACCTTTCTTATAACCTTCTTAACCTTTCCCTTTCCTGATTCTGGCTCCTTAACTTCAGTAGACTTTTCTGCATTCGGCTCTGGCACACTCGCCAGAGGTTCACTGGTACTGGTCGGAACTTCTGTCGGCACAGTTTCAGTCTTTTCAACAACAGTTTCAACTTGCGAAATCAGTGGGGACGACTTTGGGTCAGCAATAGTGACTTTGTCTACAATTGGATTCGCTTCTTCTAAATCCATCTTTGTAATGTTGTCAGCATCAACCGACTCCGGCACCGTCCCACCTGTCTGACCAGAAGGTTTCTTTACCTTACGAACTACTCTCTTCACAACCTTCTTCTTAAAATTACCCTTACCTCCAACCGAATCAGACTGGGCCCCAACAGTCAAACCCTGAGAGCTGGCAATCGAACCCACCTGCGTGGGGCCCACGATAGGAGAACCATCTCCGACAGGGTTCTTCGCACTGGTGGGAGTAGGACCATCGGACAGAGACAGAGCGATCGGCCGCGCAGGAGCAGGAGCAGGAGAAGGTGTATCGGAAGAAGTGGAAGACGGGTCGGGTTTGCGGGTTTGGATATTGGATTTGGATTTGGAATTATTGGAATTGGGAGTTTCGCGGCCTCTCTTCTTAGGTGGCATTTTGGCGGCCGCTGCTGCGCCTCTCTCTCTCTCTCTCTCTCTGTGTCTACCTCTCCGTTAGAATCGCTGGTTGGAATTGGGAATTGTGGTTAGGGTTAATCGCTGGTAAATTTTAGTGGATCTTTTACAATTTTACCACGAAAGGAAAGGGAGTCCACGGGAGTAGAGACTACTGGAATTTGCAACGCTGGGATGGGATGAAATAAGGTACTCCGGCGCCGTGTCCGCCGAGACAACCTTTCGAGGTAACTTTCCGAACGAGGCTGAATATATTACGTAATGTACTGAATTCTTGCCCTTTTTTGTGTCCTTTTTTATTTTTTATCGGCCCAATTTGGATTCATAGGCTAGTTGCTTCAATCCTCTTTTTGTTTATTTATTATATATATTTTTTGAATAATCTACGGGCATTCATATTCAACATACAAGTACTCTTGAATAATATCATCTCAATTTTTTTTTTTGTATTCTACCGAGTTGGGATATGCTCTTTATAAAAAAAAAAAAGGCAGGATCAGTTAAAAACTTTTAGTTGGTTTAAAAAAAATCCTTTTTTTTTTATCAAGTTTAATCCACTCTTCGCTCGAGTCTCTTGTTCAGTGAACATTTATTACGAACGAAAATTTAGATTTTCGATGAGTATGGTCACAATATTGTCATATATTAATCAATATTGCACTTGAGTCTACAAAAAGAAAAGATTGTTTATTTTTGGGAAAAAAATTTATGTGTCATCCAAAACAGGCGAAATTGAGAAATTGTCATCCGAAAGTTTAATTTTTTGTTTTTGCCACTCAAAGATTCAAATTTGTTATGTATTTGCCACTTTATATTGTCTACATTATATTGCCTATTCTTACTTATTCAAAATGATTGGATTATACATAGAATTACACATATAATGTACAAATAATGAATATTCTGAGTATCATTTGAGTATTTCTAGCGATTTTTCATTCATTTTAAGTCATTTGATTACAATAATCTATAATGAAGCTTTTTATATAGTCTTAATTATATTTCTGATCGTACTTATTTAAAATTATTGGATTATACATTGTAATTAAGCATATAATGTGCAAATAATGAATATCTGGAGCATCATTTGATCATTTCAAGAGATTATGCGTTCGTTTTAAGTCATTTGATCACAACAATCTATATTTAAGCTATTTATATAGTCTAAATTATGTTTCTGATCTTACTTATAAAAAATGATTGAATTATACATAGTATCACGCATATAATGTGCAAATAATGAATATTTTGAGTATCATTTGATCATTTTAAGACATTTTGTATTCATTTTAAATCATTTGATCACAATAATCTATATTTAAACTTTTTATATAGTCTAGATTATGATTCCGATCTTATCTTTCAAAATTATTAGATTATACATCGTAATTAAGAATATAATGTGCAAACAATGAATATTCTGAACATCAATTGAGCTTTTCAAGCGATTTTGCATTCATTTTAAGTCATTTGATCACAATAAACTATATTCAAACTCTTTATATTGTCTATATTATATTTCTGATCTTACTTAATCAAAGTGATTGGATTATACATAGAATTATGCATATAATGTGCAATTAATGAATATTCTGAGTATCATTTGAGAATATAAAGTGATTTTGCATTCATTTTAAGTCATTTAATCAAAATATTCTATATTTAAGCTCTTTATATTGTTCTGATTATGATTCTGTTATTATTTTTCAAAATTACTGGATTATAAATCTTATTTAAGAATATAATGAACAAATAATGAATATTTTTTAGTATCATTTGAGCATTTGAAGCGATATTGCATTCAATTTAAGTCATTTGATCACAATAATCAATATTTAAGCTCTTTATATTGTCTAGATTATATTTTTGTTCTTACTTTTACAAAATTATTGGATTATACCTAGAATTACGAATATAATATGCAAATAATAAATATTCTGAGCATCTTTGAGCATTTCAAGCGATATTGCATTCGTTTTAAATCATTTGATCACAATAGTCTATATTTAAACTCTTTATATATTCTAGATTATATCTCTGATCTTATTTGTTCAAAATTATTTGATTATACATTGTAATTAAGCTCATAATGTGCAATGAATATTTTGAGCATCATTTGAGCATTTCATGCAATTTTGCATTCATTTTAAGTCACTTGATCACAATAATCTATATTTTAAGCCTTTTATACAGTAAATATTATATTTCTGATCTTACGTATTCAAAATTATTGGAATATACATTGTAAATAAGCTCATAATGTGCAAATAATTAATATTCTTAGCATCATTTAAGCATTTCAAGCGATTTCTGCATTCTTTTTAATGTGCAAATATACATTATTTTTAAGCATTTCTGCTCCTTATATTGTAAAGATTATGTTTCTGATCTTATTCAAAATAATTAGATTATACATAGAATTATGCATATAATGTGCAAATAATGAATATTCTGAGTATCATTTGATCATTTCAAGCGATTTAGAAATCATGTTAGGGTATCTTTGGAAGTGGACTTATTCGGGCCCTTATTCATATTCCAACAAAACCTTGGTATTAGAATAAGGAATAAGGAATACACTCATCCCTATTCAAATTCCCTATTCTCCTCTCATCCAAACACACCCTTAAGTCATTTGATCAAAATAATCTATATTTAAGCTCTTTATATAGAAAAATTATATTTATGATCTTATTTATTAAAAATTATTGGATTATACATTGCAATTAAGCTCATAATGTACAAGTAATGAATATTCTGAATCATTTGAGCATTTCAAGCGATTTTGGATTCATTTTAAGTCATATGAACAAGATAATCTATAATTAATCTCTTTATATAGTCTAGATTACGTTTCTGATCTTACTTATTAAACATTATTGGATTATACATAAAATTACGCATATAATATGCAAATAATGAATATTCTGAGCATCATTTGAGCATTTCAAGCGATTCTGCATTCATTTCAATTTATTTGATCACAATAATCTATATTTAATCTCTGTATATAGTCTAGATTATGATTCTGATCTTATTTTTCAAAATTATTGGACTATACATCGTATTTAAGCATATAATGTCCAAATAATTATATTCTGAGTATCATTTGAGCATTAAAAGCGATATGCATTAATTTTAAGTCATTTGATCACAATAATCATTATTCAAGCTCTTTATATCGTCTAGATTTTATTTCAGTTCTTAATTGTTCAAAATTGTTGGATTATACCAAGAATTATGCAAATAATGTGCAAATAATTAATATTATGTGCATCATCGAGCATTTCATGTGATTATTCATTCATTTTAGATCATTTGATCAAAATAATCTATATTTAAGCTGTTTGTATAGTTTAGATTTTATTTCTGATCTTACTTATTCTAAATTATTGGATTATACTTTGTAATTAAGTTCATAACGTGCAAATAATGAATATTCTGAGCTTTATTTGAGAATTTCAAGCGATTTAGCATTCATTTTAGGTCATTTGATCACGATAATCTATATTTAAGATCTTTATGTAGTCTAGATTATGTTTCTGATCTTACTTATAAAAAATTATTGGATTATACATATAATTACGCATCTAATGTTCAAATAATGAATATTCTGAGTATCATTTAAGCATTCAAACCGGTTTAGATCAAGTTAAGTCATTTGACCACAATAATCTAAATATAAGCTCTTTATAGGATTATAAAACGTATTTAAGCACATAATGTGGTAATAATGAATATTCTGAGTATCGTTTGAGTATTTTTAGGGATATTGCATTCATTTTAAGTCATTTGATTACAACAATCTATATTTAAGCTCATTATATTGTCTAGATTATATTTCAGTTCTAACTTTTTCAATATTATTGGATTATACCAAGAATTACGCAAATAATGTGCAAATAATAAAAATTCTGAGCATCATTTGAACATTTCATGCGATTATTCATTCATTTTTGGTGATTTGGTCATAATAATCTATATTTAATGTAAAATCCCGTAAAATAAATAAATTTTTGTTAATTTAAAATTGAGTTAACTAAATTAAAATTTCAAGCAAACAAATAAATATCAATTCTAAAATGCTAACTAATTAAAAACCTATTAGATAAAATTTCTAGAAAATGAATGAAATGATCGAATTTAGTTGAATTCCTAAAATGCTAAACTAGTTAAAAATCTTTATTAAAAACTTTGCAAAATGGAATTTATTTAGACCAATTTTCAGAATTCATAATCTAAATTCAATTTGTTTGGATTTCTAGCCATCTGATCTGATATTTGATTTCCTGAATTTTCTTCACCGTTGGATTTATCTCCTTTCACTCTTTGCACCATCTCTGTTTAATTCTCGCCACAGAAGATCTCGGACGCCACACTCTTCTTCACCCCAGCTTTTCCGCCTTTCCTCCTCATTTTCGCGTCCGTAACCCCACTCTGCGCCGACCATCTCTCTCGCAGCTCTGCTGCTCCGCTTCCCCTCTGCTCGAGTCAGTCGCCAAACAAGTGGCGACGAAGTTTGCAATCACCTCCCATCTCTTTATCTCCTCCTCTCCGCTCCTTCACTCACTCACACAACCTCACAGAACTCATCTCTCACTCTCCTCCTTTCCGCCATTTTTACTCCTCTCAAGCTCAACCGAAACTCCTCCTTCTCTCCGATCCCTGATCACCTCCACTCTCATTTACTTTTCCTCACCACCGCTCCACTCAGTTAGAAGAATCCCTCTCCCTTCCTCTCTCGTACCCAAACCCTAACTCCTCTCTCTCTACTTCCGATCATCCCCCTCCTCACTGCTTCTCTTCTTCCCTCACACCTTACTTCTCCACTCGATCCAAAGAACCCATTTTGTCACCTCTCTCACTTACTGTCTCACACCCACACATCTCTCTCTCTTTCTTTCTCTGGTGATTGATCCACAACGAAGAAGGTGACTGAGCGTTGGTGACTGGCGGTGGCGATTGGTGGCAGTTGGCAGTTAACAGTCGAAGCCCCTCAACCTCTTCCCTCTCAATTGCTTGCTATATCGGTTTAGCTATCTCTCTCTCTCTCTATCTCTCTCTTTCTTTTCTTGTGCTGTGCTTGGATGAACTACTGAGGCATGCGCTTAATTGAATTGTGTTTGCATTGCCATGCTTGTTATTTGACTAAGCACGAGCGTGCATTGCCTCAGTTGGATCTGTTAGGCGTGTGGATTGCTTTGTTGGCTCAATTGAGTAATTAGGTGTCAATCTGAACTGTTCTTAGGTTAGATGTGCTTGTCTTTGACTCAAATCTGATTTGCTGGTGCTTGAGAAGGCTTGATTAAGGCTCAGTTTCGTTCTGTCGGTTGCTAGCTAGGGTCTGTGCATGCTAAAAATGCTCGTGTGTCGTTTGTATAATCAAATTAGGGTAGATAAGCTCGTTATTTGGGCAAACTAGTACATGCATGCTATTCTCTGGACTGGTACAAGCTGGTTCAGGCTTGGTACCAGTCGAATCCCCCTCTGTTTGTGTACTGGTACAAGTCCAGTTGGGTCCAGGGACCCATTTGCGAAGATTTCCGATTTTTGGACCGATCTGTAAATATTTTTGAACTGATTTAGGACTCCTCCATAAATAAACCTGTTATTAGGGGTCTGTTCGTAAGTTTTAGGTAAATAAAATTGATCTGGGGTCCCTTCTGTAAATTTCCGTGTCTATTGGGTTCGGATTTGATCCCCGAAACCCAATAAGCCCCCTGGTGGGCTCTCTTCCGTTCTGGGCCTGTCGGGCCTGCTTTTCCGCCCCCCCTATTTCCTCTTGTGTGGGCTCTTATAGCCGAGCCTATTTACTCTATGTTGGACTTAGTTTCTGGACTGGGCCAGGTCCGAGAATTAATTGTTTGTGGGCTTAAATTAAGTAAGTTAATTTATAGTTAACTTAAAAATGTGAGAATTAATGAAATATGATGATGTTAGCTAAGTGGACCGAGATTAAGGTGTTAGACCCAAAGATAAATTGCTGCCTAAATAAATCGGATTAATACGTAAACTTAAAGATGGGAGATGATTTCAAATAGTCCAGAAATATTTCAAAATACAGATACGATGGAAAAACTAATCTGGACTCGTATGATCCCAAAAACATTAAAACACCAACGCATTAAAACATCAACACATTAATATTTATTTCATATGCTAGCTTTACTATTTATTAATAACAATTATTGCTACTTAGCATTTCTTAATATTAACACATTTGAGTTTCATTTATATATTTTCTATTTGTATATGTTTATTGAGTTTCATTTATTTTGAATGGAATAAAAGTATCAACACAATTTTTATGCTAGTTATAAATTTCTAATAAGGTTCTCGTATTCAAAAAGATACATATATAAATATTTCATACTTGAGCAAAACACTATTAAAAACTATAACTTATCAAACGATTTCCCTAAAATCAAATAAAATATTTTCACGACTTGAACGAGTAGAATAGAACTGTAGGATTCCGTCAACACGTCTTTCTTCACACTTATTTTATAAAGGAAACTCTGCCAAAATTTTACCAAAGTATTTATTTAAATATAATAATATATTTTAATACCGAGTCTCCTTTCAGAAATCTAAATCTTTATCCTAGTAGCTCAAACCTAAGTCTAAATAGAGGGTTAACCTAGTGATCGTTAGTTTGAGTGTTTCTAGTCTTAGTGTCTGTTCTGATTAGTCGGTTTTCCGACAGGTGAGCAGCAGGACTACTCAGGACCAGTAGAGGACTACTACTACCCCGAGTACGAGACATGAGAGGCTGGTCAGGACTTCATCGACCATCCCGAGGAGTAGTTTCCTAGTCACCGGCTTTTCCAGGTGTGGATGCCTTAGGTTTTGTTTAATCTTTAGTTAGTAATTAGATCAATAATTAATTGTATGCATATCATGTTATTGACATTAAGTAAACAGTTAAGCACGTGTCATTAACTCAAAACTAGATTGCACTTATAGGATATGCATTGCATAATAAAAATGTGATTAATAAACTTAAAAGTGCCTTAAATCAACACTTGCATCTGGTGCGGATCAGGATAGCGAGACCGAGTGTGATAGGTTCGTTTTGCCTGGGGTTTCCATTATCGGGAGATTGTCCCAAGCCATTGCCGGAGGTCTCCTTATGATAGAGATCGTGGGTAACGCGATCTGATGATCACTCAGCAGACCGACCGTCAGGCGGTACTGCGGTCACTTGATGGTTATTTGTATTGTTATTGTATTATATTATCCCTTTTATTTGAGTTCTTGGTTGAGAGTGCCATTTATATCAGACTATCTCTCGACCTCCATGCGTCAGTAGGCCGGTACCGTGTTTTACTGCTCACTCCTCGACGGGGGAGTGAGGTAGGAGCTTTTGCGTGTCGAGCTCATGCGTAGGTAGATCTGTGGGCACTGTACATGTTGGGATTTCTGAGATTGATTTCGGATTTTATGTGACTTATGATTTGACCATTGAGTGTGGGTGCTTGACTCTCGTATTGATATACTTATTCACCGTATATTATTATACTAGTATTATTCTCCGCTTCTCCAGATATTTTTCATATTTATTTGGGCATGTCATGACTTGTAGATTTGTTTCATCATTTCATTAAGCTTACACTTAGATATTGCATTATAGGAATTAAAAGTATTTAAGTATGATTTAGTTTTAGCTAGAGTTAACCAGAACCGTAGGCTCACTCTATCACCACACTGAGTATTAATGTACTCATCCCACAATACTTTGATTTGTGGAGACAGGTTCAGGTTTGGATGACACCGTAGAGGAGTTTTTGCCAGAAGACCAAGCCAAGCTGGAATAGTTATCATCCGCTGCATATTTTCAGTATCTTGTTATTTTACGGCTGGAATTTTGATATGTATTTATTTACCAGCTCCCTTTGATGTATGAACATTGATACCTTTATTATGCACTTTTATTTGTGATCATTTAACTTCTGTTACACTGTTTATTAGCCTTACGTGTGTACAGTAGAGTGTATACACGTGGCGGGGCTGTCCATCTCGGATTATGGCTTGGTTCGGGGTGTGACATCCTTCGGTGGTATCAGAGCGAGTGTTTAAAATCACAAATATTCCAGCTAATGAACCAAACTGTTACACTTAGTTCACCTTACCTTAAGTCTTAACCTTCTTTCTAAGTTGTTTTGAACGGGCTGATTCTAACTTGCAGTCTCTTATGTTTTATAAGATTACTATGGATTTGGCTAACCCAAGGGGTGGTCGTGGTCGTGGTCGTGGACGCGGAAGGCGTGCCGCTAGACAGGAAGAAGCTCAGCCTCACCAAGAAGTACCCGTCCCTCCAGTGGACCCTGCACTTGGACTAGATCCTGCGGCCCTTGCTCAACAGTTCTGGGCGAACGTGGCGCAACATGCTGGACAAGGAGTTGATAGACCTCAAGTGGACCCGTTTGTAGTTGCACGCAGGGAGTTCCAGAGAGAAAATACTCCCCGGTTTGATGGAAGAAGTGACTTTGCAGCTGCCGAAGAATGGCTTTTGGCAGTACAGGACAACTTCCGCCTTGCTCGCACTCCAGATGAGTATTGGACGGAAATAGCTGCCACGCTATTTGACCATGATGCTAGACATTGGTGGACCTCCCAGAGGCCACAGTATGATGGCGAAGGCCCCAATATTCCTTGGCGGTGGTTTGAACAAGTGTTCCGTGCCCGTTTCCTGGGTGAGACTCAACAGGAAGAGCTGAGACGCCAATTTGAGACTTTGGTTCAGGGGAATATGACTGTGCAGCAATATGGTGAGACATTTATCCGCTTATCTCGCTATGCCCCTGACTTGGTAACTGATCCACGTAGGAAGAGAAGCAGGTTCATCCGTGGCTTGAATCCTCGGTTGGCAAGTGTGATGGATATTTACAGTGGCACGTCTGTCGAGTTTCTGATGGACAAGGCCATTTACCAAGAGAGTCTGATGATGTCTCGCGACAAGTCGAGAGATGTTGGACAGAGATCTGACAGTGGCGGTGCTCGCAAGACCTCTTCTCAGAGCCGTGGTGCGATGGTGCCTCAGAACAGACAACAGTCAAACCAGGCTCCTAACCGTTTCTTTTGCAGGCAATGCAATAGGACTTATCCCGGGCCATGTTTTGTTCACCAAGGTGGGTGCCGACTATGCAACTCACGTGATCATTGGGCAGCACAATGTCCGAGGAACCCAAACCGACTTGGTGCTGGTTCCAGTTCTAGTGGTGGACAGACCCTTGCGCCGACTTCTGGAGGTGTTGGCCGTGGACAGATCGATGCTAGTCGTGGCCGTGGTTCTTTTGTTCCCCGGGGCGGTGGCCGCGGTGGTTCTCAGCGCGGTGGACGTTCTGGCAATGGAGGCCGAGGTGCTGGAAACCCTGGCCAGTTCGGGCGTGATACCGCTCGTGTTCATGCGACGATTGGAGATGATGTTCCTGTTTCCGATGCCGTGCCCTTAGAGGATGAGACATTTGAGGATGAGCTCATTGCAGGTATGGTTTCCATCTCCGATTATTTCGCTTACTCCTTGATCGACACTGGGGCTAGTCATTCGTTCGTATCCCAGGATTTTGTGAACCTTAATGGGTGGGAAACCGAACCGAGAGGCCGAGCGATGTTAGTGCAAACCCCACTCGGAAAAACCGTCTTAGTCGATCAGATTTGCAGAAACTGCAAGGTTCAGATAGCCGGCCGAAACTTACCCGCCGATCTGGTAGTACTTGATATGAAGGACTTTGATGTCCTGTTTGGCTTAGATTGGCTCACTACCCATCATGCGGTTATAGATTGCAAGAGTCACAGTGTCCGGTTTGGAAAAGAAGGAACCGAACCCTATGTTCTCAAAGGCCGAAAACCAGGAACCGGAATCCCTATGATTTCAGCTTTGCAGGTGAAGCATCTGATTTCATCTGGATGTGAAGCGTTCCTAGCTTCTGTGGTGTCAACCGACTCAAAGAAGATAAATTTTGAGACTGTACCAGTGGTTCGGGAATACTCAGATGTGTTTCCGGAAGACTTACCCGGATTACCCCCGGATCGCGAGGTAGAATTCTGCATTGAGTTGCAACCAGGGACGACACCGATGGCAAAGGCTCCATACAGAATGGCTCCAGCTGAACTTAAGGAACTTAAAGCTCAATTGGAAGAACTTCTAGAAAAAGGATTCATCAGACCGAGTACTTCTCCGTGGGGAGCTCCGGTGCTATTTGTACGCAAGAAGGATGGAACTCTCCGTCTTTGCATAGACTACAGGGAGTTAAACAAGGTCACTGTACCCAATCGATACCCGTTGCCCAGGATTGATGATTTGTTTGATCAGCTTCAGGGTTCTCAGGTATATTCCAAGATCGATCTTAGATCTGGGTACCATCAGATGCGAATTAGGCCAAGTGATGTTCCAAAAACAACCTTTCGCACACGCTACGGGCATTATGAATTTTTAGTCATGTCATTTGGACTGACGAATGCCCCAGCATATTTCATGAACTTGATGAATCGTGTTTTTGAGGATTACTTGGATTCTTTTGTTGTGGTGTTCATTGATGATATTTTGATCTATTCCAAGAGTGCGGAAGAACATGAACATCACCTGAGGTTGGCTTTACAGCGACTTCGTGAGCATCAGTTGTATGCCAAGTTTTCCAAGTGTGAATTTTGGTTGGAGCAGATCTCGTTCCTTGGTCATGTTATCTCTAAAGATGGCTTAGCGGTGGATCCACAGAAAATAGTTGCAGTGACTGAATGGAAACCACCTACAACAGTGACTGAGGTCCGTAGTTTTCTGGGATTAGCAGGTTACTATAGAAGGTTTGTTGAAGGCTTTTCCCGAATTGCTCTCCCTATGACACAGTTGCTTCATAAGGGAGTGAAGTTTGAGTGGACTCCAGCTAGGCAAAAGAGTTTTGAAGAACTCAAAAGCCGGCTTGTGACAGCGCCTGTTTTGGCAATGCCAGTACCTGGAGCTGGCTATGTGGTTAATACCGATGCTTCCCGTTATGGGTTAGGATGTGTATTGATGCAGGATGATCATGTTATTGCATATGCATCCCGACAGTTGAGACCACACGAGAAGAATTACCCCACTCATGACCTAGAGTTGGCAGCCGTGATCTTTGCTTTGAAAATTTGGCGCCACTATCTCTATGGTGAAAAGTGCAAGATCTTTACTGACCACCAGAGCTTGAAATATGTGTTTACACAAAAGGAGTTGAATATGAGACAACGCCGGTGGTTGGAATTGATGAAAGATTATGACTTGGAACTTGTGTATCATCCAGGAAAGTCAAATGTGGTGGCCGATGCCTTGAGCCGAAAGAACCATGGAAATATGGCTACTTTGTTTACACAACAGCATGAATTGTTAGAAGACATGAGACGCTTGGAGCTGTGGATAGCACCACACGTTGAAACTAACCAAGAGTCCGATTCAAGCTTGATCTCGAGTTTGGTTGTGAAACCGACTTTGATTGATGAGATCAAGGAAGCTCAGAAAGAAGATGTTAGTCTTGAAAAGACGCGTGAACTGGTGAAGTCTGGGCAAGAAACTCCTTTCCATGTTGATGAAGATGGAGTTTTGAGATTCCGAAATCGGGTTTGTGTTCCAGACAACCAAAAGATAAAGGAAAAGATATTGTCAGAAGCACACGAGTCAGGTTATACCATTCATCCTGGCGAAACCAAGATGTATCGGGATTTGAAAGGCTACTTTTGGTGGCGGAACATGCGCCGTGAAGTTGCGCGATTTGTGGCCAAGTGCCTTATATGTCAAAAAGTCAAGGCAGACCGAAAAAGACCCCCAGGTCTACTACACCCCTTACAGATATCCGAGAAGAAGTTTGACAGGATTACTATGGATTTTGTTACCGGTTTGCCAAAGACAAAGCGAAAGCATGATGCGATTTGGGTCATTGTGGATACTCTCACAAAGGTAGCCCACTTCATACCTTTTCGATACGGTCTCACAGGGGAGCAGATGGCATATCTGTATATGCAGAACTTACACAGGTTACATGGATCACCAGTGGAGATCATATCAGACCGTGACCCTCGCTTTACTTCTCGTTTCTGGAAGCAGTTTCAAAATGCTCTAGGAACAACCGTGACCTTTAGTACCGCTCATCATCCACAGACAGATGGACAATCCGAGCGTACCATTCAGACACTAGAGGATATGTTGCGATCTTGTGCACTTTCTATGGGCGGAGATTGGTCAGATCACTTATATCTCGCTGAGTTTGCCTATAACAACAACTATCACTCTAGCATTGGTATGGCACCTTTTGAGGCGCTTTATGGTCAACGGTGTAGGACTCCGGTGTGTTGGGGACCTACAGGTACTTACCGACCTACCGGACCACAGATGATTGAGGAAAGTGTTGAGACAATGAAGATAGTGCATGAGCGGTTGAAAGCTGCTCAAGACAGGCAAAAGAAATATGCTGATCCAAAAAGGCGAGACTTGAAGTTTGAAAAAGGAGAACAAGCTTTACTTCGGGTTTCACCTAGAAAAGGAGTTGTTCGCTTTGGAGTAAAAGGAAAACTTGCACCCCGTTACATTGGACCCTTTGTGATCGAAGAGCGGGTCGGACCAGTTGCTTACAGACTCACTCTACCATCTCATTTAGCGGGTGTACATAATGTTTTCCATGTCTCTCAGCTTCGGCGGTATGTTCCAAGTGAATCCCATGTGTTAGATGTCGAGCCCTTGCATCTCGAGCGAGACTTGACATATCGGGAGAAACCGTTAAGGATCCTAGACACGAAGGAGACCAGACTTCGTCGACGCACTATCCGACAGGTTCTGGTTCAGTGGGAGCACCACACTCCTCGTGAAGCGACTTGGGAGCTTGAAAGTGAGATGCTTGAGCAATTTCCTGAGTTGTTCGTCTCTACAGGTTAACTTTTCTTTTTACCTTTTTCGTTTCGAGGACGAAACGTCTTTTAAGGGGGGTAGGCTGTAAAATCCCGTAAAATAAATAAATTTTTGTTAATTTAAAATTGAGTTAACTAAATTAAAATTTCAAGCAAACAAATAAATATCAATTCTAAAATGCTAACTAATTAAAAACCTATTAGATAAAATTTCTAGAAAATGAATGAAATGATCGAATTTAGTTGAATTCCTAAAATGCTAAACTAGTTAAAAATCTTTATTAAAAACTTTGCAAAATGGAATTTATTTAGACCAATTTTCAGAATTCATAATCTAAATTCAATTTGTTTGGATTTCTGGCCATCTGATCTGATATTTGATTTCCTGAATTTTCTTCACCGTTGGATTTATCTCCTTTCACTCTTTGCACCATCTCTGTTTAATTCTCGCCACAGAAGATCTCGGACGCCACACTCTTCTTCACCCCAGCTTTTCCGCCTTTCCTCCTCATTTTCGCGTCCGTAACCCCACTCTGCGCCGACCATCTCTCTCGCAGCTCTGCTGCTCCGCTTCCCCTCTGCTCGAGTCAGTCGCCAAACAAGTGGCGACGAAGTTTGCAATCACCTCCCATCTCTTTATCTCCTCCTCTCCGCTCCTTCACTCACTCACACAACCTCACAGAACTCATCTCTCACTCTCCTCCTTTCCGCCATTTTTACTCCTCTCAAGCTCAACCGAAACTCCTCCTTCTCTCCGATCCCTGATCACCTCCACTCTCATTTACTTTTCCTCACCACCGCTCCACTCAGTTAGAAGAATCCCTCTCCCTTCCTCTCTCGTACCCAAACCCTAACTCCTCTCTCTCTACTTCCGATCATCCCCCTCCTCACTGCTTCTCTTCTTCCCTCACACCTTACTTCTCCACTCGATCCAAAGAACCCATTTTGTCACCTCTCTCACTTACTGTCTCACACCCACACATCTCTCTCTCTTTCTTTCTCTGGTGATTGATCCACAACGAAGAAGGTGACTGAGCGTTGGTGACTGGCGGTGGCGATTGGTGGCAGTTGGCAGTTAACAGTCGAAGCCCCTCAACCTCTTCCCTCTCAATTGCTTGCTATATCGGTTTAGCTATCTCTCTCTCTCTCTATCTCTCTCTTTCTTTTCTTGTGCTGTGCTTGGATGAACTACTGAGGCATGCGCTTAATTGAATTGTGTTTGCATTGCCATGCTTGTTATTTGACTAAGCACGAGCGTGCATTGCCTCAGTTGGATCTGTTAGGCATATGGATTGCTTTGTTGGCTCAATTGAGTAATTAGGTGTCAATCTGAACTGTTCTTAGGTTAGATGTGCTTGTCTTTGACTCAAATCTGATTTGCTGGTGCTTGAGAATGCTTGATTAAGGCTCAGTTTCGTTCTGTCGGTTGCTAGCTAGGGTCTGTGCATGCTAAAAATGCTCGTATGTCGTTTGTATAATCAAATTAGGGAAGATAAGCTCGTTATTTGGGCAAACTAGTACATGCATGCTATTCTCTGGACTGGTACAAGCTGGTTCAGGCTTGGTACCAGTCGAATCCCCCTCTGTTTGTGTACTGGTACAAGTCCAGTTGGGTCCAGGGACCCATTTGCGAAGATTTCCGATTTTTGGACCGATCTGTAAATATTTTTGAACTGATTTAGGACTCCTCCATAAATAAACCTGTTATTAGGGGTCTGTTCGTAAGTTTTAGGTAAATAAAATTGATCTGGGGTCCCTTCTGTAAATTTCCGTGTCTATTGGGTTCGGATTTGATCCCCGAAACCCAATAAGCCCCCTGGTGGGCTCTCTTCCGTTCTGGGCCTGTCGGGCCTGCTTTTCCGCCCCCCCTATTTCCTCTTGTGTGGGCTCTTATAGCCGAGCCTATTTACTCTATGTTGGACTTAGTTTCTGGACTGGGCCAGGTCCGAGAATTAATTGTTTGTGGGCTTAAATTAAGTAAGTTAATTTATAGTTAACTTAAAAATGTGAGAATTAATGAAATATGATGATGTTAGCTAAGTGGACCGAGATTAAGGTGTTAGACCCAAAGATAAATTGCTGCCTAAATAAATCGGATTAATACGTAAACTTAAAGATGGGAGATGATTTCAAATAGTCCAGAAATATTTCAAAATACAGATACGATGGAAAAACTAATCTGGACTCGTATGATCCCAAAAACATTAAAACACCAACGCATTAAAACATCAACACATTAATATTTATTTCATATGCTAGCTTTACTATTTATTAATAACAATTATTGTTACTTAGCATTTCTTAATATTAACACATTTGAGTTTCATTTATATATTTTCTATTTGTATATGTTTATTGAGTTTCATTTATTTTGAATGGAATAAAAGTATCAACACAATTTTTATGCTAGTTATAAATTTCTAATAAGGTTCTCGTATTCAAAAAGATACATATATAAATATTTCATACTTGAGCAAAACACTATTAAAAACTATAACTTATCAAACGATTTCCCTAAAATCAAATAAAATATTTTCACGACTTGAACGAGTAGAATAGAACTGTAGGATTCCGTCAACACGTCTTTCTTCACACTTATTTTATAAAGGAAACTCTGCCAAAATTTTACCAAAGTATTTATTTAAATATAATAATATATTTTAATACCGAGTCTCCTTTCAGAAATCTAAATCTTTATCCTAGTAGCTCAAACCTAAGTCTAAATAGAGGGTTAACCTAGTGATCGTTAGTTTGAGTGTTTCTAGTCTTAGTGTCTGTTCTGATTAGTCGGTTTTCCGACAGGTGAGCAGCAGGACTACTCAGGACCAGTAGAGGACTACTACTACCCCGAGTACGAGACATGAGAGGCTGGTCAGGACTTCATCGACCATCCCGAGGAGTAGTTTCCTAGTCACCGGCTTTTCCAGGTGTGGATGCCTTAGGTTTTGTTTAATCTTTAGTTAGTAATTAGATCAATAATTAATTGTATGCATATCATGTTATTGACATTAAGTAAACAGTTAAGCACGTGTCATTAACTCAAAACTAGATTGCACTTATAGGATATGCATTGCATAATAAAAATGTGATTAATAAACTTAAAAGTGCCTTAAATCAACACTTGCATCTGGTGCGGATCAGGATAGCGAGACCGAGTGTGATAGGTTCGTTTTGCCTGGGGTTTCCATTATCGGGAGATTGTCCCAAGCCATTGCCGGAGGTCTCCTTATGATAGAGATCGTGGGTAACGCGATCTGATGATCACTCAGCAGACCGACCGTCAGGCGGTACTGCGGTCACTTGATGGTTATTTGTATTGTTATTGTATTATATTATCCCTTTTATTTGAGTTCTTGGTTGAGAGTGCCATTTATATCAGACTATCTCTCGACCTCCATGCGTCAGTAGGCCGGTACCGTGTTTTACTGCTCACTCCTCGACGGGGGAGTGAGGTAGGAGCTTTTGCGTGTCGAGCTCATGCGTAGGTAGATCTGTGGGCACTGTACATGTTGGGATTTCTGAGATTGATTTCGGATTTTATGTGACTTATGATTTGACCATTGAGTGTGGGTGCTTGACTCTCGTATTGATATACTTATTCACCGTATATTATTATACTAGTATTATTCTCCGCTTCTCCAGATATTTTTCATATTTATTTGGGCATGTCATGACTTGTAGATTTGTTTCATCATTTCATTAAGCTTACACTTAGATATTGCATTATAGGAATTAAAAGTATTTAAGTATGATTTAGTTTTAGCTAGAGTTAACCAGAACCGTAGGCTCACTCTATCACCACACTGAGTATTAATGTACTCATCCCACAATACTTTGATTTGTGGAGACAGGTTCAGGTTTGGATGACACCGTAGAGGAGTTTTTGCCAGAAGACCAAGCCAAGCTGGAATAGTTATCATCCGCTGCATATTTTCAGTATCTTGTTATTTTACGGCTGGAATTTTGATATGTATTTATTTACCAGCTCCCTTTGATGTATGAACATTGATACCTTTATTATGCACTTTTATTTGTGATCATTTAACTTCTGTTACACTGTTTATTAGCCTTACGTGTGTACAGTAGAGTGTATACACGTGGCGGGGCTGTCCATCTCGGATTATGGCTTGGTTCGGGGTGTGACATCCTTCGGTGGTATCAGAGCGAGTGTTTAAAATCACAAATATTCCAGCTAATGAACCAAACTGTTACACTTAGTTCACCTTACCTTAAGTCTTAACCTTCTTTCTAAGTTGTTTTGAACGGGCTGATTCTAACTTGCAGTCTCTTATGTTTTATAAGATTACTATGGATTTGGCTAACCCAAGGGGTGGTCGTGGTCGTGGTCGTGGACGCGGAAGGCGTGCCGCTAGACAGGAAGAAGCTCAGCCTCACCAAGAAGTACCCGTCCCTCCAGTGGACCCTGCACTTGGACTAGATCCTGCGGCCCTTGCTCAACAGTTCTGGGCGAACGTGGCGCAACATGCTGGACAAGGAGTTGATAGACCTCAAGTGGACCCGTTTGTAGTTGCACGCAGGGAGTTCCAGAGAGAAAATACTCCCCGGTTTGATGGAAGAAGTGACTTTGCAGCTGCCGAAGAATGGCTTTTGGCAGTACAGGACAACTTCCGCCTTGCTCGCACTCCAGATGAGTATTGGACGGAAATAGCTGCCACGCTATTTGACCATGATGCTAGACATTGGTGGACCTCCCAGAGGCCACAGTATGATGGCGAAGGCCCCAATATTCCTTGGCGGTGGTTTGAACAAGTGTTCCGTGCCCGTTTCCTGGGTGAGACTCAACAGGAAGAGCTGAGACGCCAATTTGAGACTTTGGTTCAGGGGAATATGACTGTGCAGCAATATGGTGAGACATTTATCCGCTTATCTCGCTATGCCCCTGACTTGGTAACTGATCCACGTAGGAAGAGAAGCAGGTTCATCCGTGGCTTGAATCCTCGGTTGGCAAGTGTGATGGATATTTACAGTGGCACGTCTGTCGAGTTTCTGATGGACAAGGCCATTTACCAAGAGAGTCTGATGATGTCTCGCGACAAGTCGAGAGATGTTGGACAGAGATCTGACAGTGGCGGTGCTCGCAAGACCTCTTCTCAGAGCCGTGGTGCGATGGTGCCTCAGAACAGACAACAGTCAAACCAGGCTCCTAACCGTTTCTTTTGCAGGCAATGCAATAGGACTTATCCCGGGCCATGTTTTGTTCACCAAGGTGGGTGCCGACTATGCAACTCACGTGATCATTGGGCAGCACAATGTCCGAGGAACCCAAACCGACTTGGTGCTGGTTCCAGTTCTAGTGGTGGACAGACCCTTGCGCCGACTTCTGGAGGTGTTGGCCGTGGACAGATCGATGCTAGTCGTGGCCGTGGTTCTTTTGTTCCCCGGGGCGGTGGCCGCGGTGGTTCTCAGCGTGGTGGACGTTCTGGCAATGGAGGCCGAGGTGCTGGAAACCCTGGCCAGTTCGGGCGTGATACCGCTCGTGTTCATGCGACGATTGGAGATGATGTTCCTGTTTCCGATGCCGTGCCCTTAGAGGATGAGACATTTGAGGATGAGCTCATTGCAGGTATGGTTTCCATCTCCGATTATTTCGCTTACTCCTTGATCGACACTGGGGCTAGTCATTCGTTCGTATCCCAGGATTTTGTGAACCTTAATGGGTGGGAAACCGAACCGAGAGGCCGAGCGATGTTAGTGCAAACCCCACTCGGAAAAACCGTCTTAGTCGATCAGATTTGCAGAAACTGCAAGGTTCAGATAGCCGGCCGAAACTTACCCGCCGATCTGGTAGTACTTGATATGAAGGACTTTGATGTCCTGTTTGGCTTAGATTGGCTCACTACCCATCATGCGGTTATAGATTGCAAGAGTCACAGTGTCCGGTTTGGAAAAGAAGGAACCGAACCCTATGTTCTCAAAGGCCGAAAACCAGGAACCGGAATCCCTATGATTTCAGCTTTGCAGGTGAAGCATCTGATTTCATCTGGATGTGAAGCGTTCCTAGCTTCTGTGGTGTCAACCGACTCAAAGAAGATAAATTTTGAGACTGTACCAGTGGTTCGGGAATACTCAGATGTGTTTCCGGAAGACTTACCCGGATTACCCCCGGATCGCGAGGTAGAATTCTGCATTGAGTTGCAACCAGGGACGACACCGATGGCAAAGGCTCCATACAGAATGGCTCCAGCTGAACTTAAGGAACTTAAAGCTCAATTGGAAGAACTTCTAGAAAAAGGATTCATCAGACCGAGTACTTCTCCGTGGGGAGCTCCGGTGCTATTTGTACGCAAGAAGGATGGAACTCTCCGTCTTTGCATAGACTACAGGGAGTTAAACAAGGTCACTGTACCCAATCGATACCCGTTGCCCAGGATTGATGATTTGTTTGATCAGCTTCAGGGTTCTCAGGTATATTCCAAGATCGATCTTAGATCTGGGTACCATCAGATGCGAATTAGGCCAAGTGATGTTCCAAAAACAGCCTTTCGCACACGCTACGGGCATTATGAATTTTTAGTCATGTCATTTGGACTGACGAATGCCCCAGCATATTTCATGAACTTGATGAATCGTGTTTTTGAGGATTACTTGGATTCTTTTGTTGTGGTGTTCATTGATGATATTTTGATCTATTCCAAGAGTGCGGAAGAACATGAACATCACCTGAGGTTGGCTTTACAGCGACTTCGTGAGCATCAGTTGTATGCCAAGTTTTCCAAGTGTGAATTTTGGTTGGAGCAGATCTCGTTCCTTGGTCATGTTATCTCTAAAGATGGCTTAGCGGTGGATCCACAGAAAATAGTTGCAGTGACTGAATGGAAACCACCTACAACAGTGACTGAGGTCCGTAGTTTTCTGGGATTAGCAGGTTACTATAGAAGGTTTGTTGAAGGCTTTTCCCGAATTGCTCTCCCTATGACACAGTTGCTTCATAAGGGAGTGAAGTTTGAGTGGACTCCAGCTAGGCAAAAGAGTTTTGAAGAACTCAAAAGCCGGCTTGTGACAGCGCCTGTTTTGGCAATGCCAGTACCTGGAGCTGGCTATGTGGTTAATACCGATGCTTCCCGTTATGGGTTAGGATGTGTATTGATGCAGGATGATCATGTTATTGCATATGCATCCCGACAGTTGAGACCACACGAGAAGAATTACCCCACTCATGACCTAGAGTTGGCAGCCGTGATCTTTGCTTTGAAAATTTGGCGCCACTATCTCTATGGTGAAAAGTGCAAGATCTTTACTGACCACCAGAGCTTGAAATATGTGTTTACACAAAAGGAGTTGAATATGAGACAACGCCGGTGGTTGGAATTGATGAAAGATTATGACTTGGAACTTGTGTATCATCCAGGAAAGTCAAATGTGGTGGCCGATGCCTTGAGCCGAAAGAACCATGGAAATATGGCTACTTTGTTTACACAACAGCATGAATTGTTAGAAGACATGAGACGCTTGGAGCTGTGGATAGCACCACACGTTGAAACTAACCAAGAGTCCGATTCAAGCTTGATCTCGAGTTTGGTTGTGAAACCGACTTTGATTGATGAGATCAAGGAAGCTCAGAAAGAAGATGTTAGTCTTGAAAAGACGCGTGAACTGGTGAAGTCTGGGCAAGAAACTCCTTTCCATGTTGATGAAGATGGAGTTTTGAGATTCCGAAATCGGGTTTGTGTTCCAGACAACCAAAAGATAAAGGAAAAGATATTGTCAGAAGCACACGAGTCAGGTTATACCATTCATCCTGGCGAAACCAAGATGTATCGGGATTTGAAAGGCTACTTTTGGTGGCGGAACATGCGCCGTGAAGTTGCGCGATTTGTGGCCAAGTGCCTTATATGTCAAAAAGTCAAGGCAGACCGAAAAAGACCCCCAGGTCTACTACACCCCTTACAGATATCCGAGAAGAAGTTTGACAGGATTACTATGGATTTTGTTACCGGTTTGCCAAAGACAAAGCGAAAGCATGATGCGATTTGGGTCATTGTGGATACTCTCACAAAGGTAGCCCACTTCATACCTTTTCGATACGGTCTCACAGGGGAGCAGATGGCATATCTGTATATGCAGAACTTACACAGGTTACATGGATCACCAGTGGAGATCATATCAGACCGTGACCCTCGCTTTACTTCTCGTTTCTGGAAGCAGTTTCAAAATGCTCTAGGAACAACCGTGACCTTTAGTACCGCTCATCATCCACAGACAGATGGACAATCCGAGCGTACCATTCAGACACTAGAGGATATGTTGCGATCTTGTGCACTTTCTATGGGCGGAGATTGGTCAGATCACTTATATCTCGCTGAGTTTGCCTATAACAACAACTATCACTCTAGCATTGGTATGGCACCTTTTGAGGCGCTTTATGGTCAACGGTGTAGGACTCCGGTGTGTTGGGGACCTACAGGTACTTACCGACCTACCGGACCACAGATGATTGAGGAAAGTGTTGAGACAATGAAGATAGTGCATGAGCGGTTGAAAGCTGCTCAAGACAGGCAAAAGAAATATGCTGATCCAAAAAGGCGAGACTTGAAGTTTGAAAAAGGAGAACAAGCTTTACTTCGGGTTTCACCTAGAAAAGGAGTTGTTCGCTTTGGAGTAAAAGGAAAACTTGCACCCCGTTACATTGGACCCTTTGTGATCGAAGAGCGGGTCGGACCAGTTGCTTACAGACTCACTCTACCATCTCATTTAGCGGGTGTACATAATGTTTTCCATGTCTCTCAGCTTCGGCGGTATGTTCCAAGTGAATCCCATGTGTTAGATGTCGAGCCCTTGCATCTCGAGCGAGACTTGACATATCGGGAGAAACCGTTAAGGATCCTAGACACGAAGGAGACCAGACTTCGTCGACGCACTATCCGACAGGTTCTGGTTCAGTGGGAGCACCACACTCCTCGTGAAGCGACTTGGGAGCTTGAAAGTGAGATGCTTGAGCAATTTCCTGAGTTGTTCGTCTCTACAGGTTAACTTTTCTTTTTACCTTTTTCGTTTCGAGGACGAAACGTCTTTTAAGGGGGGTAGGCTGTAAAATCCCGTAAAATAAATAAATTTTTGTTAATTTAAAATTGAGTTAACTAAATTAAAATTTCAAGCAAACAAATAAATATCAATTCTAAAATGCTAACTAATTAAAAACCTATTAGATAAAATTTCTAGAAAATGAATGAAATGATCGAATTTAGTTGAATTCCTAAAATGCTAAACTAGTTAAAAATCTTTATTAAAAACTTTGTAAAATGGAATTTATTTAGACCAATTTTCAGAATTCATAATCTAAATTCAATTTGTTTGGATTTCTGGCCATCTGATCTGATATTTGATTTCCTGAATTTTCTTCACCGTTGGATTTATCTCCTTTCACTCTTTGCACCATCTCTGTTTAATTCTCGCCACAGAAGATCTCGGACGCCACACTCTTCTTCACCCCAGCTTTTCCGCCTTTCCTCCTCATTTTCGCGTCCGTAACCCCACTCTGCGCCGACCATCTCTCTCGCAGCTCTGCTGCTCCGCTTCCCCTCTGCTCGAGTCAGTCGCCAAACAAGTGGCGACGAAGTTTGCAATCACCTCCCATCTCTTTATCTCCTCCTCTCCGCTCCTTCACTCACTCACACAACCTCACAGAACTCATCTCTCACTCTCCTCCTTTCCGCCATTTTTACTCCTCTCAAGCTCAACCGAAACTCCTCCTTCTCTCCGATCCCTGATCACCTCCACTCTCATTTACTTTTCCTCACCACCGCTCCACTCAGTTAGAAGAATCCCTCTCCCTTCCTCTCTCGTACCCAAACCCTAACTCCTCTCTCTCTACTTCCGATCATCCCCCTCCTCACTGCTTCTCTTCTTCCCTCACACCTTACTTCTCCACTCGATCCAAAGAACCCATTTTGTCACCTCTCTCACTTACTGTCTCACACCCACACATCTCTCTCTCTTTCTTTCTCTGGTGATTGATCCACAACGAAGAAGGTGACTGAGCGTTGGTGACTGGCGGTGGCGATTGGTGGCAGTTGGCAGTTAACAGTCGAAGCCCCTCAACCTCTTCCCTCTCAATTGCTTGCTATATCGGTTTAGCTATCTCTCTCTCTCTCTATCTCTCTCTTTCTTTTCTTGTGCTGTGCTTGGATGAACTACTGAGGCATGCGCTTAATTGAATTGTGTTTGCATTGCCATGCTTGTTATTTGACTAAGCACGAGCGTGCATTGCCTCAGTTGGATCTGTTAGGCATATGGATTGCTTTGTTGGCTCAATTGAGTAATTAGGTGTCAATCTGAACTGTTCTTAGGTTAGATGTGCTTGTCTTTGACTCAAATCTGATTTGCTGGTGCTTGAGAATGCTTGATTAAGGCTCAGTTTCGTTCTGTCGGTTGCTAGCTAGGGTCTGTGCATGCTAAAAATGCTCGTATGTCGTTTGTATAATCAAATTAGGGTAGATAAGCTAGTTATTTGGGCAAACTAGTACATGCATGCTATTCTCTGGACTGGTACAAGCTGGTTCAGGCTTGGTACCAGTCGAATCCCCCTCTGTTTGTGTACTGGTACAAGTCCAGTTGGGTCCAGGGACCCATTTGCGAAGATTTCCGATTTTTGGACCGATCTGTAAATATTTTTGAACTGATTTAGGACTCCTCCATAAATAAACCTGTTATTAGGGGTCTGTTCGTAAGTTTTAGGTAAATAAAATTGATCTGGGGTCCCTTCTGTAAATTTCCGTGTCTATTGGGTTCGGATTTGATCCCCGAAACCCAATAAGCCCCCTAGTGGGCTCTCTTCCGTTCTGGGCCTGTCGGGCCTGCTTTTCCGCCCCCCCTATTTCCTCTTGTGTGGGCTCTTATAGCCGAGCCTATTTACTCTATGTTGGACTTAGTTTCTGGACTGGGCCAGGTCCGAGAATTAATTGTTTGTGGGCTTAAATTAAGTAAGTTAATTTATAGTTAACTTAAAAATGTGAGAATTAATGAAATATGATGATGTTAGCTAAGTGGACCGAGATTAAGGTGTTAGACCCAAAGATAAATTGCTGCCTAAATAAATCGGATTAATACGTAAACTTAAAGATGGGAGATGATTTCAAATAGTCCAGAAATATTTCAAAATACAGATACGATGGAAAAACTAATCTGGACTCGTATGATCCCAAAAACATTAAAACACCAACGCATTAAAACATCAACACATTAATATTTATTTCATATGCTAGCTTTACTATTTATTAATAACAATTATTGTTACTTAGCATTTCTTAATATTAACACATTTGAGTTTCATTTATATATTTTCTATTTGTATATGTTTATTGAGTTTCATTTATTTTGAATGGAATAAAAGTATCAACACAATTTTTATGCTAGTTATAAATTTCTAATAAGGTTCTCGTATTCAAAAAGATACATATATAAATATTTCATACTTGAGCAAAACACTATTAAAAACTATAACTTATCAAACGATTTCCCTAAAATCAAATAAAATATTTTCACGACTTGAACGAGTAGAATAGAACTGTAGGATTCCGTCAACACGTCTTTCTTCACACTTATTTTATAAAGGAAACTCTGCCAAAATTTTACCAAAGTATTTATTTAAATATAATAATATATTTTAATACCGAGTCTCCTTTCAGAAATCTAAATCTTTATCCTAGTAGCTCAAACCTAAGTCTAAATAGAGGGTTAACCTAGTGATCGTTAGTTTGAGTGTTTCTAGTCTTAGTGTCTGTTCTGATTAGTCGGTTTTCCGACAGGTGAGCAGCAGGACTACTCAGGACCAGTAGAGGACTACTACTACCCCGAGTACGAGACATGAGAGGCTGGTCAGGACTTCATCGACCATCCCGAGGAGTAGTTTCCTAGTCACCGGCTTTTCCAGGTGTGGATGCCTTAGGTTTTGTTTAATCTTTAGTTAGTAATTAGATCAATAATTAATTGTATGCATATCATGTTATTGACATTAAGTAAACAGTTAAGCACGTGTCATTAACTCAAAACTAGATTGCACTTATAGGATATGCATTGCATCATAAAAATGTGATTAATAAACTTAAAAGTGCCTTAAATCAACACTTGCATCTGGTGCGGATCAGGATAGCGAGACCGAGTGTGATAGGTTCGTTTTGCCTGGGGTTTCCATTATCGGGAGATTGTCCCAAGCCATTGCCGGAGGTCTCCTTATGATAGAGATCGTGGGTAACGCGATCTGATGATCACTCAGCAGACCGACCGTCAGGCGGTACTGCGGTCACTTGATGGTTATTTGTATTGTTATTGTATTATATTATCCCTTTTATTTGAGTTCTTGGTTGAGAGTGCCATTTATATCAGACTATCTCTCGACCTCCATGCGTCAGTAGGCCGGTACCGTGTTTTACTGCTCACTCCTCGACGGGGGAGTGAGGTAGGAGCTTTTGCGTGTCGAGCTCATGCGTAGGTAGATCTGTGGGCACTGTACATGTTGGGATTTCTGAGATTGATTTCGGATTTTATGTGACTTATGATTTGACCATTGAGTGTGGGTGCTTGACTCTCGTATTGATATACTTATTCACCGTATATTATTATACTAGTATTATTCTCCGCTTCTCCAGATATTTTTCATATTTATTTGGGCATGTCATGACTTGTAGATTTGTTTCATCATTTCATTAAGCTTACACTTAGATATTGCATTATAGGAATTAAAAGTATTTAAGTATGATTTAGTTTTAGCTAGAGTTAACCAGAACCGTAGGCTCACTCTATCACCACACTGAGTATTAATGTACTCATCCCACAATACTTTGATTTGTGGAGACAGGTTCAGGTTTGGATGACACCGTAGAGGAGTTTTTGCCAGAAGACCAAGCCAAGCTGGAATAGTTATCATCCGCTGCATATTTTCAGTATCTTGTTATTTTACGGCTGGAATTTTGATATGTATTTATTTACCAGCTCCCTTTGATGTATGAACATTGATACCTTTATTATGCACTTTTATTTGTGATCATTTAACTTCTGTTACACTGTTTATTAGCCTTACGTGTGTACAGTAGAGTGTATACACGTGGCGGGGCTGTCCATCTCGGATTATGGCTTGGTTCGGGGTGTGACATTTAAGGTCTTTATATAGTTTAAATTATATTTCTGATATTACTTATTCAAAATGATTGGATTATACATCTAAATTAAGCTCGTATCTTGCAAATAATGAATATTCTGAGCACTATTTGAGCATTTCAAACGATTCTGCATTCATTTCAGGCTATTTGATCGCAATAATCTTTATTTAAGTTCTTTATATTATAACTAGATAGCCTCTGTCTAGTAATGTCAAAAAAAAAAAGTTCTTTATATTGTCAGATTAATTTTCTGATTTTTCTTATTAAAAAAATATTGCATGATACATATAATTACGCATCTAATGTGCAAATAATTTCTGAGTATGATTGAGAATTTCAAGCGACTTATAATTAATGTTAAGTCATTTGACCACAATAATCTATATTTTAACTCTTTATATAGTAAATATTATATTTCTGAACTTACTGATTCAAAATTATTGAATTATACACATAATTATGCATATAGTGTGCAAATATGAATATTCTGAGTATCATTTGAGCATTGCATGCGATTTAGGATTCATTTTAAGTCATTTGATCACAATAATCTATATTTAAGCTCTTTATATAGTGAATATTATATTTCTGATCTTACTTATTAAAAATTATTGGATTGTACATTGCAATTAAGCTCATAATGTGCAAGTAATGAATATTCTGAGTATCATTTGAGCATTTCAAGCGATTTTGCGCTCATTTTAAGTCATTTGATCGAGATAATTTATATTTGATCTCTTTATATAGTCTAGATTATGATTCTGATCATATTTTTCGAAATTATAGGATTATACTAAGCGTATAATGTGTTATCAATGAATATTCTGAGCATCAGTTGAGTATTTTTAGGGATATTGCATTCATATTAAGTCATTTTATCAAGATAATCAATATTTAAGCTCCTTATATTGTCTAGATTTTGTTTCAGATCTTAATTATTGTAAAATATTAGATTATACATATAATTACGCATCTAATGTACAAATAATGAATATTCTGAGTACGATTTGAGCATTTCAAGCGATTTAGAATTCATGTAAGTCATTTGACCATAATAATATATATTTATGCTCTTTCTATACTAAGATTATATTTCTGATCTTACTGATCCAAAATTATTGGATTATACATTGCAATTAAGCTAATATAGTGCAAATATGAATATTCTGAGTATCATTTGAGGATTTCAAGCGATTTTGCAATCATCTTACATTTTAAAATTATTTAATTATACATATAATTAAGCTCATAATGCGCAAATAATGAATATTCTGAGCATTATTTGAGCATTTCAAGCGGTTCTACATTCATTTTAGGTCATTTGATCACGATAATCTATATTTACTCTCTTTATATAGTCTAGATTGTGATTCTGATCTTAGTTTTAAATATTACTGGACCGTACGTCGTATTTAAGCATATATTGTGCAAATAATGAATATTCTGAATATCATCTGAGCCTTTCAAGCGATATTGCACTCATATTAAGTCATTTGATCAAGATAATCTATATTTTAAGCTCTTTGTATTGTCTAGATTGTTTCTGATCTTACTTATTAAAAATTATTGGATTATACATATAATTACGCATCTAATGTGCAAATATTGAATATTCTGAGTATGATTTAAGCATTTCATGCCATTTAGAATTAATGTTAAGTCATTTGACCACAATAATATATATTTAAGTTCTTTATATAGTAAAGATTATTTCTGAACTTACTAATTCAAAATTATTGGATTATACATTGCAATTAAGCTACTATAGTGCAAATAATGAATATTCTGAGTACCATTTGAGCATTTCAGCGATTTTGCATTCATTTTAAGTCATTTGAACTAGATAATCTATATTTGATCCCTTTATACAGTGTGATTTTGATTCCGATCATAATTTTCAAAATTATAGGATTATACAACGTATTTAGACATATAATGTGTTAATAATGAATATTCTGAGCATAATTTGAGTATTTTTAGGGATATTGCATTCATTTTAAGTCATTTGATCACAATAATCTATATTTAAGCTCATTATATTGTCTAGATTATATTTCAGTTCTTACTTTTTCAAAATTATTGAATTATACCAAGAATTACTCAAATAATGTGCAAAAAATAAAAATTCTGAGCATCATTTGAGCATTTCATGCGATTATTCATTCATTAGGTCATTTGGTCACAATTATCTATATTTAAGGTCTTTATATAGTTTAGATTATATTTCTGATATTAATTATTCAAAATGATTGGATATTACATTGTAATTAAGCTCATATCTTGCATTAATGAATATTCTGAGCATTATTTGAGCATTTCAAGCGTTTCTGCATTCATTTTTGGTTATTTGATCATTATAATCTTTATTTAAGTTCTTTATATTGTCTAGATTAATTTTCTGATCTTACTTAATAAAAAAAATATTGCATTGTACATATAATTACGCATGTAATGTACAAATAATGAATATTCTGAGTATGATTTGAGCATTTCATGCCATTTTGAATTCATTTTAATTTATTTGATCACAATAATCTTTATTTATGCCCTTTATGCAGTAAAGATTATATTTCTGTTCTTACTGATTTAAAGTTATTGGATTATAAATTGCAATTAAGCTAATATAGTGCAAATAATGAATATTCTGAGTATCATTTGAGCATTTCAAGCGATTTTGGATTCATTTTAAGTAATTTTATCACAATAATCTATATTTATTCTCTTTATATACTCTAGATTATGATTCTGATCTTATTTTTCAAAATTACTGGATCATACGTCGCATTTAAGCATATGTTGTGCAAATAATGAATATCTTAATATCATCTGAGCATTTCAAGCGATATTACAATAATTTTTAGTCATTTATACAAGATAATCTATATTTAAGCTCTTTATATTGTCTAGGTTATATATCTGATCTTACTTAATAATTTTAATATACATTGAATTAAGCAGATTGAGCATCATTTGAGCATTTCATGCGATTTTGCATTCCTTTTAAGTCATTTGAACATAATAATCTATATTTAAACTCTTTATATAGTCTAGATTATTTTCTGATATTACGTGTTCAAAATTATTTCATTATATTGTAATTATGCTCAAAATGTGCAAATAATGTATATTGCTCACATCATTTGATCATTTCATGCTATTTTGCATTCATTTTAACTCATTTGATCACAATAATTTATATTTAAACTTTTTTACATAGTAAATATTTTATTTCTGATCTTATTTATTCAAAATTATTTGGTTATACAATGTAATTAAGCTCAAATGTGCAAATAATGAATGTTCTGAGAATTATTTGACCATTTCAAGCGATTCTGCATTCTTTTTATGTCATTTGGTTACTATAATATATATTTAAGCTCTTCATATTGTAAAGATTATGTTTGTGATCTTAGTTATTGAAAATAATTGGATTATACACAGAATTATTCATATAGTGTGCAAATACGAATATTCTGAATATCATTTGAGCATTGCATGCGATTTAGAATTCATTAAGTCATTTGATCACAATAATCTATATTTAAGCTCTTTATATAGGAAAAATTATATTTCTAAACTTACTGATTTAAAATTATTGGATTATACATTGTAATTAAGGTAATACAGTGCAAATAATGAATATTCTGAGTACAATTTGAGCATTTCAGCGATTTTGCGTTCATTTTAAGTCATTTGAACTAGATAATCTATATTTGATCCCCTTATATATTCTTGATTTTGATTCTGCTCATAATTTTCAAAATTATAGGATTATACAATGTATTTAGGCACATAATGCGTTAATAATGAATATGGATATTGCATTCATTTTAAGTCATTTGATCACAATAATCTATATTTAAGCTCTATATATATATTTTTAGACACTTTGAGCTCTATATATTGTCTAGATTATATTTCAGTTCTTACCTTTTCAAAATTATTGGATTACACCAAGAATTAAGCAAATAATGTGCAAATAATAAAAATTCTGAGCATCATTTGAGCATATCATGCGTTCATTCATTTTAGGTCATTTGATTATAATAATCTATATTTAAGGTCTTTATATAGTTTAGATTATATTTCTGATCTTACTTATTAAAAATGAATGGATTATACATTGTAATTAAGCTCATATATTGCAAATAATGAATATTCTGAGCATTATTTGAGCATTTCAAGCGATTCTGTATTCATTTTATATTATTTGATCACAATAATCTTTATTTAAGTTCTTTCTATTGTCTATATTAACTTTCTGGTCTTTATTATTAAAAAAAAATTGCATTATACATATAATTGCTAATGTAATGTGCAAATAATGAATTCTGAGTATGATTTGAGCATTTTAAGCCATTTTGCATTCATTTTTTATCATTTGATCACAATAATCTTTATTTATGCCTTTTGTGCAGTAAAGATTATATTTCTGATCTTACTGATTCTAAATTGTTGGATTATACATTGCAATTAAGCTAACATAATGCAAATAATGAATATTCTGAGTATCATTTGAGCATTTCAGACGATTTTGCATTCATTTTAGGTCATTTGATCACGGTAATCTATATTTAAGCCCTTTATATCGTCTAGGTTATATATCTGATCTTACTTATTAAAAGTAATTTAATATACATTGAATTACCCATATGAGCATCATTTGAGCATTTCATGCGATTTTGCATTCATTTTAATTAATTTTAGCACAATAATCTATATTTAAACTCTTTATAGTCTAGATTATATTTCTGATATTAACTGTTCAAATTATTTCATTATATTGTAATTATGCTCAAAATGTGCAAATAATGTATATTTCTCACATCATTTTATTACTTCATGCAATTTTGAATTCATTTTAACTCATTTGATCACAATAATCTATATTTAAACTTTCTATATAGTAAACATTATATTTCTGATCTTATTTATTCAAAATTATTGGGTTATACAATGTAATTAAGCTCATAGCGTGCAAATTATGAATGTTCTGAGCATCATTTGACCATTTCAAGCGATTCTGCATTCTTTTTAAGTCATTTGATTACAATAATCTATATTTAAGCGCTTTATATTGTTAAGATTATGTTTCTGATCTTAGTTATTCAAAATAATTGGATTATACCCAGAATTATGCATATAATGTGCAAATATGGATATTCTGAGTATCATTTGAGCATTTCATGCGATTTAGAATTCATTAAGTCATTTTATCACAATAATCTATATTTAAGGTCTTTATATATAGTTAAGATTATATTTCTGATCTTAGTTATTCAAAATTATTGGATTAATACATTGTAATTAAGCTCATAGTGTGCATATAATGAATATTCTGAGTTTCATTTGAGAATTTCAAGCGATTTTACGTTCATTTTGAGTCATTTGATCAAGATAATCTATAATTAATCTATTTATATAGTCTAGATTATGTTTCTGATCTTACTTATTAAACATTATTGGATTATAAATAGAGTTACGCTTATAATGTGCAAATAATGAATATTCTGAGCATCATTTGAGCATTTCAAGCGATTGTGCATTCATTTTAAGTTATTTGATCACAATGATATATATTTATGCTCTTTATATAATCATGATTATTTTTTTTTATCTTACTTATTCAAAATTATTGGATTATACATAGAATCACGCATAATGTGCATATAGTGAATATTCTGAATATAATTTGAGTATTTCAAGCGATTTTGCATTAATTTGATGTCATTTCATCACAATAATCTATATTGAATCTCTTTATATAGTCTTGATTATGATTCTGATCCTATTTTTCAAAATTACTAGATTTTACAAATTTTATTTAAATATATAATGTGCAAATAATGAATATTCTGAGCATTTCCAGCGATTCTCCATTCCTTTTATGTCTGTTGATCACAATAATCTATAAGCTCTTTATATTGTCTATGCTCTGTTTCTGATCTTCCTTATTCAAAATGTTTGTGGATTATACATAGAATTATGCATATAATGTGCAAATATTGATTATTCTGAGTATTATTTGAGCATTTCAAACTGTTTTGCATTCATTTTAAGTCATTTACTGCAATAATCTATATTTAAACTCTTTTATACTATCTAGATTATATTTCTGAGATTACTTATTCAAAATAATTGGATTATACACAGAATTAGCATAAAATGTGCAAATAATGAATAGTCTGAACATCTTTTGATTATTTCAAGCGATTTTGTATTTATTCTAATTCATTTGATCACAATAATCTATATTTAAGCTCTTTATGTAGTATAAATTATATTTCAGATCTTACTTATTCAAAATTATTGGATTATATATAGTAATTATTTGAACATTTCAAGCGATGAATATTCTGAGCATTTCAATCGATTGTCCATTCATTTTACGTCATTTGATCACAATAATCTATATTTAAGCTCATTATATTGTCTAGATTATGTTTTGAATCTTACATATTAAAAAATAGTGGATTATACATCAATTGTGCATTTTAAGCGATTCTGCATTAATTTAAGTTATTTGATCACAATAATCTATATTTAAGCTCTTTATATTGTCTAGATTATGTTTCTGATCTTACTTATTCAAAATGATTGGATTATATAAAGAATTACTCATATAATGTCCAAATAATGAATATTCTGTTTATCATTCGAGCATTTCAAGTGATTTTGCGTTCAATTTCAACTCAGTTGATCACTATAATCTATATTTAATCTGTTTATATAGTAGATTATGATTCTGATCTTATTTTCCAAAATATATCGTATTTAAGCATATAATGTGCAAATAATGAATGTTCTGAGCATCATTTTAGCAATTAAACCGATATGCATTAATTTTAAGTCATTTGATCACACTAATTTTTATTTAAGATATTTATATTGTCTAGATTATGTTTCTCAACTTAATTATTTAAAATGGTTGGATTATACATCAAATTACGCATATAATGGGCAAATAATGATTCTGAGTATCATTTGAGCTTTTCAAGCGATTTTTCATTCATTTTAAGTTATTCGATCACAATAATCTATATTTTCTCTTTATATAGTCTAGATTACAATTCTGATCTTATTTTTCAAAATTACTGGATCATACATCGTATTTAAGCATATAATGTGCAAATAATGAATATTCTGAATATCATCTGAGCATTTCAAGAGATATTGCATTCATTTTAAGTTATTTAATCACAATAATCTGTATTTAAGCTCTTTATATTGTCTAGGTTATATTTCTGATCTTACTTATTAAAAATAATTTTAATATACATTGAATTAAGCATCTGAGCATCATTTGAGCATTTCATGCGATTTTGCATTCACTTTAAGTCATTTGAGCACAATAATGTATATTTAAACTCTTCATATAGTCTAGATTATATTTCTGATATTAGTTGTCCAAAATTATTTCAATATATTGTAATTATGCTCAAAATGTGCAAATAATGAATATTCCGAGCTTCATTTAATGATTTCATACAATTTTGCGTTAATTTATTTCATTTGATCACAAATATCGATATTTAATCTTTTTTATATAGTAAAGATTATATTTCTTATCTTATTTATTCAAAATTATTGGATTTTACATTGTAATTAAGATTATAATATGCAAATAATGAATGTTCTGAGCATCATTTGAGCATTTCAAGTAATTCTGCATTCGTTTTAGTCATTTGGTTACAGTAATCTATATTTAAGCTCTTTATATTATAAAGATTATGTTTCTGATCTTACCTATTCAAAATAATCGGATTATACAAAGAATTATCCATATAATGTGCAAATAATGAATATTCTGAGTATCATTTGATCATTTCAAGCGGTTTAGAATTCATGTTAAGTCATTTTATCACAATAATATATATTTAAGGTCTTTATATAGTTTAGATTTTATTTCTGATCTTACTGATTCTAAATTGTTGGATTATACATTGCAATTAAGCTAACATAGTGCAAATAATGAATATTCTGAGTATCATTTGAGCATTTCAAACGATTTTGCATTCATTTTAGGTCATTTGGTCACGGTAATCTATATTTAAGCTCTTTACATTGTCTAGGTTATATATCTGATCTTACTTATTAAAAATAATTTTAATATACATTGAATTACCCATATGAGCATTTCATGCAATTTTGCATTCATTTTAATTAATTTTAGCACAATAATCTATGTTTAAACTCTTTATAGTCTAGATTATATTTCTGATATTACTTGTTCAAAGTATTTCATTATATTGTAATTATTCTCAAAATGTGCAAATAATGTATATTTCTCACATCATTTTATTATTTCATGCAATTTTGAATTTATTTTAACTCATTTGATCACAATAATCTATATTTAAACTTTCTATATAGTAAACATTATATTTCTGATCTTATTTATTTAAAATTATTGGGTTATACAATGTAATTAAGCTCATAGCGTACAAATTATGAATGTTCTGAGCATCATTTGACCATTTCAAGCGATTCTGCATTCTTTTTAAGTCATTTGGTTACAATAATCTATATTTAAGCGCTTTATATTGTTAAGATTATGTTTCTGATCTTAGTTATTCAAAATAATTGGATTATACCCAGAATTATGCATATGATGTGCAAATATGGATATTCTGAGTATCATTTGAGCATTTCATGCAATTTAGAATTCATGTTAAGTCATTTTATCACAATAATATATATTTAAGCTCTTTATATAGTAAAGATTATATTTCTTCTCTTATTTGTACAAAATTATTGTATTATAATGTGCAAATATGGATATTCTGAGTATCATTTGAGTATTTCAAGCGATTTTTGCATTCATTTTAAGTCATTTGATCAAGATAATCTATATTTAATCTCTTTATATAATCTAGATTATGATTCTGGTCTTTTTTTTTTCAAAAATATTGGATTATACATCATATTGAAGCATCATTTGAGTATTTTGAGCGATATTGCATTCATTTTAAGGCATTTGGTCACAATAATCTATATTTATTCTCTTTATATTTTCTAGATTATATTTAAGTTCTTACTTTTTCAAAGTTATTGGATTATGAGCAAATAATGAATATTCTGAGTATCATTTGAGCATTTCAAGGTATATTGTATTCATTTTAAGTCATTTGATCGCAATAATATATATTTAAGCTCTTTATATAGTATAGATATATTTCTGATTTTACTTATTCAAAATTATTGGATTATATATTGTAATTAAGCTCATAACATGAAAATAATGAATATTCTGTGCATTATTTGAGCATTTGAAGCGATTCTGCAGTCATTTCAGGTCATTTGATCACAATAATCTATATTTAAGATCTTTATACTGTCACATTATGTTTCTTATCTTATTTATTTAAAATTATTGGATTATACGTATAATTACGCATATAATGTGCAAATAATAAATATTCAGAGCATCATTTGAGCATTTCAAGTGATTGTGTGTCACACCCCGGAAGCTGAGCATGACATCGGAATTTCCGCCACAAGAGTAATTACTACTCTTGTAAGGCTAACAGACAGACATAATAATTTTTTTTTTCTAAATTTAACTATTCTATTTTCTTGATTTCGGTCCCAGCAGACATAATACACAAGTACAATTTATTGCAAGCACATATAATATGTTACACAAATTTACATAATTTACATGCCCGGCTTATTTCATACCTCTAACCCTAGTGACTCGTCAGTTAATTTATTATACAAATAAGTGTTCTAACTGACGGTCCACACCATCTAACCTAATGTCGGGCTTATATTATATTTTACATAAAATATTTACAGAAAGGCTTAACCACACAACTGAAAAACAGGCACCAAAACCAGGACACGGAGATGAGTCATCCTACAACTCATCAAATTTCCTCTTCCGTGACTGGTTGCGATGGGTCCCACTCGGGAACCACACCATCAGGCGGAGGACCATCACCAAACAACTCAAAATACACATATGCAGATATTTCCTGTAAGTCATCGAAACTGAGCAGAAAAACCACATTACACTGTAACCCTGGCACGTACACTTCTAGCTTCACAAATGAACACTCGGTAGTGGCGACCGCTCGGGGCCTAAAAAGCCTCTGCCTGGCCTGGAACCCCCGTCCCAACGAGGCACATGCAAAACAAACAAACGGAATGAGAATAAATCCTCAGTGCGGGTTTTAGTTCCAGTACGCGGATCTTAATACAGATCCGTGCATCAGACTAAAATCCCAATAAATTTATTTAACACAGAAATACAGATTTCATATACCGTAGGTACCAGTCGGAAAGGTCCTAATACCGGTATCTGCCAGATGACATGCAACAACAGAAAGATGAATCACAAATATAAGCATTTATCTTTCAGATAAAACTTATACACTCAAGTTCTTACGGCCGGACAGATACAGAAAGAACTTTTCCCAAAACCAAAGGTAGTAACCATTTGGTACAGACCAAACAAAGGGAATAAACCCAGAGATAGTAGCGCTAATAACCTGGCCGGGTCGGTGGCCAAACCGATAATCACCGGAGAGTGCAAGAGTTTATAATCATAAATATGCTTATCAGATTCTTTTCCAAGTACTGGAAATGGTTCAATCAAAGTCTGATTCTTCTATCACAAAACATGATCAAGTGATAAAGATCTTACAGAAGCCATTCCAGTTATTTATCAAACAGTCTGACTTTTACTCAGTATCAATCGGATTTCAGATTCAGACTGTACATAAGTCATTATCAAAGCGGTGATATAATCAACATGCATTTGTTTGATTATTTCTGGGCTTCTATTTCTAAATGAAATTCAGATGCATCATCAAAGATTCTTCAACATGCAATGCATTAATTTAAAAGTACCGAATTCCGAATTTTAATCAAGAAACCGCGTATCCGCACCTTCACACTCTTCCGGAGCGTGTGAGTGGTCGGCTGTTCCTGTTCAATAATAGATCAAGATCCGTTAATATTTATTTAACGGGGTTCTATAATCCTTTTGACAGAATTAAAGTCTGGTTAAACTACCCCACCTGACTGACGGTAACAGTTCCAAATTTTATAACAGATATATTTCAATAATTAATATTTTAATTATTAATCCACTTGTCAGAATTTAGTTGCTTTATTTAATCATTTTCCTAATATCGAAGTCAGAAATCAGAAATCAGAATCAGATTTTATTTTCAGAATTTTCAGAATTAGCAGAAATAGCAGAAATAACAGAAATATCAGAAATATTTATTAAACTCAGAGAAAACATAAGTCAGAAATTTATTTCATTGTTTGACGGGATCAGAGTGTCTGAGTATTTGCCACAATATCCGTTCAGTTAAATCAGACGTTTCATCATTTTCCTAAAATTCGAAAATTAAACTAAGTACGTTGGAAATCCAAGTCATTTAGTCTAATTCTAGTCATCAAGCTCAACCGAAATTAATAGTCCACTTATCGTTAATTAAGTCTTAATCCGAAACTTAATTAAATCATAATCCGAATCATTTACATTCAGCCCACAAAAACAAAATAATCTCAGCCCACAAATCAGAAATTAAATCAGCCCATAGAAAAATTCCGAAAGCCCACATCTTAATTTATTTTTTTCTTTCCTTTTTCTTTTCCTTCGGCCAAGCCCACAAAATCCAGCCCAAGTCCACAAATCCAGCGACAACCCAAAAGCCAGCAGGTCGGACTCAGTCGACCTGACCCAGTCGACTGGGTCTAACCATAACGGGTCCGACAAAACCCAATCGGATCCGATAAGCCCTCCATATTTTCAATCCGGCCCACAAAATCTTTCAAAGCCCTCTAAAAATTCACATAAGCCCACCGAAACTTATTAATGCTCCATATATCACAAATGAGCCCTCAGTTATTTATATTTATGCCCTCAGAAATTTGCAACCAAGTCCACAAAATTCCAGAAATCGCAATTAGCACTCCAGAGCACTCTAATCATGCCAGAATACCAACTTCTCCTTCAGTTAGCGTACCAGTAACTGGTACCAGATCGCAACTACCTAGTATAACCATTTTCCCACAGAATTCAAGTGCTATCAGAACCCAAAAATGCATTTATGCATATAATCATACACTATATGCTCACAGATATGTTCTAACTTATCCAAATCATCAAATATATAATGTTTATGCACATTATACCCTTAATCATGATGCAAATCAGTCAAACATAAACTAGAATGCACCAGTATAGACTTAGTTCAGCCATTTCCTCATTCATTACTGATATAAACCCAGATTTATCCCACAGTTCTATTCTCCTGCATATATATCAAGTAAATGTGCATTTTACATCATCAGTCATAGTTCAATATGAGCCAGAGACATCAATTCATGCAATTCTTTACAGTTATGCTGATATATCTCCTTATCTATATGTACATCTCATGTCATGACATGCAATTGCTACCATAATCGATTTATCATTTATTTAATACTCAAATATGCTTACTGACAACTAATATTCTCTGTACAGTTCATGTACCAGACATCAAAATGCTTACATGATGCTTATATGCTTTATTGCAAACAAATACTATCCCACAGAAATAATTTAGTACCTCAACTGAATCAATTAACATTCCACAGAAGTAATTAGTACCCCAACAAAACAGTTAGTATTAACATTAATATAGTAAGCCTTGTTCCAAAATCCTAAGCAACATTCAAACTGATGTAATTAAAGTAAATCTTGCACAATAAGCAGTAACTTTGTTACTGACACAGGTAAGAGATCGAATAGAGAGTTATACCTAACTCGTTTGCCTTATAGAACCTCCTCACAGATTCAAGAAACATCAACGCTAAAATCAAAGTCAAGCTAATCAAGAACAGTGCTAATTCCATGCACAATCACTGTCAAACAGATAGCAAAGACAAACCCTAGAAATTAGGATGAATCAATTTAACTGAAATTGAATCCAAATTCATGGAATTAACAATAACAAGAGTGATATTACCTCTCCCGGCTCCAATCCCCTCCTTCCTTCTCCTTCTTCCCCACTCAAACCCTAGAAATTGGGTCTATAAAATACTCACCTCAAACCGACAGAGAAAGGAAAGGAGAGACGAACCCAAGGAGAATATTGAACCACGACAGCGTCCAACGTATGACTCTCACAAATCCACGCAGAGAGAACGACAAACGAACTTCCAGCTCGAGACAGAGGCGTGAAGGCGCATGAGGTGTAGCAGAGGTGTCGCCTCTTCACGGGGCACCTCAGAGGCAACCGTCACCCCCATCGAATCACAGTGTAACACAAAAGCATGAGCACGCGCTCGAGTAAAGCCAGAACAAAAGAAAGAAAGGCGGAGAAGAGAGACAGATCGGATGGAGAAGACGAGGCAGAAGGAGAGAGCTCCTCGTCGAAATAGTTTTATCGAAAATTAGTCAAGATCTTTTGTGGACAGATCGGTGTGGCTTTGGTGCAACGGGTCACTGACACCTCTTTTTGTAAATTAGCTATTTCTCATAAAAATTAATTAAAATAATTTCAGAAGTCAGAAAATTGTGGCAAATATACAGAAATACTCAGAAAATTATAACGAACATTTCCATGTCCTCAGATTAAATTTCCCGTCAGATTTCACTGTTACTTTAATTTATTTCATAATTTAGATCATTAATTTGCTTAAACAGATAATTTGGAACTGTAATTACCGACTAATCAGACAGCATTGTTACATTGTGCATTCAGTTTAAGTTATTTTATCACAATAATTTTTTTAAGCTCTTTATATCGTCTAGATTATGTTTCTGATCTTATTTATTCAAAATGATTGGATTATACATAGAATTACGCATATAATGTGCAAATAATGAATATTCTCTGAGTATCATTTGAGGTTTTCAAGCGATTTTGCATTTATTTGAAGTTATTTGATCACAATAATCTCTATTTGATCTCCTTATATTGTCTAGATTATGATTCTGATCTTATTTTTCAAAATTATTGGATTATACATCGTATTTAAGCATATAATGTGCAAATAAAGAATATTCTGAGCATTATTTGAGCATTTTATGCAATATTGCATTCATTTTAAGTCACTTGATCACAATAATATATATTTAAGTTCTTTATATTGTCTAAATTATGTTTCTGATCTTACTTATTCAAAATAATTGGATTATAAGTAGAATCACCCATTTAATATGCAAATAATGAATATTCAGAGCATCATTTGAGCATTTCATGCTATTGTGCATTCATTTTAAGTCATTTGATAACGATAATCTATATTGAAGCTCTTTATATTGTATAAATTATGTTTCTGATCTTACTTATTCAAAATGATTGTACTATACATAGAATTATGGATATAAAGCACAAATAATAAATATTCTGAATATTTTTTAGCATTTCAAGCGGATATGCATTCATTTTAAGTCATTGGATGACAATAATCTATATTTAAACTCTTTATATTTTGTAGATTATGTTTCTGGTCTTACTTATTAAAAATTATTAGATTATACATTTTAATTAATCTTATAATGTGAAAATAATGAATATTCTGAGCATCATTTGAGCATATCAAACGATTCTGTATTCATTTTAAGTCATTTGATCACAATAATCTATATTTAAACTCTTTATATTGTCTAGATTATATTTCTGATCATACTTATTAAAATTAATTGGATTATACATAAAATTATGCATATAATGTATAAATAATAAATATTCTGAGTATCATTTGAGTATTTTAAGTGATTTTGCATTCATGTTAAGTCATTTGATTATTATTTAAACTCTTTATAGTGTCTTGATTATGTTTCTGATCTTACTTATTCAAAATGATTGAATTATAAAGTGTAATTAAGCATATAATGTGCAAATAATGAATATTTTGAGCATAATTTGAGTAGTTCAAGAGATTTTGCATTTATTTTAAGTCATTTGATCACAATAATCTATATTCCGGCTTTTATATTGTCTAGATTATATTTCTGTTCTTACTTATTCAAAATGATTAGATTATACATAGAATTACGCATATAATGTGTGAATAATGAATATTATGAGCTTCATTTGAGCATTTCAAGCGATTTTCCATTTATTTTAAGTTATTTGAGTATTTTAAGCGATATTGCATTTATTTTAAGTTTGTCGTGAGAACCTGTGTTGTTGAGTTTTGTATTAGATAGTTATCCTTTGGTGAATGAGACAATTTGTTGGCATGTTGAATAGTTGTGGTTTTAGCATTGCATTTTTGGTTGATACTGCTATATTATTATGGATTATGGCGTTTTCATTTATTTGTGTTTGTTTGATAATGCTAAATTCAATTCTGCTGAGTCATTGTTTTTGTTTGAAGTATCATGAAGTTCCTGGTCTCTAAAATGATTGTTTATTATAAAATTCTTGTAATGCTCACTCTGGTCGTTTTAAGCACACGCCAGGTGAACTGCTATAATGCAGATCAATGATGATTTCTCGTAACTAAACCCCCAAATTGTAGTCACAAATTTGATTAGATTATTTGGTACTTTCGTGTACAGAAGTAAGAAGCCTCCGAACTTGTTACTGTCCATCGAGCAAAATGTTCAGTATATTTTTTTTGATAAATTAAAATTCTGTGCTTTTAAAATTTCATTATTATTTCATTTCAAGTTCTTATCTTATAACTTTTTCCAGAAAAAAAATTTTAAAACATAAATGCTCTGCTCCAAGCAAATTTCATTTTCTCTTATTGCAGTGTGCTGAATCTGTTTTCAAATCATATAAATTTTGTTTCCTCGATTAAAATATATACAATTAGTACTAAAAAAATTGGTGCTGAGACTACCGTATTGACAAATAATATGTCTTTACCTTTCTGGTTCTAATTGATTTATTTATTTTTGAATTCTCACAGATCTTTATTTTTCACCCTGAACTTGTAACTTGCAATCAGGCAATTTAAGTTTGTTATTCCGAATGCCCCTCTTACCTCTTTCTGTAATGGCTCCACCTACAAGCTCTTTCAACTTGTGGTGATGTGATGGAGCTTTCCAAAGTCCAAAGTCCAAACTACTCTCGCTATCTGCTATCTGAGTTCAGATTTGAATCCTCTTAATGCCGGCTGAAATGAATTCAATTCACGTAATTCTTTGGTGGATTGACCTTCAAATTCTTAATGAAAATATAATTTAAACTCGTTGAGACCAAATAGTAACCTTATTATTGGTAATTTGGTATACTACTTGACCTTATTATCTTTACTGGCAGATCTATGAGCAAGAGCAAGATACTGGCAGTGTGGCACAAGCATGACATGAAAATAGTTCTTGAAATTAATGTAGTATGTAGGATGTAGGAAGTACAGTGATCTATGATTATTTCAGGGTTCATAGTTAGTTCCTTTGTTTATTTACAGAGATGCTCAAATTTATCAGTAAAGGCATATGGTGGGACATGGGCACTTAGCTAATTATTTTACGGTGAAACTGTGATGCATGAATCAAGTGAAATAATTATATTTCCATAAAGGAGACAAAAAATGATTAGTGGTTTGTAAACGACAGATCAAAATAAAAAACCGATAGTATAATGGTTTCAACAACTAATCTGAATGGATCATTTCAGTGATACTCTGAGCTTTAACTATCAAACCATGAACTCTTAAAACTGTGAACGCTTAAAATCCCTGCATGAATGTGTTTGTGAGATTTTGGAACACATAAATCTTGTGACGCAGTAAATCTAAATAATTCATTTTTATCAAAATGTTGACGAGTAGTCGAGTTCAAATCGAACTCGTCAACTAGCCCAATGCCCAGCTCAATACATATCACGTGAATTAGGCTCAATTATTAGCCCATCTGAAAAATCTAATCTAATCAGTATATAACACACATCTGTATATTTTCAGCCCATCTAGAAATGAGGATTCATAAAACTGGTTTATAATTCCAAAACAAAATCAAGACTCTCAGTCTCTCTGAAAAATATAAACAGAGATGTCTCCCCTTCTCTCTCTGCTTCTCTCCTTCTCTTTTGTCTCAGACAAGGAAACCCCTTCCCAGACACAATCGACTTCTAAATTGATAGAAATTTTGGGTGATTCGTTACTAATTAAACCCTTAAATTAGAGGTTGCGAATGGAGGTTAGTGGCTATATCTTTTTTTTTTTTCCTCTTTTTTAGTTACGGATAGAGGTTGAACCCCAATCGTTTTGTTATTCCGATATAGTCTTAACTGTTGTTTCAGTCGAAATTTATATGGGAAAAAGCCTGGGTATGAGCACATAGCCAGTGACTTCCTGTTGAAACTGGTACCAATTAAGTAAGGGAAAATTTTTGTTGGCGTGTGCATAAAATGGAGCGTTTCTGACTGGTATACCTAAATAGTTTTGGTATAGTGATATAAATAGTTTTGGGAGGAGAGGAGGAGAGGGTGCAGGGTTTTAGATTCTGTAATTTTGTGTTTTTTTTTTTTTAATATATTTTTGCTAGTGTTATTATTCGGTTTCATGAATGGTAAAATAAAGAGGAAAGGAGGTGAGAAACTTGACTACACCTGTTATTTTAGTTTGGTTTTATTTAATCATTCAATCTAGAAATCTTATCATTAATTACAGGTGATATTTTATAGAAATGGAAAATTACACTCATGTGGTCAATAAATTCGAGTTTGATTCAAATGTTTTTGATCCAACATGCAAACTGAACCACCATATAATGCTGAGCATTATGAAAGCATAACATGATGTTCTTGTTAATTACAGATTGGTTTAGCTTCCAAATTGACCCAACTTACAGATCCTTTGGAGGCTGGCTTGCAGGCCACAGAGATTGCAATTTCAAGTTGGATAAGCTTGGTGCAAGGTTTTAAATTGTGAGCTTCTCGCTGAGACTGGCTGCCTTTCTGATTCTTGCTCCTGTGTTTTATATTTTGGTCCTGTTCTCTGTGCCTCCAAAAAAAAAGTCATTACTGTTTTCTCTTCTATTCCTTTATAGTTTCCCTAAGCGGCACAAAAAAGGTGGGTAATTAGAGGGAAAAGAAGATGATCTGATTTCTTCTTCAATTTTAGGACTGCACATAGCTCTCTTGCAGGGATCTGTTACATAATTTTGCTCTCCTCCGTGAGGTAAGCACATAGAGATCCCTCTTGGATGTGTTTTTCTTGATCCTTTCCACCTCTGGCCATTGCCTCGGCTTCCTTCGGGGATTCAATTAGAACTTACGGTCCCTAGTGTAAAGTTTTAAAGATATTTCTGAAGCTAGATGAACTGTCTACCCACACGGAATTATTTATTAATTATTATTTCAGCCTTATTATCCTGCTTGCGTCCTTTCTCTAAAGTTGGTGTTGGTTGCCGTATCGAGGGAGAGCCAAATTTATTGGAAAAATAATTGGTTCACGGATTAATTTTAGGTTGGCAGTATTGAATTTCATGGCCAAATAGTCCAAGTTACTTTAAATTAATGTTTCTCATATAGCATCTTAACATTAGATGCTATATGATTCTATACCATATATGATTCTGTACCAGCAGACTCTGTATGCAGGACTCACAATATGTTGTATCAATTTGGATTCTAATAATCTAACTAAAGCTGAATATTTTAATTATGACAGCATTGTTTACTACTACACTGTTTAGATAGAGTAGTCTAATTACTTGTAAGAAGCAACAATTATATATTGCCTAAATTTCAAGTTCATGTTAGATCATATTACAAGGTTGTCATTGTTGTTTGATGGCTTTGAAAGACGTCACTCAGAAACAAAGCAAACTTTCAAATTTATTTTACATATATGCTAAAATCAATGTAGTATGCTAAAGTCTGAGCAAATCTAATAGAACAATACCATAATCATTTTAATCCTTGCAGATCGGACTACTCAGATCACAAGCATGATTACGAGAACATAAATCTCTCATTGCAGTATCGTTTCAAGAAATAACATTCAAAAGTAATATTTTACCCAGATTCAGTTACAACCTCAAACAAAGTTACTAAAAACCAATCTTTTACCAGATTCAAGCAAACATCTTAATTCAAAAAATAAATATCATAAACACACTAAAATTGCAACAACCATTACATTTTAAAGTCTCTAAAATACTTAGTAAACGAGAAGCAACAGACTGCATTTCTAATAAAATTCGAAGCTGATGTTAGAGTCACTCTAAGACATTGCTTTCTTTCTTGTCACAAACATCCAATGAAATATGTTGAGCATTACAAACCTCGTTACAACAGAATATTTAAATGTAAAATATAATAGTCATCGCTAGCTTTTTCTAGTTGGAATTGTCAGCGGCAGCTGATGGAGTGGCATCTTCGGAAGCTGTTGTAGGTTATGTATGCCACCAGTATAGCCAAATTTTCTATGTTCCATATACATAGTTCCACCATGATGTATCCCACATGTAAACAAATTTTGATCACTAGGACCTACAGAAAAAGAAAAAGACATATATATGTATAAAATTAATATGTACAAAAGCTGAAACAAGGTTATTATAACAATCATAAAAATCAACAAGGGACAAAAGAGAAGTAACATGTACAATTTGAAAAGGTAACAACACAATCATAGAGCTATACATTAAAATACATACAAATTGGAATCTGTGCTCCAAAACAAATAACCAACTCAAAATCTAATGCATTTTATTCAATTACATGGAACTCATGAAGGATAATTAATTATTCAATAATAAATTTTGATGGCCAAACCTGATATCATACTAGTCCAGGAGATTAGATCATGTGTAGTTAACTCTAAAAATACATTGTATGCTTCTTTGCATCACCACATTTTGAGTACATATCAATTAATGCATTTTTCACAAAGAGCATGTTGCCTAGTCCATGGATATCACAATACGCATGTACATACCTCCCTTCATTAATGCACCCAGGCAAACCACATTTCTCTCTGGCATTCTATCAAACACTGCATGTGCAACCTTTGTAAACCTGCATTTTGCATACATACGAACTAAAGCTGAACCCAAATAATAATTCAAATCAAACCCATTAACGACAATTAAAGTAACAGCTAAACCTAAATAATAATTCGAAATCAAACCCATTAACGACAATTAAAGTGTGGATCCGTTTACCAACCTCACTAACACACGCATAATGAAAATTATGTGGATTTTATTTTGAAACAAATGCCTAATTGTCTTTACCAGTATCATAATTTAAAATAAAAAAAGTATTTGAGTATATCTACTTACCATGAATTGGCCTCACGTGAGGGTACTTCCGATAACTCATCTTTGTCGATAATGAAATTCTTTAAACTCTAGAATCAAAATCGCTGCTTCTGTGGAGAGGTGAAGGAAAATGAGTGATTAAATGAGGAGCTGGATAAGCTGAGAGAGAGACGTTGCTTTGGAGAGGTGCTACTTTAGAGATGAAAGGAGATACACAGGAGGCGTTGCTTTGGAGAGGGAGATGAAGCTAGGGATTAGAAAATAATTTTCGATCTCTCCACTGGGGATGATAGAAGAGAAAAGAAAAAGAAGGGCTGAGTCACGATTCCAATTTTTACCCAAACGTATAATTTACACAGAACTATAACGGAGGGACTAAAACTGAATTATTGCAAATGTTCATGGCTCTTGAGGGACAAATCAAAGTTGAAGGACTGAATCTAGATTATAGATAAATTTTAAGGACCTCCGAAAAAATTTACTCCTAGAAAAATTGTTCTTCCTGTGGGATTGGTTGTAATGATTTTCATTTTGTATAGAATTGTGCTCTGTTGCAATTTAATTCGTGGTGCACTGGTTATTAATTTTGATTTTCCTTTTATTAAATTATTTAAAGTTTCCGAACTAATATATGGTGTTATTCCGATATCAAACTAAAAACTATTCAAGATGCAAACATCTGAGGAAGATGTTGTTAGACCTGGATAAAGTCAGACATATTTATAATACAACTACATGCTTTCTCAAAATGCATGATGCTTTTATGTGAAAATATCATTTTTTTTTTTCCATAAAATAGAGTGCAAAGGAAAGGCCGAAAGCGTATGAACTTTGACCCATTCATTTTGTTTGTCTTATTTTTTTTTTTTTTTTTCAATAGATTCATAAATTCTTGGTGGCAACTGATTCCGCCTTTTAGATTTAGATTTAGCCTTCCTATCCAAAAAAAAAATGTTTTGCAATTCTAAAAGCCTATTTCCACATACTGTTTTACTTGGTTATACGGGCAAAATTTTCTATAAAATGTATATACATCCGAGCAGAAAAGGCATAAAAGAAAAACAAATTAGTTAATATTATTAATTAATATAGTGTTCATACCTATTGCATGCTTTCCTAGTTCAAAGGTACCTACGATTGAGATCACAGAACACCTGATGGTACTTCTGTCAAGCAATTCCTGACAATCTCCTCCCTATAGCAATACCAGCATCATCAATATCTGGAAGCACAATTGGCCAAACTGGCTGTTTAACTTCTCCTTCAATAACCTCCCTATCTACTTTCATTGATATCTTGGATCCTTGCCTCGATCTTTTTTATCTCATTTCCAATTCTGTGAACAGCTGGGAGTTATTTTGTTTTCATAAACAACCTGTTCACAGACTTGGAGATGAGATTAACATGATCGAGGCAAGGATCCAAGAGATCATTGAAAGTTAACATGATCGAGGTTTTTATCAAGTAGGCAAGCTCTCTCACCTCCTTCACCCAATATTGTTATTTCTGCCTCTTATCTACAATGAACTTCCTGTCGGCATCTTTGACGAATGCCTGAATCCGACTCAGTTCATGCCTCACCTTCTCCACTTGCTCACTAACACCGTTTAGGTGCAGCACTTCCTAAACAAAAGCATGCCCTTTCCCAGAACAAAACCCACTTACACCTTTGAATAATATTACTGCGAAATTGTGGTGGTACTGGTACAAGAATGGAGTTTAAGTAGGCGGTGTATGAAAGAGAATACACTAGAATAATAAGGCTGGCCAGTTGATACCCTTAACTTGTGAAAGTTTTTGTCTTGTAATATATTATTTATGTATCCAATTAATTGTTCGTTTATTATTAAGTCAACTCCACGTATATGGAGCATCGCATCGGGATGAAGTCGAAGAACATTTTTTATTATAAGGATATGTTATTTTATTTCATTTAATAGGATACGATCAATCGATCGGATGACTTGCTTTTTGTCCGTATGCCAATAACTAATCACTATGCATGTCCCCTGATTGACATACAAGGTCAACTTTGCACGTTAATTTTCACATGCTGTAGTCCTGAAGACAGCTAGTAGTTAATATAAATGTAATATAATTTAGTGCTCCGTTTGTTGTCATACACTACAACAAGAAGGCTTTGCAATGGTATTGGAAAGTTCAACTGAAATATTTGGGAATCGTATTTATTTTTCCTTGAATGTCACAGTCTTGCTGTGATTTTGAAATTAATTTGATGAAAAAGGTAACAAATAATGGAAATAAGGTGACAAAAAATAGGATAAAGGTGACAAGCAATGGAACTAAGCTATACATTCAGAACAATCCGAAGCTAAATGGAAAGAGCAAAGGATACAGAAAAGAGACAGAGAGCAAAAAGGGTAACAAAAGAGACCGTGATTAATACTAAGCCCGTCGAGATTCGTGTGGCCCGTAAAAATCTACCCGTCGAGATTAGATTGGATGGTTCAGATCGAAGGTCTGCCCTTTGCAAACCTTTTGAGGCCTGCAGAGGATACTGGTTGGCCTGCTCGAATCTCTTTTAGTTCAAAAACATGCCCGCTCTTTCTTGCTTTTCCCTTCTGATTTTTCTGGCATGATTTCCACTCTAATTTTTCCCCAAATTGATCAAGAGTTGTAACACCATGATTAATCTTCTCTTCTTTCTTCCTTCTATCGATCTACTCAATCCATATGGAACTCCAACATCCAATCCCAATTGATAATATCCAACACATGACATTGGAACATCCCACTAAATTATTTTGGGCAAAAATGCCCCTGAAAAATAATATCCTGTTGGAAAAAAATCACTTAATTAAATACTCATTTTCCCCCTGCAATACAAATTGCAACAAAGTTTTCTTAACTGAAATCTCTCAGACGCAAGCCTAGCAATTTTGTGGCTGAGACAATTTGAGGGCGGAAATAATTAAAAAAATAAAACGTCAACATACGACACCACCAGAAATATCAAACATGTAGCAATTTTCTTCAATACTCAAATCCACTCAAAAGATCGAACGAAAAATTTACTTTTATATATTCGTAGATTACAATACAACATTCTGCGCATTTATTTTTCTAACTAAACCAAGCTAGAGAAAGTCAATTAGTATTTAGTAACTGCAAACATATAATATTTTCAGTTTTACACGCACTAATAGTAAATTTAATAACAGTCAAGAAAAATTAAATAATTAAAAATGAGAATATATATCTCAAACACCCTACTAAAATTAAAATATTTCTCAAATTTCCTTTACAATTGACACACCTAAAAACTTCTGACATACAATTTTTTTTTTTTGATATGCAGATAATTTTGAATGTAGAATAGTACAGCAAAGAAAGCATACCTTATCAAATACATGGTGTCCTGATCTTAGAACTAAATTCGCCAGCCTAAAGGGAGAATTATGTAAATTGCAATAAATAAAATAGACATTTGTCACAATTCTATCGAATTTATAAATATCATTGTAACCAATTCATTTCTCATGTGCACTCAAATCCGTATGTTATGTCTGATATACACAATTCTGTCGGCAAACAAAAATAGATCCAGGCACGGCAACATATAAAATTGGATGAACCTTGCATGTACCTTATTAAGTTATCAATACAAGTGCTAATTTTATCCCAAATAATTTGGGTAAAAAAACTAAATTAGTGAATAACAAAAAGTTACTTCTGTTTGACATGGACCAAAGCATGTTAATACAAATTAAAAATAGGACAAAAATATATTCTAAGTACATTAAGTTCATCATCATCTTTGATTAATACATGCGGAATGAAAGAGTGAATCAGAGCACTGGACTGAACTCCCATATTTTTTCCTTTTTTTTTTTTTTTTTTTTTTTGCTTTGGTTTATAACTAAGAACAGCTCATTGCACCTGAAAAAAAAGATTACGTACTATATTAGAAGATCTGTATATATAGGAATAGATAAGATTAATACGAAGAGAGATTTAAATATCTGAACTACAGAGTTTTTCACCTTTGATTTTACGTCCTTCTATTGGGTAGTTTTCTTTAATTGCAGACATTTCTCATGTGCACTCAAAGAAGAATGAAACAGAGTCGGTAGATGGAAGATCTGTCATCCAATTATGAGTTAATAATTAAATAAATTACAGCTCTAATTTTAATATTTTTTTTTGAAGGTTGGTTGAAACCAACGATTTTGGAATAAGAAATTTGAAAATTGCTCTCTCCGTGAATCGAACCAAGGACAACTTGGTTAACGGAATAGAGCGAAACCACTGGGTCAAACAACCCAGCTTCTAATTTTAATATTATATAAGCCTAGGCAAACAATCAAGAAATGGAGAGAGACATACAAACATTTACCTTATTTTATGCACAACGTTGAAGGTTAATATGTCCATGGAGATTATAATATATAACTGCTATTTTCTCTGTCAATTTGAATATTTGGAATATGGGAAATCTTCCACCAGTCATCTCCCTGATGAGGCAGGCATCTTTCCTTTAGTTCATGTGAGCATCCAGTAATGTACAGTTCCGTGAGGTATGGTGGTAAACTAAATTCAGGCAACGAAGAAATCATAGGGCAAACCTCAATGGAGAGCTTCTTCAATTTAGTGAGCAATGGTAATGTGGAAGGAAGGCGTGTCAGATGCCGACAGTTAGAAAACTCCAGTGTTTCAAGGGATGTTAATTGGTTAAACCAGTTTTCTTCCCCCTCTGTATATTCTGTCACAGGGGAGTTCCTTATCAAGAGAAAACGCAGGTATTTAAACCTTCCTGCTACAGGTAGTCGCTGTGTACTACTGTTGCTGTGGTCCAGATGTAGGGAAGTTAGAAATCGATTTTGTTGAGAAGGCCCCTCATTCTCTTGCTGCACTTCAAATGACTGCAGGATTTCATCGAACCCAACTATTTCTAGCTTCCTTAGATTAATAAGGGACTTTAATCCTCTGACGAAGCAGAGACGTTTAATCTCGCTAAGATGCAGAAACTCAAGCATATTCAATTCAGTACAATAATCAAATATTCTATCATTGCGGCATTTACTTATGCTCAAGTGAGTAAGGCAACGCATGCCTTGCAATACTGTTGAAATATTATTAATATTCTGACAAAAATCCAATTTAAGCTCTAGCATTGAGCTGGGAAAAGAATTTGTTGGCATTTCCCTTAGTCTTTCGCAGTTTTTTAAGTGGATTTTTACAAGGTGTGGAAATGACATCTTTCCGACAGGTGAATCAGACCATACTGTCCACCTTGGCATAACAGAGAATGTCAACTCCTTCAAAGATGGAAACACTACACTGGAGTAGCCATAAAATTCATCACCGACTTTCTCCAAATCTAGTAGTTCATGAAAACTGAGAACTTCAAGATAAGGGAGCTCCCCAAAAGCAGGAAGGGTACTCAACCAAAAGCTTCTGATCTCAACACGCTTTAGGTTGGAATTTTCTTTCTGACTAATCCAACATGGAAGATATTCTCCTCTGCGGCTATAAATTGTAACCTCTTCTACACTGGGGGATGGTTTTAGGGCCTCAAGTACCTCGAGTGGAACCCCAGAATGGTCCTTGAATCTCAACTCTAAACTTTTGAGGTATTTTTTTTCAGTTAGTTGGGATGTAGCTGCTTCATCTTTGCTTGAAATATTTTGAAGATCACTTAGAAGAAGGTGCCCACTGATTTCATTCATGTCCCTTAACTCACTAATTTCATATCCCTTTCTCTTTTCTACACGGAATTCTTCAAGCTCTTGGAGGTTAGTAAGTTTTCCTATACCTGATATTAGAGAGGTAGTCTCAACACTTGCATAAAAATGTCGCAAGTTTATAAGTTTATTTATATCTTTTGGTAACTTTCCAAATTTACAACCTCGCACATTTAGCACTTGGAGATGACATAGCTCGCAAAATTTATCAGGAATAAAGTTAATTCTAGAGAAAGAGAGATCCACAAATCGGAGATGCGATAGTTGGCAAATGGCATCAAATGGTGCATTTGTTTCGAACTGAATATAAGATAAATCCAAAAGACGTAAACTAGTAGATTTGGCAAAGAAATTGTTGATTGACTCATCAGTGCTGTTAATCCAATTTCCAAACAAAATCACTGACCTTAGAGTTGTATTATTCTGGTTTATTCCCTCTACATTTAAAATATCACGATCAATGCCCACGTGGCGGCCAGAGGATGGGAGATGATTATTTATGCTTTTAACATAGTAGAATTCTTTTGATGAAACAGCAATAGCTAATTCTCGTATTAGATCATGCATGACATACTTGCCCTCACTTATGGTTGCCTGAAAAAATGATCTATCCACTAGTTTATCAAACCTCTTTTTTCCTACATCCTCCAATCTAATTTCCTTTATATCTAGTTGAAAACTCTCTTCTTTGTTCGGTTTAACGAAATCATGAGCCATCCACATTTGAACCAGTGTATTTCTATCAAATACATAATATTTTGGAAATATGGAACAAAATTTAAAACACTCTTTTAGGTCAGGATCTAGGTCCATGAAACCAATTTCAAGGGATGGGAGGATGCCTTCAAGAGCGCATTCCTCATTCCACCAATCACTTCTGAGGATTTCTTCCCAGTATACTCTTTCTAATCGGGTATGCAATATTTTTCCAATTACCTTTCCGGCTAAAGGCAAACCATGCAACTTACACGCAATCTTTGTGGCAATCAATTCCAAAGCACTCAATGTCGCATCATCCAAGTTAAAAAGCTCCGCTATAGCAATATTGTTTCTTCTGGAGATTGAACCCCTGCCACTTTTTGGATCAAAATCAAACAATCCTCCAAATGCATAATATTTGAAGAGTATATCAAACCAGTCTGGTTCTAAAACACCTAGTGTGATTATATTGAACATATTTCCTATTGATTTCGCGACACGTTCAGATTGAGTGGTTACCAAAATAAAACTTCCAGGCGCACCATAACTTAAAACTGAAAAGAGAGAACTCCAGTTATATTCAATCCCATCATGGACGTTATCCAATATGAGAAAATATCTCATATTTTTTAAAAAGTTAGGTACCCCATTGACTGAATCGAGTCTACCACCACCACTACGTAATGTATCTAGTATCTTTTCCAATAAGGGCTTGGCACCAAATTGTAATTCTGTGTTACCCTGGTACGCCAGATTTGTGGGCGTACGCGAACCGGGTACGAACCGGGTACGGGTTCGACGCGGGTACGGCGCGGGTACGAACCGGGTACGCCACGTGGCGTACCGGAATATTTTAATATATTTGACTGTCCGGTACGGTCAACGGTACGACCCGGTTCGTGACCCGGTACGCGTACCACCACTCACACACTGCCACGTGTGCGTACCCAATAGAAAAATTCCCAAATTTTTTGGGCTGAGGGGGAATCGAACCCCTGTCATGGGGTATACAAGCCAACACACTTAACCACTACACCAAATATGCTTTGTTGAAATAATAGTTATATATATATATTTATATAACTTCTAATTCTTATGTAAACAAAATATTTTGAAATGATAATATAATATATATATAATTATATATATATATATATTGTCGTACCCGTACCGGAGATTTTTGAAAATTTTCGTACCGTCGTACCCGAATCGTACCGGGTACGGTACTCGAACCCGAACCCGTGCAACATAGTGTAATTGTGAGACATTGACCCAAGCTCTTTGATCAAAGCATTCTTTTACTATATCGCTGTTGTATACCATTTTAGCAACAGTTGTTTTGCCTACTCCCCCTAGACCACAAATAGGTAGAACAGGTAGTTTCCAATTCCTAATCCTTATCTCTTGCTCCTTGCCCTTTTTTCCTACCTCACTACTTGTGCCTGGAGACCACTTACGTTTTCCTTTGCTTCCTTGTCCCAATCTCATGAAACTGCTAGTTCCATTCGCTTCATTTTGATCAGGTAACTTGGGTTCCCCATCACTTGGAGGAGTAGGCTGTGATTCAGGTTCTGAATATCGTGTGGAAAAACACTTGAAATGATAATCCAGTATCATGTCCAAAATGAAATAAATTTCCACATCCCGGCCAAATATCTTAGCATTGGGGTCTAAAAAGGAGCTTGTCTCCTTTCTATGAGTATTAGTGTGCAATGTGTTTGCGTTGATAATATACTCATTGTGCAAGTGGTCAATCAAATTCATAGCTTCCATGGAAGTTTTACCAATCATTTCTACGGCAGATTCCAATCGCTTTAACTCTTTATCTGGAAGAAACAGAGATTTAACAAATTTACCTGATTCAATAACCTTATTCTTTCCCTTCAAACTTTCAAGGATTCTCTTAGCCTCAAAGTCATCAAGCACATCTTTGATCTCATAGGCTGCATTCTTCAGTTTATCCATCCATTTGATGAGTTCTGGGTTTTTAGTTGGCATCTTACTGGCCATCCCAATTGCAGCCTGAATTTGAGGAAGTGAATTCTCTAAGCTGCTTAGCATCTCTGTGGTTCGACTTTGCAGGGCATAATTGTTGTGAAGGTAGGAGCTTACTACATCTATTACCTTGCCGATGATGCTGGATGCAAACCAACCTGCAACTGTTTCTTCAACGCCAGTCATTTTTGTTGGGTTTGGTTAATTTGAAGTTGAAATCTGGAGACAGACCTCTTTCTTTGATTTTTTTTTTTTTTTCTTTTAGAAAGAATTGAAGAGCAAAATAAGCAGATCAGAAAAGCAAAGCAGAAAAGGAACGACAGAAGAGAGGAAAAATGGTTAAAGACTATGATTAGGAAAATGGGGATGTTGAATAAGTGGAAGAGATTGAGATCCAACTTCAAAAGTTGAGCCACTGGAGGAGGCTACTTTGGTCGTTGGGAACCTTGGGGTCGTCAAACGATATCAACTTTGGCTCTTTTCAATATAGTATACGATAAAACATGGGTAACAATCATTGTGACAGGTCAACAACCAGTGCATTCTAACCCGCTACACGGTGTATGGAAACAAAAGTTATGGCCCGATGAAGTATGAACGCAGTCGGCACTGGGCAGTACATCAAATAGCCCACTAACCCTCTCTCCTAATATGGCTAATAATATATTGAAAAAAAAAGTCTCTCTCCTTCACCAATTAGTCAAAAAGGTCTGCATGAACCAATGCCTTTTTTCTTCTTTTTTTCTTTATCTCTGTCTTCCAGTCCGAGTCCAACGACTCTTTTCTTTGTTAGAATTCTAATGCACTTTCTGAATTCTTCCTTTTTTTTTGCTTAAAAATTTTTAATTCTTCACGCACCGGACAGAAGCACATTTGGAATTTTTTCTCTCAAAATTCGAAACAAATAAACAAATTCTTACTATTTATGAAACAACTAATTCAAGACTGTAAACAAATTCCTACTATTTTTCTCTGTCTTCCTCTCTCTTTTTTTCTTTTTTCTTTTTTTTTTTTTTACTCTTGCAGTTTATCATTAGTACCTGATAATATCGTAGGCCAATTTTCTTTTATTTTGTTAACAAACACAAAAAATTTAAATAAATAAGAAGAACTTCATAAAATATGTAGGTCATCGATAAAAAGTCCGGGATCCTCTCGATTTCTTTCTTACAAACATTCCTTCAAAAAACTAAGTTTTTCCATGACATCGTATACTAAATGGCCTCATTCTTAATTCAAAGATTATAAAACAGTAGCATTTTTTCTTCGGATGGGATGCCAACTGGCAACTGCCGGGACACCAATTCCAATTTGCACCTCAGTTTATATGCTAATGGACCACTAGCATTGTAGTTTATGTCAGATATATGCATCCAAGCAATGTTATCGAGTCGTACAAAGGAATCTTTGCTACTAAGAATTATGAACTTAAAGGAAATAATAGGGACAGATACAACAATATAAATATCTAGGAATCACATGTCAACCACATCCTTGGTCCAATTAATACTGGAAGCCTGCAAGTAGAAGCTGAATGATTCATCGGTGAGCCCGTTTCTAGGATGAAATACTTGAATTTGAATATGGCTGAATACAAAAAGATCATAAGTTTGAAAAGCTAAAACGAACGAAAAGAAAGAAACGATAACAAGATTTGGAAGTTTTGCTACAGAATGGAAAGATCAATTGTTATTTTGAAAAGCTTACTTCATTCAAATTGTGCAGAAAAAATGTCTGGAAAACTAATCTAAAGTGCATTAGTACCAGATTCTTTTTTCTATGTATATATCTATACATCTCCGATCTAATTCAATCCTTAGTTACTTCCTGCACTAAGTGAGTCTTCATTTTGCTACGCTTCAAATCAATACTCATTTCCTACTTTCGGCTTTTGGTCTCTGTTTGTTTATTTTGGAATGTCAAACAGAAAATTAATTTTGCGAACAAACTAACTGGTTTTTGGGTCTACCGAGAAACTTGTGGTGGGCTCAATCAAATTACTTTCTAGTACATTTACAAATAGGGTCCAACATTGATGGACTACGGCCCTGATCACAATCCCTTTTTTTTAACGTAGGATTTCAATTCATTTCATTTCATTGGAAAATTCTTGATCATAATGAGCGGATTTGGTGTCATTTGGTTGGAATTCTTATGTAATTAGGTCTAACAAAATCCTATGAAATCTTATGAAATCAATTCAAATGAAATAAATTGAAATGAAATCCCGAGTAAAAATCATTGTGATCATGGCCTAAATTAGAATTATATTATAGTACGGCAACTTAAAACCAGCGATCTATGTTGGTTAGAAGAAACCATACCATAGAATGTACAATCTGGCTTAGCCTAATTGTTAATGTTTGTTCCAGATTATGGATGATCCATAATCTTTGTATCATGAATTTTATAAAAGACCAAAAAAATAGTAAAAAAAATTCAAAAAGAAAAATGTAAAAATTGGCTTCTTATAACTTATAAATTTTCAATACGGAGAACATATTGAACGATTCGAATCGATTATTTAAAATTTAAAATGTGAGAACGATCGTATTGGACGGACTTATCCGTCCAATGTATATTGGACACCAACATTTTTCATTCATTAATTGCTCAAAACATCCAAACAGTTCGAATTCGATATATGCAAAAAAAAAAAAAAAAAAAAATGTATATTTAGCCCAATTACAGCCAATCAGGAAATCAGATTCGATACGTAAAATGGGCCCAATTACTGGCCCATCCTAAAATCAAGCCTGATGAACATAATTAATTTAATTCCGAAAGGAAAACCTCTTGCCTCTCCTTCTTCCTCGCCGTTTCTCCCGTTTCTTCTATTCTGCTTCTCCCACGAGAAAAAATAATTAAAAAAAGAGACCGCCACTCTTTCTCCACATTTTCCCCTTTCTCACACCGAATGTCTCCTTCTCCTTCGTCTTGGACAAAAAAAAAAAAATAATAAATAAAAAAATAAAAAAATACCCCCAAGTTGTCACAATCGACTTTTAAATTGATGGAAGTTTTGGGTGATTCGTTGCTAATTACGGATGAAGATGCCGATAGAGGTTACTGGGTATATCTTCCTACTACTTTATTTTTTTTAAATAACAGATAGAGATTTAATCCAATTCAACTTTGTTTCAGTCGAAATCTATATGGGAAAATAACTAGAGAGAGAGATGGTATACCTAAAGCAATTTAAATGAGAGAGAGAGAAATGTAATCAATACCGTCTAACTAGTATTGTAAATAGTTTTGGAAGGACAAAGAGAGAGGAAGCAGGGTTTTAGGTTCTGTAATTTTGTGTTTTGTTTTTCATTTGTTTGCTTGCATTATTTTTAAGAGTTTCACTAAAAGTGAAGTAAAGAGGAAAGGAGGTAAGAATTTGACTCCACCTGTTATGTTAGTTTGGTTTTATTAATTTGTTCAATCTAGAAAGTTTATCTTTAATTATGGATGGTATTTTTTGGAAACTGAACCGTCCATATAATGCTGAGCATTATCAAAGCATAGAATGGTTTTCTTATTAGTTATCATATGAGGGTATGTTTTGGGACCATGGATCTTTTACCATTAGTGATTTTTTTAATCTCTATTGGTTAGTAAGGAAAATGAGATACTTTCTTATTAAGCATTAATGTTATTGATCTCGAAGAACAGATAAATAAATCAGCAAAAATATATGATTCACCTTACTAATACAACCCTAAATGACTAGTACAAGTAAAGCCTTCCCTGATGTGAATTACACATCATTAACCTATACTCCGACCCACACTGTAATACTTTCCAGTAAGTGCATTTTAATCTTGAAACTTTAGATGCCTTTTCTTCTATCATCATACTAAAGGTGATTACAGTACCACCATCTTCTCCTCACATATGCCCAGTATGCTGACATTCTGTTACATGCTGTTACATAGTGACGGTTGTGACTTGTGAATACATATATCTATATTTTGTGTCCAAGGTTGATCTTAGCCTTTGTATAATTAAAATATGTATGAATATGTATTAAAGCAGCTACAAGATTTTCCTGACTAAGAATAGTGACTGGTGAGGTTAACAAAATGGACAAAAAAATATAATTATGTTTTGTGTTCTTCTGGAGAAAATTGATGCCAAAAATTAACTGACCATTTTACCTACATCGAGCTTTTTAAATGTTCTCTTCTATCTAGGCATGTCGCATGTCCATTTGGTCGATATGGCTCATACTGATCTAAATTTAGCGAAATGTTTGGACACAAATTTCTATCACCTGCTATAAGATCTTACATCATTTAGTTCCCACTTTTGGAATACTCTAAAATGCATAAGATTCTTCTAAAGCTGAAAGCCACCTAGCCAAAAGAGAACCATAAAGCCAAAAAGGGCGAGTAAAAGATTACCTACAAATACAATTTCTAGGGTAAACTAAACTGAGGCCTTGTAGTTACAGATTTAGGATAAACCACTTGTAGTTACAGATTAAGGATAAACCATTTTCTTCATTGTCAATGGTCCTTTCATTATTTATGAGTTTAGAGTTTATGATCTAGGTTTATGCAATTGTTGATTGCGATGTCGAGTAGTTGGTTGTCATTGAATGTTCAATAATTTTCCTTTATATTTTTTTTAATCAAGTTATTTTAAAAAAAGGCCTAAAATTAGGGTCGAACTAGTCAAATTTGAAATCTACATTTTACTATCTCTAATCCTTCCTTTTTGTTGATGTGGCAATGAACAGTGTTTTCACCGAGTCACAGCCGTCTGATCTCCATTTAAGGTATGCTGAGTGTTCACAGTGCACTCCATGTTCTCCTTTGTGCTGGCACTAATGCGGGTTTGACCCATCTTGCCGATCCCTTTGGAGGCTTGCTTGCAGGCCACAAAGATTGGCCTATCATGTTTGGTGGGCCCTTCTTATTCCAGATTGCAATTTCAATTTTGGTAAGCTTGGTGTAAGGGTTTAAATTGTTAGATTCTCGCTGAGACCTGCTGCCTTTCTGATTCTTGCTCCTGTGTTTCATATTTTGGTCCAGCTCTCTGTGCCTCCAAAAGAAAGACATATCTGCTCTATCTTCTATTCCTTCCCCAAGCAGTACACAAAAGATGGGAGGTTTTTTTTTTTTTTTGAGGTTTTGATAGCGCATGTCAAAAGGGAAAAGACGGGAGGTTAGCGGGAGTAAGAAAACGACCCGATTTCTTCTTCAATTTTAGGGCTGCACACACTCTCTTCCTGGGATTGCTACATTATTCGCTCTCCGCCACGAGGTAAGCAAATAGAGATCCCTCCTGGATGTGTTTTATTCTTGATACTTTTCACTTCTGGCCAACGATTTGGCTTCCTTCGGGGATTCAATTAGAACTTGTGGTTCCTAATTTTGAAGTTTTCAAGATCTTTCTGAAGATAGATGAACTACCTACCAACACAAATATATTTATTATCTCAGCCACTGAATTTATTTGAAAAATAATTGGTTCAGAGATTGATTTCCGATTGGCAGTATCGAATTTCATTCCCAAATAGTTCAAGTTACTTTAAATTATTGTTTCTCAAATTATTTCAGCATGCAGTGAGGTCATTTACTGCACAATTTGAATCGATTTATTCTGAACATCGGTTGTTCAGAATTTATTTATGTTCTATTTACTTCCTATTTAGTTAAAGAGCAATTCCCGAGAATCTGTGATCATCTTACCAATCTATATTGACCACCAGGTGCATAGATTTAAATTGTGCAGTAAATCACCTGATATCATATCAATATTGTATTTTCTTTTCTGCATTTCAATTTGTCCTGTAATACATACACTTTATGATTTGAGGTGTTTAACTGTTGGCATTCTTCTCATTTCACCTATGGCAGGAATTGGTGCAGAAGAATAGGAATCCAAGTCATCTATAAGTGCTTTCAACACTTTCTGCATGGTGGCATACATATGTATTCGTCTTTTCCTTTTATAAACCTTACTTTCCTACAATCCTACTATGTGTATACTCTCTTTACAAATAAATAAATTTCAACACAACTCGATCTTTTTCCTCTTTTGATTTGCCATAGCAAAGATTTTTGTTAGGTACTCATCTAGCTAATTGTTCTGGCAAAGCCACCAAGAAAATCTAGTTAACAGTAAATTGTGAAGAGTAAAATAAGCAAAGCTCCGTATGACATGTTGTGTCTATGCTTTTTATTATGTTCTATCAAAAGTGATAAATAAATTTGAGGAGCAATAATTGCTCTTTTGTATGAATAACGCCAAAGCATACAATTCATAAAATCTGAATTCATGAACAATTGCTGGAGTGGTGATCGCCACCTTGCCTTCACACACAAAAAAAAAAAAAAAAAAACCCTGAATTCATGAACCGGCTTACTTGAATTGATTTTGGTACCCCAAATGTCTGAAATACACAACTGTATAAATAACTGGTGTAAATGTTTTCCATTACTAATATTTTCATATTTTATTTGCAGATATCAGCGAATTGGCAGCAAGACATGCTTGCCTGTCTGTTGTTAGATATCCGCCCCAATTACTAGCAGATCTGGAAATCAGGAATGAAAAACCCTAATTAATCCCTAAACAAAACCCCACCGCCTTCCGAGACTTGAGAACCTCTCCTTTCCTTCTGTCTCGCCACCTCTCATATTCTCCTTCCCTTCCAATTATTTAAGGAAAAAAAAGGAACAAAAACCGCGACTCCTTTCTCCACCTTTGCACCTTCTCACTCCACTTCTCTCCTATTCTTTCATCTTGGACATGGAAACCTCTTGTAAGTCATAATTGATGGAAGTTTTGGGTGGTTCGTTAGTAATTACAGATGGAGGATAGTGGGTATACCTTTCTTCATGCTAGCTGTTTTAACAAGGTGACAAAGTAAAATTGTCTTTGGATGATCAGATCTGATTTCAACCTGGCTCTATCTCCTCTAACCAAATCTAAATTAACATAGGTATCCTTTAAGGAGATTATTCTCTCGCCTCCATCAAAATTTGATGGAGATGACTTTGTAGCCTTTGTATGCTTAGTTCTGACCAAATTGCATTATGCAAGAAAGGAGACCTAACATGGACTCTCTACTCGATACAAAGCTCTCCTGCAATTTGATATCGATTGCTTGCTACCATGACAAAATTTTTGTGATAGAATTGGTTTTGGTAGCACATACAGTTGATTTTAATATAGATGCTGATGTGGTTGTTTTAGATTTTTCAAGGTTCTCCTGCAATTTAATCTGATAAATGCACCACTTCCTACTATGCTATGTCAGGCTGAAAGTGCCTTTGTGGCACTAAGTTGAGCACTGGGAATGTTTTAACCATGTTCGTGTCTATTTCTGAGATGTTTTGTGCAAAAATGGCGAAAGGGCAGACTCACTCTATAGAAGTGATGCATTTATCAGATGGTTCCGTACAAATATTGAGACCTGCTAAGACAAATTTCAACATCCAGATTAGTCTCTTGGTTTAGGCCAATTTATTTTCGATTGAAGTGTAATTAATATTGTTTAGAAAGTCTTTCTTCCTGTAAAGTGTCGTAAGTGTTGTAATAATTTTCATTTTGTATTAGATTTTGTACTATGTTGGAATTTAATTCGTGGTGCATTGGTTATTAATCTTTTTTTTTTCTTTTATTAAATTATTAAAATTATTAGAATTAGTGAATGGTATTATTCCGATATCAAACTAAAAACTATTCAAAATGCAAACCTTTGAGAAATATGTTCTTAGAGTCTTGATAAAGTCGTATATTTATAGAGAATGACTACGGTACGTCTTGAAATTCAATGTATAAGCCGGTATAAGCCTATGCAGTTCGTTCATTGCATGCCGCCTCAAAGAGATTGAAGAACGTGGCAACCCTCTTGTACCCTTATGCAGCCAATATACCGGCTTACCATCCCAATTCTCAAACCAAAAAGATGGTCTGGTCCCGTTGCCTACCTTCCATATAGCCAAGGCCTGGAATAGCCCTCTCATATCCCTCATCATTACCCAAAAGAAAGATCCATGTCTTGGCTGAAGTATCCGAGATACATGTTTTCTGGACGGGTGCACAAGCAATCTAGTTGCAAAAACGCTCCAAAGTGACTCCAGTTCCATATACAGCTTCCACCACCACTTCTGAAGCATTAGTTGATTTTGCAATCCAATATCAATCACCCCCAAGCCACCACAAGCCTTAGGCAAATAAGCAGTGGACCAATTCAATATCAATCATCCCCAAGCCACCACAAACCTTAGGCAAATAAGCAGTGGACCAATTCAACAAGTGCAACCCTCTTTTATCACTCGCTTTCCTTCCCCAGAAAAAGCCACGCCTTATTTTATCAATTTTATAATTACGAATTACCCAATTTGGCAATTTAAAAGAAAACATATAGTACACAGGTAACGCCGACAACACTGATTTCAATAATTGCAATCTTCCTGCTCTTGACAAGTAAACCTGCTTCCATGTGGCCAATCTTCTTCTTACTTTCTCTATCAATGGCAGAAAGCATGTCTTACCCGGCCTCTTTGTTCCCAATGGCAGCCCAAATAAGTGAGATTATCCTCAGATACTTCACATGTTAGAATTTGTTGGATTGATCCCTTGACTTGATCAGATAGGTTAATCGGCACAATAATACTTTTACTAAAATTAATTCTCAAGCCCGACACATTGGAGAAGTTGTTGAGCACAAACTGTAGGGTCTGTACTGCTCTACCTTTAATGGTGCAGAAAAGGAGTGAATCGTCCGCATACTGCAAAAGGCAAAAAGGCTCCCTGATTCTGTCAGACAGGCCATGAGGCACAGCAGTTGCCGCCGCTTGTAGCATTCTACCGAGTACATCCGCCACTAGCAGGAACAAATATGGTGAATTGGTGATAATGGGTCTCCCTGCCACAGACCACGGCAATGGTAAAATTTCGGGCCTCTAGCACCATTAACGAGGACCAAGAAGATGACGAAACCAACAGTTCATGCACTTATGTGATAAACCTGTTAGGGAAGCCTCTTTGTTGTAAGATATCAACTAAAAATTTCCAACTGAATCATACGCTTTAACAAAATCTATTTTCATCAGAATTGCCTCCTGTCCATCATTCTTCAAATGTGCTAACATCTCTCTTGTCACTAAGAAATTCTCCATTATATATATGTCTTCCTTTTAACAAATCCCGTTTGAGATATGGGTATCAATCTGTCAATGAAATGCACCAATCGGTTTGCCAACACCTTTGAAATTACCTTAGGTACAAAATTAATTGGGAATTACTTACCACAATCCCTCTAAATATCATCCTGTATCATCCGATGGGCCTCTGGTGCTTCTGGGCCTCAAACTCCCATTTTTCGCACGTGGTATTTGGTGTTCCCTCATTTTCTTTACTTGTCATGTGACCTCAATAAAAACTGATCTTCCATCTCACTTTTTCGATCCCGACACCTCCATAGGCGACACCACCACCTCCGACGTCCACGTAGATCCAAAGTGCGTTTGATCTAAGTTTCAGATCTCTCTCAACTAGTCTCCGCCGTCACCATTTCTCCACCTCCAATTGACGTTCGCAAGCTTCCGACGAAGTACGACCCTGCGACCTTCGACCCCTCTGCACACTCCACTCCTTCTGATCGCGCATGGCGCCTCGTTGACGAGGTCGCCTCTCTAACCCTAGTGGAAGTGTTTGAACTCTCCTCTTTGCTCACCATCCGATTGGGCGTGACGGATCCACTGAGTGTTTCTATCGTGAATGCTGGCGGAGGTGGCAAAGGAGGAATTGGTGTTGCTACCACGGGTGCCATAGCTGGAGCAAAGGAGGAGAAGAAAACTGATAAGACTGTGTTTGAGCTTCAACTGTATTTGTTTGATGCTGCTTCTAAGATCAAGGTGAGGTTAATTGATTTTGTTTCTCACCGATCCTTCAAAGATGATTTGAAATGAGGTCTTGCATTATTGTGTATCACAATGATATGGTACTGATACTGATATTGATACTGACTACTTAGTGTTATAGGCAGAAAATTGGGCATCAACGAACCTTACTAAGTTGCAATTGTGCTATTAATCTTTCTTTCAGTACTCCTGGATTTATACCTTAATTTGAGAATAATTATTATGCGAATTTATTTTAATATTATCATTGTTAACTGTATGATCAGTTAATTTGATTAAAAGATTAACTAGATTAAATACTTTTTTCCAACCCATTGAACTTTTAATTTACTGAGGGATATTATCTCTTATTATATACTATTGATCATTCTCATTTTATGAAAAATTCAGGTTTGAAAGTGACAATATTGACAGAGGAGAACTAGAGAAGAGAATTAGTGAGGATAGCTGCTGCTAGGGCTGAAAAACTTTTTCCTGATGGATTTGATTTGAGCGTACATATTTCCATGAAATATGGTGATACTCTGTCTTCTCTTCTCTGAAAGAAAATCATATTGTTTCACATATTTCTATGAAATAAAAAAAAAACATATTACTTGGTCTTGAAATTGCGAAAAATCATATATCACACCCTCCATCTTTTATACCAAAGTTTTTGCAGCTTTATAGGTGCTTTTGTGATACTTCAAATTTTGCTGGGTAGTCATATTATGCTTAGTACAGTACTTTGCTGAAATGCGACAAATATCATATCGAATTCAGATAAAGGGATTCTGTTACATGGAGGTCCAATGATAAGAAACAATATTATTCTGTTACAGTTTAATTCCATGAAAACCTGATGTGTAAAAGTCAGGATCTAACCACTAATTATAATTTTTCTTTTGTAGTCAAAAATGATCTAAGAGCGGCTGAGTGTGAACGTGCTTTAGCTGTTGGTGTCTATACTGGTGTGGTTTTTGAGGGTCGAACTACATATGGCTAGCAATGGCACTGCAATTATACTTTCAGATCTCACAGATTTCATCGGATTCATGCACCTACTTGGCTTTTGAAGGCTAGACAATATCAATGTGTTATTCCATTTCAATATAATTTGTGTTGATGGGAGCCAAACTCGTTTTGATGGCCTCGTTTTATTATTTATAATGAATGAATGATGGCCTTTGTAGAAGCTCACTGATTGTATTGCCTATTCATTTTATGTGATAATATCCTAGTGATAGTGGACTGGTGGTACGAGACTTGGATAACTGCATGATCGATTAATTCGAATAACGGATTAATTTATTTCAGTAAGAGATCAGTTAATTACTATAAGTGATCGATTAATTGATAAAAGTGATCATTTTAATAAGGAATTGTTTAGTTGCTTTAACTAAAAATTTATTCTTTCTTTTAATATTATCATTGTTAACTACATGATCAATTAATTCGAGTAACGGATTAGTTTATTTCAGTACGAGATCAGTTAATTACGATAAGTGATCGCTTAATTGATAAAAGTGATCATTTTAATAAGGAATTGTTTAGTTGCTATAATAGAAAAATTATTCTTTGTTTTAATGTTATCATTGTTAACTGAATGATCATTTAATTGGAGCAACATATTAGTTTATTTCAATAAAGGATCAGTTAATTGAATTAATGGATAAATAAGTTAACTGCAGTAATGGATCAATTTATATCTGTAAGGGATCGGTTAATTGGTATAAGAGATCATTTAAATTGATATAAGGATCGATTTATTTTAGTAAGGGATCATTTTAATTGAATTAATAAGGAATTAGATTGTTATAATAAGAGATCAGATTGTATAATAAGGGATCAAATTGTTACAATAAGATATCAGATTGTATAATAAGAGATCGTATTGTTATAATAAAAGATCAGATTGTATAATAAGGAATCATTGTTATAATAAGAGATCAGATTGTATAATAAGAGATCAGATTGTTATAATAAGATATCAGATTGTATAATAAGAGATCAGATTGTTATAATAAGAGATCAGATTGTATAATAAGGGATCAGATTGTCATAATAAGAGATCAGATTGTATAATAAGGGATCAGATTGTCATAATAAGAGATCAAATTGTATAATAAGGGATCGTATTGTTATAATAAGGGATCAGATTGTACAATAAGGGATCGTATTGTTATAATAAGGGATCAAATAGTAATATAAGGGATCAGATTGTTATAATAAGGGATCAGAATGTATAATAAGGGATCAGATTGTATAATAAGGGATTGGATCGTTATAATAAGAGATCAAATTGTATAATAAGGGATCAGATTGTTATAATAAGGGATCAATTAGTGGAGAGAGGGAGCATAGCGCTCAAAATGGAAAGGGTGCTTCCAACACCCTTTTCATTTTTAGTTGGGATGATATAGGATTACAAATCAGGGGATTGCACCTATCACTCCCCAAATTAATTACACCAATCGCTGTAAGCCTGTAACTCAGTTGAGCGCAAATTGTATGCCTACTCTGGCAATGCCTTCTCATTAATAGAAAATTTTAAATATTAGAGAACGACAGAATTTTCATTTGTTGGTTCTGTTAGAAAAAATATATCATTTATTTCCTTTGGAGTTCAGACTAAATACACATATTTTGCTTTTAGATTTTGCCTTACACAGAAATTGTTATGCTAATTTTGATTTATTTTTTTTTTCAACAGATTCATATAGTTTGGGTGGCAACATGCAAAAGAAGAAATCTGTCTAGACTCTAGATAAATCCAATGCAAAAGAAAGGAGCATAATCGCAAGCAAAAAATACTTAATGAAGTTGCATTTTTTGCATATATTGCTACTTCATCCTCTCAGTTTTAAAAATGTCTGCATCAAACTGGAATATCAATAACTATAAATTAAAATTTGGGAGGATTACAAAAATATGTTACCTTGTAGGCAGATGAAAGTGATCTCAATCAATTTAATAATTTTTGCATCTAAATTTCGTGTATTTGTACTAATGGTTCTCTGTACTTCTCTGTAATATTTTTGGGAGAATAACAATAATGGTACTAGTATCAGATATCAGATACCAGTACCAGTTTCTAATTGGTTTTGAATTTTTGATGTATTGACAATGCACCGGGATTTGCTTCATCAAATGGAAGTGGTGCTACTTTCTTTTTTTTTGAAAAAAAAATAAAGTAGGTGTACAGGTCTGATTTCGAATTTTATGGAATTGCTTTGATAGATTATCTGATCTTGTAACTATCACATAATTAAAGCGGGACAAAAATTTTTCTAGGCTCATAAATTGATGAACACGAGCCTGCTTTGAAATTTGGATAACTTATCACGTTATTTTTAGGCATTGTATTGCTACATGCTCAAATGAGTCGAGTTTAACTATGCCAATTCAAGTTTTGTTTTGCTGTTTGGAATCAGTTACCTTAATATAGTCAATAATCGTTTTTTCTTTTGTTTGGTTTCCACTTGACAAACATTTATTTTTTGGTACGGATATGGATTTTGATTTAATTATTTTAGTTTTTATATATGATGTACCGGCTCGGGTATCTAACTTCCAGATGAGTTTGGGCATGATATTTCATTGTTGTTTGATTGTTACCATGGGCAGAGGTTATGGGGCTAGTCTAAGGAACCTGGTAATTAATTGGTCATAATGTTATGATATTTATATATTTTTTTTGTTGTTTCATACTAGATTACTATATTGTTTTACCATATATTATATTAAAGTAAGTGACTTGTTGTTTATGGGAATTGAACATTCTTGTTTTAAAGTGACACAATCACACATTACTTTATTTTAGATATTCTGAATTTCTTTGCAGTTTGCATGGACTAGTGGTTGCCGATCTTAACCGTATATTTAAAAATTTTGCGTGAAGTTTGAATTTGTTGGTTTGGAGCAGTTGGTAGGACAGATTGAAGCAAAAAATGTCACTCATAATCTATAGGTCTATTAGACTATTACAAATTGGTGCACAAATCAAGTACAAATAATTACCTTTTCATTTAAAAGAAAAAAAAAAAAAGATAATACAACACTTAGTGTGATTTTCTGAAATTATAAACTCTAAACCTGGTAAAATATGATTGGATGGATTATTATTAGTGGTTTTAACAAGAATAAGCCAACAAATTTTTTTTTTCAAAATCAATAGGCAATACATTATAATTAGTGATTTTGTAAAATCAATATTAAAAACTATTTGAATGAGCGAATCTTTTTGTCATATTATAAGCATTTAACAGCTAACCTTACAAATATTGCTACAGTGAACTGTGATGCATGAATCAAGCGTTCCAAAAGGAGGCAACAAATTATTATTGATGGTCTCATACAGAAACTATTAACATGGTAATATCTGTAATACCATGGGCTTTTTAACTATTATAAACCGGATGGTTTCCTGAAAACCGTGAGCTCAATTTCTCACTAAGAACAGAAGCGGCTTGTAGGATTTTGAAAGACAATAAAGCTTGTGACCTAATTATGTAATTAATCAGAACTCTTCATTTATCATCAGATGGCATTTTTGAACACATCACTGAACCATTTCGATGTATCCTCTTATAAATAAGGACCAATTACTGGCCCAATTCAGAAACCAAAACCCTACTCTCACACTCCCGCCGATTCTTTCATTCTCTATTTCTCTTTGCCTTCAAGACCTCCACTCCTTTCTCCATCTTTTCCTCTTTCATTCCAGTTGCCTCTCCCATCTTTTTTTTTTTTTTGGTTTTGGACAAGGATACCCCTGCCCAAAACAGGGATTTCCATGAAAGAAAGCTGTTAAGTCACAAAATATTGAGGGCATCAGCACACAAGATCATTGATCTTACTTGCAGAATCACTGCTTGACCTTTGTATCAAAACTCCCAATGTAAGTGTAATCTATTTTTCTGATTTTGTATACATTGTTTTGTTGTTCTTGTGTTTGCTGTTTTGTTATTTTTCTTTTTAACTTTATTGTGTATTTTATATTAAGGAAGGATGGCGTTAATTCAACTGCTGGAAGGATAGCCATCCAGACACAATCGACTACGAATTTGATGGAAGTTTTGGCTGCTTCGTTTTTGATTATGGATGGAAGTTGCGGGTGGAGGTTAGTAGATTTTTTTTCCTTGCTAGGTTATCTAATATATATTTTACTGGTTCTCCCAATTATATTTTCTGAAATTTCTTTTATCTCCCTCTTTGTTGAGAATTACTTGTGTCATTGTTTCAGCCACAAATCAGTTTTCGTTATAATTGATTTATTCAACCTAGAATAGCGTCTCATTAATTACATACAACATCGGTCTGAAAGTCAAATTTTTTATAGAAATCGAAAACGCCATTAGTCTGGTCATAAATTTAGAGACTAGTAGAGATAAAGCCTGCTCTGATAGTGAGAACCCCTGTGAGACTCTTAAATCACTTAAAATTGAATACTCTATATTCTTTCTAGCAAGTAATTAGCAGTTTTATCAAAGAACTATAGATGTCTGGTTCTTCTATCATCGTACTCAAGTCAGTGATAGTATATAGACTTCTCCCATATGCACAGTATTCCAGCACCCTGTTCCATAGTGATTATTATTGTGTCTTGTGATTACATATATACATCTTTTCCGATTTATTGTCCAAGACTGTTTCAGTTGTTGGATGATTGAAAATGTATGTATATGTTTTAAAGTAGCCACAAGATATTTGTTTGTAAGAATAGTATTAGTGAGGTTAAGAAATGGAGAAAACAGTAGAATTAAAATTGTGGTCTTCTGTCCATAATTGATCTCTATCAATTTACTCTATCATCTAGGTGTTTCCAGTTGGTCGGTTTGGATCAAACCAAACTAGATCAACTGAACCGTTTGAACATGCATGCTTCTATCACCATCTATAAAATCTTGCGTAGTTTTAAATCCAAATTTCGAGTACTCTGTCATCCATTTCTTCAAAAGCTTGTAGCCAGCAAGTAAAAGGAAGAGCCATAAACTAAAAAGGCTAGTGAAAGGAGTACCTCTAAATGTAATTTTCTAGGGTAAATTCAGTTGAAGGTCAGACAATTACAAATTTAGGATAAATTACTTATGGTCGACGTTGTCCAATCTTCATGAGTTTAAACTCTTAGATTTTGAGTTTAAGCTTTACGGTTTCGCAAATGTTGCTTGCGATTTTGAGTAGATGGTTGTCGATGAAGGTTCCATAATTTGCATATTTTTGGTAAGTTATTGAATACAACCCGAAATGGGGATGAACAATTCAATTCTAACTCCACATAAATGGCAAATCATGTTTTTAGAGTGAAGTAGTAAACCTCTCTATAGGATTGGCATATGTCTGATATCTTGTGATTAAGTTGTAGCAAAGTGATATATTTAAATTTGAGGAGCAATAATTGCACCTGTATGAATATATCAAAACCAAAATACCTATTAAAATAATCTTTTTTCATGAGCTTTCTTACTTGAATTGATCTTAGTTATACAGTGCTAAGCATCATATCAACAATAGGAATAAACGACGATGTCACCTGCATATTAACTTTTTCATTGTTAATGTTCAGACATCAGACAAGTGAGAGCAAGCCCACAATAGGCTGCTGTCCAAATGGCCCCTTATTTACCAGTATAGGAAGCTGTGGAGGATGATTTTCCAGAAGATTCAACAAATGTTTTCCTATAATTATGGCCCACAATCCCGCTTCTTTCTGAATCAAAAGCTCAGATTTCAACAACAATAGTAGCAGCAGCAACAACAACAATAACGACAACAACAACAACAACCATAATAAAAACACAAATTTCCCAAATGGAGAGAAACAACAACCAACACAGGCCTAGAAAGAAACTAGCGACGGATCAGACGAATCAACAGACGCCACTGTAGCAGGGGTACCACTCAGCAGAATTGCATCACCACTCGAAGATCCATCTATGTGTGCAGAGTTTCTAGATCTTGTTAGGTTTTGTACAGAAGATGAAAAAAAAAAAGGTATAGAACTTACCAGTATTGTGTTTGTATTGAAGTTCAGCAGCTGACTACAATTTTTTTTTTTTTTTATATTTATTTGGTTGTTGTGTAGTTTTATGTTCTTATTTCTGATTAACAATTAAATAAATTCTTTAGTCTTTTATTACTATCTTTGTTGTATTTACCTTTTTCACAATTTATTTTAGCATTTATCATTTTTACTTTTTTTTTTTTTTCTTATATGAGGAGAGTTTGAACTTTGAACTAAGGATGCGGATCAGTTTCGTGGTTCTGCTGGTATTTTTACTCTTTGCACGGACTAATATGTAATATTGAAAAGGCTACCGCCACATCTTTCTTATGACTTATGAATATGCAGGCTCAAAGGCGATGAATGTTATTGGCTTATTGGCATAATCCAAGGTGGCAAAATCACAAGTTACTACATTATAAATTTATAATCCAATTAATTAAATAAAAGCAGAATTTGAATCCCAGGTAACTACAAAGAAACTAATGCATTCCAACCGAAAAATAAAAGAAGAAAAGTTTCTCTTAATCATTCAAATTGCAATTGCATTCAGTAATAATAATAATGATAAGAAATAAATAAATAAATAAAACTAAATCGTCCCTTACGCAATACTGGACATAAAAAATAAATATAGAGAGATGAGAAATATTTCGATTTTAAGTGCGGGTGATTTCATTTTTAGATTAAACTTGCAAATATACAACATAAAAACAGTCCTATTTTGATTTTAATTTATTATTAATAAGTAATAAATAAATATAAGTATCGTACTTCCCAAAAAGATTACATCAGGAGGAAGAAGAAGAAGAAGAAGAAAAAAAAAAAAGAAAGGACAAATTCCATACTTTTCTGAGGACTAAACCTACTAATATCAAATAGCCAAAATATTTCACAAGCACAACTATTATTCCATCCTCAACTTTATGAGTATGCATTTCTATTAGATTAAGTATGACTACACTGGACAGTACTAAGATCGTTTGGTCAATGCACGAGTAAAATTGTAGAAAACCAATCAGTTTGGAATTTTGAAAAAACTTGAGAAACTTAAAACGCTAGCCATAATAGTAAGGCAAATGAACGGAGATGTATAGTCTAACATCATCCCATTATTTTGCCAATAAAATTGGCCAAAGATGTATAGTCCGGATTTTACGCAAAATTTTAAGGACACGGCCATAAAGAGGACACTACAGGATAAGCGCATGATAATTATTTAGCCTGAGGGACAATTGGGTACACAATCCTGGGGTACCGAATCAATTTATCTAATCATTGATAAATAATTTCACCAACATCCTCAGCTGGAAACGTTTTCTATAAATACTCATTTCTTATTGTTATTGATCATCCCTCTCCTCTATTTGCACTCCTGCTCATCATCATCTAGTTTTAGAAACATCACACTAATCGTAATCGGAATCAAAGGCGCAGATGCAAAACCTAAATCCGACGTCTCATTTCCATTCACAATTCATATATACAGTTCCCTCTCTCTCATTTCCACTTATAAAACGCCGCCTCCATTGAATCGGAATAAATGGGTCCACATATTTTATGGGAAGTTGCCTTTTTTCTTATATTGCTGCTTCATCCTCTCAGTTTTACGTATGTCTGCATCAAACTGGAAAATAAATAACTATAAATAACAATTTGACAGGAATACAAAAATATGTTACTTTGTAGGCAGATGGTCAATTGGAAAATTAATAGGCCGAGAAAGGGATCTCAATCAATTTAATAGTTTTTGCATGTAAGTTTCATGTATTTGTTCTAATAACTCTCTGTCAGAACTTGAATCGGCAACTCACTTGTTTTGTACTTGCAGTTATGTCTTACATGTTTGGGCTAAACTGCAGCAATTGTTTCCATCTCGAATGCCAACCAATTTTCCTGATTTAGAATCTCTTTGGCAACATGCCTTGTTTAACAATAGTGGAGACCAGACAAATGCTAAAGTTGTGCTTGCAATCACAACCATTTCGGCCGTCTGGCTAGAAAGAAATAACAGATTATTCAGGCAAGAAGCTCGAAGTGCTGATTCACTACTGCACTGGATAATCTCGCAACATGATCTCTTCAGGAAGCATTGCCAGGGGTAGCTGGTTGACAGTGTTTTGTTTCTCCTTTTTTTTGTTAGTGTAAACTCAAATTAAAAAGGTGGCATGTCGGCATTGGTGTGAACCAAATGATTTTTGAAGTCAAATATTGTGGCTAGCAAATTGGAATTGGATTGTTATGCCGTAAAAATATAGACAAAAAGAAAAAGGCTGCCATGAGCTGTAATTTTTGATGTAAAGTCGGTAAAACAAACCGACTTAATTATGCCCTATAAATATGGGTCATGCTTATTGTAATTAAGTGATAAGTGATATTGTAATTGAGTGATATGAGTAATTGTAATTAGAGATTGAGTGAACAAAATATATTAGAAATTCCATTGAAATTTGTGTCTATTTGAATTCTATTTGTAACAAATTGGTATCAGAGCCTTGTCGAGTGCCTCGTTCAAATGGCAACCAGAAATCCGAATATCTCATTTCAATACCCGATCCTAACCAAAACCAATTATGATCAATGGTCGTTGCGAATGAAGGCTATTATTGGTGCTCACGGCCTCTGGAACATTGTCGAGAACGGCGTTGAAGAACCCGAAGATGAAAGCCGACTCACAGTAGCCGAGTTGAATGTGTTGCAAAAGAAAAGAAGCGGAGATCAATGCGCGCTGAGTATCATCCATCAAGGATTGGATGACGATATGTTCGAGAAGATAGCCAATGAGACGAGTTCTAAAGATGCATGGGAAATTCTGAGAAATTCGGTGGTTGGAGTTGATAAAGTGAAGAAGGTTCGACTCCAAACTCTAAGAGCCGAGTTTGAGACAATTATGATGAAGCAGAGTGAGTCTGTAGGAGACTATTTCACTCGAATATTGGCGATAGTAAATCAAATGAAGAGACTTGGTGATAAGATGGAAGATGTGAGAGTCGTAGAAAAAATACTACGGTCTCTCAATTCAAAGTTTAGCCATGTGGTGGTGGCAATTGAAGAATCGAAGGACACGGAGTCCATGACGATCGATGAGTTGAATGGTTCGTTGATAGCCCATGAAGAGAGAATGAAGAGAATTCAACAAGAGTCTCTTGAAGAGGTGTTGCAAGTAAAAGCAACAATTAAAGAAGAAGATATTGCTAATGATCGATACGATCGTCAAAGAAGAGAAGACAGTAGAGGAGGCCATGGTTATGGCCAAAGTAGAGGTCGAGGTTATCGACAAGAAGAAGAACACAATAAAGAAGAAAGAAGCCAACAGAACTGGCGTGGTAGAGGAACAGGACATGGTCGAGGAAGAGGTGGCCGTGGATACCGTCCCGACGTTGACTGTTATAACTGCGGTCGATATGGGCATTATGCGCGAGATTGTCGATTGCCAAAGAAGATTGAAGAAAATACAAATCTTATTCAAGAAGAAGAGGGGAATGATGATAATGTTCTCATGATGGCATGCGACGATATTATTTCAAATGACAGTTTGATCGACAAAGCCTCAATATGGCACTTGAGGTTCGGACATTTAAATGGTGATAACTTAAATGAGCTAGCAAAGAAGCGCATGGTTCATGGTTTGTCTGATATAGATTATCCAAAAAAATTCTGTGAAGGATGTGTCCATGAGAAAGAAGCAACAAGCTCATATTCGAAAAGTACGGAATATCGTGCAAAGAGGATTCTCGAATTGATACACACTGATATATGCGGTCCGGTCACACCCAAATCATTTGGAGAAAAAAGGTATTTCATTACTTTTATTGATGATTATACAAGAAAGACGTGGGTGTATATCCTTAAAGAAAAATCTGAGGCGCTCGAAGTCTTTAAGAAATTTAAGGTGATGGTTGAGAAGAGAACCGGCCATTATATTAAGGCATTGCGGTCGGATACAGGTAGTGAGTACATGTCAACTGCTTTCACGAATTATTGCAAAGAACATGGGATAAAGAGAATCCAAATTACTCCCTCGCCACAAGAAAATAATGTAGCGAAAGGAAAGAATCAAACCATTCTCGACATGGTTCGGTCGATGTTGAAGAGTAAAAATATGCCAAAAGAATTTTGGGCAGAAGCAGTGCGATGCGCCGTCTATATACAAAATCGAAGTTCTCATGCGAGATTGAAGGATAAAACACCACAAGAAGCTTGGAGCGGAATCAAGCCAACGGTATCACATCTCAAGGTATTTGGTAGCGTGGCCTATGCACGCGTACCAGATCAAAGAAGGACCAAATTAGATGATAAAAGTAAGAAGTATGTGTTCATTGGATATGATGAGAAGACGAAGGCTTTCAGACTATGTGATCCTATTGAAAAGAAGGTGATTACTAGCAGAGATGTGCAAATAAACGAAGAAAGTGCATGGGATTGGAATAATCAAAAGGAGGCAATCAATGAAGATAACGAAAGTGATGTGTCAGCCTCTACGCCGACAATAACAAATACAAGTCATGATAGCTCCGATGATGAAGATGAGCCAAGACAACCAGGAATGAGAAGTCTACAAGAGTTATACGACTCAACATGTGAGGCACAATTGGTATGTCTTTCGGCGAATGTCGAACATATTAATTTTAAAGAGCAAACGAGAAATAAGAAAGAGAAAGCTACGAGCATGAAGACAGTTCGACCTCTCATATGGCAAAAGAAATATTCAAAAGATATTGAAAGTTGGAGTAGGATGGACGACCGTAACTGCATGTCAAGACGTATGAAGTTCAGTTCAAAGCAGTCAACATTTGAGGGAGGACGTCGAGTAGATGCTAGAAAATATCGACGGAAGAAATTTGAGTTTAAGGGAGGAATTTGTTAGTGTAAACTCAAATTAAAAAGGTGGCATGTCGGCATTGGTGTGAACCAAATGATTTTTGAAGTCAAATATTGTGGCTAGCAAATTGGAATTGGATTGTTATGCCGTAAAAATATAGACAAAAAGAAAAAGGCTGCCATGAGCTGTAATTTTTGATGTAAAGTCGGTAAAACAAACCGACTTAATTATGCCCTATAAATATGGGTCATGCTTATTGTAATTAAGTGATAAGTGATATTGTAATTGAGTGATATGAGTAATTGTAATTAGAGATTGAGTGAACAAAATATATTAGAAATTCCATTGAAATTTGTGTCTATTTGAATTCTATTTGTAACATTTTTTTTTTAGTTTCCTTTTAGTTTTCTCTTTTTTTGGTTTCTTTTCCACTTGATAGCCACTATCAAGTCCTCTAAAAAAAAAACTCTCTGTCAGAACTTCAATTCAGAACGCAGGATGCAGCTGTGAGTTTTGGTAAATTTGACCAAGTCAATGGTAAGGGGTCAAATAATAACTGACGGCTTGGTTAAATTCTCAGTCACTGACAAGAGTTACGGTTAGGGTTAATAAAAATCAAGGGCTGGTGACCGTTAGTACAGTTCTTGGGAGCTGACAGCAGGCCCCACTCCATTTCTTAATTTTCTTTTTGAATAATAATTTCAGAAAAGGCGCTGAAGGTTTAACTCTGCAATTGGGATGGTTGTTAGAGTTTGTCGTAGATATTTCAGTGAGCTTTAATCTGATTGGTTGAATAAATTTTATAATTTCTTTAAAAAACATTTGTTGTATAAGCTGTTATATAAGAAGGCAGCTGAGTGGTAATTTTCATTAAGACTCATAATAAGAAAACTGAGATCTATTTTCTCTCTGGCGTTAATGCTTCCTCCCTCTCTTTATCTCTCTTTCCCTCCTCTTTTCTTCTTAAACTCCGTCAACTCTTCTAAAAATTCTCTAAATTTCTTCAATTAAATCTCATATTCTTCCTCTCTACTTTCAATTTGATCCTTTGCACTTCAATTTGAGCTAGTGTCGTAACACCCTCTGTACTTCTCTGGAATTTTTTTTGGGCAGGTAACAATAATGGTACTGGTATTAGAGATCAGATACGGGTACCAGTTTCTAATTGGTTTTGAATTTTTGATGTATTGATAATGTACTGTGATTTTCTTGATCAAATGGAAGTGGTGCTACTTCCTTTTTCAAAAAAAAAAAAAAAAAAATTAATTAGGTGTAAAGGCGTGCTTTGGAATTTTATGGAATCCATTTGATAGCTTATCTAATCCTGTAATTAAAATTGACATAATTAAAGCGGGGAAAAAAAAATATTTTTCTAGGTTAACAAATTGATAAACACGAGCCTGCTTTGCAATTTCGATAACTTATCAAGGGTTGTGTGATTAAAATCACGTGAATTTTAGCTGATTAAAATTTTGCCTGGGTCAAAAAAGGGACGAATTATTAGAAACCTTCAATTTACTTTAGACATTGTGTTGCTACGTGCTCAAATGAGTAGGGTTTTTAACTATTCCCAATTCAAGTTATTTTTGTTGTTTGGAATTAGTTACCTTAATAGTCTAGCATCGTTTTTTCTTTTGTTTGGTGGAAATTCGACAGACATTTATTTTCGGTACGGATATAGATTTTGATTTAATTATTTTAGCGCTGCTTATTATTTTGGTTATATATGATTTATCGTTGGTTAGGGTATAATTAACTTCCCGATGAGTTTGGGCATGATATTTCATTGTTGTTTCCAGGGGCAGAGGCTATGGGGCTAGCCTAAGGAACCTGGTAATTGATTATTATGCATGGTATGACTTGTTGTTTCTGGCAATTGACATTGTTGTTTTAAAGTAACACACATACACACACACACACATTCTCTTCTATTTTAAATTTCCTGAATTTCTTTGCATGGACTTGTGGTTGCCAATCTTGTCCGTATATTTTAGAAATTTGCATGAAGTATGAACTTGTTGGTTTGGACCGGTTGGTAGGGCAGATTGAAGCAAGAAATGTCACTCATATCTATAGGTCTATTACAAATTGGTGCACAAATCAAGTATAGGGCAGATTGAAGCAAGAAATGTCACTCATTTCTATAGGTCTATTACAAATTGGTGCACAAATCAATTACAAATAATTACCTTTTCATTTAAAAGCAAAAAAGATAATACTACACTTAATGTGATTTTCTGAAATTATGAACTATAACCAGATAAAATATGATTGGATGGATTATTCTTAGTGGTTTTAAAAAGAATAAGCCACCAATTACTTTTTTTTCAAAATCAATAGGCAATACATTATAATTAGTGATTTTGTAAAATTCTATATTAGAAACTATTAAAATGAGCGAATCTTTTTGTTATATTATGAGCTGTGATGCATTAATCAAGTGTTCCAAAAGGAGGCAACAAATTATTATTGATGGTCTCATACAGAAACCATTAACATGGTAATATCTGTAATACCATGGGCTTTTAACTATGAAAACGGCTTGTAGGATTTTGAAAGACAACAAAGCTTGGGACCTAATCAAAAATATAGATAAATTTGTGTGGGTGTCTGACTGTTATTTTTAATTACTCAGGACACGCTAAACTCTTTTTGTATTGGCTAATCACTGCTGATTAATGTTAATTCGATTTCTAAAATACAACTCTGTAGTCCTTCGTGCTGCTTCATCTCAGGGGAAGCGATATGATCCGTTCCACGAAAATCATAGAAATTGCGTGCGCAAGTTTACCCCAACTTCCGTATCCATTTTTTTTTTTCTTTTGGTATCGAGAAAAAAAGGCACATATGGAGACAGAGCCCCTCTTTCTCATTTCCCCTCTCTTTTTTTCTCTGAAAAATGACGACTACCTCTGTCTCCGACCCCTCTCCCTTTTAGCTTATCAAATTCAATAAGGAAACACCTTTCTCATTTGTCCAGTCACCATCTAGGTCAGATATTTGACCTAGCCCTTGGACACCCACTGCCGTTTGCAAGAGATATAGATTTTCCGAAACCCTAGCCGGCAGCTGCTTGACCTGAGTTCGGCCCTCATCTTCTCCGTTGGTTTGCCTAATCGCCGCAGGGCCTCTGTTTTTTCTGCTCGCATCCGTTGTCAATGCCGAGCAACAGGACTCAAGGCAACCTATGTCGCCCCCGACATCAGATCCAACCACTTATTGTGCTTCGTCTTTGGTGTAAATCACCCATTCGATCAAAACCCGCTTCTTGATTGGTTAAGGTATTGTTTCTCTAATAATAATAATTTGGTTAGCAGGATTTAAGTTTTGGGTATTGGTTCTGGTGTATTCTGGTGCACTCATGGCGGTCAAGCGCAAGAATGATTTTTTTTTTAAATTTTGATTAATGGATGGTTTATCTTAGACTGCAGTAAGTTTTGACAAAATTTAAATCTTAAAGAAAAAAAGATCTAGAGGTCTCCTGGTGTAGCAGTCCTTTATGTAGGAAATCATGAACCTAATAACATATGAATTATTGCCTATAACCAGTTAAATGTGGATTTCTTGAAACCAGTAAGTGCCTCATTTTTCTTCCATTAGTTAGTTCTCTTTTTTTCTGGTGATTATTTTGTTATTTTTTGGACCAAAACTATTTTCAAGTCTTTTCAGTAGCTTCCATCAATTTTAATTGGCTTTTTGTCCTTAGGTTGATGTGGGAGGTTTTCTTCGGTTCACAAATCATGTGTATTGTACACGCAATTGGATAAAATCCAGATCAACCATTGATCAATGTAGAAGTTGTGGCCCACGTTACCAAGCCTGAGCTATGTACCAGTGAGGTACTAAATTATTTTTTAATATTACCATTACTTTTTGAATAAATAAAGAACTATTAAACAATATATAGGAAAAACGGAACAACAAATGAGATATGCATGAACTCAGAAAGAAGTTCATATTTTATTTCTGCAAATTTGTCAAATGTTGCATGATTCTGATTTGGAATTTATGAAAATGGGCAGGTATCAAACACATTTTATTTCACATTCACTGTCAAACAAGATGCGTTGAAAAATGGCCTGAGAATACGCAATGTTATCTGGTCTGTTGGGGTTCAGGTACCACTCCTTTCTCGTCAATTGGATCCCCACTCCTCCCTCCTTTTGTCCTCTTTTCTGAATGAAATGTCGAAGCAGAAAAGGCAAGCTATTGGTAAGCTCATTTGAAACATTAGATATTTGTTTACATGTACATAATAGAGCATCAATTACAATCTTTGACTAATTTTGCAGACAATTTCATGACCAGTTGAGAAATAAATTTGATGATTGCATTGTGTTTATCACATGTTCATACTATGCTTTCATGTGCTGATGCTGCTATTTACAGATATTTGGTCCCTTTTGACTTGCAAGAAAAAAAATACATACTTTATTTCAATTAAAATTTTGGCTGATTGTTCTGATCATATCTTGTAGCGTTTATTTTTTGGATAAAAATAACATAGGATACATAATGTTGAATTGCATATTAACTATATTAGTGTTTAGCATAATATAGAATTGTACATGATTAAGAGATTCTTTGTTTTTGTTTTAATTTGGGAAGTGTGAAAAATTAGAATGTAATGTGTGCATACTGATTGGAAGGTTTGAGTAAGGGAATGATATATACCGGGGCCTTAATTAAATGACTATGAGAAGTGATAGTAAATGAAATTGAACCCAAATACTAATACAGGCATTTATAAATTAATGCTGAGGGAAGTATGTATTCAAAATGATATCAGTAATTCCTGATTGAAGGTTTATATGGCTGGCGCTAATCAATCACATATATAGGGACAATATCTGATTAGAGATTTTGCTTCATTTTTTTAATTTAATTTTTAATCAATAATTTAAAATTTGTTTCATTTTGAAAAGAAGACTTGGGTATTGTAGGTTGCAACATTTATTAATCATAATTTGGTAATGATTATTATGATTTGGCAATTAGGACTATTGAGAAGGACTGCTAACTGATGTACCAGTCTATGTAATTTATATCACTTCTAACAACAGTCCTACATCAGACATTTATTTGTTTGTATTTAATCTATATTATTTGTTTGCAGCATTTATTTGGTGTTGGATATTCAAAACTTACTGTTATAATAAATTGTGGATTGGCTAATAAAATATAGCATAAACTACAATGATATAAACCAGTTATTTGTAGAGGGAGGTATTTTTGTATAACTAGGCTACTATATTTGTCTATATATGTTATTTATTTATTTATATTTGTCTATATATGTTATCTATTTATATTTATATGGTGAGCCGTGGCTTACAGTTTGTGCATGGCCTAAGGCAATTAAATTATATATTTACTCCATATTTAATGCAATAAATTTGGGTTCTGTTACTATTTCTTCTATATATATGATGGTATGGAAGGAACTTTTTTTTTAACTTTCCAATTGAGCCTTCCTTATCTATATTCTTGCTAATTACAGGTTTATGTGCTGCTGCTTTTGTAATGAGGCGGCGGCAGTTTCAGTAAAGCTTTGCTATGCAATGACCATCAACAAGAGTGAGGGTCAGTCCTTAGATACTATTGGTCTGTATCTACCTGAACCTGTCTTCAGCCACGGTCGGGTCTATGTTGCTCTCTCTAGAACAACCTCACCGGATGGCTTGAAAATTCTCATCACAAACGAGGACGATATGTACAGAAATTATACAAAGAACATTGTCTACAAAGAAATTTTTACTCTCTTAGGTGACCCCATTTTACTCACATTTAATTTCAATTTTTAAAACTTTTAATTATATTTGATCTATATAAATTTTTAACTTTTTTTGCATATGATTATTATGATGATACATCTGACGCTCAAACCCCATAAACATATTAAGAAAAAAATTCCCATATACAAGGTAATTAAGCGTATTACGTAAACTTCAGTTATGAGCTGCAACATACTTTTAGTTATATTATCTTTCTTTTGATTAATTTTTTTTTAGATAACAAATATTACCATTATCATGTGGAATGGAACAATACGGAAACCAAAATAAATTTTTGGCGCAATATGTCAATCAGTGTTTCCTTCATTCTTCAACTTATATGCCAAGGAATATCAATGCAAAGTATTTTGATTAACTCACTCCTATTATTTCATTTTTTGTATTTTTTTGCAGCAATCTACAAATTACACAAGCCTGGACATCATTTATGGCAATTTCTTTTTCTGGCAGCTGTATGTATTTTGGTGTTGAAAGAATTGTAGCACAAAACTATAGCAGTTTGTATTTGGTGTTCGAAGTATTCGGATACACACATCATTTGGTATTTGCCACTAAACTATAGCACAAAACTACGGCTGAAAGAATTAAGTTGAAAGCAATCTAAGATTACAATTTTTTTTTGGGTTTATGTGCAAATTTTTTTCTTGCGGGTCAGATCTGATTATTATATCGTCTGCCCGTTACATTGAAGGAGCTAACTGGAACAAAATGCAATAGTATTATTGATAATCTAAATATCAATTGCATGCCATTGCCTGTCTTACATCAAACATGCATTTTCTCTGTCCACTGGTATTAGATGCTGGGTTTTTTGTTACGAGCAATGAAAGGATTGGCAATTGAGTGTTGTAAAAATATTAAAATTGGTAATTTACTGTTTGTATTTGTATTCATTAATTATATGTTGTTATTACATTTTGCGAACGTTATATCCTATTTACATTAATTCTTATGGACAATTGTAGAATTTTTCATGCGTCCTAATTTTTAGCTATTTTATGTACTACCAATTTATGACCTTTCTAATTTTTTTTCACCACATTCATAATTAAAAATAATACACATCTTACAAATCAAAACTGAAGCTGCACTTTAATTAGAAATTTAAAATAAATTTCAAAATTATCAATTTACAACGTATTCCTAATAATTGCCCTTCCGTTTTAAATTTTAATGATTATATCATTAAATTAGATTTAAATTTCAAATTTAAATATCCCCAAATCAAACCTAACCTCTCTTCTAAAATCTAAAATCAATATTATAAATAAAGATGTGTGAGTATCGGGATCCTTTAGTTAAATATCATCCGACACTCCAAGCATTGTGAAATAGTTGTGCAATAGCATTTTTTCTGATTTCTGTAATGTGGTACTTTGTAACTAATTGTGTGTCGGGTATTATTGCCCATAAAACTGACTCGGTTCAACATCAGATAATAATTTGGTAACACATTGTTTTGTTTCAGATTTTTCTGACCCCTTCCTATTTTCATTTTCATCATGTCTCCATCTCTTTTGTGTTGCTTAGAGTCCCTCTCCACCTTAATTTCTCTTCATCACCATTCTTAATTTCGGTTTACAAAATATAAATTAAATTCATTCAATTGAAAATAGAAAAAAAAAAACATCAGATTTTTTACTATACATATTTTTTATTTAAGTCATTTATAAACATATTACATTTTATGAATAATATCAACATAATATAAATCATATAAATCATATTATTTCATATAACTATAACTATATTTACACACATATAATTTTTTCTATAATTTGATCAAACTCTTTAACTTTAATCAAATCAAATTACCTACAATAACTAAACTATATTTCTAAAGATAAATATATCTTAACCATATATCCAAAAATGAACATAATTAAACTATAGAAATGTAATAAAGATATTCTTATTATAGATATCTACATCGAGCGAAGCTCGATATTCCCCTCTAGTTATGTAATTAATCCGAACTCTTCATTTATTATCAGGTGGCATTTATAAACACATCACCAAACCATCTCGATGTATCCGCCTATATATAAGGACCAATTACTGGCCCAATTCAGAAACCAAAACCCTACTCTCACACTCCCGCCGATTCTTGCCTTCTATGGGTGTGTTTGGAAGGAGCTCGAATAACTGAATAAGCTTGTTCACGAATAGTCCTAATTCGCGTGAACCAAACACAGCTTCGAATAAGCTGAATAGCTAATTCGCGTCCTTGTTCTAATTCGAGCCCACGGATGGAATTAGCTTGCGAATAAGGGTGTGTTTCCGTTGGAAATATTAAAAAAAAGGGAGCTATGATGAGTAGTGCGCAGTGCAGGCCCCACCATGTCGTGCATAAAGTCCTCCTTTTACTCCCTTCTCTGTCATAGATGTTACGCCATTTCAAACAAAAAAAAATTATAATTATTTATTACGATACATATTATAATTATTTATGTTATTATTATTTTAACAATTAATTAATTTTTATTATTAATGATTCATTAAATAATTATTATTATGATACATATTATAATTATTTATGTTAATTATTATTTTAATAGTTATTTAATTTTTATTATTAATGATTTATTAAATAAAATATTTATTATTATTATGATTTATGAATATAATTTGTTATTATATTATTTTCATCCATTCTTCTAATGAAAAATAGTTTAAAAACAAAATCAAATCATTATTATATTGTTTCTTCTCTATTCTTATTCACAACACATCATCCAAACAACAACTACTTATTCATGAATAGACCATTCTATCTAATTCTTATTCACATCTCTTATTCACGAACAGACTATTCATTCTTATTCACTTTCACTTCCAAACACACCCAAAGTATATTTCTCCTTGCCTTCTCTATTTCTCTTTGCCTTCAACACCTCTTTTCCTCTTTCATTCCAGTTGTCTCTTTTTTTGTTTTGGTTTTGGACAAGGAAATCCCTGCCAAACACAAGATCCATTTGATCTTACTAAGTAGCAGAATCACTGCTTGACCTTTGTATCAAAACTCTCAATGTCAAGGCAATCTATTTTTCTGATTTTGCATACATTTTTTTGTTGTTCTTGTGTTCGCTGTTTTGTTATTTTGTTTTTTAACTATATTGTTTATTTTGAGTTCAGGAAGGATGGCGTTAATTCAAATGCTGGAAGGATAGCCATCCATCCAGTCACAATGGACTACGAATTTGATGGAAGTTTTGGCTGCTTCGTTCTTGATTACGGATGGAAGTTGCGGATGGAGGTTAGTAGAGTTTTTTTTTCCCTTGCTAGGTTATCTAATATATATTCTGGCTCTTCTAATTATATTTTCTGAAAAAAATTTTCTCTCCCTCTGTGTAGAGAAGACTCCACTTGTGTCATTGTTTTAGCCACAAATCAGTTTTCGTTTTAATTGATTTATCCAACCTAGAATAGTGTCTCGTTAATTACATACAGCATTGGTCTGAAAGTCAATTTTTTTATAGAAATCTAAAACGCCAATATTCTGGTCATAAATTTAGAGACTAGTAGAGATAAAGCCTACTCTGATAGTGAGAAACCCCTGTGAGACTCTTAAATCACATAAAAATTGATACTCTATAATTCTTTCTAGCAAGTAATTAGCAGTTTTATCAAAGAAATATAGATGTCTGGTTCTTCTATATGGTACACAATGTCGACACCCTGTTACATAGTGATTATTGTGACTTGTGATTACATATATATATACATCTTTTTCGATTTATATGGTCCAAGACAATTTCAGTTGTTGGATGATTGAAAATGTATGTATATGTTTTAAAGCAGCCACAAGATATTTGTTACTAAGACTAGTATTAGTGAGGTTAAGAAATGGAGAAAACAGTAGAATTAAATTTGTGGTCTTCTGTCCATAATTGATCTCTATCAATTTACTCTATTATCTAGGTGTTTCCAGTTGGTCGGTTTGGGTCAAACCAAACTAGATTAACTGAACCGTTTGGACATGCATGCTTCTATCACCTTCTATAAAAGCTTGCATATATAGTTTTAAATCCAAATTTCGAGTACTCTGCCATCTATTTCTTCAAAAGCTTATAGCCAGCAAGCAAAAGGAAGAACTATAATGCTAAAGGGCTAGTGAAACAAGTATCTATAAATGTAATTTCTAGGCTAAATTAAGTCGAAGAACAGACAATTACAGATTTAGGATAAATTACTTTCTTAGGGTCAATGTAGTCTAATCTTCATGAGTTTAGACTTTAGACTCTTAGATTTAGAGTTTAAGATTTATGGTTTCGCAAATTTTTCTTGCGGTTTGATTAGATGGTTATCGATGAATGTTCCATAATTTGCATATTTTTGGCAAGTTATTAAATACAACCCGAAATGGGGATGAACAATTCAATTCTAACTCCACATAAATGGCAAATTATGTTTTTAGAGTGAAGTAGTAAACCTCTGTAGGATCGGCATATGTCTGTTTGCTTGTTATTAAGTTGTAGCAAAGTGATATAATTAAATTTGAGGAGCAATAATTGCACCTCATATATATCAAAACAAAATTACCTATTAAAATAATCTGATTTCATGAGCTTTCTTACTTGAATTGATCTTAGTTATACAGTGCTAAGCATCATATCAACAATAGGAATAAATGACGATGTCACCTGCATATTAACTTTTTCATTGTTAATGTGCAGATATTCGACAAGCGAGAGCAAGCCTGATTGCCCATTTAGGCAAATACTGTGAGTAGGGTTGCATCTACAAGCATTCCGAAGAAGATTTTAAGAGGATGCAACATGTACAAAATAGGCTTCTGTCCAAAGGACCCCGTATTTACCAGCAGGAAGCTATTGAGGATGATTTTCGAGACGATTCAACAAATGTTTTCCTACAATTATGGCCCACAATCCCGCTTCTTTCTGAACCAAAAACTCAGATTTCAACAACAATAGTAGCAACAGCAGCAACAACAACAACAATAACAATAATAACACAATTTTGCCTAATGGAGAGAAACAGCAACCAACACAGGCCTAGAAACAAACTAACAACGAATTAGACGAATCAACAGGCACCACTGTAGCAAGGGTACCACTCAGCAGAATTGCATCACCAGTCGAAGATCCATCTATGTGTGTGCGGAGTTTCTAGACCTTTTGTTAGGTTTTGTACATTAGATGAAAAAAAAAGTATAGAACTTACTAGTATTGTGTTTGTATTGAAGTTCAGCAGCTGACTGCATTTTTTTTATATTTATTTGGTTGTTGTGTAGTTTTTTGTTTTCTTATTAACAATTAAATAAATTCTTTAGTCTTTTATTACTATCTTTGTTGTACTTACTTTTTCAGAATTTATGTTAGCATTTATCATTTTTACCTTTTTCCTTATATAAGCAGGAGAGTTTAACTTTGAACTAAGGATGCGGATCAGTTTCGTGGTTCTGCTGGTATTTTTACTCTTTGCACTGACTAATATGTAATATTGAAAAGGTAGCCACCACATTTTCCTTATTATTTATGAATATGCAGGCTCAAAGGCGATGAATGTTATTGACTTATGGAAAAATTGTTTGTATACCCCCAAATCTTCTTCATCCGTCGATACCCCTCGAATTTTAAACTCACTTATATACCCCTCTAATCATGTGGTTAACTTGCATATACCCTTATTCTTTTTTCTACTAACTTTTTAAATCTTAAAAATATGAATTATTTATTTTGGACAAAAATACCCTTGCTTATCTAACCTCTTCTTCCTGCCCAGGAAACCTTCCTCTTTCATTCCTATTAAATAGAAATTTTGTATCTTTCCAAATCGCTATTGATACTATGCACCGAATTGGTAAGAAATTTTTAAAATATCATAGAACACGTTTGCACCTTATCATTTATATAATGCAACAAATGAATATAATAATAATAATAATAATAATAGATGCAATTTCTTTCTGGTAATAGATTAACTGATGAAACTAAAGTGATGAGGAGAGAGAGCAAATTGATGAAAATTTGGTGAAGATGAAGCAGTGACAGGGAGAATATTTCCTGCCGATTTAGTATGGTAGTTATTTAGGAACTTTTTGTTTTGGGAAGAAATAAAATTTCTAATTGATAGGCAGAAATGTGGAAGGTTATATGGCCATGGTCAGTTTGTCATGGCATATATGGGCATATTCGTCCAAGATAATTTAAAAATACTAGCATAAGATGCCCTCATATGTGGGCAAATAAAAAAATAAATTAATGTTAGACAATAAAAATATGTTTCTTAATTTACCATCGATACAAATTGATATGTTATTCAATTGTTTCTATATTAGATGGAAAACCAATCAAATCCAAAGAAAATTTTTTCCTTCTGTGCAGCAATTAAAAACCGAGATAATTCTTTCCTTGTGTGCGCATAGAGATGTGTTGAGACAGATCTAACCATACATTTACAGATCAACGGTATAAAAATTGTTAACAAAAATTGTTGTGACCTTTCTCTAGGTGCATTTATAAGTAGTAGAGATAGAGATAGAGATTTTTAAATCTAAAAATCAGTAAAAATATTAAAAAGGGTAAATATAAGTTAATCACATGATTAGAAGGGTATATGAGCTAGTTTAGAGATGTGAGGGGTATACTGACCGATGAAGAAAATTTGAGGGGTATACAGACAATTTTGCCTTGACTTATTGGCATAATCCAATATGGCAAAATCACAAGTTACTATATTATAATTTATAATCCAATTAATTTAATAAAAGCATAATTTGAAATCCCAGGTAAACTACAAAGCAACGAATGCATTCCAACCGAAAAAATATAAGAAGAAAATTTTCTCATAATCATTCAAATTGCAATTCAAGATTACATATAAGAAAAAATAATAATGATAATGATAATGATAATGATAATGATAATGATAATGATAATGATAATGATAATAATAATAATAACAATAATAATAATAATAATAATAATAATAATAATTATTATTATTATTATTATTATTATTATTATTATTATTATTATTGTTATTATAATAAATTTTACGATTTTAGTTTATTACTAATAAGTAATAAATAAATAAATAAAATAAATAGAAGTACAACATAAAAACCGTTCTATTTCGATTTTAGTTTATAACTAATAAGTAATAAATAAATAGAAGTATCGTACTACCCTAAAAAGATTACATCAGGAAGAAGAAGAAGAGGAGGAAGAAGAAGAAAGAAGAAGAAGAGAAAGAGGAGGAAGAAGAAGAAAAAAAAAAAAAAAAAAAAAAATCCATACTATTCTGAAGACTGAACCTACTAATATCAAATAGCCAAAATATTTCATAAGCACAAAAAATATTCTATCCTCAATTTTATGATTATGCATTTCTATTAGCTTAGGTATGGCTGCACTGGACAGTATTAAGACAGTATGACCATCCACGAGTAAAATTGTTAGAAAACCAATCAGTTAATTTTCAGATTTGTAAACACTTTAGAAACTTACAATGCTACCCTTACTATAATAATAAAGGAATTGAGGGGATATATAGTCTAACATCAATACATCATCCCATTATTTTTCCCTTGGAATTTGTCAAAGATATATAATCCTAATTTCACACAAAATTTAAGGGCACTGCCACAAAGAGAAAGCGCATGATAATTATTTAGTCGGAGGGACACTTTTGGGGACACAATCTTGGGGAAGCGAATGAACTTACTCAATCAAAGGTAAATAAATTTCAGCAACATCCTCAACTCGAAACGTTTGCTATAAATACTCATTTCTCACTGATTCTCCCTCTCCTCTATTTGCACTTCTGCTCATCATCATCTAGTTTTAGAAAATAGAAGCATCACACTAAATCACTAATCGTAATCGGAATCAAAGGCGCAGATGCAAAACCTAAATCCGACGTCTCATTTCCTTTCACATTTCAAATATTAATCACTTCTCTCTCTCTCTCTCTCTCTCTCATTTCCATTTCCACTTATAAAAACGCCGCGTCCATTAATTGTTTCTCAAGCCTTAACAAACCCTAGCCATGGCGCCAGCCACCGCCGCCGCTCGACCTCTCGTCTCCGTTCACTCCCTCCATGGCGACATGCCCATTGACGGAGGTAAGGGGACCACGTCCTTGCCATTAGCTGATGTTCTCCGAACCCCGATTAGGCCTGATGTAGTCCGACAGGTTCACGCTCACCTCTCATGCAACAAGCGCCAGCCGTACGCCGTGTCCAAGCGCGCGGGGCATCAGACTTCGGCTGAGTCATGGGGTACTGGACGTGCCGTGTCTCGTATCCCTCGTGTCCCTGGAACTGGGACCCACCGTGCCGGTCAGGGTGCTTTCGGGAACATGTGTCGTGGTGGTCGGATGTTCGCTCCTACTAAGATCTGGCGCCGTTGGCACAGGCGTGTCAACACTCCTCTGCGCCGGTTTGCTGTGGCATCGGCTCTTGCTGCCTCGGCTGTTCCGTCGCTTGTCATGGCGAGAGGCCACCGGATTGAGACGGTGCCTGAGATCCCTCTGGTGCTCTCTGACTCAGTTGAATCGATTGAGAAGACCTCGGCTGCTATCAAGGTCCTGAAGGAAATTGGTGCATATGCCGATGCTGAGAAGGCGAAGGACTCGGTTCAGATTCGTCCTGGCAAGGGTAAGATGCGTAATCGCCGGTACGTCAACCGCAAGGGTCCTCTGATCGTGTACGGCACAGAGGGGTCCAAGATAGTGAAGGCATTCCGCAACATTCCAGGTGTCGATGTGGCGAATGTCGAGCGCCTCAACTTGCTCAAGCTCGCACCAGGTGGCCATGTTGGTCGGTTTATCATCTGGACCAAGTCGGCTTTTGAGAAGCTCTACTCGGTCTTTGGTACCTTTGACAAGCCATCAGAGAAGAAGAAGGGTTTTGTTCTGCCAAGGCCTAAGATGCTTAATGCTGATTTGGCAAGGATCATCAACTCTGACGAGGTGCAAGCTGTGGTGAAGCCGGTCAATAGGGAGGTAAAGAGGAGAGAGCTGAAGAGGAATCCTCTGAAGAATGTCAGTGCTTTGTTGAAGCTGAACCCGTTTGCGGCGACAGCAAGGAGGATGGCTGTTCTTGCTGAGGCTCAAAGAGTCAAGGCCAAGAAGGAGAAACTTGCAAAGAAGAGAAGCCCTATTAGCCCGGTAATACTTTATTTGTATCTCATTATAGCTAGCTTGTTCTTATTGTTTTCCTTAGTGATGATAATAGGTAGCCTATTGCTTGTTATATTTTTACTATGTGATGCACTGTTAGTCTGTCACTGATGCTATACATGTTACATGATCAAATGTTTCAGAGTGCATTGTTAGCTACGTCGTTCAATCTATTTGATATGCTATATCATGTATATGTGATGTTACTACCATTTGATATGCTATGCTATTATTATACATCTACTTATTTAATTGGAGAATGTTAGACAGTAGAGTTCAAATTGTTAAAACTTTTGTTAAGCTAGTTTGTATATGTAGTCATACCATCAGACCTTAATTATATTTGTATGTCTTACACTCTTTGCTTTTTCCTTCTGTTGAAAATTACTTTGTCCTAATATAATCAGAGATATATATAGAATTATTTTTCTGATCATATGCCTTGCTAGGTATGTTTATTAATTATTATTGAATTAAACAAGTTCATATATCCAACATATTAAATGGATATTAACTTATCCAGTTATCCTATCAACTTGTCAACTGGCAATTTCTGTGAATTATTATTATTATTTTTTTTTTTTTCGTTCTGGGTGTGATTAATGATAGGAGGAGAAGGCAAAGATCCGTGCTGCTGGAAAGGGCTGGTACAAGACCATGGTTTCTGACAGCAACTATGCCGAATTCGACAGCTTCTCTAAGTGGCTTGGAGTGACACAGTGAGAGATGAATTTCCATTTAGAACAGAAGAATGAACTAGCTGCTAATCACGTTACTGAATGTGATCTTTGTTTTAGTTTGCCTTTTTATGTTCATCTTTACGTGCAGTCTGTCCTGAAGACCTTTGTTGAGCTGGGATCTGTTTTCTTTTTTTTTTCTAACAAAATTAAGAAATCGTAGATTGCTTGTTGTTGAGACACTTGATATGAATCATATGATAGATCAAATTCTTCTAGTATTAGCATTGTATTTTGTTTGGTGCTGTCAAATAGAACTTCAATTGATCTAATTACGGCTTATAGATGCTTAGCCAAATTAGTCTGAATGAGGGTTTGTGATGGTCTTGGATTTTCCTCATTTTGTTAAATAATAAGTTTGTTATATTTCCTAAATATTAATGCTTGTATTGGGTAATTACTATCTACCATCCACCAAATTACCATCCAACCCCATCCAAACTCAGATTTTCCGCATGCTGACGTCAGCAAAAAAATTTTGACCAATTTTCAAAAAAAAATTTATGCTGACGTCATCAAATATGCTGATTTAAGGGTTTAGTTAAATGTTTTAAGGGTTGAATTAAAGTGTGTAAGTGTTCAGTTAGATGCAACAATAATTTATTTCACTTTGTATGTTGAATATGATCATTTATTTCTTACTTACGAAATTTGTATATATGTTCAGTTTATTGTTGTAAATGTTCATATTGTTATTGTAAATGTTTGCTATGTTTGTTGTATCTGTTCATTTTGTTTTTTTATTTAACTAGTTTAATTGAACACAAAAACTACAAAATCAAATTTCTGCTGCAACTAACTGAACACATAGAACTTTAAGTTCATCCCTTAACATATTTAACTGAACACAAAACACTAAAATTCTAAATTATTGCTGCATCTAACTGAACACATACATACTTTTAAATAATCCCTTAACGTATTTAACTGAACACAAAACACTAAAATTTCAAATTATTGGTGCATCTAACTGAACACTTGTACACTTTAATTCAACCCTTAAAATATTTAACGGAACCCTTAAGTCATTTAACTGAACCCTTAAATCAGCATATTTGATGACGTCAGCACCAAAAAAATTTCGGAAATTGGTCAAAAATTTTTGCTGACGTCAGCACGCGGAAAAAAAGCTATTTTGGCCTGTTGGATGGCGCTGGTTCAATTGGATGGTATTGGATGGTTTTTTGTTGGATGGTGTATATCATTTCTGCTTTTATTGTGAATTCGCACGATGCAATGGAAATGTGTCGGTCCTGTTACGGGCCGTTTTTATTCGGGCTGGGCCACATCGTTGGAAAACCCATTATTTTACAGTGCTCGACATTAAACGGCTATACTTAGTTGATGGCTTCTCTACTACACAAACACCTCTGATTTTACTTGTTGATCCTACATATAGAGTATAACTTAGGCAAATTTTTATGTGTAATCTAAATAGAACAGATCATTTTTGTATGCACATGTGCTCCTCTTTAACAAATCAGTGTTCGAAAATTGCTGTTAGCCAGGTAAGAAAACTATAAAAGAAAAGATAAGTGATGAGATCATAGAATCGATATAGGAATTTGTAAAACATGAGAACTATATATTTGCAAAGATATTTGATGTTTTTGCACAAGGAACAAGGCTACTGGTCTTGAGCATTCTCTCTGAGAAGATATGGGGGTAAATCATAGGGCTAATTAAGCACTTTTTCTAGACCACCTGGATGAGGCCATGAAAGGGTCAACCACGGCGTTATCACCTTTTGATAAACTGGAGTACGAGCCTTAAGTTTTTTAAGGAATTTTCAGCATATTAAACTTTAATTAATATTAATTATAAAACAAAAACTATCATGTCATTCGGAATATATATAGAGAGAGATTGGTTAAAGTTGACTCTAGCACATAGATCGTCCCGTATGCTGGACTCGTTTATTGAAATATAAAATTCAAACAGTCAACCAAACCGTTCAAGTTGTTCTCCTCCATAGATAATGAAATCTCCTAAGAAACAAAAGTTTATATTTTTTTCGAATTTTTTTGCTATATATTATGGTATTTTCAAAAAAAACAACTATAAATAAATATTTCAGACCCTCCAATTTATAAATAGAATAATATATAGCAAAAAAATAAAAAAAATATAAAATTTGATCTCCAAGGATATTTTAATATGAAGAAGAACTTGAACGGTTCGGATCGACTGTTTGAATTTTAGTTTTCGAAAACGACTCAGGCATACGGGTTTGATCGATGTGCTAGAGTATACTTTAGCCAATATCTCTTTTTCTATATATCAATATTATAAATAAATTTGTGTGGGTGTCGAGATCCTTTAGTGAAATGTTATCCAACACTCCAAGCATTGTGAAACAGTTGTGAAATACCATTTTTCTGATTTCTGTAATGTAATACTCTATAACTATTTGTGTGTCGGATATTATTGCTTATAAAAGTGACCCGGTTCACCAGCAAGCAATAATTTGGCAACACATTGCTTTGTTTCCAATTTTTGTGACCCATTTCTATTTTCATTTCCATCATGTTCAATCTCTCTTTTGTGTTGTTTAGGGTCCCTCTTCACATTTCTCTTCTCCACCATTATTCATCAATCAAGCATGACTAATATATCTTGATATATATTAAGTTGCTAACCAGTCAACCTTTCCTTACCAAAATATGAACACAAAGATTACGAATACAATTGCAAATTTATAAAGAACATTTTCTCTATGCACAATGAACTTTTTTGTAACCATTTTAGTTCGCTCTAGGTTCAGACTTCTTCATTTTTATAAGTCACCTATGTATTTTTATTAGCTTTTATATCGGTAAACTAATAAAGTTTAATTAAATTAAATTTGATTCATGTCCTTGACTAGATAAAATGATCACGAATAATTTAAATTTTTCGATTTGACAAAATTGATATATTTTTTTTATCTACATTGTCCAATAGATCTATTTTTTATATATATTTGTCATAAGTTTTATTTAATTTTCTTCCAATGGAAAAACTATGAAAAACGACATTAACTTTCAATAAGTCTTTTTGAATTTCTCTCAAACTCTATAAGTCTTTAATTGTCAATCTCTTCTTTACCAGGTAAATATATTTAAATATGTTATAATTCAGTTGGTGTTAGTTACAAATTTTAAATCTATAATATATTTTTAAATTTTTAATTAAAATTTCAAATATCGAGCGAAGCTCGATTAGCCTTCTAGTATATATATATAGAGAGAGAGTTTTGCTATGGTGAGTTGCAACTCACAGAGCCTTACGTGAGTCGCAATCAAAACTCTTGGATCTGATTCAATATGATCGATCCAAACTATACAATATGATCTCTCGGAGACCAAATTTTATATTTACTCCAAATTTTTAACTATTTTTTTAGAATTTCAGAAAATTGCTAATCTAATTAATTATGTACAATTCAAAAACTGCTATTTTTAAAAATCCGAAAAAAATACTTAAAAATTTTGAAAAAAATATAAAATTTGGTCTGCAAGGAGATTTCAACATGGAGATCATATTGGACGGTTTTGATCGGTCAGTTTGAATCAGATTCAAGAGTTTTGATCGCAACTCACGGAAGGCTATGTGAGTTGCAACGCACCATAGCAAAACTCTATATATATATTCACTATTTTTTTTTTCTCCTCATGTTTCCGCATTCAAGATTCTTGTATTTTTTTTAAAAAAAATTATTTTTGTCAATGGAAGTATATATTCATGAAAATGAGAGTGGTGGAATTGACCATATATAAAGAAGCAATTCCATCTATAGTCTATGCAGCTATAAAAGATCGTTGGGGCACAAGGATTCCCCATAATGCACCGAAGGAAGTGCAACAAGCATGATGTATCATGATTTTGGAAATATTTTTAGACTTCATTTATACACCAGAGACCAGACTTTATTTATCATTAGAGTTGATTTAGGAAGTTGTTGGCTCCATTCACAATAATTTTTTTTTTTTTTTTTTTTTTTGAAGAACATTTTTTTCTTTTTTTCTGAAGAACGCTCTATTCACAATTAACAATTACTAATGAGGAATTGGAGAAAACTAATTAATTTTCTTACATCGTCAATATTCACATCTTAAACAAATGATTTTGGCTTTGCATAAATCTTTTCAATTGCATCTAAATGTTCTGGTGTTAGTATATGCAACAATGTTTTCACAAAATATTATTAATTCTTGATAAAGATAATGATCCAATAAATAGCAATAAATTTTTTTATTCAACCACTAATGTGCGAAAATTGACATTCTAAACCGAATTAAACAGAAAATCCAAATCCAAGCCCCACCCACTGATGCATCCTAATAGCCCACATTTTTTTAAAATAATTTTTTTAAATCTATTGCTAAACCAAAGGCTTCACATAAAAATAACATAAAATAAAAGAATGACACTGTTCACCACTTTCAGAGTTAGAAATATGTTAAGGTGTCACACCACTTTCACATAAAAAAAGTTTTAGGAAGGTCAGATTGATGCCATGATGGCCAAAGTGTCACACCTCTGGAGAAGCAAAGGGATCATAGCATCAAGCCAACAATCTATGGCACTCACCATCCCTCCTGGCCTACATGCCTATAGTCGTGTTCATACATGCTCAAATGCAATCTTTTACACGATATAATTAAAACATTTCAAGTGACTCAACTTCAAACACACACAGCTACCAAACCACAATTTAGTTCTCATGAGAAACATAGTGCAATTCGAGACAATTCAATAGTTGAGCCAAACACATTCAGTTGCAAATTTCAGGCACATTCAATTACAAATTCTAGCAGTTTCAAGTGACTCAATTCAAACACATGCACTTTTGAAATCACAATCTAAGCTCAACCACAGGAAACACAATTTAGCAAATTTGAGACAAGTACATTTGATTCCAGAATGTCAATCCAAGCTTAGCAGTGAGTACAATTGCAAATTTCAACAGTTCGAGGGTTCAGCTCAAACCCAGTTACAAATTTCAACAATTCAAACATCATAGTTGGGTATGTTTAATTGCAATTTCACAATCAGTTGAAGTAGTTCAGTGGACAAGCTATGCTGATAAATCACAAGTTCAAATGAATTTAACAGTTCAAGATCAGTTACAAGTAAAAAACCACACAACAAATGCCTCATTCAGAACTTCATTGACTAACCTAAGCTATTTTCTACAAAAGAGTGTTTGAATGAACTGACTTTAGGCAAGAGATGAGTAAGAATACTCCTACGAAACTTGTGATAATCTTCAAGAGGAGCAGTAAGGGGCCTGTCAATGAGAAACAGATGGGTAGGTCAAAAAGTGCAGAAAAAAAAAATCATCTATTTAAAGTGGTCATAATATTCCAAGAATAAAATGTATTTTTAGAAAACCTAGAAATATGATTTCTATAATAAGATAGTAGATAAAATAATAGATAGTTGGTTTACGGAATGAGAATCGTTCAATTACTTAAATATGGGTTGTTATTGTAAGACACAAGTTAGGTATTTAATAGAGATGAGTAGTAGCGTAGAAGGATAACTTTTAATTTCTCCAAAGTTAATAAAAATCAGAGTTTATCTCTTATTTAATCCACTGCTGGATTGAGTTCTTATTTCTCTTCGAGTGATGTATCCTTACGCTTGCTGGTTTCTCTAGTCTCCCGATCCGAACGCCGTCATGTTTGACCAATGTTATTATTAGCTATGGAACAAATCACACTTAAGTCAGATCTTAAACCTCATACATTTGTCGTTTGTTGCAGTCATTATGAAATATACTTTAATGAGTATTTTTAGTTTAAGTTTATTTTATAAAGTGAGGTAAAAATACCACAAGTTGCCATAAATTTTATTTTATTTATTTAATAATTTATAATTTAAATGTCTTATTCAAATTATTAATCTGCTTAATTTTATGAAAGAGGTATTCTCATAAATTTTTATAATTTATAGAACTAATTTGATATTGTTCCAAGCAACTTAAAAAAATTAACAAATCTTCTATGATAAATTAATTTTATCTTATTAATCTTTTGACTTCTTGATGTAGAATCAAATGCACTTTAAGATAATGAAAAAACATAGCTTATCAGTTTTTCTTAACAAAATTAACTATTCAGACCCGATAAATATAAGTTTTATATTTCAAAATAAAAAATGAAGTTATAGTAAGTGGCATGAAAAAATTTGTATGACCGAAACTCCTCATTCTATAAAGCAAAATTATATGGATATAGATTTTGAATTATCACTTCAAATGTGTATTAATAAAAATAACAAAATGTGTGATCATTGATATCAGTCGTGTGATCAAGATCCGACTATTCAGGCAAACACACGCCGTGATCAGACCGAAGTATATCTCTCCTGATTCTAGCATCTCAAGGCAACAATACGTTGATTAATAATTGTATGTATTACACTCTTGCTTTTGTTCCTTCTGTTGAAAATAATTTTGTCCTAACATAATCAGAGATATAGAATTATTTTTCTGATATGTTTGTTGATTAATGAATTAAACAAGTTCATATATCCAACATATTATATGAATATTAACTTATCCTATCAACTTGTCAAGTGGCTATTTCTGTGACTTATTGTTTGTTTTTGTTGTGGGTGTGATTAATGATAGTAGGAGAAGGCAAAGATCCGTGCTGCTGGAAAGGGCTGGTACAAGACCATGGTTTCTGACAGCGACTATGCCGAATTTGACAGCTTCTCTAAGTGGCTTGGAGTGACACAGTGAGAGATGAATTTCCGTTTAGAACATAAGTATGAACCAGCTAATTGATCACGTTATGAATTTGGTCTTAGTCCATTGTCAAAAAAAAAAGAAAAAAGAAAAAAGAATGTGGTCTTAGTTTTAGTTTGCCTTTCTATGTTCATCTTTTGGTGCAATCTGTCCTGAAGACCTTTGTTGAGCTAGAATCTGTTTTCTTTTTTTTTAACAAAATTAAGAAATCGTAAATTGCTTCTTGTTGAGACATTTGATATGATAGATCAAATGCTTATGGTATTAGCATTGTATTTTGATTGGTGCTATCAAATAGAACTTCAATTGATCTAATTACTGCTTATAGATGCTTAGCCAAATACTGAATGAGGGTTTGTGATGGTCTTGAATTTTTCCCATTTTGTTAAATAATAAGTTCGTTACATTTCGTAAATATAAATATTAATGCTTTTGTTGTGAATTGGCACGAATCGCACGATGCAATGGAAATGTGTCGGCGCTGTTACGGTCCGTTTTTATTTGGGCTGGGCCACATCGTTGGAGAACCCATTATTTTACTGTGCTCGGCATTAAAACGGCTAAAATTAGTTGATGGCTTCTCAGTTCTCAACTACACAAACACCTCTGATTGTTCTTGTTAATATCCTACATGCACCTTACTGTTATTTATCGAATGTAATTTTCTCCGCTATAATTTAACAATCTTAACAATTAGAATACTAGATCATTTATAGAATATAACTTACACATATTTTATGTGTAATCTAAATAACACAGAGCCACACAGATGATCATTTTCGTATGCACATGTGCTCTTCTTTAACAAATCAGTGTTTGAAAATTGTTGTTAGCCCGGTAAGAGAACTATAAAAGACAAGATAAGCGATGAGATAGAATCGATATAGAACTAGGAATTTGTAAAACATGAGAACTACATATATTTGCATAGATATTCGATGTTTTTGCACGAGGAATAAGGCTACTGGTCTTAAGCATTCTTTCTCTGAAAAGATATGGGGGTAAATCATAGGGCTAATTAAGCACTTCTTCTAGACCACCTGGATGATGCCATGAAGGGATCAACCACGGCGTTATCACTTTTTGATATACTGGAGTACGAGTCTTTATGTTTTTTTAAGGAATTTTCAGCAGATTAAACTTTTATTAAAAAAAAAACAATAGTTATCATGCCATTCAAACTATATATCTTCACTATATTTTTTTTTGTGATGTTTCGCATTCAAGATTCTTGTTATTTCTTTTTTCAAAAAAGAAAATTATTTTTGTCAATGGAAGCAGCGCTGTCAAACGTTAATATACGGCACGGAAATGGGTACTTTCGTTTCCGTTCCGTTTGAAAACACGTTAGACATTTAACTTCCGCCTAACGTTCCGTATTTAAAGCATAAGTGATATCCCTTATGTTTATGTTCCGTATTTTTTTAACGGAATAACGTTAGTAACGTTATAAAATTTCACAGTTACACAGTTATAAAATTTCCAAACAGACAAGTTATATATCCAACAGATTAAATAGGAGAGATCCGTATTACTATAACATTCATCATTTTGAACACAGAAAGATCAAATAGGAGAGCAATCAATTAAAAAAAATGAAAAAATGATAAATATTGAACATCCTTTTGCTAAGTCCCTTGTTCCTTGCTCTTTGGCACCTAAGAATAGCATACCAGTAGGCACGGCAGAGTTGTAACCAACTGGTACCAAGCTCGTACCAACCTCCTAAAGCCTCAACACCACTGAAACAGAAAGATGAAAAAAAAATAAAAAAGATAGAAACAAGCAAAGCTGGAAAGCCACAAGAGTAATAATTTCCTTATATTTCAACTCAAAAAAAGAACTCAAATAAAACCAGTAAGCATCAATTTTTACTACCAAACATCTTGTACCAAACCAGTAAGCAAACCAAGTAAGCATGAATTTATACTACCAAACTCAGTACGCATTCTATTGACCAAAATTCTTGTACCCAACCAGTAAGCAAACCTCTTGAATTGCTAAGCATCAAAAGCCTTAATTCCTCAATCCAGATCAAACAGAGAGAAAAAAAAAGAATTGAAAATTAAAAAATACCTCAAGCAACAAGAACAACCAAAATCAAAGAAAATCTCGAAATAAAAGAAAAGAAAAGACTTATTGTTCATGTGCATTTTGTTTCTGAGCCTATGGTTCCCAAGCCTGGGCTTTTGCCTTTGCCTTAGCAGTACTCAAATCCTCTACCGCTAGGGATAAACCTCAGATTCTATGGTCGTCAGTCTAGCTCGAAAGGAAAGAGGAAGGAGGTGCTTGAACTGTTTGTTGTTTCTCTTGTTCCTAGCAATACAGATCATAACAAATTTAGAGAAAAAATGAGAGATTGGTAATGACAACTAGATTTGAAGAAAATGAGATAAGGGAGCAAACGTACCTTTATGAAGAACCACCAAGCTATTGCTCACTGCTACTCCACATCTAAACCACCGCTAGGCCTGATCATCTACTAGTAACGCCAGTACCAGTACCAGTAACTGAACTGACACCACAATCGACATTAGCACGAAGGAGAAAGTGAAAGCTCCAACGATAGCATCAAACTCGTGAGCGCTGCAAAGAGGTGGGAGAGAGGGATACGACTGAGGGAGGGTTTGGAGTTGGTACTCGGGTACGAGAGATGGATACGACTGAGGGAGGGAGAGAGAAAGTGGTGAGGACCGTGGGGTTGTGGTAAGGAAGCCATCGAAAAGAAGAGGGAAAAGAGATCAGGCCAAAGGGGAATACAACGAAGGGAGGGAGAGAAAGAGTAATGGGGTTGTGGTGACGGAGGCCATCGGAGAGGAGAGGGAGAGAGGTTTTCCCCGATGGGTTCAGATGGGGCTTGAGTGAGGAGGAGGCAGGTGAGAGAGAGAGAGAGATGAGAGCGGTGCGCGCTCTAGGGTTTGCCTGGCGAGAGCGGCGATTGAGAGAGATGAGAGGCGAGAGCACCTCTCTAGCTCTATCTATTTCCAAAAATACTACTTACCATCCTCTTGAGAGATTGATGTCTCTGACATTCAACAGGCCCTCACACATCCAGTCCAATATCCTCTTTATATTCATGTACACCAAACGTGATTTCTCATCTCTCTCTCATTCAAATCTCTTGACAGACCAAATCTCTATCCATTTCTCTACCTCCTTCTAGATCCGATCTCTCTCCTCTTAGCATTGCCATGGCAGCGCCGGACCTTCCTCGCGTCGAAGATGGATTTTCGTTAGAGTCACCGACGACGAAGTAGAGCGCTGCCTCCTCCCTCACGCCAAAGATAGATCTTCTCAGTGAAGATTTGGCAAGATATAGCTAAGAAGATAGTTAAAATGGGAGGGATTGTGCTTCACTTTCAAGCTTTGTCCAGAATCATCAAACTAAGGTACTTTCTTCTTTTTAGATCTGAAGAAATCGAGCTTCTCACCACGGTTATATGTGTTATTTGATCATTTTTTTGACTTTGTTGTTCGATCGGTCTTTATCAAAGTGGTGACGTCGACGAGATCGCTAATTTAAATGTCATTGCCATCGATCTTCTTCATATTCATGGAAGCATTTAATTTTTAAAATGCGCTTACTTATTTAGATAGAAAGGAGTATTTAAATGTCTATTCTAATTACTAGAATTTGTTAGGATCATATTGTACCAGTATAGGTATCAGTAAAAGTATTTTACAATAAGGAAGTAAATATATTGTGGAATGGAGTATATAATCCAGAAGAATAGGTATTAGTCAGTCGAGTAGAGATTTTAAATCAAATTTTCTGTTACGAATCAAAGATTGTTAATGTCTGAAATAGATCAATTTTATAAATCATGAATTATTTTCAATGTTTGAAGCAGACCACGATGAAGCACCACTAGTTTGAAGCATATGAGATTTTCAGGAGGTTTTTGTATTGCTTGAAGTCATGTTGAAGAAGATCTGATGAGGTTTGAAATCAGATCTTGAATGCTTATTTGAACCCTTTATGAAGAGGTTTATACTCCTTTATTTAGAAGTATATACTCCCTTAGTATATTGAATGCTTATTTGAAGAATTTTGGTTGTTTCTTGAATGCTGAATCCTTTATGAAGAAGTATATACTCTCTTATGAAGAAGTATATACTTTCTTAGTATCTTGAATGCTTATTTGAAGAATTTTGGCTGCAATATGTATCTTGAATATTTGAACCTCTTATGAAGAAGTATATAATCCCTTATAAAGAAGTATATAATCCTTCGTGAAGAAGTAAATATATTGATTAAGAGAGTATATATTCTAAAATTGTATATTTTTTATTTTGCAGATTGATGTAGGCGCTGATAAGCGCGTTGTTGCTTACCGTTTGTTATTAGACCATATAAATCAAGTGAAGGCTAAATTCTAGATGTGAGCGAATGTATTCTCCTTAATTTTGACTAAGATGGCTGAAGCTTTGTTGTTGCAATGTCTATTAAGTTTGTTAGCTTGTTTGAACATGGTTGTAATGATGTTATGTCTAGTTTGAATGAATAGTAATTTGAAGTTGATTTTGCTGTTATTATTGATATACAGATAAACTTGGTAAAAATTGTATCTTGAATGCCTATTTGAACCTCTTATGAAGAAATATGCACTCCCTTATGGAGAATTATATACTTCTTTAGTATCTTGAATGTTTTTTTAGGAATATTGGCTAAAATTTATATCTTGAATTAATATTCAACTCCTTATGAAGAAGTATATACTCCCTTACAAAGCAGTATATACTCTCTTAGTATCTTCAATGCTCATTTGAACAATCTTGGATGAAATATATATACTCCCTATAAAGAATTATAAACTTCCTTGGTTAATATATTTGCCACATAATAAACGTTTAAACACTTTTTTAATACTAAATATTTTAAAAAATAATTACTATATTATTAATTTATTATGTATAATTAAATTCCTTGTGTATAAATACTCACTTTTTGATGTATTTAGGGAGTATCGAATATGTTTTCAGTTATTCTTTTACTTTAAAGGAGTATTTAACTTGTCTCACGAGAGTAATTATATCTACGTAAGGGAATATCTTATTATATTATAACATAAGAGAGTATATTATTTTACTTAAGGGAGTATATATATATATAATTAATGGAGTAAATATTTATAAGGGATGCGAGGGTGACATTAGCAACTTAAAAGCGCGTGATGACGTCAGAAATGCGCGTGATGACGTCATCATTTCGCTGAACATTGCAGAACGCAGCACATAGGTCCATTATCCAACCTATAATTGCGCGTCTGGTGGATTGGGATGGCAGGATGTCCCATATCAGGACTGATCTATTTCTTCGCCTCAACTCTCCTCCCCTCTGCAAATGGGCTGCAATTTTTTGGGCCAACGGAATTACGTTAGAAAACGAAACGTAACTGGACCATTCCGTTTGCGCTTCGTTTAAATATGCGAAACGGTATTCAGTTTCGTTTCCGTTCCACATCCTAAAACGTCAGAGAAAACCGTTCCATTTCCGTACCATTTCGGACGGAACGGAACGTAAACGTCCGAAACGGCAGAGTTTTGATAGCGCTAAATGGAAGTATATGTTCATGAAAAGGAGAGTAGTGGACCGTAAAGAAGCAATTCCATCTATAGTCTATACTCCATAGAGTTAAAAGATCGTTGGGCCACGAGCCCACGAGGATTGCCCGTAATGCACCGAAGGAAATGCAAGAAGCATGATGTATAGGGGTGCAAAAAAAGCTCGTAACTCGTGACTCGCTCGTGTTCGACTCGACGAAATCTCGTTAATAGCTCGTTCGTTAACAGCTCGAGCCGTTAACGAGACGAGCTACACAGCTCGCGAGCTAAAATTGACGAGCTCGAACGCTACCCAGCTCGCTCGTAACAGCTCGCCTATCTAGTATCCTAGGAGCCACTACCGAGAAGAAACAGTGGATATAATTTAAAAAATGAAACACTTCAACAGGATCCCTTTACCAATAATACTTTTATTTCTTTATTAGTGGGTCCACATTGTACAAACCCATCTCCTCTAAATTCGTCTCTTCAAAGTTCAAATGGTTACGCCCCTTTTTAACTTTTCTTCCCAAATTGAAATTTCTTATCCGAAATTCTTCTCAATCTTTCATCTCCAACTTAAATTGAATCTTCAACTATTCAATTCGACCGGTCATGTCAGCTCCGGCGATCGTCATCTATACCGGCCCAGCTAGCGATGTCTCTTAGATCCGGTCAAAACCTACCTGCGCCGCCTCCAGCCTCCAAACAATCTACGACAACCTCTCTCCATGGTCTTCTCCCTCTGTGCACGAGCTAGCTCGAGACAACTCGTAAAGAGACGAGACGAGATCGAACCAAAAGAAGCAGCTCGTGACATCATAGCGAGACAAGCCAGCTCGCTCGGTAAGCTGACGGGACGAGTTCGAACTAGGGGTAGCTCGCTCGTGACTCGGCTCGTGAACAGCCCTAATGATGTATCATGATTTTGGAACTTAGTAACTATTTTTAGACTTTATTTATTATTATAGTTGATTTAGGAAGTTGTTGGCTCCATTCACAAATTTTTTTTGAAGAACGCTCCATTCACAATTGATCATTACTAATGAGGAATTGGAGAAAACTAATTACTTTTCTTACATCGTCAATATTCACTTCTTAAGCAAATAATTTTGGCTTAACATAAATATTTTCAATTGCATCTAAATTTTAGGTGTTTGTAAATGTAAAGAATAATTAGATTTCTCATATCCTAAAATTTAAACAATTTGAAATATGTCACTGTTAGATTGCTCATTAGATTGATGTCATTAACAAATTGTTAAAATTAGATATATATCATTATTTCCTCCTAAACAAAATTAAACTCTAAATATATCATCCTTAAATCTCTCAGTATTTGTAAAAAGTTCCAAATTGTCATAGATAATAAATTAAAAAAATAAAAGCGTTGTACGCAAGATTGCGAAGGAAAATAGATGCAAGGATCTCTCATTCTTAAAATGCCTAATTATTACTTGTTGCATGAACCAAATATTAAAAAACTCCAGCCTAGAAATTGATGTTTTGTTGGAATTTTGTGGCCTAAAGTTGCAGTACATCGTGTTTCTTATTTACTTTACTTGCTCTAATATTTTTCTTGCTTTGATGTTTATTGGTTGTTAACAATACAAATTAAGATTTCTATATCAAAATTATAAATACATATGTGTGGGTGTCGGGATCATTTAGTTAAATGTGATTCGACACTTCAAGTATTGTGAAATTACAGTTTTTCTAATTTATGTAACTATTTGTGTATCGGATATTATTGCTCATAAGACTGACTCGCTTTACCAACATTCAATAATTTGGCAACGCATTATTTTGTTTCTCATTTTTTTTAACCACTTTCTATTTTCATTTTCATCCTGCCCACGTCTCTTTTGTGTTGCAAGCATAACAATCTATTCATAATCAACCATTAAAAAATAATAATATTTATAATTTATTAATATGTCAAATTTCGAGCGAAACTCGATCTGTTGGAGTTATGTCCTAGAAGTCAATATTTAATGACTTATTTTCTTAGTTTATGTTAATGATGATATTTGATCATTTGTTCCCAGAGTTTATTATTGACAGATCATTCAGGTTGAGGATCTGAATTGTAGATCTCTGTGGATCATTCATTAGAATGACAATAATAAATCTAAATTGTCCATAATCTTGATAATTAACAAGGAACATTAATTATCATAAAAGATTAGTATGCAAGTTAAGTGATGATTAAGTTCTACAAATCATAGGTAAGGAGTTACAAACTTAATTGCATATGTGTATGTTATTGGAACATAGTACAGGACTTGACCCAATGAAATAAACATATGGATTGTGTTATGTGTCATTGTTTATTTCATATGAGTTTGATTCTAAGTTTGAGATGTTCACCTTTTCCACATGAGGATAGGTTCAATAAATATCGTCTAACGTTGATTCCTGATAAAGGCTGCTATAAGGACTTTATTTATGTTCTCTTGAATTGTGCGGGGAAAAGTTGTTCATCAAGAAAATCGTATGTCCCTCATTAGTATACCTAGTGAGTGATGATATCTGTTTGGGCCCCTTGATGGAGTTGAATTGTTTGCTAGCAACTTGTACAATTAACTCTATATCAAGAAATGTATAATCTGCAAGAATGACACATTCCTATCTTGGATTATATAAAGATATCGTGTGACATAAGAATCAAACAAAGAAATACTTTTATTTCTTATGCAGGATTGAGATATTGTAACGGTACATTATTTATACGAATTGGGAATCATAACGTGTTGCTAGATACCGCTTATGATTATTGGAAATAAATAACGATTTATTTCCATGGCCAACATAGTATAAATCCTCAAATAGGGTCGCACAAATAGGATTCTAACCACTTGGTGCATTTATTGTTTATTCACAATAATGTGTATTGTGAAATGTGATAAGTTAATTAATTAATTAATTATATACCGTTATGAACCGTTATAATTAATTAAATTAAAAGGATCATATGGAAACAATTTAATGCATTAGCTAATCATAGATTAATTATTAATAAGTTAATAATTAATTATGTTCAACTTACTTTAATTAGTTTGAGCTAATTGGGCTTCTATTTAATTGGTTAATTAAGGGCCCGATTTAAGGAAGAATAAAGAGAATTAAAAGGGATTCATTAATTGGTGAATTAATGAATAAAGGCCTTTTATTAAGATGGCCCAAGAAAGCCCATTAGGTGGCCTCTTAGGGTGGATGGCATACTTGTAAATAGTATGAAAGATGGATGAGAGTTGTTGGCTATATAAAGGGGGTCTCCAAGAGGGAACCCTAGCCGTCATTCTCTCCCATCCCATGCGCCTCCTAGCTGCCCCTCTTTTCTCTCTTCCAAGCTCATGTGTTGAGCACCCCACCTCTCTTCCTCTCCATTAATTAGTTAAGTAGAGAAGCAAGGTGATTAGCAAGAGGTTCAAGAGAACTAGCATTCTCTTTGAGCTTGGTGGTGGGTCCTTGGTGGGCTAGAGGCGACTATTGGTGGTGGAGGAGGCGGAGCAAGCACGCCACCGACTCCTACGCATTGGATCTAACCTCCTTGATACGATTCAAGGAGAGGTAATGGTTCAATCCCTTTTCTCATGATGTGTGATTGCTTTAGCACTAGATCTTTGACTTGCTTGTTGTTAATGGTGATTAATTAGTTGTAATTGATCCAAAAATTAAAAATGAGCATTTCCTAACAGTGGTATCAGAGCTATGGTCGTGCTTAAGGTTTTTCACACTTAATTAAGTGAGAAATTCGTAATTAATTAAGTTAATTAGTGATGTGCATACTTGTTGGTTCTGGAAAAGCTGTTTTTCTGTCTTATTGTTTGCTTTTCATGGTGTAAAGCTCTCTGAAATTTTTTCCTTCCTATTGGAGGTTGTAGCCCTTTGAGTATTTGTAAAATTAAACTCTAAATATATCATCCTTAAATCTCTCAGTATTTGTAAAAAGTTCCAAATTGTCATAGATAATAAATTAAAAAAATAAAAGCGTTGTACGCAAGATTGCGAAGGAAAATAGATGCAAGGATCTCTCATTCTTAAAATGCCTAATTATTACTTGTTGCATGAACCAAATATTAAAAAACTCCAGCCTATAAATTGATGTTTTGTTGGAATTTTGTGGCCTAAAGTTGCAGTACATCGTGTTTCTTATTTACTTTACTTGCTCTAATATTTTTCTTGCTTTGATGTTTATTGGTTGTTAACAATACAAATTAAGATTTCTATATCAAAATTATAAATACATATGTGTGGGTGTCGGGATCATTTAGTTAAATGTGATTCGACACTTCAAGTATTGTGAAATTACAGTTTTTCTAATTTATGTAACTATTTGTGTATCGGATATTATTGCTCATAAGACTGACTCGCTTTACCAACATTCAATAATTTGGCAACGCATTATTTTGTTTCTCATTTTTTTAACCACTTTCTATTTTCATTTTCATCCTGCGCACGTCTCTTTTGTGTTGCAAGCATAACAATCTATTCATAATCAACCATTAAAAAATAATAATATTTAAAATTTATTAATATGTCAAATTTCGAGCGAAACTCGGTCGATTAGCCTATTAGAGATTAAGATGAGATGTAAAAACAATATGATGGTGCTGCTAAGACGCGCATATGCATCAGGGCTAAAATATTTATTTATTTCAAATAAAAAAATAAGAAAATTTCTTAATAGCTAATACATTGGATGAAATTTAATGTATGCATAAGTACCAAAAATCTTTATTTATTTTTTTAAAAAAAATAAGAAAGTTCCTTAATACACATGAATGGATGAAATTTAATTTATATAGTATTTATAGCATACTTATTTGAATCATTTGGTTATATTATTGTTAGATGATTAATTAAGATATGCCACTATAAAATTGCAAAAAATTATATTTTATACCACTATTATAATACAATAGTGAAATAAAACTATTTTTTATATTTTTACAGTGGCTTAAAACTCATATTTATTGATTTGTAATTGGCATAAAACTTTAGTGTTGATATTTTTCTAAATTTAAATTTTTGGAGTGGCATATTTAAAAGGATGTGTCATATCAATAAGTCGATGGCATAAAACTAATTTTTACCAATTTGTAGTGGCATAAAAATAATTTGTCATTTAGTGATGGCATTTTTCGAATTTCAATTTTTCACAATGACATAAATCTAATTAATCCTAAATGTAAATATGTTTTCGCAAAATATTTTCTATTCTTGATAAAAATAATGATGTAATAAATAGCAATAGTTTTTTTTTATTCTGCCACCAATGTGCGAACACTGACGATCTAAACCGAATTGAACATAACATCCAAATCGACGCCTTGCCCACTGATGCATCCTAATAGCCTACATTTCTTGAAAACAACTTGTTAAATCTACTGCTACACCACAGGCTTAACATAAAATAAAAGAATGACAATGTTCACCACTTTCAGAGTTAGGAATATTTTGGAGTTGGAATCCTAATTAAAAGATAGTTTGGTTTTTTTATTCAAAGATTATAGCTTATGATCGCAGCCCCATGTTTGACCACAGTTATTATTAGCTATGCTATGCAACAAATCTCATTTGTCAGATCTTAAACATTATTTTGCATCGCAATTTTCGACTCCACAATTAATCATTCGATTGTAGAGTTTGTAGACATATGACACCAATTATAGTTTTTACACTAAGGAATTAGAAATTAAAAAAAAGGACAACATACCATACATTTGTCGTTTGATGCTGTCATTATGAAATATACTTTACTGAATATTTTTAGTTTTGAAGTTTATTTTATAAAAGGAGGTTTTTAGCAGCACTTATTGCCAGAAACTTCATTTTATTTATTTAATAAAATTTATACTGTAAATACCACATTCAAATTATTTATCTGTTTAATTTTATGAAAGAGAGATTCCCATAAATTTTCATAATTTATCGAACTAATTTGATATTGTTTCAAGCAGTTAAAAAAAATTAACAAATCTTCAATGATAGATTATATCTTATTTATCTTTTGACTTCTTGATCTAGAATAAAATGTGTTTTAAAATTATGAAAAAAAAACACCGGTTATCAATTATTTTTTAACAAAACTATTCACATCCGATATATAGATTTTATATTTCAAAATAAAAATAAAGTTATAGCAAGTGGCGTAAAAACTTTGTATGACCGAAACTCCTCATTCCATAAAGCAAAATTATATGGATATAGATTTTGAGTTATCACTTCAAATATGTTTTAATAAAAATAACAAAATATTGAAATTAGTCGTGTGATCAAGATCTGACTATTCGGGCAAACATACGCCGTGATCAGACCGAAGTATATCTCTCCTGATTCTAGCATCTCGAGGCGACAATAAATGTCTCGTCCTACTAACCCAACACGCACCTATCACATCGCAATATTCCTACACCATCACAACAGAAACGGGCCCCATTTCAAACTCTTTACCTTCTCACCTCATAAACCGCGCTCATACAAAACATTCTATCCATCTCACTTCGTAAAGTCCGTCGTTGTCTCTGAAACAAAAACCTCTCTCACTCTCTCTCTCCATCTCTCTTCACTCAAAACCCGCTCTATCTCCTCTCCTCTTCTCTTCTCTTCTCCGACGACATGTCGGCGCAATCGATTCACCTCCTCTCGCCTTCCTTCCCTTCGCCTCGTTCTCTCTCCAACCTTCCTGCCTCTTCTCGCCTCCTCTCGTTCAACCCCATCAACCTCCCCTTTCCGCTCCGACGCAGCGCCTTTCCGTTGTCATGTAGTTGTTCTTCGTCTCCTGCTTCTCCGGTTCTGTCGACTGATAACGGATCTGGGTCTAGCTCGGTTGTGACTCAAGCTTCTCCTTCTGCAATTGATGTTGATGCTGTCACTGAAGCTGAATTGAAGGAGAATGGATTCAGGTCAGAGAATAAGAAAATTGTCTGATGGGTTGATAATAGTTTATGTTTTGTGTATTTTGATGCAATTCAGTTCGATTCTAATGCTACAATACTATAGTTATATCTTTGGTTTTGTATTTTTAGAACTTATAAGATTATTTTCCAAATGCTTTAGATAAGGTATCGAGTTACTTCATGCCTTAATTTAAGTTTAGTGAGGACCAAATCAATTCAAGGAATCATATTTCAAATAGTATTGATGTTGAGTACAATTATTGCAACTTAGGTCAACGTTGTGCAATTCAACACTAAGGCAAGCCAATTATATGGTTTTGTGTGGTACACTGGAAGGGATATATTCAAGCAAGCAAGCAAAATATTATAGCTGGAAAGGTTATGTTTCTATAACCGGCACAGTTTATATTAGTTAATTGCAAGCTTTGTTGGAGCATGAGCCAAAAATGAGTACCACTTGAATATGTTGCACAAATCTGATAATTGAGAGGTCAATTGAATTTGATCTAAACCGAAGTCCAAAGAAAAGAATAGTCTCTCTTTTATGTTGTTCGGTTATGCCAAAAATTAGTCAGGCACTTGTTAAATCTATTGGGGCTTGTTGTGGGTTGTTGGTCATATACCAATATCATTTATGCAAACATCTACTGAGTCTTCGGAAAGCCTTAGCAAAGCAATTTACCCACATAATGGAACAAACAGAAAAAGACCAACAAAAGAATAGGCTTTGTACAAGATTACAAAGCTAAAAGCAGCTAAAATATAATGTATACTGGATCAAAAGCAGATCAATTGGTTGTATTACATATAAATGGAAACTGCAAGTCCAATGATGAATGTTTTTCCTAATAAGAAAAGACCAAAAATGATAATTATTGGACAAGCATCATACTAAACTAGCATGTTGTATAACCAGGAGCACAAGGAGGACAAAGCTGGTGTGCACTGTAGGACCAGCAACATGTGGAGCCGAGCAACTGGAGGCACTGGCAGTGGGAGGCATGAACGTGGCTCGGGTGAACATGTGCCATGGGACACGGGAATGGCACCGCAATGTGATTCGCCAGGTGCGCAAGCTCAATGAGGAGAAGGGCTTCGCAGTTGCAGTTATGATGGACACCGAGGGTAGTGAAATCCACATGGGTGACCTTGGAGGCGCCCCTTCTGCCAAGGCAGAGGTGAGCTTTCATGACTCGTGATTTGTCATTTTTAACCACTTTTGGCAGTTTATGCTGAATTTTCGGGAGGCTTTGCATCTGTCTTAAATTTCTCCCATTTCAGCCTGCATTATGAAAATTATGTGTCATACTTGATACACATGGGCTGCCTCGGCTGGCCCCTTGTTCTAAAGCTGCGGTGAGCTGTTGGACCTGTCTGTTTGTAATTCAGTTGTAGCTTTTATCATAGTCTATTACTTAGTATGTAAATGTACCGACAAGTCTGTTGTGGTACTTGTGATATGCTGTATTGGGGCCAATAGTAACTAATAACTATCTGTATTGGGGCCAATAGGAACATTAATTATCATAAAAGATTAGTATGCAAGTTAAGTGATGATTAAGTTCTACAAATCATAGGTAAGGAGTTACAAACTTAATTGCATATGTGTATGTTATTGGAACATAGTACAGGACTTGACCCAATGAAATAAACATATGGATTGTGTTATGTGTCATTGTTTATTTCATATGAGTTTGATTCTAAGTTTGAGATGTTCACCTTTTCCACATGAGGATAGGTTCAATAAATATCGTCTAACGTTGATTCCTGATAAAGGCTGCTATAAGGACTTTATTTATGTTCTCTTGAATTGTGCGGGGAAAAGTTGTTCATCAAGAAAATCGTATGTCCCTCATTAGTATACCTAGTGAGTGATGATATCTGTTTGGGCCCCTTGATGGAGTTGAATTGTTTGCTAGCAACTTGTACAATTAACTCTATATCAAGAAATGTATAATCTGCAAGAATGACACATTCCTATCTTGGATTATATAAAGATATCGTGTGACATAAGAATCAAACAAAGAAATACTTTTATTTCTTATGCAGGATTGAGATATTGTAACGGTACATTATTTATACGAATTGGGAATCATAACGTGTTGCTAGATACCGCTTATGATTATTGGAAATAAATAACGATTTATTTCCATGGCCAACATAGTATAAATCCTCAAATAGGGTCGCACAAATAGGATTCTAACCACTTGGTGCATTTATTGTTTATTCACAATAATGTGTATTGTGAAATGTGATAAGTTAATTAATTAATTAATTATATACCGTTATGAACCGTTATAATTAATTAAATTAAAAGGATCATATGGAAACAATTTAATGCATTAGCTAATCATAGATTAATTATTAATAAGTTAATAATTAATTATGTTCAACTTACTTTAATTAGTTTGAGCTAATTGGGCTTCTATTTAATTGGTTAATTAAGGGCCCGATTTAAGGAAGAATAAAGAGAATTAAAAGGGATTCATTAATTGGTGAATTAATGAATAAAGGCCTTTTATTAAGATGGCCCAAGAAAGCCCATTAGGTGGCCTCTTAGGGTGGATGGCATACTTGTAAATAGTATGAAAGGTGGATGAGAGTTGTTGGCTATATAAAGGGGGTCTCCAAGAGGGAACCCTAGCCGTCATTCTCTCCCATCCCATGCGCCTCCTAGCTGCCCCTCTTTTCTCTCTTCCAAGCTCATGTGTTGAGCACCCCATCTCTCTTCCTCTCCATTAATTAGTTAAGTAGAGAAGCAAGGTGATTAGCAAGAGGTTCAAGAGAACTAGCATTCTCTTTGAGCTTGGTGGTGGGTCCTTGGTGGACTAGAGGCGATTATTGGTGGTGGAGGAGGCGGAGCAAGCACGCCACCGACTCCTACGCATTGGATCTAACCTCCTTGATACGATTCAAGGAGAGGTAATGGTTCAATCCCTTTTCTCATGATGTGTGATTGCTTTAGCACTAGATCTTTGACTTGCTTGTTGTTAATGGTGATTAATTAGTTGTAATTGATCCAAAAATTAAAAATGAGCATTTCCTAACAGTGGTATCAGAGCTATGGTCGTGCTTAAGGTTTTTCACACTTAATTAAGTGAGAAATTCGTAATTAATTAAGTTAATTAGTGATGTGCATACTTGTTGGTTCTGGAAAAGCTGTTTTTCTGTCTTATTGTTTGCTTTTCATGGTGTAAAGCTCTCTGAAATTTTTTCCTTCCTATTGGAGGTTATAGCCCTTTGAGTTGTGGTTGTTTTTCCACTGGAATCATTGAAATTCGATGTAAAATGAATTTTTAGTGATTTAAACGGTAACGGTGCGCAGATCTGTTATTCTGCTGCACAGTTCTGTTGTTGTGGTTGGTAACAAATAAGTTTGTATACAAAGTACCTGTAACTTTAAGATAGGATTAATATAAACTTGATGCTCTTTCTGGATATGTAAATTTTGTTGCATATTTCGGATCTTATGTGGGCGTTCAAGGATGAAAAGTGATGAAGTTGTCAGATCTGTTTTTTCAAACAAACCGATTGTTTTGAAAAACTGTACTTATTGAGAAACTTTTATGGAAAAGTATTGAAATGAAAATGTTCTCCTTTAAGTCTGGAATCTATGAAAATTAATTTCATAGATTTTCATTGAGATTTGATACCTCAACCGAGTGAAACTTTTTTGGTCGACGGTCTGTTACAGAACAGGACACCTTGCTTAAATGCTTGTTATCTCGTTGATCTTGAATATAACTTGTGATTTTTCTTTTCATGGATTGATAGCCTATTGTATGTAGTATTTTTCTATGTAAATTGTTTGCTGGAAAAATATCAAGGGGATGATCATACAGACCAAAAGGTTGAGACCAATAACAGAATTTTCTCTAACGGTGCTTCGCGCACAATCTGAGAATTTGTCTTTTTTGATTCTCCCTGATGGTAACTGATCTCTCCTTGAGATTTTTACAGGTAATCACAATCTCTGTAAGGATTTCTCTGGATTTATTTCGAATTTTTTGGAGACCGAATTATTTTGAATTTTTCGGGCCCCGAATTTCGTATTTTAATTAGTTAAAATATTTTCTAATTAATCAATTTATTGAAAGGTTAATTAGAAGACTCCTTAAACATCCTACTTTCTATTTTTGATTGTTGGATTTAATTTTAAAAGGGCTTAAATAATTAGTTGTTAAGGTTAAGCCTTCTTTGCATTCGAAAAAACTTGAGCAACAAGTATGCACAAAGATTCTAATTAATGAAATTAATTAAGAGCAAGTGAATCATGTATATTGTATATATGCTAACTTTGTTTTGTAGGAGGATGTGGGTTTGATATGGCTCAAGATGTCAATGCCTTGTGTGTTGTAAAATATTGTGAATGCATGTGATTGCTTGTAATGTGGCCTAAGGTGCCTTGATAATTAATTGGTTAATTCTTGATGTAACTTGTGAGGCTTGCATGCCCCTAAGGCCTAGGCGGGGTTTTAGGATTTTATCACATGCATTTATTTTTCGTAATTATTAGATAGGATCTTAGTAATTAGTGGGAGGGTTTGATTAGATTAGTCTCGTTACATGGAGATGCGACGAAGACTAATGCAAGCGGGAGCCATACAAACCCACGGCAATGTTTGAGATGCTTATTATTATGTGATTGTTTGTGAATGCCTTGAATTGTCATAGGTAGGTATGGGTGTATGCTTACATGACCACCAAACAAGAGTCACATAATTGTTTTGTCCCAAATACGATTAAGTCAAATCGTCCTCCTTCTCTCTATCCCCCTCACGTCAATTGCCAATCATGGCGCGGTCCGCCATAGCGGACGTCATGGTTGTCAACCTTGATAGTCGGGGTACAAATGAAAAGATTTGTTAGGAGCAAATAGAGAGAGGTTGCTTATCGATGGACCCAACAAGTTTTCTTGGACATCGGGGCGAAGTTTGTAAATATACTTAGATATTCACAAACCAAGAATCATATGGTTGATGTGATTGGTTGGAGAACCTACCTTGTCTAGTTAAGTAGGGTGTCGTGCCATAGCAGGCTCTACTTGACGAAAATGAGGATCTTGGAATCCATTACATTTAGGGACATTAATTAAATGTAGTGGGAGTTTTGTTTATCATTCCATAAACAAAACATTGCATAAACTAAATAACCTTAAATTGAAATTGTTATAGATATTAAATATGTTAATTTTGTTGCGATCAATCTTTGAAAAACGACAAGCTCGTTTCTAAGGTATTTACTTGGAGAAGAAATACCGATTTCTAAGACATGTTCTTGGAAATGAGAAACTTGAGCAAGTTTAATCCCAAAAACGTTCCTCGACTTCCCGAACAATAGCTTCGCAATGATTGATTAGTTTCGACGAAAATTATTCAATAAAGCGAATGCTTATATCCTTTTAGAAGTTCTAGACCTTTGAATTGGAGAATTCATAAGGACTATACTAAGACTTCTACACTCTCATCCACTTACTCAAGAAGACGTTCTTAGAGAAAATAAAGATAGACTCAATCATTTATGATCGAGTAATGAAGTGTGAGTTAACCAAGAGACTCTTCTTATAAGAAGATAAATGTTTCATTAGCTTGCGAACCGAAAGGTTTGAGTAGCTAATTGATAACTAGAGATATTAAGATCTCCAATATCAAGGATTGTTGATATTGTCATACAATCTCTTTCTATGGATAAAGGATATATTGTTCGCACACTTGTTAGTGCTGAAAGTAATTGGTTAAGTATTAAAGGAATACTTCACCAAGATATGAGTTGAATCTTTGAGACCCTCACTAGTGACCGTGTGTCACATGAGATGTTTTATTTGCCATTTATGGGAGGCATTTGAAAGGTTGTCCGAAATACCATGATGTTCTAAACCTTAAGATATTTATCGTTCAAATTATCTCGCTATCTCTAATTCACGCTAGTAATTAGGTGCTAGTTCATGTGCTCGCATTTAACGAAATGTGTAGGCAATGATGAATAAGAGAAAGTTTGAGATAAGTAAAGTAAACTCCGTTTTGGAAATGGCTTATACGTCTAAGCCGCCACCATTGAATACGTAGAGTTATCTTTATTAAATAAAGAGTTTGTTTAGGAATTTGAGGTTGTATACCTTATTCCAAACATCTCATAAAACCTTATCTCCGTTTCATATTTGATGATGGATGATCATGTTTTGTAATAGAGAAATGTTGTTCTCTTATTATTATAAATTTGTGTATAAGATTTCATGCATCTTAATTGAATTTGATTGAAATAGATAAACAAATTTTGAATGACAAATATGTAAGACTTCACATAAAGTATTTGACTTTTATGTAAAATAGTTGCTTAGTCGAATATAAACAAGAATCGCATTATGAGAGTCTACGTAACGTGGAGCTCGTAAATCAATTTGATTGCAAATCAATTGAAATTCATGCGAATCGTGTTTGTTAAAAGACAAAAGCGCCTTTAACCTACGAAGGTTTAAAGAACAAGTGACTTGATTAAAAACTAATACATATTGATGTATATAGATCAAAAGCACTTGTGCAATTGAAAGGTTGTTGACACTTTACCACTTGACCAACGATCATTGTAGATATTAACGTATCTATTTGATATGGTATAAGTATGAATCTTTTGACAAGGTCAAAAGAATTTCAAGAGTAAAGTTGAAAAACTATTCAATAAAAGCAAAAGTCTTAAGATGGATCATGGTAAATAGTTAAGTCATATAATTTGATATATTGCCTATAGAGTATGAAAGACGTTTCACTACTCGCTCCATGAGGAACATTGAAGAATGTATCCAAGGATGAAGGTATCGAACATTGTTTGATATAGTTCGATCGGTAATAAATCAAATTGACTTGTTTGACTCATGTAAGGGATTATGTTTGAGGACAATATTGTTTACACTGAATAAAAATTCCATCGAAGTCTATTGAGAAAGATATCTTACGAGATTCGATCTCTAGGTATATTGTTTCTCAAGATTTGGTGTTGAGAAGCTTATTTCAAGGTTCGATTGATTGATAAGCTTGGACCCAAACAAGACGCTTATTATTTTGTAGAATTAGCCAAAAGATACTACTTCTATGAACATGATAAGAACAAAGTAGTTGTTGCTCATCATAACGCAATCTTAAAGAATGATATTCTCAAGAAGAAGTAGTGGGAGTAAAGTGAGCATTAAAGGAGTTTATGCGTCACTACAAGAAGTACCTTTATAGGACACTTGTCACTCCATACATGGTGCTACTCATAAGCAGTTGTGAAAGGAAGAAGTTTATAAGCACGCTCGCTTCTAAAGAATACTCAAACATCTCACGAATGGATGATGTTAGAGAAACTCGTGCAATACATTAGGTTCAAGAACTTATTCTACAAGATGTTGTAGGAGTAGTTCATAGACCTCAAGCACCAATCCTACAAAGATCAACGAGAGTGAATTGCCTAAACTGAAAAGTACATAGGTTTCACAACATCCTTATACTTGACATATGAGGATCCGTTGATAAATAAAGAAGCGATGGAAAGACCCGATTCCACAAGTATGGTTTGAATCTATATGATCTTTAAGTGCAATCCATATATATAACAACAAGGTATAGACCTTGATTGATGTTCATGAAGGAGCAATCCATCTAGAACATATAGATCTTTAAAAGAAAAGATAGATATGGATAGCAAGTCGACTCTGTACAAAGCACAATTTCATGATTGATGCTACGTCTAAGTCGATAACAAGTTGACTATGTACAAAGCACGGCTTCTCGCTTGTAGCTATGTATAAGTCAATAAAGATCATTCTAGCAATAGTTATATTTCGTATATATAAATATATGGAAAGATACATCAAAACCGCCTTCTTCGATTGAATGAAGGAAGTTGTTGTGTATTTGACACAAACCAAGAATTTGTTGTATTGTTGGAAACATATATATGCTTCAATGATCCATTAATGGATTGAAGCAAGTACTGTGGAAATTGGAATAAACATTATGACAAGGAAGTCAAGGAGTTGCACTTCGTCAAAAGTATCTTATATAGACAAGATATTCAGTGGGAGCATGATTATGTTACATGTATTGTACAAGATACAAGACATTAATTGGGAATAACATTAAGAAAAAGAATATTGTCAAGATCTCATTGGAGAATGTTTTCTCAATTGAGAACTTGGGTAAGTCACCTAAATCCAAAAAAACAAAAATCTATGGAGATAGATTATGATGGATGTCAGGTTTGAGCAAAATGTGCATATAATGATAAGGTATTATAGTTACACGAAAAGATAGACTCCTAGAAAGGATGTCTAACCACGTAGTATGGCATACACTTGAGTTCTACTCGATGTGTTGCAACTCAATTCGAGAAGAGTGCACGATACAATTCGAGCATCCTTCTGTCATGAGTTTTATTACGTACGCCATACTTATGCACATGCCCCTATGTGTTGTACCCAAGGAGTATGACAATCAGTTGTCAAATGGATACAAAGAAAAACACATTTGGACAATAATCAAGGATGTCCTCGAGTATCTTAAGAGAAAGAATGATATGTTTTTCCATCTGGTAAGATAAAAGAAAGCTCATATAAATTGATATATTGATGCTAGTTTTCGAAAGATTGATATAAATACAATTGAGCTACATATTTTGTTTAAATGTGGTGTTGTAAATTTAGAAGGTGTTCTAAATGGGATATTACAAATGTTTCCGTCACCAAAACAAAATATATATAGCAACTTGTGAAGCAATGAAAGAATGTAGTAAGGATCGTGAAGTTCTCAGTCAAGCTAATATGGTTCTGTGCATCTCGAACCATAGCTTAAACTTGAAGAACCCAATATTAAATTGGTGATCCAACTAAGATCTATGACGATGTCACTTGATCTCACGTGATGATGATCAAGAACACATATATAGGAGTATATATGTATATAGGGTTAAACAAAATTGAATAGGTTCGCGGACACAGCGAACACTCTAACGAAACCACTACCTTAAGCGATATACGAGATGCAATTGTGCATCCATACGTGATGGACGTATGAGTAACTTGCTTTAAGCGTATAATATTTTGTGGTTCGAGACATGTATATATATGGATATATAACATTGTTCTAAATTCTTCACTAGCTAGAAGTCATTATTGATTGACTCTAGGCCAAGTGGGAGATTGTTGGAGTTATGTCCTAGAAGTCAATATTTAATGACTTATTTTCTTAGTTTATGTTAATGATGATATTTGATCATTTGTTCCCAGAGTTTATTATTGACAGATCATTCAGGTTGAGGATCTGAATTGTAGATCTCTGTGGATCATTCATTAGAATGACAATAATAAATCTAAATTGTCCATAATCTTGATAATTAACAAGGAACATTAATTATCATAAAAGATTAGTATGCAAGTTAAGTGATGATTAAGTTCTACAAATCATAGGTAAGGAGTTACAAACTTAATTGCATATGTGTATGTTATTGGAACATAGTACAGGACTTGACCCAATGAAATAAACATATGGATTGTGTTATGTGTCATTGTTTATTTCATATGAGTTTGATTCTAAGTTTGAGATGTTCACCTTTTCCACATGAGGATAGGTTCAATAAATATCGTCTAACGTTGATTCCTGATAAAGGCTGCTATAAGGACTTTATTTATGTTCTCTTGAATTGTGCGGGGAAAAGTTGTTCATCAAGAAAATCGTATGTCCCTCATTAGTATACCTAGTGAGTGATGATATCTGTTTGGGCCCCTTGATGGAGTTGAATTGTTTGCTAGCAACTTGTACAATTAACTCTATATCAAGAAATGTATAATCTGCAAGAATGACACATTCCTATCTTGGATTATATAAAGATATCGTGTGACATAAGAATCAAACAAAGAAATACTTTTATTTCTTATGCAGGATTGAGATATTGTAACGGTACATTATTTATACGAATTGGGAATCATAACGTGTTGCTAGATACCGCTTATGATTATTGGAAATAAATAACGATTTATTTCCATGGCCAACATAGTATAAATCCTCAAATAGGGTCGCACAAATAGGATTCTAACCACTTGGTGCATTTATTGTTTATTCACAATAATGTGTATTGTGAAATGTGATAAGTTAATTAATTAATTAATTATATACCGTCATGAACCGTTATAATTAATTAAATTAAAAGGATCATATGGAAACAATTTAATGCATTAGCTAATCATAGATTAATTATTAATAAGTTAATAATTAATTATGTTCAACTTACTTTAATTAGTTTGAGCTAATTGGGCTTCTATTTAATTGGTTAATTAAGGGCCCGATTTAAGGAAGAATAAAGAGAATTAAAAGGGATTCATTAATTGGTGAATTAATGAATAAAGGCCTTTTATTAAGATGGCCCAAGAAAGCCCATTAGGTGGCCTCTTAGGGTGGATGGCATACTTGTAAATAGTATGAAAGATGGATGAGAGTTGTTGGCTATATAAAGGGGGTCTCCAAGAGGGAACCCTAGCCGTCATTCTCTCCCATCCCATGCGCCTCCTAGCTGCCCCTCTTTTCTCTCTTCCAAGCTCATGTGTTGAGCACCCCACCTCTCTTCCTCTCCATTAATTAGTTAAGTAGAGAAGCAAGGTGATTAGCAAGAGGTTCAAGAGAACTAGCATTCTCTTTGAGCTTGGTGGTGGGTCCTTGGTGGGCTAGAGGCGACTATTGGTAGTGGAGGAGGCGGAGCAAGCACGCCACCGACTCCTACGCATTGGATCTAACCTCCTTGATACGATTCAAGGAGAGGTAATGGTTCAATCCCTTTTCTCATGATGTGTGATTGCTTTAGCACTAGATCTTTGACTTGCTTGTTGTTAATGGTGATTAATTAGTTGTAATTGATCCAAAAATTAAAAATGAGCATTTCCTAACAGTGGTATCAGAGCTATGGTCGTGCTTAAGGTTTTTCACACTTAATTAAGTGAGAAATTCGTAATTAATTAAGTTAATTAGTGATGTGCATACTTGTTGGTTCTGGAAAAGCTGTTTTTCTGTCTTATTGTTTGCTTTTCATGGTGTAAAGCTCTCTGAATTTTTTTCCTTCCTATTGGAGGTTGTAGCCCTTTGAGTATTTGTAAAATTAAACTCTAAATATATCATCCTTAAATCTCTCAGTATTTGTAAAAAGTTCCAAATTGTCATAGATAATAAATTAAAAAAATAAAAGCGTTGTACGCAAGATTGCGAAGGAAAATAGATGCAAGGATCTCTCATTCTTAAAATGCCTAATTATTACTTGTTGCATGAACCAAATATTAAAAAACTCCAGCCTATAAATTGATGTTTTGTTGGAATTTTGTGGCCTAAAGTTGCAGTACATCGTGTTTCTTATTTACTTTACTTGCTCTAATATTTTTCTTGCTTTGATGTTTATTGGTTGTTAACAATACAAATTAAGATTTCTATATCAAAATTATAAATACATATGTGTGGGTGTCGGGATCATTTAGTTAAATGTGATTCGACACTTCAAGTATTGTGAAATTACAGTTTTTCTAATTTATGTAACTATTTGTGTATCGGATATTATTGCTCATAAGACTGACTCGCTTTACCAACATTCAATAATTTGGCAACGCATTATTTTGTTTCTCATTTTTTTAACCACTTTCTATTTTCATTTTCATCCTGCGCACGTCTCTTTTGTGTTGCAAGCATAACAATCTATTCATAATCAACCATTAAAAAATAATAATATTTAAAATTTATTAATATGTCAAATTTCGAGCGAAACTCGGTCGATTAGCCTATTAGAGATTAAGATGAGATGTAAAAACAATATGATGGTGCTGCTAAGACGCGCATATGCATCAGGGCTAAAATATTTATTTATTTCAAATAAAAAAATAAGAAAATTTCTTAATAGCTAATACATTGGATGAAATTTAATGTATGCATAAGTACCAAAAATCTTTATTTATTTTTTTAAAAAAAATAAGAAAGTTCCTTAATACACATGAATGGATGAAATTTAATTTATATAGTATTTATAGCATACTTATTTGAATCATTTGGTTATATTATTGTTAGATGATTAATTAAGATATGCCACTATAAAATTGCAAAAAATTATATTTTATACCACTATTATAATACAATAGTGAAATAAAACTATTTTTTATATTTTTACAGTGGCTTAAAACTCATATTTATTGATTTGTAATTGGCATAAAACTTTAGTGTTGATATTTTTCTAAATTTAAATTTTTGGAGTGGCATATTTAAAAGGATGTGTCATATCAATAAGTCGATGGCATAAAACTAATTTTTACCAATTTGTAGTGGCATAAAAATAATTTGTCATTTAGTGATGGCATTTTTCGAATTTCAATTTTTCACAATGACATAAATCTAATTAATCCTAAATGTAAATATGTTTTCGCAAAATATTTTCTATTCTTGATAAAAATAATGATGTAATAAATAGCAATAGTTTTTTTTTATTCTGCCACCAATGTGCGAACACTGACGATCTAAACCGAATTGAACATAACATCCAAATCGACGCCTTGCCCACTGATGCATCCTAATAGCCTACATTTCTTGAAAACAACTTGTTAAATCTACTGCTACACCACAGGCTTAACATAAAATAAAAGAATGACAATGTTCACCACTTTCAGAGTTAGGAATATTTTGGAGTTGGAATCCTAATTAAAAGATAGTTTGGTTTTTTTATTCAAAGATTATAGCTTATGATCGCAGCCCCATGTTTGACCACAGTTATTATTAGCTATGCTATGCAACAAATCTCATTTGTCAGATCTTAAACATTATTTTGCATCGCAATTTTCGACTCCACAATTAATCATTCGATTGTAGAGTTTGTAGACATATGACACCAATTATAGTTTTTACACTAAGGAATTAGAAATTAAAAAAAAGGACAACATACCATACATTTGTCGTTTGATGCTGTCATTATGAAATATACTTTACTGAATATTTTTAGTTTTGAAGTTTATTTTATAAAAGGAGGTTTTTAGCAGCACTTATTGCCAGAAACTTCATTTTATTTATTTAATAAAATTTATACTGTAAATACCACATTCAAATTATTTATCTGTTTAATTTTATGAAAGAGAGATTCCCATAAATTTTCATAATTTATCGAACTAATTTGATATTGTTTCAAGCAGTTAAAAAAAATTAACAAATCTTCAATGATAGATTATATCTTATTTATCTTTTGACTTCTTGATCTAGAATAAAATGTGTTTTAAAATTATGAAAAAAAAACACCGGTTATCAATTATTTTTTAACAAAACTATTCACATCCGATATATAGATTTTATATTTCAAAATAAAAATAAAGTTATAGCAAGTGGCGTAAAAACTTTGTATGACCGAAACTCCTCATTCCATAAAGCAAAATTATATGGATATAGATTTTGAGTTATCACTTCAAATATGTTTTAATAAAAATAACAAAATATTGAAATTAGTCGTGTGATCAAGATCTGACTATTCGGGCAAACATACGCCGTGATCAGACCGAAGTATATCTCTCCTGATTCTAGCATCTCGAGGCGACAATAAATGTCTCGTCCTACTAACCCAACACGCACCTATCACATCGCAATATTCCTACACCATCACAACAGAAACGGGCCCCATTTCAAACTCTTTACCTTCTCACCTCATAAACCGCGCTCATACAAAACATTCTATCCATCTCACTTCGTAAAGTCCGTCGTTGTCTCTGAAACAAAAACCTCTCTCACTCTCTCTCTCCATCTCTCTTCACTCAAAACCCGCTCTATCTCCTCTCCTCTTCTCTTCTCTTCTCCGACGACATGTCGGCGCAATCGATTCACCTCCTCTCGCCTTCCTTCCCTTCGCCTCGTTCTCTCTCCAACCTTCCTGCCTCTTCTCGCCTCCTCTCGTTCAACCCCATCAACCTCCCCTTTCCGCTCCGACGCAGCGCCTTTCCGTTGTCATGTAGTTGTTCTTCGTCTCCTGCTTCTCCGGTTCTGTCGACTGATAACGGATCTGGGTCTAGCTCGGTTGTGACTCAAGCTTCTCCTTCTGCAATTGATGTTGATGCTGTCACTGAAGCTGAATTGAAGGAGAATGGATTCAGGTCAGAGAATAAGAAAATTGTCTGATGGGTTGATAATAGTTTATGTTTTGTGTATTTTGATGCAATTCAGTTCGATTCTAATGCTACAATACTATAGTTATATCTTTGGTTTTGTATTTTTAGAACTTATAAGATTATTTTCCAAATGCTTTAGATAAGGTATCGAGTTACTTCATGCCTTAATTTAAGTTTAGTGAGGACCAAATCAATTCAAGGAATCATATTTCAAATAGTATTGATGTTGAGTACAATTATTGCAACTTAGGTCAACGTTGTGCAATTCAACACTAAGGCAAGCCAATTATATGGTTTTGTGTGGTACACTGGAAGGGATATATTCAAGCAAGCAAGCAAAATATTATAGCTGGAAAGGTTATGTTTCTATAACCGGCACAGTTTATATTAGTTAATTGCAAGCTTTGTTGGAGCATGAGCCAAAAATGAGTACCACTTGAATATGTTGCACAAATCTGATAATTGAGAGGTCAATTGAATTTGATCTAAACCGAAGTCCAAAGAAAAGAATAGTCTCTCTTTTATGTTGTTCGGTTATGCCAAAAATTAGTCAGGCACTTGTTAAATCTATTGGGGCTTGTTGTGGGTTGTTGGTCATATACCAATATCATTTATGCAAACATCTACTGAGTCTTCGGAAAGCCTTAGCAAAGCAATTTACCCACATAATGGAACAAACAGAAAAAGACCAACAAAAGAATAGGCTTTGTACAAGATTACAAAGCTAAAAGCAGCTAAAATATAATGTATACTGGATCAAAAGCAGATCAATTGGTTGTATTACATATAAATGGAAACTGCAAGTCCAATGATGAATGTTTTTCCTAATAAGAAAAGACCAAAAATGATAATTATTGGACAAGCATCATACTAAACTAGCATGTTGTATAACCAGGAGCACAAGGAGGACAAAGCTGGTGTGCACTGTAGGACCAGCAACATGTGGAGCCGAGCAACTGGAGGCACTGGCAGTGGGAGGCATGAACGTGGCTCGGGTGAACATGTGCCATGGGACACGGGAATGGCACCGCAATGTGATTCGCCAGGTGCGCAAGCTCAATGAGGAGAAGGGCTTCGCAGTTGCAGTTATGATGGACACCGAGGGTAGTGAAATCCACATGGGTGACCTTGGAGGCGCCCCTTCTGCCAAGGCAGAGGTGAGCTTTCATGACTCGTGATTTGTCATTTTTAACCACTTTTGGCAGTTTATGCTGAATTTTCGGGAGGCTTTGCATCTGTCTTAAATTTCTCCCATTTCAGCCTGCATTATGAAAATTATGTGTCATACTTGATACACATGGGCTGCCTCGGCTGGCCCCTTGTTCTAAAGCTGCGGTGAGCTGTTGGACCTGTCTGTTTGTAATTCAGTTGTAGCTTTTATCATAGTCTATTACTTAGTATGTAAATGTACCGACAAGTCTGTTGTGGTACTTGTGATATGCTGTATTGGGGCCAATAGTAACTAATAACTATCTGTGTGGTATATACGATAAGCTGGACGTATATACCAGGCCATATCTGCCTACAATCTACCAAAACAATAGATGAGTTATCTACCAAATTAGTCAAATTTGTTATGGGTTATATTCTCTCACCTGAACTCTTAATGGAATCTTTTGTAGGATGGTGAAATATGGACATTTACTGTCAGATCTTTCAATTCTCCTCTGCCAGAACGTACAGTTAACGTAAATTATGATGGCTTTACTGAAGGTAGCTATAATCTGTGAATAGCTTATTAGCTCTCTCTTTCTCTCTCTCTCTCTCTCTGTCTGTCTATTTCTTAAAGAACCTATAAGGCATTATGTTTTATGAACTAAATGCTGGCACATTCTGGTTCTGACTAAGTGTAGGCCTGAATATAAGGTGTCAGTTTACATGTTTGGTTCCATGGTTCCGAGTAGACTAAAACTGGGAAAAAATAACAAACAAAAGGGGTAGATCAGTATTATTGGTGGCTGAACTTCCATGATCTGGTTGTTGCTTGCAGATGTAAGGATCGGGGATGAATTGCTAGTGGATGGAGGCATGGCTAGGTTTGAGGTGATAGAGAAGGTGGGTCCTGATGTGAAGTGCCGCTGCACTGATCCCGGCTTGTTGCTTCCCCGGGCTAATCTCACTTTTTGGCGAGATGGTAGTTTGGTCCGTGAGCGGAATGCACTGCTCCCTACAATTTCTTCCAAGGTATACTTGCATTTTGGTATTAACATGCTATACTGTTTTCACTGGCAATAGCCATACCCTCTTGTAATGATCTGTTTGAGCCCAAACAATATGTGTTGATTTATTGGGCTGTTTATGTTTATATATACGTGTGAACTGGAGCTTTATTAGCTTGACCATACAATTGGAATTTACTATGAAGTTATTGATTATGTTGGTTATAATATATGAAATTAATGGCATATTCTTGTATAGTGGATGATGCTCGCATTCATCTGGATGTATTAGTTACTAAAATTATGGTGTTCGGTGTCACGCAGGCACTAAAACTTTGGCACATTTTAGTATTTACATATTTTTAAGTTTCATTTTCTTGCTCCTAGCCTGTCTTTGTTGTTCTAAATTGTACTAGGTTAAAATTCGAAAGCAAACTTCACCTTTTAAGGTCATAAGTTTCTTGTTTATTTTTCTTCTGGATATAATGGGTAAACATGCAGGATTGGCTTGACATAGACTTTGGGATTGCCGAAGGCGTCGATTTCATCGCTGTGTCATTTGTCAAATCTGCTGAAGTTGTTAATCATCTCAAAAGCTATATAGCTGCACGCTGTCCTGGCTGGTAATGTATCATCATTTTTTTCTTCTACCAACTAATTTCTCAGTTCTGACTGTATCATTATAATTTCGCCAGCATGTATTTAAAAAACAATAATTATCTCCAAGCGTTCCCTAATATTTACTCGGCCTATTTTTCAGTGAAATAGGTGTAATCGCAAAGATAGAAAGCATCGACTCCCTCAGAAACCTCGAAGAAATAATTCGTGCATCAGATGGTGCGATGGTTGCTCGAGGTGACATGGGAGCCCAGATCCTGCTTGAGCAAGTCCCAGCATTCCAGCAAAAGATTGTTGGACTCTGTCGCCAACTCAACAAGCCAGTAATTGTTGCTTCCCAGCTTCTTGAGTCAATGATAGAGTACCCAATCCCAACACGGGCTGAGGTAGCTGATGTCTCTGAGGCGGTGAGGCAGCGGGCTGACGCACTTATGCTGTCTGGTGAGTCAGCCATGGGGAAATACCCTGAAAAGGCATTGAGTGTGCTGAGGAGTGTTAGCTTGAGGATAGAGAGGTGGTGGAGGGAGGAGAAGAGAACAGAGGCACTCGAGTTGCCTGAGGTGGCATCATCATTTTCTGATAGAATTTCAGAGGAGATTTGCAATTCAGCTGCCAAAATTGGTAAGCAAGTTAGCTTAAATAATCTAAGGCAGGTATTTAGTAGAACTGTATAAGCTTTTGAACTCAAAAGGGAGTATAAAAGAGCACTCACAGGAAATGAGACTTATATGGCAAGCCAATTGGTATGTTGGTGTGCAATCAAAATGGGATTGTTGACCTAATTCAATTATAAGCGTTCAGTATAAACATTATTGATCACATGATATGCCATGGGTATGGCACTGGTGATAATTTATGGTCTTTCGTTCTTTTCTTTTTCTTCCTCTATATATATATTTTTTGGTCGTGTATATTAAAGCCTGTTAATTTTCTTGGACCTGTATGTACCCACAAGCTTCAAAATTTTAACACTTAACCATCAAAACATGTTCTTCTTCAACACAATTGAGACAATTGCTGCTGTAATGCATGCTAATTAAGGTCTTCTGCTGTGAAAAAAGGAACAAGTCATCAATGTTTTTGTTTGAGAAACCACTACGCCTATTTGTGACAGTGCATGTTCTAATTCTGTTTGGGAGAATGGATTGCGGGTTTTCAATGAATTTTTTTGTAGTAGTTAAGTAATCAAAAGTGCAAAATCTGGATTGTTTGAGCAATTATTGGCCACGTTATTATTTGGTTTGTTTATTTCTTCATTTTTTTTGGCAGCAAACAACCTGGGAGTCGATGCCGTATTTGTGTACACAAAGACAGGCCACATGGCATCCCTGCTGTCACGGTGCCGACCAGACTGCCCCATCTTTGCCTTCACCACCTCGACAACTGTCCGACGACGGCTGAATCTGCAATGGGGCCTGATTCCATTCCGGCTTGGATTCTCTGATGACATGGAGAGCAACCTCAACCGCACCTTTTCCCTACTCAAGGCCCGTGGGATGATCCAGTCTGGTGACCTCGTAATTGCCTTGTCTGATATGCTACAGTCAATCCAAGTCATGAATGTGCCGTGATGTTGTAAGATTAGATCGTGTTCTTTTTTTTTATTATTTTTCTGTTGTATTGAACTAAATGATCTTAGTCAATGTTGAACTGTGCCACCGCAGAGTGGTATGGTTTCTTTGCATTCGTGGCTGGGTGGGTTGATGCTGATTAGTTCAATTTATGTGAAGAATAAAGTTGGGTTTCGTTTAGTTTTTGGTATGATTAGTAATTAGTTCGTAACTTATGTTTTAATTTACTTCAAATAATGAATGCATCGTGATGTTTGTAAGATCTAGGAGCCAGTAACATTTAGGCTTTTATATGTCAGTCGCTTTTTTTTTTTAGCTAGAGATAAGACTATTGTGGAAACATTTACACTTCGTTGCAAACGGTTTAAATCCGCTTTCTCATACCTGAATCGTGGATTGAAGACATCTAATATGCTTTCCATATTGGAATTTATAGGATAAAAATTTTTAAATTTTTTTACTAATTTTTTTAATTTACTTTTCAGAGATGACTTGAAAGCAATGAAGTTACAAATGTTTGCACGCCGAATGGACTATAGAAATTATTACAAACCCAGATATGCTCGCGGTATTCATTCACTAAGGTCCGAGTGTGCTGTTTTCAGATCCAAATAAAAAGCAGTATCATAATTTATAGGTGCAAAGCAGCGAGTCACAGATCAAGATTTACAATTTTGGGGATAGCATAGGATAACATTTCTGGGTACTTCTGCAGTCTTTTTTTCTATATAGCAAAGTTTGAGACAAAGTAAGACATTTTGCCATTTTGGAGCTTTCAAAAGATTGAATAGCTGTTAGTTGCTACCGTAATAAGCTAGAAACGTTATAATAAGAGAATTAGAGAAAGACGAGAAACAAAAGTTGATTAAGAGAAAATCTTTGTAGTGTCAATTCAGCTTTGAGTGCTTAATGAGGAAATGTTACTATCCAATGGTTCTATATTTTGGGAGTAATTCGCCTGGTATCATTCTCTTCGTCTTTCCTTTTTCTTTTGGTGTAACTTTTTCGCCTTAAATTAAATATGCAGAAAAATGGTTGTCAGCAAGTCGAATTCATCGAAATTCTTTTCCAACGAGGATGTGAAATTAATCATGCACATTGACTCCTCCAAACAAAAATACAGTTTTTCTTTTCCATATCAATGTTGTCAACTTGTAATTATGTTAAGTACTGTTTGGTACTGACATTTTGACTTTGGTTTTGTCAGGACGCTTCTGTTTGCTTAATGAAAGTAATAACGGGATTTGGACCACAGATTTATTTGTAGATATTGTTCAAAACTTGCTGAAATCGATCAACTTATTGATAGGTTTATACATCCAGATTGTGAAAAGCGTGCTGCAGAGAATTTCATTTTTGTTTTTATTATTAAAACGCAGTTTTTATCATTAGTACGTTAAATTTTAAAATTCATTTCTTATTACTGAGCTAGAGATTGTGGAATATCATTATTAATACATTGACTTAAATATGAACAATTTACAAAATATAAAAAAAAAAAAAAAAAAAAATTTGTGCTGCCAAAAACTACGAATGATCTAGCCCCTGAGACAACTAAGTTTTGTTATCGTAATTTATCAAATTACTGTTCTTATTTTTATATTTTCTGAACAAAAAAATTATATAATTTTACCTGTCTCGCAATGATTTTGGAGACAAAAGTAACACTATAAGATTCTTAAAGCAGTTTAATTCTCATTATTGTTTTACATAAAGCTTCTTATGGAGAAGTACAGTCCTAAGATGGTTAAATTTCCTTTCGATGCTTTTTCATGGTGGACACGCTAGGAAAAATCAAGAAAAAGAAGAACTAAAGTACCACAGACAGCAAGACTAATAATTGAAAAAAAAAAAAGAGGGACCATTTCTTGTGCAAGGTTGCATCATAATTGCATGCACTTTATCTTCAAAAATGGGAGTCCGTGATGAACTTTGAAAAATGGGGTTCGCTGTTTGTTTTATAAGAAGAAAATCAACCAACTAAACTGTATTGCTTTAATTACTTTGAAAAGTTATGTGTACTTTTTTCTTTTAAAAAGGAAAGGAAAAGAAAAAGATAAGACAAAAAGAAAGATTGAAAGAAATGAAGAAGAACAGCATATGACAGTATAAGAGAAAATTATCCGTGCTATTTTTCACTGCACAGTAAATTTAATTACTTAATGAGAACTTTGTTGAATGTCCCATGAAACACTTTTTTGAAGAAAAAATGAGGGTCCAGCCCTCACCTTTCCCATGAAACACTTCAATTGTTAAATATTTGCTAGTTAAAAGTACAGAATTTGCTCTGTACATACAGACTCAAAAATACTTTCGAATCTCTAATTTATTATCTAATCGGATTAATCATATAATTAATAGGTCTCAAGAATAGAAATAAATGTTGCACTTTCACTGGCAACTAATCAGAACAATAAAGGACAAAAAGAAAAAAAAATTATCTTTTCTCTCTTCCTATTCTAAATATATTTATATATTCATCTTATACTTTTTTTTATTAGTGGAATATAGTAGGTTATTTTGCGCCTACTGTATTGAAAACGACATTGGTATTAAAAATTATTTTGGCGGCGTGTCGTATCTCTGTCAGGGATAAATGTGTAGGATAGAGCCTCTGCTACAACCAAAATATCAATAGATGTTTAAGTTGGTGACCATAAAAAAGAATGTTCCAGAAGCCTATATAAAAAATAAAGATATTCTTCAAAAAAAAAAAAGATTATTTAATACAGAGAGTACCCATTTCATTGTTTATTTTCCTCAGAGAATTAACTTTTCTGTCTTTTACAAGTTCCCAATTTTCATTTTTTGAGTTTTAAAAATATGGTTCTGCTGGAGTTGCTTGGCTCTTTTTTTCTCCTTTTTTCTTATGTCTTTTTCTAAAAAAAAATTGTTGAACAAATCGCTTCTGTCTGTTTTGCCTCCATTCTTTTTTTTTCTTTTTCTTTTTTTTAGCTTCGGATGAACCATAAATAGGTACGTGTGCGACCGATATGTTGTTATAATACATTAATATATTTTTTTAAAGAAAAAAAGGATATTAGCACCTCAATTCAGAAACTGAGAAATAATATATCCTAATTAAATATACAATTCACATTTGCGAATTTAATTCGATATCCTTTCACATTGGTAATCCCATTGTAATTCCAAAATCTGAAGGTTTTGTTTGGAGCAGTAATTATTGGGGTAGGCACCAACATCTTTATATCTCTTATTATAAACATATTAAACGTTTAATTATTCCCAAAAGAAAATAATGTTATTTATATGTAACTTAGAGATGCTTGACATCATCTTTGTTGATAAGAGTGATTAATTAATATACAATCTTGATCAGGACAACAAGCATGTATATAAATATTTTGATGCTGGTGTAAGCACAGAAATCAAGCTAACTTAATCTATGTGCATTTTTGTATTCCTAGGAGCAAGGCGTCATATTTGGATTACTAAATTAGATAATGCAATCACTCCTAGCTAAGTACCCTACTTTTTATGCTTCTTTGAAAGCTACATTTTTGTTTGTTCTGCACTGCCCTTCTCCCTCCCACGCATTGCACGCGAAATTAAAAATAAATAAAAAAACAAAAGACAATTAATATATCATATTTTATTGCTGGGTTAAACAAAACTATTTCACATATGCCCTCGGAATTTTATTTATTACATGTGATGTGTTCGAATGAAGAGTGAACACAGTGAGAACAACAGTATTTTCATTTTTAAACGGATTGACTGAGCAATGCTATTCCAAATTTTAAAAATAGCCAGCAATCTGAATTAACGACTATTCTTTATCCATTCAAATATCTCTGTCTGATATTCAAATAAATAATCAGAAAACTGTCCAAATTCAAAAAAAATTATGACGACTGCAAAGTTAACAATTTTTATCACCTTGTACTAAAAAAAAAAAATTTAATATTTTTGCTTTTTAAAAAAATTACAAGGGTTCTGATTGTTAAGAAAATTTACATCTATAAAAAAATTTAAAAAGCCTCATTTATCTCTTGAACTTAGAAAACAATTTTTATTTTCAATTTTAAACGAGCAGGAGGCTGAATGTCTATGTCATCACAAATTTACTAAGATTTGGATATATAAGCTGAAAACTCGATGATTTTTGTTTTTCTATTAGTACTTAAATTTATCAAACGGTGCCTGTGTGAACCATCTGATTTCAAGCATAAATTTAACGACTAACAAAATAAATACAGTCCATTGTATATAAAAGGGCTGCGAGGATGTAAAGTCGCAGCATAAAGACCGCCTCCTTTATATGAACTTACCAGAATTTTTTCGATTAAAACGCTGCACGGTGAAATTGTATCTAAAGAATAGTAATTAAGATATTTAGGCCACATGTGTGACAGAAGCTTCTTTTTACACAGGAAAAAGGCCCGGGAATATATCATAATAAATTAGTCTATTTTGTTCTGCTTCATACATATTACAGAAAAACAAATGAGAAAAACCTAAAAAAATTTCCAAGTAAACATGACACTGAACAATTAGGCATGTCTCCTTTTCAAAGTACAAAGCGAAAATAAATCAAGCAATAAACCAAATTTTCTTTCTTTTGGTGGTTCGTAACAACAATCCAAATTGGGGGCTTCAACTGACATGTCAAATGTGTGCCATACTAGGTTGTTTCCAGAAGAATGAGAAATTATATACTGGTTCCCGTATTTAAATAAGAATATTCCATTATGCCGAACTGACCTGTCGGACTTTCCCATTATTTTGTCAGAACGAAATTATGTCACTAAAAATACGATTTTTGCCCTCAGTTTTTTTTTTTTTTTCATTTCTTCCCTCAACTAAAAAAATATCCTCTTGTGAAAATGTTCACGACAAATTTTTTTGAGAATTTTATATCAAGAAATGGAATGGTGGAATACTTTTATATTGTTAACATTTTTTATAATACCAACGAATTTGTCAAACTTTTTACTTGACATTTCAATGTTTAAGTGATACTTAAAGGTTAAATTATATTCAACATAATTGTACCTTTGCTAATTGAAAAAAGAAATCAAGATAATGAAAGATAATTGATTCAACGTAATAATACGTTTATTCAAAAAATTAATTTACCTGATACATTCATTTTATGTACTTTTGAGTTTGTCATAAATGAATTAAAATATATGTAAAACAACGTGGATACGTATCTTTTGAAAATAACAGCAACACTAATTGTTCAAGTTTTTCATTTTAATTTTAGAACTTTTAAATATATATAAAATAAATGCTTGAAAAACCACAAAGCGCGGTAATTACTATTGGTCACAGAAGATTCAAGCTCCTAAAGACAAAGAAGGGTCAACTGCTGATGACATTACCTATTTACCTACTAACTACTCCTTGATAAGCCCACCGACTTGTCATGTTTAAACGCCTGAAAATATTTTTTTCATTAGTGATGTGATCATAAGATCATAAGATCATAAGATCAAGAAGTATTGATAAAATATGTTTATCTTTCAATTAGTGATAAAACAGAAATAGGATAAGGTACAAATGAAGACAGTTGAGCTTATCTCATCCTCTTTGTACTTCATTCTCCCTTTCGCCATCATACTACACCATTAGTAGCTGTAGTAGCACCATTTTTTTTTTCTTTAACTAAATGAGATGATTGTTATCCAAAACAAAGTCGAAATATAGTTTATAAGCCGACACAGAAATCATGATCTTGAATAGAGATAGAGGTGGAATTAATATCGATGGATATTATTTAATCATGAGATTAAAAAACAAAAAAAATATCTTTTTGCCAGAGTCACAAATTCAATAGGAACTACATTAAAAAAATGCACAATTAAAATAATCTTTTGATGGAGAAGGTTTCTGCCAAGATGACCAGTGATATTTTTGTTTACTCACAGAAATTTTATTTTTCCCTCAAGTCACAAAAGCGATAGAAATATTAGAGAACTTTTGCAAAAAGGAAGTTCGCTTGAGAGCATTATTATGTACATGTTAGATCTTTATCTCTGGTATATTGACAATCTCTACCAAAAAAGAGTTTGCCGCTATTCAGTATGTATTACATGTGCATATTTGATCTGGAGATGTCAATCACTTTCTACATGAATTTCCTTTTTCAGGAAATTTATGCATTCAACTGGCCAGAGATTTATTTCAACTTTCAAGCTATCACAATTCCCACAGTATTCAGCTGAGAATTTTTTGAACTATTCTTGCCAATAAAATATACTCGAAACTCGAAAAGATTCAGATCAATCGTTATCTTTCTCATCTCAATTTGTGCACAGATAATATTCATTCTGTGACGAAGATAGAAAGAGACAGCAGGACCAAGGCCCTTCTTATAAAAATTATATTTTTTCTACTTCCATAATTATTCTAATTTTCTTTTTAGAAACTTAGCTAAATTTCTCTGATAATATCATTCTATAATTTTATTTGTTTTTAATCAAAAGTTTCCATCTTTATCACTATTCAAACTGCAAATTTGTTGGCAATAAACAAAATGCAATTATGATTGGTGTCTTTTCTTTGTTAAATTGATTTCTGTGAAATTGAATTATTGCGCTGAGGCCAGCATCAACTTGTAGGATGTTTTGTCCAGTAGTTAATGCTTTTGTGTGATTATGAAAGATTATGAAAGAAAAGGCATATTTCCTTTTCAGTAGAAGGACGTAAATAGTATTTTGTCGGAAAAAGAAACAGAACATAAATAGTAGAAAGTCATAAAGGCTATCGAGTATAGACTTATAGGTGAGGTGCCACTATGACATTAAGTTGGATCCTATCCAATTAAATAGTATACAACTGAGGGTTTCATATCTGTGTCGCCAGATTTAAATCTGACGGTTCAGCTGTGTTTATTTATATATTTGAAGGTTTACAGCTCCTTAACTGTCTGATGTAAAATTAACAGTCCTTATTCCTCTACAATTTTAAATTATGTACATACTATTGCAGAGGAGCGGACGAACTCTACTAGGACTATCTTTCTCAATTTCTCTTGGTCTATTCCTTAATTATTATTGCTTTTTTTTTACTATTTCTAGTTTTCTTTTTAATATTCCAGTTTATTTGGGATCATTGACAAAGACTGAAACTGATATACTCTCCCCCCTCGTCTTAAGATAATTTGCAACTTTATGTAGGCTCATAACTCTTAATGCAGAACCTCATTGTAAAGAAACAATAAATCAAAATCGGAAATTATCAAATTGTTTTAGTTTATGCTTTGATGATAAAAAGCATATATGAATCTTCCTACCTCTCCGCCACAAATTGTTTATTTATATAAAGGATAATTTTTTTCTCTCCTTTAAACAACTCGTTATTATATGAGTCTGCAATTCATGGATGCTTAAACATATAAAGTGCAAAATAGATTTATTATATATAATTTCTACTTAATCAAAAATAGACAATAACACGTATTCCCAACATGATGGAAGTGTCTGTGGATGCTTTGATAAACGAGTTCAGACTTCAGAATAAGTCAATCCTAAATAATTGAGCATGCCTTTCATGAAAAATATTTGTATAAAATTTGCATAAAAGTAGAGGTAATTTTTGCTATAAGCCAAATGATCTAGTACAAGTCAGCATCCGCTACATCAAATTAAAACTTTAATAGTGACGGCATGTCATTATCGTAATTATGTGGATATTTGATCAAGACCAAACTCTGCATATTAAAATGTGATATATATTTGAGAAAATTTTAATTTCCTCAACGTCTAAGTTTAATTTGACAATTTCGTGTACGAGATATAATATACTTTAGGTCATTATCTCTGTACAATCAATTTAGTGAATTTTTATTTGAATTCTTCCTCATTAATTTCCAACCTCAACGGTGCTGGCAGGGAAGCCAACTCCAAAGGAAAACAAATTTTAACCTGTAAAACTAATAATATCGGACTCTGTTTTTGTATATAAGACCTACTAATGAAATAATATTATATGATAGGAAAAAAATAATATATAAATTATTAATATTATTTGATAGGGAAAAAATAATGTAGAAAATATTCGCAGTCTTCAATGCCAATATTATGACTCAAGGGGTCTATTTAGATTAGAGTAGTTTCCAATCCAATAATTTTCCTACATAATGCCCGTACAAACGTGATAATGTATAATTGTACCGAGCTATGCATCAGGCAATCAAAGTTGTTTAAAAACAATCATTTAAGTTCCTGATATAATGAGCTAAACACGTCATGATGTCTTGGTCCTCTTACTTAATGACTTGTCCTCTGCAATAAATTAAACAAAACAAAACAAAACATAATCCTTGCATCAAAAATAGTTGAATGATATGACATCTCGTAGCTTGATACTATCGACTGAAACAATATCACGAATAGATTAATGCCAATGTATTAAATAGATATATAGTTAAGAAATATCGAAATTGTATATAATAATAATTATTTAGTAATGCTAGGATTAAACATGTTATTATCATAATTAACATTTTTATTTATAAAATTTACGCATTTATATTGCATAGTATATTATTAATTATAATTGTTAATAAAATTAATGTAGAATATGAAACATAGATTATTTATTGACTTGAAAATGTTATAATTTGATTCAATTTTAATTATCTCCCATACATCGATCTATATGTTTATTATTTTCATTTTCATGAGAGAAAAAATAAAGAAAAATATGTTTAAACGAGCAAAAGCTTAGGAAAGAGAGGGATAGAAAATATAATATTAATCAAATCAAACTTGCAAAATATCAATTTTTTATGCACAGGTTAATAGGTTTTTATGATAAGCTGGTCATTTATTTTGGGTTTGACCAATTCCGTTACGTAAACAGTCTTTTTGAATAGACCAAATCTTTTTTTCTTTTTTTTTTTTTTTTGAAATTTATACTGCCCGTAGGCCTAATAGACCAAATCTGAAATTCTTCACATTTGAACCGACCAGTCCGAACTGGGTTAGAAAATAGTGAATTGGAAACAAAAGTTTTATTACGACACAGAAAAATTTTAGTTCTGTAACAATAAAATCTGAACTAAATTAAAATATATAATAATCGTACTATCCTCATTTAATGTGATAGGTATTTTTTTTCTTGATCAAGTCTGCTATCAGAAGGTATAATCTTCTTCTGAAACTAAGACGAGAATTCATCCAATCTCTGATTGTTCAAATATTATATCTTAAAAATTAGTTAAAAACTTAAAGCCAATCTTTAAACGGATGCTATTTAATCTGTCAATTTATGAGCTTTCCAACTTTTCACGGAACATAAAAGATAAAATTACACTATTCACACTATTCGCTTGTGATTTGGGAAACATAATTCTAGCCACAAAACCATACGTTACTTGTGATTTTACAAGTCCACAGTGGGACCAAGTCAATTTCTTGAATGATGAGTGGTCAAATTCAAGGAGGCATCCAGTGGGTCTACATTTTTGGACCCCACATTTTAGCAGATAACCTAATTGGACGTTCGTCTTCTTACCATGGTCCACGGCCATGGATAGAGGATAGTTGCAACTAGCTCTCACCGTAGAGTGCAGTTGGTACTATTTCACCTAATTGCAATGTGGTCTTATAAAATCTTTCATTTTTGTTGCATTTTAGATAATGAACTTAGATGAGTATGTTAATTTATTTTTTTAATAAAATAAAATAATAGCTAGTTTAATTTTATGTTAAATAATGAAATTATAACGTTTCAGATTATTTTAAATAGTTTTCCAACCAACCATCCAATAGTGTTCCGGAGTAGTCACTGATTCATCAAGACCCTTATTAGAATGGCATTTCTTTAACATGGGATTTAATTTCATTATAAATTTTTTTATCAAAATGAATGGATTTGATGTCATTTGGTTCGAATTTTCATATTATTAGACCGACCGAATTCTCGAGAAATCAATTATAAAGAAATGAAATCCTGCGTAAAAGATCAATCATTTTGATCAAAGCCTAATATTTTTTTAAACAATATTATTTATTGAGAGACATAATTCACAGTATAAATTACACAGGTTATTTTCCATTCGCTTTCAACGAGAATTAAACCCTTTTTTTGGGCATAGTCAGTAGCCATCTGTATTTAATATTTTCTTGTCAACTAAACCATAAACTTTATGATTAATAATTTAATTAAAAACTAAGGAACTCGATCACTTTCTTCATTGCTTTTAACCAAGTTTAATGCGATTGATTGGTCCGTTATATATTAGAAAAATAAATAAGAAGAAAATAATTTTTGTTTTCAAGTCCTCAATAACGGGAAAACAAAATCAAATTGGAATGGCCAATGATAACTCGGTTCAGCCTTTTAGAGACCTTGTGGTCCAGCTTTTAAATTGGAAAGGTTCCCTTTTGCTGTTCTCCGGTCCTACCAACTATGAAGGTCCTACCAGAATTTGGATTATTCAACTGAAAATAAAATTATATAAAATATTTCGTAACAAAAGAGAAGGTTGGAAGATTTTTTTTCACCTTTACATCGCTATTATGATTTATTTTTCAACTCATTGATAATAAAATAGAATCACTAGATATAGTCAATATTAATTTTCCTAGATGCATATTAAAAAATCATGACCTTCTATTTTGTTTTAACGAGCCTCAATAATCTAAGATATTAACGTACACAATTAACAAATCTATTGCTAATTGCTATCCTACAAGTTTTTTCATGTTTATTATGAAATTGAAGTGGAGATGTCGCAAAATTTTAAACGAATATAATACAAATTACACCTAGTTGATTTTATTTCTTGTTTTAGTTTAAATTTTTGTCTTTAAGAGTTAAAAAAAAAAATCATATTCACGCGTGGAGACATAAATAAAAAGTGAAAACATGTAAATGATGCAGCAGATAGAAAAAGTTCTCCTATTTTGAAATGAATATTCGGTCTAGTAAGAGTGGATTTGGTTCTTTTAGTCAGTTGTCACATTTTTAAAATTTTGTTTAGATAAAAATTAGGTCAATTTTTTCAATTTCCATTACCATAAAGTATTCCTTTCATCAGACTCCAAATTCAGGATCTCTACTTAAGATCGGGTCGAATGTAATTTTTTTTCCCCACTTTTTAGTCGGTAGACTGTAATTTTTTTTTTTTTTCTGTCGTGATATTGTAGATTTATTTTTTCCAGATTTTAATTCTCACACAGCTACGTACAACTCTACAAGACTAGACTGTTCATCTCTTTCAACGGCCTTCTATAAAAAAATAAATAAATAAACAAGGAAAGTTCGAAATATCTTCGATTGTAGTTTTGCGCGGGATCACCAAACTTTCGATGGGTCTCAATTAACTTGGTTAGAACAACCAAAAAGCTATATAAAGAGGATACAGAAGCAAAACTTTAAGAGTAATGCTAGAGTCAAACGCGTTTGACGTCAAACACGATTCTAATCTCAACTATCAAAATTTCAAATGACCGATCCAAACCGCTCAATATGATCTTCGTATTGAAATTATCTTGAAAACCAAATTTTACAATTTTTCAAAATTTTTAACTATTTATTTCGGATTTTTAAAAATTGGAGGGTCCAAAATTAATTAGATTGAAGATTTTCTAAAATTCAAAATAAATAGTAAAAAAATTCAAAAAATTATAAAATTTGATCTCTAAGGAGATTTCATTATGAAGAATAAATTGAGCGGTTCGGATTTTCCATTGTAATATCAAAAATTGAGATTCGATCATGTTTGACGGGCTGAAGTGTCAAACGCGTTTGACTCTAGCATTACTCAAACTTTAATGATGGTAGGATGAACAAATTTCAATGACCGACTTCTGGCATGACGCAATGCTTGGTGACCATGAAGGAAATTCCTTCTGTTTTGAGATAAAATTTTAAACGGGGGTATAGAAATAAAAAAAAAAACCTCTTGCGAAGGTATTCCGTGATTGAGTGCAATTATCAAATATCAGAATAAAAAAAATGACTTACTAAATGAATGCATTAGGTACACATATATCAGCATAAATCTCGATAAGTGCAAATTATGTATAATATAATTTTTTTGTAAATAAATGTGAATCATTCGCAATTTATTGGAACAATTTACCATGCATAAAAAAATTGTAAAACATGCACAATTTTTTAACATATTGCATGAAATGCGACTAATGCACAAATTTTGAATTTATATATAGCCGACCAATTTTGACATGGAAATTCGCTCACGATGTGCATCAAAAATCATTTCAACGGCTGGATGAAATTTGAAATCTGAACGACTTTGACGCCAACGATACTTTACACATGCCTACACAGCTACACTACATTGCGGATTACCGGACAAAACAGAAGCAGTTAAAATCGATGTAGTTTTAAATTAATATTAAATTTTAATCAAAGCTATTAGGAAATTTGACTTTGAAATATTCTTGCTCACACAACGCCAAGTGCAAGTCACAATCACATAGTTAACATTACCTAATGGTTTCCATTTTATCCATCAAAGAGTGTATACATCATCTAGAAAGCTCTCGTAGTAATATGAAAGTCCCAACAATAAAAAAAATTCATAATTTATCAATTACATCTCTCCGAAGAAAAAATAAACCGCAAATATCCTCAGTCAAAATAATTTTTACGGTACTATATTCATAATTCTGATCGTATGTCGTCACAACTGTATATGATCACGTGTAACTCTTAATTTTAAGTCGCAATAGATGCAAATATAGACGCCTAAAATCACAAATTGAAAGTGATAATACTAATTGCTGTAATTTGATAATTGTAAATGCGTTTGTTAGAAAAGAACCGATGAAGCGATTAATTAATTCCAGCACAAAATTTATTAGCAAATTTAACTTGCGTGGTGCTTTTGGGACAAAAACAACGATAGCCGCTTCAATAGGAATCCAAATCCTCAGGTCTGCCGACCAGGTGGTCGGTTTGATCCAGACCGTTTGATTTAATCTCAATGGCTAAAAGAGCCCCGTGAATTCCACCACTCCCGAAAAAAATTATTGGCCCGAAAAAATGAACCGTTCAGATTAAATCGAACGGCTCTGATCGGACACAGACCACCTGGTCTGCCGACCAGAGGATACGGATCCGCTTCAATAGACCTCTTTTTTTTTTTTTCTTTTAGGCACTGATCAGAATGATATATATTTTTTTAATATGAGATTTCAACTCATTATAAAAAATCATGATCAAAATGGATGGATTTGATGTTATTTGGTTGGAATTTCTATATTATTAAGCTCAACAAAATCTCATAAAAGTAATTCTAATGAAATAAAATCCCGTGTAAAAATCATTTTGATCAGGGCCATAGTCCGCATAAGAAGAAAATTTCCATCGACAAGTTTCGAATTGTGAAAAATTCCAATTTTTTGAACAAAAAAATTTGTATAAAACTCTAAACGATGATATTATCTAATTTGGGTGCATAGTACTGATTTAAGTACTAAAAATCTAATGTTTCTCTTATAAATCCATACAACGATGAATTGGACTATTAATCCACTTCAAGATAAGAACAAAAAAAAGGGAAAAAGGAAATGCATTTAGACACCAACGACAAGTTGCGTAATTTCGATTATTATTTTTCCTCTTACAAAAAATTCATGCAATTTAATTAATATCTCCAAATTTAGAGGACAGATATAGATTCACTGAATCCGTACAGTAATCATCACTTTGTTTTGGAGGCATGCCTAGTTGCCTACTCTAAATTTTCTTTAATGAAAACCTACTCTACATTTACAACCCTAGAACGGTAAGAAATGTTTTTTCCAAAATGGAAGATTTCTCTGAAACGGGTTAATTGACGAAATTACCCCTACACATCTCTTTCTCTACTCCTTTATTCAATTCCAACTCCTACAGTGCACGGAAGGCATTATTCCCCTTCACGGTGCCGTGTTACCATAACCTCAACTCAATTCACATTTTTCTGTGACACTCTTACAGTAACCATAAGTGTAGATAATTACTGAAAAAAATGATATCAACATTGTAATATATACAATGCTACTTTTTTTTATGATTTTATAAAATGAACGTTGTTTCAAGTTCGTTTTTTCTGAACAATTTCTAGGAAAAAAGAGTTGCCACACGGTTCCACTATACTACACGTCGCAGAAGAGCTTGATAAATGATGCAGTATTCTGGAAGTTTCAGTTCTTTTGTGAATTATCTAGCGAGAGCGTATGTGTAACGGATGTGATGCTACAGAATAAACGTATATTAATTACCACTTGAATGGTATTCTGTACCCGCCATACAGTAAACTGTAGATTATTAGCTATCATATTTAATGTGCGGCCTATACAGGCCTATACTGTCACTGAGATTTGGGACGTATCAGGTATTTATCTAGGGGTAAAATTTTATTACAGGGTTACTCAGAATAGAATAATAACTCCTACGGGATTTGGATAAAAAATTTTTTTTTATAAAAAAATAAAAGGATTTGGATGAAAGTAAAAATCAGAAATAATGACGACATCCACCGCCTGACACGTGTCCCACTGAGAGCGTCTTTCTTCTACAGCGGTAGCGCTTGCTTGCTAAACGACAAACAATAAAATAGCCCACAGTACCACACAATGGGGATTTACTCCACTGGAAATTTCATGTATGACCCCTTTGGAACTTCCTATTTATACATAAATTTTAAAAAAGTTTTTCAAAATTATAGTACACTTCCAAAATTTGAATTATTACAAATAAATAGTTGAGAAGAAAAAATATTCGAAATTCAAATATTAACAAAAATATTTTTAACGAAACTTATAATTTTTATACATTTATGTTTCTGTTCGAACCATCACACAAATAAAAATTCCTAACTTCCCATAACAATTAAAGACCTTGTATTATAATTTTGTGTTTTTACAATGGTGAAATGCAAATTAAGCAAAATTTTCTAAACAGGTTTCCCTCGTACAGTAGGGTCCCCACAAATAACAACAGCCCACTAAGTTCTCCATATACTCTAAACTGCCACTGGTGCACAGAATAAAAAGACTACACACAATCCAGTTATCACATCATTTCCGGTTCTTCTGTGTACTATCTCTGCCTCTAACCCTGTAACTCCACGCCCACGCCGTACAATCCTTCCCGAAAAATCATCCAGTTACACTAGTGTGGAGTATACACACAAATTAGATATATAAAAACTGCCGCAGAAGATCAGAATATAACTGTAGTTACACACCGCTTTTACTTCTCTGTTTCCGAGGTGTGTACCGCGCGCTCACACACGGGCAGCAGCAGGCGATCGTACAGGTGCGGACACGAGGCTGAGGTCAAGCAGTTTCTAGCCTCGTACGAACCAGGGGTGGTTTGGTAATTTGTCCCATCATCTGTTGTTTGCCCATGGTTTGCAATGTTGGGACACGTGGAACGATCTCAGGTGCGGTCCGAACCACAACGATGGGCCTCGCCACGTAGCGAGTGCGCCTTATCCTTCAATTCTTAATTTTCCTTGAAATCATTCGTGTATCCGGTTTTGAACAACTGAAAGGTTTTTTACGCGCTAGAAAAACTTTTTCCTTGTTTTTAGGAATTTTTATGCTTTTTAATGATAATATTGTGGTCAAATATTTGCTTTAATTATTTCAAAAAAATTATAACTGTTAGTCAAACATAAAAAATGATGGAACTTTTATGCTTTTTGAAGAAATCACGGAAAGGACAAATATTTTATTTTAATTATTCATAAAATTATAATTGTTAGTCAAATATAACAGTTTGATAATATTTTTTTTTTTAAAGTTAAGATACACAAAAGCAATCATTATAATTGATACTTTGGACTTATTCGATATATCAAAGACGTCTTTTTGAAAATACAAGCAAATTTAATACTTTTGTCGTATATCCGTTTATTCGCGCAAAAATGGAAGTCATAACGTCTATGAATTTAATAATATCTAGTTCGTTACTTGTTGCCACATATGACTAGTTTATCCATTTATTCGAGCAAAGATAAAGGAGTCGTAACGCACTTGATCCGAATCATAACATTTACTTAATCAGCTCGTTATATCCAATCACTTAATGCGGTGGATTCCATATACAAATTGACCGTTATATATATGACTAAACGACAATGAATCAGTTTTTAAACTAAAACGGTTTGATCAAGATACTTATCTTCATTCCATATATATTTATTGGTTAATACAATTAATCAACGATGACATATTTTCAAAGATACAATTAAAGTTTTATATCAATCATATTTTTTTCTTTTATAATGCAGATAGAAATACTCGTATATATTTTTTTCTGAAATAATAAAACTTCATTTATAAATGTATACAAAAATATATTTTGTAAATTAAATGCACCAAATATCATTATATAACTTCCAGAATTTAATATTTAGTAATTTCATCCTCAATATTATGATCGTATTTTTTATTATTCTTATAGAATTCATCAAATAATACACTATTGTTGTCTTTTAAAAAAAAATTAAAAGTATGTTATTTTATTTATAGATTATGGAATTTCAAGTAGTGGCGATACTTACTGCCACATTTGTTGTAGTTACGCATCAACCCCACTCCACAGTTCTATTAACCCGGCCTTTTTAAATCGCTCTCACCACTAGTCACAAACCCTCTTCTCTCTTCTTCTTCCCAAAACAACCTCTAAACTAAAACCATGGCGAAACCGCTTCCTCTAACTCCACCTCTCTCTCCTTCTCTATAAACCCTCGCGATTAATTTCTTCTCCTCTCAAGGTACTCTTCTCTCTTCTCGGATTGTTTTTGCACCTAATCGGTGTTTGGTTTCTCTGAGGATGGAGAATAGACAGTAGAGAGGTGATTTGATTTGGGGATTCCAGTGTGAACTGTGATGCCATTCCAAGCTAAGATCCAACCCATGGATGCAAGATCAGCGGCCAGGATTGATCCGGTGAGGCCTCGGCAGTCTCGGCTTCGGAGATTCTTCGTCCCGAGAACTGGGACTCCTGTCGCAGTGGCACCTACTAAGGCTGACGTGGACAGGGATTCTGACGACTCTGGAGGGGGTGGAGGTAGGGCTGACGTGGACAACACTGTGTTGTTGGATCGCATGGTTTTGAGCTTCATGGAGGACGGTACGGAGATGAACAAGCCGCTCAAAAGCCGGTGTAATTGCTTTAACGGTAACTATGACGAGAGCTCGGACGAGGAAGTCGACTTGCAGTATGGTGATGTAACTCCAGTTGCGCCAATTACTGGAGATGCTTTAGAGATCATCAAGGTATATATGATACACCCTCCTAATATGTTTTTATTTATGGATATTTAAAAAAAGATTTAGGAAAAAAAATATTATTTTTTAATAGGGATGATTAATGAGGTTTGCTTTTGTAATTGAATAGGGTTTGGTGCCTTGCACAAATGTGACGGAGAGAAATTTATTGGCTGATGCATCTAAGTTTGTTGAGAGAACCAGGAACTCGAAATGCGGCAAGTCCGAAAGCCGCAAGATCGTCTGTGATGGGCTCAAATCGCTCGGGTACGATGCCGCTGTGTGCAAGTCCAAATGGGAGAAAACGTCTTCTATTCCTGCTGGTAAGTCATTTTACAGCAAGTTACTTATCTGATTTACCTGAGCACTGTGTTCTTTAACCGGCTGATATAGGTTTAATTTTGTAAATTGTTATGTAATATAATAAAATAAAAGGGTTTGTTTCCCACACGAGGGCTTAAATTCCTGAACTGTATGCGAAAATTGGAAAATTTATGGGTTTATATGAATACTTGAGGTCATTATTAATATTTAATTAAAGTAGGCAAACATCAGACTTGCAGTTTAATCATTGCTAATTAGGAAAGGTTTGGTTAGTTGCACTATTATTATTATTGTTACAGTAAGAAAGGGATACTGCAGCATTTGGCAAAATTTTTTATTGCCTTTTTTTCTGTTTGCAATTGTGATCATCCAATATGGTAATTTTTAAACTTGGCCGTTGAATTTCTGATTTAAACAGGAGAGCATGAGTACATAGATGTGATATCTGATGAAGGCCGGCTGGTTGTGGAGATCGACTTCCGTTCTGAGTTCGAGATTGCCCGGTCAACCAAGAGGTACCGCACCTTGCTCCAGACCCTCCCGTCCGTCTATGTAGGGACTTCTGATCGGATGGCCAAGATCGTCGCGCTCGTATCTGAGGCAGTGAAGCAGAGCATGCGTAAGAAGGGGCTCCACTTCCCGCCTTGGAGGAAATCAGAGTACATGAAGTCGAAGTGGCTGTCAAAACATGAGAGGATGGGGATGGAGAAGGATGATTCGGATTTGGCAGGTCGCGATATCGCGGTCAATTTTGAGGTGTGTAGTTTGGAGAAAATAACAGTAGTAGTGCGCCCGTTGGAGGTGGTTATCGGCATGCCGAAGAAGAAACCGGTGGCCGGATTGACAGCCGTCCTGTGAGAGGCGAGGCGGTTTTGAAGGAATTTTGGGTTTTTCATGGGATTTTTTTATCTTTTTTTTTTTTTTGTGTTTTGGTTTTTCTCATTTTGGAAAACAGAGAGAAAGAGAGTTGGTCTTTTTGGGTGTTTTCTGGAGAAACAGGGGTGATGTGGGTTTTTTTTGCTATACCCCTCCGGTTTGTATGAGATTGTAGTAACTATTTTCTAGTGGTTAATGTAAGACTGAGGACTCAGACTAGTATTATTCTATAATCGGCGGATCATAGAGGAGATAAATTTTTATGGAAGTTTTCTGTTTGTTTTTATTATTTCAAAATGAAATGTACTGAATGATTAAATATAAAAATAATTGTGGGTTTTCCGAAAGAGTAAATAAAGTACAAGCAGAGTCAGGGGCAGTTACTGAGAAGGGGAACAGAGTGCTGTCGGCGAGAGAAAGGGAAGAATTTAAAGGGCCTGACATTTGACCCCTTTTATTTTAATAAAATTTCTTTTCTGGTCCTTGGTGATTATTTTATAGCTCAGGTATGCGGTGACTGGAAGTTTAAGAGAGAGAGAGAGAGAGAGAGAGAACAGTTCAGGTCAGGTCTGGTATCCGTGCCTCGTGCCATCTCGAAAACCGTGCAGGTAAAGAATCCCCATAAGAATTGCGTGATCTCTCTCTTTCTCTCTGCTGCTTTCTGTTTTTTTAATTTTCAATTCATTTATTTTTTTTACTTCTCTTCTCTCTTTATTTATCCCAGCCCCCAGGTATTATTCCAGTTGGTAGTACGAATATAATATGCTCTGTTCTTGGACTTGAAAATATCGTGCTTAGCTCCGTCGCTTTCCTGCTTAATCCCCACTGTTTCTTTTAAGAAAATATATATCCGTTTAGGATTTCCCTAACAATGCTTAGACTAATGGAGAAGGTGGTTCGGTTGTTGACTGGAGACGTAAGTAACCGTTGGCTTTGATATTTAAATTGTATAGAATCTTTCGACCTTCCACTTTAACTGACGTAATCTACATTTATTCATAGTCGTCGTATTCTACAGACTTTAACTAGTCCAACCTGGCAATTTTTTATAGGAGAAAATTTTATCTGCCGTCGTCCTTGCAAGAAATACGTAAATAGTCGTACAAATCAGAGGTGCGGGAAAGTTCACAGGTGGCAGTGAAACAGTTTTTTCATTATGGGGTTTGCAATCTTTGAAAATCTGGGGAGCAATGATCACGCTTTTTCCTAGCCTGGGAAGTCGAGGGGGCAAAAGGAAAGGAAAAATGAAATCGAGGGTGGAAACGGATAAAAGAAAGGAACGAAAGAGTACTGGGACGGTGATCTCTTCTTGTTTCATAGTGGAGACAGTAAGCACGGCTCCGACTTTGAGGCGATAAAGCTAATCACACTTTCCTATTCCTATTAGCCCTTTAACCCTATTTCTACCATTTTTTTCTCATCACCCCCTCATTTTATTATATATTTCCTTCCCTATTGAAAATATTTGTTCTGCTGAAATTTAAATTATCCATAAAATAATTTAAAAAAGGACGGTGAAAATTTATCGTTTGTATATGTCTTTGAACAAAAAAAAAATACGAGTTAGAAGGTAAATTTCACAGCAACCCTACCATCTTTAAAAAAAAAAAAATTCTCTCCGAAACGGAAGATCATTTTTTTAAAAAAAAAATGTGAACGGATGTTATTGATTTGAGCAAATTTTGGGCACGAACTGAGCTGAAAAAATTGGTCAATTGTAGAACATATCAGATTATAAATAGGGAAAAAACTTGGATAAGGGGGACTAAATTGTAAATATGTACATTATATCAGGGGTAATACAAATTAGAAGATGTGGTCGTAGAGTCCCAAACAGGCATTAACACTAGATGATAAGAAATTAAGAAACAAATTAAGTCTTTGCGTAGGTCTATATCCTCATAATAACGACATTGTATTAATTGCCGAGATAATACGTCTTGCCTTCATGAAAGCTACTTCTTACCTACTCTCTCTTTCTTCCCTTCAATTTTTTTTTTAAAGCCTTCCTAATATACGATAAATCAAAGATGTACTCTTTTTTTCTTTTTCTTTGCCAATTCTAGCCCGCCTGTTAAACCCAAATACACGCTGTACTATGGACCGTATCAGAATCTAAGATTCTGAGTGTCTCAGAAAACTGGTGAAACACACTGTTTTTACATGTCTATTTACCCGGGTAAATTCTGAATTTTTATAGTTATGTGCATTTTCTATATATTTCATTTATGTTAAAATTTACAGAGTTTTGATATTAATATTTTACTAATGTCAATTATATTATTTAATTTAAATTTAATAAGGTATAAAATGTCTCTTGTTGAGGGATGCACACTTGATGTTGTGTGGTTTGATTGGTAATTCCAATATTGTAGTCCATTGAAAATAAAAAAAAATTGAGACACCAATCTGTAATGGAGTCTAATTAATGGTGTTCTTCCAAGAACTTTCTCTTCACTTATATAGAGGATTTATATGTTATTATTTTTCATGTCTTTGTTGTATCGTCATTTATATTAAAATTTTAATATAATAATAGAATTTTAACTCAATATCATGATAAAAACAATATACGTAATTTATAATACTTTATCGATATGAGTATAAAACATTATCATATATTCTTATCGCATTGAAAAAAAAAAAGACCAGAGCTTAACAAGTCAAGATTTAAAAGGCGTCCAATGACATTGTTGCTTGATCATTCACATCAACAAATTTAAAAATTATCTTCGATTAAGCAGATATTCGTGTTTGAAGCGAAGATGTAAAAAAGTATACAAAGTTTTGAGCTAACACCAGCTGTCATATATACAGAGACAAACAATATCATGCATTGACATAATAAATATAATTTGCAACACGAATTAATTTAACAATACTTTTGATGTGCTCAACTTGAATCGGATGAATTAATGAATAACTATGCCTAGTAATATTCCAAACTAAAAGTAAGTTTGTAACCCGTCAAATCCACCCAACATTCATGTCATAAACTAAATTTAAAATTTGTGTTGGACGCATTCAGAAATGGGTTACCCGAACAGAATTAGGTTGCAAATATGATTTGATTTAATTTTGAAGAACATATATCCGTACAAAATTGACCGTTGTTCACCCTTAAGTCCTTAACCGTATCAACAATTTACCCATGAAACTTCTCTCTTTTTATGATATCTCAATTTCCTTGTGGACCATCAGCATAGCCAACTTTTGTTCTTTTTGAGATGGAACCAAGATAGGACCAAATTAATGGACGTTGCAAATTTTAAGGTTCTTTTATTTTTATCTCTTTTAATTGAGGAACGTTACAAATTTTAAGGATAGAGGTAGGAATCTAAAGCTAGTTTAGAGATGAAAATAATAATTTGGAATCTAAAAGTTTTAGGACCACAACATAGGAAAAGTTTTGATACCCATAACCAGGGACCAAATTTGTAATTTTCTGTGAGAGAGACTGCTTGCTCCCTTAGGAAATTTTTTATTTAAAAAAAATAAACAGAAGATCTGTCTATCCATAGACCATAGGAACCTTCACTGGGATGGAAGAAAAGGAGGTAAAGAAAAGAAAGGAAAGGAAAGAGATTTCCCGTGAGTAAATGGGTTAAATGTCACTCTCAACTTTGCTTTTCCTTTCCTTTTCTTAAATTCAGAGCGCCAGCTTTCGTTACAAGTTAATTACAAAAATGATGAAAATGAGAGTAGGTTGCAAACTTGCAATAGAGCAAGAAGCCAATATTAAATTCCCTTGGTGTCGTTAAAATATATAAAAAAAAAAAAAATTCTATTTTCGTCGAGGTTCGACAACTATAGAGCGAAAGGCATTTGATTCTCTATATTGCAATTTGGGATGACAATATTTATGAGATAATATCATCGAAGAAAAAGTAGTTCAAACTCGTAATTATTCATAATAATAGCAACCGTGATGCATTATACCTAATATTTTATGATCGCTGATTGCTGAATCGAACTTGACTAGTATCAAGATCATTTTCCTCGTAGAAAACATGTGAATATATAATAATTGTAACTTTTATTCACACTCGGTGTCACAAGACTTGGGGAGAAAATTGAGAAAAACGAGAGAGAACCGTTAGATTGATTTTGAAAGATCTGGATTGTTGCGTTACACAGTATTGCACCACAGCATTTGCTTCTTGATTCTGCATGGTTTCAACTGTTTTTATGTTTATAGTTTGAATTAGTAGATTAAATTGTCAGGTATTTTATTTATATAATAAAGAAATAACTAATAAGAGATATGGGGAGTTAGTAAAAACGGATAAAGGAAAGTGAAATACATTTGGTAAATGTAACTTATCGAACCCTCGATTTTCTAAAAATGTGAGAAATGCGTTACCTTCCAGAGTCCGGGAAGTCCGCTAGACGCTAGTGCATCGCTTCTATTGTCGATGTTATATGCATGAAACCCAAAAATTGTTTTTGTATCTATTCCGTAATTGTGTGATTATCAGTTATCACGAACAAGAAGGAAAAAATACATTTTTTTTAGTACATTTATAAAACCAGGCTTCAAATAAAATGCAGTCTCTTCTTGTTTGTGCTTCACTTATCGCATCTTTCACGGACGCCTTATCTTGTTAATTTTGAAATGTTTATTTAAATTAATTTAAAAAATATTATAAAAGGTAGATTAATTCATACATTATAAAAAATTAATAGCCTTGTTATTGTAATTTCATCTAACTTAAGTGTTGTTTGATGATGTATCGAGACCATTCAAATTTTTATTACGTGGCAAATAGTACTATAGCGGTATAGCCAACCTCTACATATATAAAAATTTAGTTTTTTTATATGCATAAAACATGGATTATATAAATTATCTAGTCTTAAAATTATCAAAATTATTAAAATAAATAGTTACAAAATAAGGAGCTAAATAAACGTCTTGTCCTTCGTTAGCACTTAGAAATATCAGAAGAAATGTAAAATCGGAATCTTCCTAGCATCACAATCACAAACCCAACTGACAGCAATTCCAAGCCTATATCTGCAAGGATGCTGCTGCCATCTTGTTGATCAATGGACAGCGAATTGTTAGACAATGGGTGTTAAAGTTCCTTTTTTTTTGGTTGGACTTGTCAAATTTTCACAATATTATTTTTTGTTACTCCCTGTAACATGTTTATAATGTAATAAGAAATTAAGTAATTTACCTAATTTATATTTCTAAAATAGTGCCAGAATTGTGTAAATAAAATACATAGATTTTAATTTGTGAAAGTTTCATAATATATGTTAATTCGTACTTGGGGGTACATTTAGTTATTTTTTCTACGTAATTTTTATTCCGATATAACATAGTTTTTACTAATACGTACATAATTAATAATAGGGCAAAGTTTTGATTTTTGATGCATCAAATTTATAATGATGTATTTGCACATGATTTAATTTTAAGGGCGTCAAAATCATGAAAGGGGAGAGAAATTTGGATGATAATTTTGCCTGTTTGTGATCGAAAGCGATCCAATTTTTTTTTCTTTTTCCTTTTATTTTTTACTGTAATATTCTCACTTATAGCTAACTACTGGCTTGATATTTATAAAAAACGTACATTGCAATCTCATAAAGATACAGTTGATATGATTGTTCAATGAGACGTAATTGTGAAAGATATTCGACTCCAAAAAGAAGGTACTAAAGCCTAACAAAGATATAGGCGCTTTTTATTAAAATTATTTTTTGAAGCTAATTGGCTTCTTTCTGATGCCTTTGACCATGCAATTACAGGAAAGACCAAGTGCCTCTGATCTTTTTTGCGCAAAAGCAACCCAGTCTGTCAGCATTTGAAAGGTATCCAATCATTATTCTGTTATAATTCATGAACAGTATAAGAAAAATAATTATTGTTATAATTGGAAAAATATATTGAAGGGGTCGTTTTGGAATATGATAGTTGAATGAGTGATTGCATAATACTGTCGAAATATTTAGTGCATTTACAAACTCCTAATATTCATTACATGAAATAGCGATTAAAAATGCTAATTAGTATAATTTGAATAAATATTTTCGATTTGATGATAATTTTCTATGGGAACCTACGGTTTTTTTTAATTAAATTTTAAAAAATCATAAATATTATATTAAATGATTATGTCACATTTAAGGCAGGTCTGTGGTGATAGACGGAGTCCAAAAAACTGGGAAAATACTCCACTAGACATATATTTATGTTGCAGCTCACTAGGTCATTCCTCATCATCAAATTCTGACCTGTGAGAAAAGGATTGCTTTTTTTATTTTAGAAGACTTACTGGAAACTATACATATTTTTCAAATGAAAATTTCCTTGAGTATGCTAATTTTAGACGCTAGCTTCTTATACAAAAAGAAATGAATGCAGATCTGTAGGAAAACTAAGAATTTTATCAACATCCATGTAAAAAATTTTGGCACTAAAATATAAAAAGTCATCTTGGAAATTTATTCTCTTCCTCTCAAGTCTCGAATAGAAAACGGAAAAAATGAATCGCTAATTCTCGTAACATATGAGGTGGGCGAAGAATAACACTTGCATGATAAAAAAGTAGGACCTTAATGCTCGTTTGATACTTCAAAAATATTTTGTGACATAATTTTACCAAAAATATATTAAGGTATGTGTAGTCTTTGGTCAAATAAGAAAGTAGTGACAGGAAAATTGCGCAATCTTTATAATTACCGTTGAAAGTTTTAAAAATCACAATAGATGATTGACGATTCTTAAAATTTGCAAGTCTTTCATCAAGTACAAAAAGACAAACCCACAGTCGACTGCTTCCATTTTTGCATATTGGGTGCTTTGACTTGATGTTTCTTATATGTGAAACAATTGTAGCTCAGCATTTTTGGTAAAATAAGCATCAATCGCCTTTCTTTTGACGCTGATGGACACGTTTATTTTAGCCAAAATCTAGAGAGAATATCCGCGGTATAAACTAAAACTTCTTGGAAAACAACCAATGTGCAATTAACTGTTTGAATGGGACTATTTGGGATACAATTTCTATCCCATTTCTGATGGGATATTTCAGTTCATAACAAAATAATCGCATCAATTCCTAGGAACAGTTATCTTAAAAAAAAAAAAAATGAAAAGTGACACGAAAGATGACTGCCAAATCCATTATTATCTGTTATATCAGTTTTTATTCGAAATGTTTTCTTTAAGGGTATTTTTTTTTTTTGAAATATATGACATACCATTTGTAATCGAAGTTTCTTATGCTTCGTTTATATCTACTATACCTTCTGCATGTCAACAGATTTTGTACTTCATTTTTTAGCAGTTCCTTTTATTACAATTAAATTTTACCCAATGTATCTGACCTTTCATCTGGAATGAAAATGATCTATTCTTATCCAAAACTAAAAAGACAAAACAAAATTATTATGCAAACATCTAGAACCTCAGTGTAACACCCGTCAAACTTAAAATTCTGTCCCGTGTCAGCCATGCTTCATTTCTATTATTTAAACCTTGCTTGTACAATGACCCACGTTGACATATTTGAGATGCCACGCCTTAATCTTCCAAGAGGAAAAAAATGAGAAATAAAATAATAAATTGACTCTTTCTTTTAGTATATTTTGAAAAATGCTATTTAGTATATTTTGAATTAATTGTTTGTATTTGATAACAAATTTTCTATAAAACATACTATTATTTTAATTATTGTTAAAATAAAAAATATTAAATGATCCAGTCATCCAGTCATATTTCTAGGCTGGTTTATGGTGATAGATTGAGTCCAAAAAAGTGGGAAATAATCCATTCGACAAATATTTACGTTGCAGCTAACTAGTCATCACTTAATTCAGACATGCGAAAAAATAATTGATTTTTTTTATTTTAGAATTCTTATTGGAAACTGTACACATTTTTTTCGGAAACTTTTTGTTTCCTTGAGAGTATGCTATTTTTAGACGAGTCTTATAAAATGGAAATGGATACAGTTATGAAAGATAACTGAAGAATGCTCTTTCTTGGTGTAGTAAAAAAAAAAAAAATTTGTTCTTTATTTTAGTTCCATATTTTCGTTGAAACAAAAAAAAAAGCTCATTTAAGCCATAAACAAGCTGTTCTAGATAAAATCAAAGATAAATAATTTTTAATTATTTGTTTCATTCAAGGTCTATTTAAATTCCAAACTAGTTCTAAAATTTGTTGTTCAGACTATATCCCTACTACTTATAAAAGCATGTATCCTGCAAGGTTTAAAATAATTAAGCGAAGGGTGTAAACAATGTTTACTCTGTGCAATCTTGACCATTGATCGTTTAAATCAATGGTTAGATGTTAGTGATAGATAAAGTTTACAAGTTCTTCACTTTTAATAGAAAGAAATTTGTCGTTGTATTAGTTGTGCATTCATCGAAATAGAATGAAATTTATCGCTGCATTTTTTGCATTGTATTTGGAAAAATTGCACAACATTTGTAGAAAACTTCATTAAAATAATAACAGGAATGGTAAGTGTCATCACTACAAAAATCATTGCACGCCATCACAGTGACTAGCAAGTGTCTGTTACCAATGTTCAGTTCAATAACCAAATCTGTTCAATTTAATAATTAAAATTGTTCAGTTAAATACGTCAACTAATGGTTTTATTTTATAGAGCCAAGCGTTAGTCTTGGAGAGAGGCGCGCCAGGGGCAGAGTCGGGAAAAAAATAATTTGAATCGGACCAGTTCATGATCCCTTCTAATTTTTTATGTGTTTTTTATCCGGTTCGTGACCCCTTCGCTTGACATTTCACCTATTAAAAAAACTAAAAATAATGCTTAAAAAACTGAACATTTTTACTCACTAAAACTGAACATTTGTTCTTACTAAACTAAATACTTATACTTACCCAAATTAACATTTTTTTCTGATAACATTTATATTTTTTATTGCAACTAACGGAATATTTATACTCAATTAACGAACATATATACTTACCCAACCGAACATTTGTATTTACTAAACTAAACATTTATACTTAATAAAATGAATATTTTTGTTTATGATATTTATATTTTTTATTGCAACTAACTGAATGTTTATACTAAAATAACATAACATTTGTACTTATCCAGCTGAACATTTATATACGAAATAAAGTGTGCTGGATGAGGGAAGGATGCGCTGGTTAAGGGGATCGCTGGCTCAACGATGGCATTTTCAAGGATGGCAGTAATCAAATTCCAAATAATAATTTTCTTTCCATTTTGAATATAGAACACATATGTACAATTTTTTCATTTTTAATTTGTCCATCCATTGGGTGAGTAGGTTTGCTAGTAAGAATTAAGAAACTAAAAATATGATTTTAAATAAATCCAAAAGGTCTGATGAAAATCTATAGAAAAAACATCGGCTCCAGCCTTCTAGCTAGGGCTTTATCAGAATTCATATTTAAGTTAGGTAGGAAGACTAAATTTTTGCACAATCTTTAAATAAGCCGTTCAAAGTTACAAAAATCAGAATAGATGATTCTCAAAATTTGCAAGTCTTTCGAGTACTATACAACTAGACAAACCAACGTCGATTGCTTCCATTTTTGCATAATTGGGTGCTTTGACTTGATGTCTCTTATGTGAATTAAATGTGCATAGCTCCGCATTTTTGGTAAAATTTTAACTATCAATTGTCGTCTTTTGAGTTTTGATGCTGATGGTACTCGTTATTTTAGCCAAAATAGAGAATATCCGCGGTATAATCTAAAACTTTGGAATATGACAATTGACAAATGCACAATTAACCTTTTGAATGGGAATATTTGGGAAACGATTTCTCTCCCCACCTCTGCATGGTTGCTGATAGGATATTTCAATTCATAATAAATTAATAGTATATCATTTCGTAGGAATCATTATTTAAAAAAATGTGGAAAATGTGACCGCAGAAGACTATTGGCAACCCCTTTTTATCAGTTGATCAGCTTTTATTTCAAACATTTTCTTATGCTTCTTTCTGAACTAATAAACCTTTTCCTTTTCAACAAATTTGTACATTTTTTTGGATCTTTTTAGGCAATTTCTTTTATTACAATTAAATCTTACCCATTGTATCTGACCTGTCATCTGGAATGAATTTGACTTTATCTTATCCAAAACTAAATTTTTTTTTTTCTTTTTGAGAGTCAGTGGCGATCACCGCACCGGCCGACAAAATTTTATTAATAAGAAAAAGTTACAAAGACTAAATGTAAAAAGAAAAAGAAAAGAAGGAAGAGGTCTAATCCTGAATATGTACGAAAAAAACAAACCAAAATTATTATGCAAACATCTAGATCTCAGATTCTGAGTGCAACACCCGTCAAACTTAAAATTCTGTCCGGTGTCAGGCATGCTTCATTTCTATTACTTGAACCTCACTTGTACAATGACCCACGTTGACATATCTGAGATGCCACATCTAATTTTCCAAGAGGACAGAATAACAATAATAACTTCCTTTCTTTCTGTTTTTTTTCCCTAATATCTTGCTAAGCATAATTAATCCTATCAAATGTCATACAGTCATAAGCACTTAGAAAACTGGTGATGATCTGGTAAACTTGCTGCTTGACATGTAAAAGTTAGTCTTTTCAGTAATGGAAAGAATAATTTGAAACAAAATTAATAAGTAACACAAAAAAAAAATGATATTTAGTTACAAGCGCCTTTTCTCGCTGTATGTCCAACGAGAGTAGAGTAGAGCTACAAGTTTATTTTACGGATACTATAAATTAGATTAAGATTATTGTTTATCTGTAGTCTTAACAATTCATAATCCTGTCCTGTATCGTTAAACATTTTAAATTAGTTTTATTATTTGAATAAAACTGTCAACAAAAATAACAAAATTTAACATAACCTCAAATAAAGAAAAAAATTATATAACCCATTACATCCTACAGATGGGCCTATATAACCTGGAGGCCTGATATATACACTAATACTTCTCATTTAATAAGTATCGATCCCTTTACACTGACATGTGTATCGTTATATATGGAATGAAATTATATTATACTCATTTTTGTGATACAAAAAGCTGTTTAACTGTGTTTGGCTTGAAAATACTTGATAAAGAAATGTTAAATGGATGTACCCTGCTAACGATGGCGTGTGTACGCTCTGCCCCTTTTTTTTGTTTTAAAAAATATATGTGTTACCATCTTCTAACAGTTTTCTGCAAGCATTGCTCGAACTATAATTCCAAAATTCTGTTGATATTTCTGGGAACACTTGACTAGTGACTACAGGTGCCTATTTTACACATAGAAGAGGAAAAAAAAAAGAAAACCGTCAAATACACATAAGTTATTTTGGTTTTTTATTGTTAAATCAAATAATCAAAACTGTACTTTATTAGCTTATACATAAATACGCTTTAGGGAAACAGATTTTAAGGATATAGAAAGTTGAACAAAGAAGTCATTTCAGTATAAAGGCCCAATTATAGGCCACACGCGATCAAATGGGATCCGAATCGCTAAATGTTTTGATCTAAATCAATAAAATCACACACACAGCTTAGTTCCTTCTGAAAATTATGCACCTTGCATTTATTCATTATACAAGCCCAATGTTCCTCCGGCCGTAGAGCATTGAGAGCCCATTTATATATAGTTACTGGCATACTAAGCCGGGCTGCATCTAGTAAGAATTTCGGCCTTTTTCTTAATAATGGGGAACCTACTGCTGCTTGGTTTCGAAACTTCAAATTTCTCGTGTGATGATTTGCAGGAAAGAAAATTTCAAGACAGCCGCAAGGTCTCTAAACTAAGATGTGCACAGGTGGGCCTGTCAATATCGATGTTTCATTCCGTATTTCGTTCCGTTCCATCCAAACGAAACGTTAAACAAAAGGAAAAATAGTTTCGTTTATGAAATCGTAACGGAAACGAAACTGAATTTGTAAACATTACCGAAACGGAATATGGAAATCGATCGAAATCAATGGTAAATGAATGACGGAACGTTAAACGGAACAGAAAACTGTTTTGTTTGACGAAATATAACGGAAATGGAAGAGATTTCTGTTTCGTTGTCTGGAACGTTAAATGAAATGTTCCGTGTTCCGTTTCAAAGTTTGATAGGTATATGCACAGATAATTGTGAGTGTATATTCAATATTTTTCGACAAACTAAATATCTATAACGATGCTTCGTACTGCCTAGTGATAACAAAGAAGAAAATATTTTGACAAGATAAAGCGTGCATCTGAAAAACCATAAAAATTATTCCAACACATAATTTTTTTTTTAATAATACATTGACATAAATTTTTGTTGATATTCTTTCATAAATTAGAGTTAAAATTCGTATGTATAAGCATACACCTACATACTGACACTTGCGTAAATATCATCCCAAAACGGAAGCTCAGCCTTTCTCACTTTCAAATTTCAATTTCTCATCATAGCCAGCTAGTTAGCTATCTGTGTATCAATTTTATTTTGTTGCAAGTACTCTCGCTATCCTTTTCTCATCTTAGCTGTTGTCCTTTATTTTTTGACAGGGTCCAAAACAAGCATGGAAATAACAATGAGCATCATTAGTCTTTTTTTTTTGTTTAATTATGATAGGAATAGGAAGGAATTTGGACGAGGAAATTTATTTAGTTAATTGTCTAAATTCTTCAATTAGCATCCAACCGACAGCAAGATTAAGTGCCGTAAATCAATGAAAGTAAACAAGATCAAGAAGCTAATTACTAGAAGAGAGAGATGGAGAAAGAATAGATTGAATGATTGTTGTATTATTCTGATTGTTTTTGTTACACAGAGTGACAGAGATACCAAATATATTTATAGCCAAGTTGAGTCGGCTAATTACACACAACATAGGTCAAATGACCTCCCATAATTAATCTTACAAGCACGTGCTAATAAAAAAAAAAAAAAATCCAATTCCTAGTTCTGCCATTTTGCTCATTACCCCCTCATTTTTTATGTCTTGTTTTTGTTTATAAATATTAATTGGATGCAAATTTAATTACCCAGAAATAAGTCATGTATTCTTAGTATAAAAGAGTGGTGAAATTTATGTACATTATATCGGGTGTAAAATGAAACATGCAAATTAGAAGATGTAAATGGAACCCAAAAAAACAAAAACCGTAATCTTCAACAATTTGTCCTGCTTGTCATTTTATTTCTCTCTCGGTTGGCCTCAGAAAAATTTATTGATGAATGAAAATGTATCTTATTTTTTTTTAAGGCAGGTTTTAATATATCAAAAAGTTTGATTGTAAAATAAAATATTATTAAATATAAAAGATCTGTACTACCTGTTGGGGGGTCTAAAGACTGTTCATTGATGGAAGCCGGCTGTTGTGAAATTGCTGTCAAAATAATAAATACATATATCAAATCTCGTGACTCGATCTTAGTATTATCCTGCTAATCAGTTATCCCACGGGCCGCAGACAATCTCCTTACAAAATCATATGATATTAATCTCTGACTCACACAAAGACTCACATACAGAAGAACCAGAGACAATTACTGCTGATTGGGGATTAATGTAGCAAAATCGTACCGCAGCCACAGAACAGGTGCCTCTTTCAGCAAGACCTAGCTTGAAGACTACTAACATTACTATAAAACACAATAGTACACATGAAACAAATTATCAGAATATAAAGCAAACAGAGTATCATTACCAGAATATATAGCAACATCAAACACAACTTTAATACAAAACATGTCATTACAGTACAATAGTACATTTTCGTCTAAACAAATTAACACACACAAGCTATCCAAACCGAAACGAAACATAAAAGTCACAAACACAAAACACTTAATTGACACTAATCAACAGTAACACTACCAGCACCAACACCACCCTGAAAAAACTTGCTCTCAGTTCTTCTTTTGCTTGGTGCGGTTGTGTCTCTATTTTTTATTTTTTTTTCTTCTTCCTCTGCTGCCTTCTTCTCAACTAGGGAGTTGCAACTGCTCTCAGTTCTCCTTTTGCTTGGTGAGGTCATGTCTCTCTCTGTTTTTTTCCCTCTGCTTCCTTCTTCGCAACTAGGGAGTCGCGATATTTGCAGTTACTGTTGTCCATGTGTTCGGCCATTCTATGAAGGTCCTGCTGCTGCTTGAAGCAATAAGATTATAGGAGTTGGAGGAAAGATTTTTGATTGGGAAGAAAAAAGAGAAGTTATAATGACCCGTGCAAATATTGAAATAATTTTACTTATTTTACAAATTAACTACTTTGTATAGGACAATATAAAATACCAATTTGAACAAAATCTACTGAAAAATTTAAACATATTAAAATATCGATTTACCTGTTTTTCCAAATCCTCTTATGATCCCGCAATGTTGCCATATAGTGTTCTTACCAGGTGTGTTTAGTTCCATCTAATCACCATGCTCCATCAGTTCGGAAACTAAAATAACAAAAATGTACAATGAGCAGAGTTTAAATATATAACATATCTATTAATATACTTCAAATGCAATTAAGAAGTTTTAAATATATAACAACATCAGTTCTTTTTCACTTTTTTTTTTTTAAGTAGAGTTTAAATCACAGAGTGTAATTTATGGATATATTTTGAGTAAAAAGATTTGACATTTATCATTACAACAAAAAACAAACAATTCCAGTCGGAAAAGTTTAGTTTTGTAATTTTTTGAAAATCTTTAAAAATTCATTTGGCCATGAAAATTTATGCACTTACTCACAAATATATGATATTATAATAATTTTCCAAGTCTCATAAGAAATTTCATATAGACTAACTCTTATCATATTTAAAAAAAAATTAAATATAATATATATATTGCAGTACCTTACCGTACCATACCGATTGCGGTATTCGTACTTTGTATCCATTCAACATAGTTAAGTGGAGATGTGGTCGGGTTTTAATGTTTTTAAATGATGATTAGGTGGACATTTGCTCGGGTTTTAGTGTTTTTTTTTTTGGCAAAATTGGATATAACCCCCTACAAACTTTGCCAACTGGAAATAACCCCCTCTAATCTTTCAAATTGGATATAACCCCCTCTAATCTTTATACTCATAGCAATAACCCCTTTTGATCAATTCATCATTTTCTTAAATAGAAAAAATCAACTAGCTAATCTTGTGACCAAATTACCCTCCCCTGTAACAACTGTTTCATCTTCCTCTAGGCTACATGTACGATTTCTGCATCCTTAAACTTAAAAATGGCGATTCCCATTTTTCGAACAATTTTGAATGCCAAATGAAAGCAATTGCTTGTTAATCCACGTGGATGTTTTGTTATTGAAACAGGAATTAGCATCTGCTTGCTAATCGACTATTTATTTTACATATTTACAGCTCTCCCTCCAACACCATTCAAATAAAGATTTTGCACCCTTTAAAATTGAATCGATATTCCGTGCAAAAACAACTGGTTTGACCTGAGGCAACTTTTTTTTTTCTTTTTTTTTTCTCTTTGTGATTTTGATAAAACCATCCGTGAGGAATGAGGATGAAGGATTCAAGAAAAATAATTTTCATTTCTTTTCCAACAAAAAGTTGGTTCTTGATTTATAGTTTGTTGAGTTTATAAAACTTCAGGTCTAAAAAAAACTTTAACATGACAAAAAATCAAAGAGGACAAAAAAAATGAGATCATTATTTTTAAGAATGCAAAATTGTACTTCCGCTATATCCAGAGGAAGATGAAACGTTTTGGAAGAGGAGAAGGACAATTTGGTCATAAAGTTTAATGCTTTATCTTTTCTTAATTAAAAATAGAAGAATTTAATCAAAAGGGGTTATTTCCTTGAGTACAAAGATTATAGGGAGTTATATCCAAGTTCAAAGATTATAGGGGGTTATTTCCAGTTGGCCAAGTTTGCAGGGGGTTATATCCAATTTTGCCTTTTTTTTTTTAGTGATGATTAGATGGTGATATGCTCGGGTTTTAATGTTTTTTATGATGATTTTAATGGACGGGTGTAAATAAGGGTAGATGGCGGGTAGTCTTCTCTCCTTTAATGTAATCTCTTGTTTTTGTGGTTTAAATATCAGATGCCAACGTGGCCTTTACTTAAATAAAAAAAAATCTGTCAACTACTCATATCAAAGCATAATTAAAACGCGCCAAAACCCACAGCAAGGCCTGTCAACGCAAACCGTTTCGCTGTTTCGCCATGAAGTGAAATTATAACGAAATGATTAGTGACAGCAAAAATTTTTGTGTTTCGATAATGGAATGGCAAACGAAACGGGTGCTAACCTTCTAATTACAATTGATATAAAAATTTACCCTTTTCATTTCTTTTTATGCTTTTTAAAGTCTCAAATTTTAAAATTTAAAATTATGGACAAATATGCCCCTACGCCATCTGACTTTTGATCTTCCCATGGTTTCTATTTCCTTCATCTAACAACAGAAAAAAAAAAAAATTGTCAAGTTGTCGTGAACTTTTGATTTTTTTTCATAGCTTATATGAATAAAGGATAACCGACAACCCTGGTTTATTTCAAGGATGGACTAAAATAAAGTCCTGGCCATGGAAGGCGGTCTTTGGTCTTTTGCGAATGAAGGTGTGATCGTGGTCAACAAAGCCGTGCCTGTGGTGAACAAAATCATTGCACTATGGTAGTAGTAAATACAAATCAATATCAATATATAAATAAAGATGTGTGGGTGTCAGAATCTTTTAGTTAAATATCATCCGACATTCTAAGTATTGTAAAATAGTTATGCATAAGATTGTACAAGATTAGAAGGGTTTATTTTCAAGTGCATAAGATTAGAAGGGTATATGGTTGATTTTTTCCGGTATTTATTGGGCTAATTCTAGAAAAATCGTATTTAAGCCCCCTGTCAAATTAAAGTAATCGCTATTGTCTAATGAAATCGCGGAGTCTGGATTGATATTCGTTTGCTTGCTATTCTTCGTTTACTTTATTCGTCTATTTCATTTTTTTTTTCTATTGCACGAGCTGAATGAAAAAAAGGAAAGGACGGTGCTCCATTTCGGGAAGAAAGGTGGGATTGAAGTATCGATTTTTATGTAGCAAGTAAGAAATGTTTGTGGTGTGTGGAAAATTAAGAAGTATTGATGTAAAAATATTTGAGAAAAAAAAATACTACTTTGTTTATAAAAAAAAATTGTACAATCCTACTCCACTATAAAGAAAAATAAATAGAAAAAGAATTACATCTATGTTATTTCAATATTATTGTATTTATATTTTATAATTAAATTATTAGAATGATAATTTGTAATAATATAGTAAGCTAATTATATATTAAGTTAAAAATTGATCACAACATTAGATATTAACCTTTTTCACATTATCTTAATTTGTTAATTACTTTTAACTTGTACTATTTATTCATTAATTTTTAATCAAGAAGTTATTATTTGTTATTTTGTATTAATTTGTAGATTATTAATTTATAATATTTATTTATTTTGTATATTTCAGGTTGTTTACAATTATTTATAAAATTACTGTTATTATTCTATATTATTAATATTTTATACTTTCAAGCAATATATTGTATAGTTGGAATGTTAAAAGAATCAAAATAGGCTGAGATTACATTGTATTATTTAAATGAAATTATAGATTCCTATAGTCAAACTAATTATTTCAAAACAATCCTCAGATCACAGTTATTATCATTCAATAGTTCAAACTAATTGTTATTATGAATTTTATTTAGTAGAACTCATTTAATATTAGATACACAGTACGATAATTTGTTCGAACAGCTTATATTAGATAATTTCAAGTTAGTTTAGCATATCTTAAGGACTCAATACGATACTAAAAATATCAATTTGTCTATCATTTTTTATGAAATAAATATCAATTTGTTTAATTATCCGCTAGACTTGCAAGTGACACCCCTTCGCCCTAATATTGTATCTTCCTTTGACTTTCTCAAAACCATAGCCTGTCTTCCTCAGTTCCATCGCTTCTTTCACCTTATCACCATCCTTCTCCTCTCCAAGCTTCAGTTCCATCGCCTCTATCATTTCTTCACCATTCTTCTCCTCACTAATTTATCTCTTAATCCAAGCTTTCATTATCTCCTGGGTTTCATACGTGCAAGCTGCTGAGCCAACTATAGTTCTTTATGAATAATCTGAGAATGCAGAGCCAGCTTAGTGTGCTAATGCTACCATGGCTTGCCCATAGCCATGCAAACCACTACCTTGAGCTTGCCAAGAGGCTAACCCAAGAACTTAGCAACCTTTCTGTTCATTTCTGCTCCACTCCGGTCATTCTCAACTCCCTTAGAAATGATGCCCACCAGCATTATTCAACCCGCATAAGCATGGTAGAGTTCCGTCTCACAGAACAAATAGAACTGCCTTCTCACTGGCACACCGCAAAGCACTTACCGCCGCATTTGCTTCCTGCACTCATACGAGCCTTTGCCGAGTCTGAACAAACCTTGGTGCATCTCCTAGAAACTCTAAAACCTGACCTCATTATTTTTGATATCTTTCAGCCATGGGCGGCAAAGCTTGCACGCCAGCGTAATATTCCAACTGCTGTGTACATAGGTTGTACCGTCGCAGTGTCCCTTTTTACCCATGACTACTTTGAACCTTCTAAAGAGTTCCCCTTCACCGCAATCAAATTAACTCAGGAGAACCGAAGACAGAGCAGCAACCCAGCCGAAGGTCAACAGGGCTTTCAACATTTTCTAGAGCAGATAGCCCTTTGCTGGCAGCTCTCAGACTTTGTTATTGCGAGATCATTTTGCGAAATTGAGTTGAAGTACATCAACTACTTCTCGACCCTTATCGGGAAGGAGGTGTTTCTGACGGGTCCACTGATTCCAGATTTCAGAATTAGCACTTCTCCTGTGATCAGCCAAGAGGCAGATAAGGTCATGCATTGGTTAGAGCAGAGAGAGAGGAGGTCGGTGGTGTTTGTGTCATTTGGAAGTCAGTATTTCATGCCTTATAAGGAGATGGAGCAGCTAGCTCATGGTTTGGAGCTCAGTGGCACTTCCTTCATTTGGGTGGTTCGCTTTCCTGAGAAAGCCAAAATGGGTGAAGAAGCTACTGACACAGACACATCGGCCAGGGCGTTGCTACACGGGCTTGCAGATAGAGTAGGCCCGCAAAAGGGGCTTGTGGTGACATCATGGGCCCCGCAACGACAAATCTTGCTTCATGGCAACCTTGGTTGCTTCCTAACACACTGCGGTTGGAGCTCGGTGATTGAAGGAATGGAGGCTGGTGTGCCCATGTTAGCACTGCCAATGAACTGGGACCAACCGGTGAATGCCAAGCTGATTTTAGAACTCGGGATCGGAATAGAAATCCCGCAACATGGATTGGGGAATTTTCAGGGAGAAGATGTGGCTGTGTGCATTAAGCAAATTCTGCAGTCGGAGCACGGCGAGAAAGTCAGGAGAAATGCAGAGGATTTGGCCGGAGTGATACGCAATCGACGAGATGACGACATCCGAATTTTGGCTAACAAGATTGTGGGAGTTGTGAAAGAGCGATAATATTTAAGAAAGTACAGCCTGGGATAAATATCAACCTAGCTTTAAGAGTAAAAGTCCTTGCTATATTGTATATCGTCCGAGTAAAATTAGAATAAAAATAGGGTTGTGGTAAGGACTAAGAGCATCCCCTCTATTGGAGTGTGTATTATTTCAGCTCTATTAATATATCTAAGGGTGTTTACAAAATACATTTTTCATTCTCAAAACTATAGTGTAATTTTATTTTATTTTAGTTTTGCATGCGAGTAGTTTCGATTATTTTGATACTATATTTTTATTGTAGTAGCGTTACTTCTGTTACGACGAGCTAGGGGATTGTTCGTTTGATTCTGATAATTATTGTTGTTTGGTAAATGGTTAATCGTCCAAGCAAACCTGAAAGCCTGAAAGCCTTGCCAGAATAATATTGGGCCGAAAAGCAATACTAGTGCTAATACGGCGTTGCGTGATTGCATTTTATTGCTATTGATAAAAAAAAAAGTAATTTTTTTCGGAATTCCCTAAACTTTGTATATAATCCAGTTTTGATCCCTAAACTTTCAATTGTCCGTACACCATCTGATTTTTTATTTTTTTTTATTTTTTATCATGGTTATATGCTGCCAATTATTATTATTATTATTATTATTTTTTTTCTAATCAGGGGTTCTTAAATGTACATATGGTTATCCAGTATAACAGAAATAAACTAGATGAAATGAATAGGTAGAAATCTGCTATAATTTCCGCTTTAGTTGATGTCAATATACAAAGATTAGTTCAGATAATGAAATACAATTACAGATTAAAGTGTTCAACTGGACCTATATCTATAACCTTTATTTATACGAAGATTAATTAGTTGAATGGCAATATCAAATTTCATTCAATCATTAGCTTCGACCCCCTTTGTCTTAAAGAAAAATTTCATTCATTGTCCAACAACATTTATGAACTTGGAGAACTAATTTTTGATCTAGTGGCAAAGAGCAATGCATCTTGAGTGAAAGATTGCTTATTCGAAATCCAGCTGAAGAGTCTTTCATAGACATTTAATTTAAAAATAAGTTGGAAGCTTGACCTCCGATTTATCTTTAAAAAAACAACGTTTACGAACTCTCTGAATCTCTTTTTATAACCTCTGGAAATAACCAAACATGCAACTGAACATGCAACTCTTTCCAAGATTTTGAACTTCCAATTTTCACCAATTTTCCTAACATAATTCCAATTGGACCACTTCCGTTAGGGGAAACAGCAACCAGCTGGTCATTTTTGGTCCTGAAGACCCGACATCTATTAATGTCTAATAATAATATTAATAAAAATAATTTATTATTATTATTATTATTATTTTTATTATTGGTTCGTGCGATTATTTTCTAGTAAATTATAAATTATAAATTCCAGAGTGCAGTTTCTTGGCCCAGAGAAGTGAATCGGGAAGTTGGAACTGACTAATCATCCGGACAAAACTAGAAGTGATCTCATTCAAGACAACGAGGGGCAAAGCGATTGAAAGCAAAATTTAATATTGTAGATGTCTATATTTATTCATTCTGACAACATATTGAGAGGGGCGAAGCGATTGAAAGCAAAATATTAAATACAAGAAGATGTCAAGTGTCTTTGTTTTATTGTCAATTTGTACAGGTTTTGTGAGTAAAACTGATGCGTGTTGTGGTATGGGCAAGTACGGGGGGATGATCATGTGCCTGTTTCCAGAAATGGCATGCAAGAATGCAACAAACCATGTTTGGTGGGATGAGTACCACCTGACTGATGCCGTGAACAGGATTTTGGCTGACAACGTGTGATCAGGCAAGACTGTTTTTACAGCCGATCCTATGAATTTGCAGAATATGATTACGCACAAAACTTAGCACTGGCTTATGGTTTGGTAGACTGTTTTTACAGCCGATCCATTATTGTAGGAGATGGCAAATTTTAAGATTTTAGTAAATGCTATGTTTTCTTTTTCTTCTGTTTTGATGGAGGGTAGATGATCTTCCAACATAGTGAAAGAGACAGGCAACAAGATTGTTTGCTCCACTAGTAATCTTTATAGGTTGATTTGTACATATACGGACAACAATAAAACCAACATATTTGGCGGTTTTATCTTCTCTAGTCACTAGACTGGAAACAAGCTAACTTTGCTTCTTTCTTTTGTAGCGTACTTTTATAATTTGCTTTGCAGTTGCACTGATGGGACTAAAAAGTGTGTGATGTAGCTTATTCTTTCTTTTTCCCCTTGTGAATAAGATATTTTGATATTGTTCTTTTGAACCGATCCAATTAGGACTCGAATCTAGTTTAGATCTTGTTAATTAGGCACAGGACATTGTTAAAAAATATGGCTGAATAAGATCACACACAAATTGTACAAATGACTGTGTCATCTACAAGAAATGTGAGCTATAGATAGATTTTTTTTACTAGACTTTTTTAAAAGTGTTGTATCTTGATCTATTGCTAGATTTACTTGATACACTAAATCTAACAATTTTTTTAGCAATACTCAATTTTCTATTAATATGTCCTTAAAAATCTAGCAATTCATTTTTTGATAGACTTTTCGAATCTTGCAATATCTAATGTAGCAATATGAATTGCTAGATTTTTTAAGGCCATATTAATAGAAAATTGAGTCTTGCTAAAAAAATTGCTAGATTTAAAATATCAAGTAAGTGTAGCAATAGATTAATAAATAACACTTATAGAAAAGTCTAGTAAATAAAATCTATCTATAGCCTATCTTGCTTGTAATGTTTGCTTACAAAGCTTCGTCAGAGGAGGACAAATCGAAATCCAATGCTACCGGCTCTCTGAGCAACCTCTTGTGGAATTCAAATTAAATTGGCATAATATTAACTATAGAACACTAAATCACATTATCTATTGGACTTTCTATGTCACTATCTTGGTATAGATGATTTAATAGAGCGAAAATTTTATTGAGAATGAACCATACTTTTTTCCTTTTCTTTTTTTGGGTTTTTGCACCTCCCGCTGTTGCCTTTCTTATTTTCCTATATTTTGTTGTATTTAAATATCAAATATACATAGTCATAGATGGATCCGCAGTCATGACCACAATCAAGAAATGATATATACTTTTATGTCAAATTTGTGACGTAACTACCAAATGACTATATTATGAATTTGCTTACCCAAATTTGATTATTTTTACCCAAATGACTCTCAAGTAGATTGAATTTGACGAGACTTTGAATTTGATTTTCTGTATAAGAACATGCTTTGGATGATAATTTTAAGGAGGTGCATTCCAGGAAAGAAGTAAAGAAATAAATTAAATAGAGGGCATTTTGGTCAATACGAAAATACATTGTATTTGGGGGAGGTATTATAAAGTACATGTGGCAAATTTCTAAATAAATTGAGTTTAAGGTGGCTTTTAAGTAAGAGTGAATTTTTAGGTAACATTTTTCTAATTTAGAACTTTTGAGATGGCATATATCCAATTTCTCCTTGATTAAAATAATGTTTTCCCTCACACATCTTTTCTCTATTCCTCAATCAAACTTGTCTATTCCTCAATCATCTTTTATGCATGATACTAGTTTTAACAAAATAAGAAGCTTCAACATAAAACTTGCAACCACTGAACCACACCTAATACTTCACAGAGTTTTTTTTTTTTTTAGATAGAACTTGATAGTGGCTATCAAGTGACAAGTAAAGACTAAAAGTAAAGAAAAAAGACTAAAACAAGAGAAGAGTCGTGCCGCGCAGCATGAAGAACCAGCAAGCTTCAGCAGTGTCTCATGAACAGGCTCTGCTGAGAGACAATCCAATGTAGGAGAGAATGAACATTCTTGTTATCTTGTCTGAAAATTCGATTATTTCTCTCCAGCCAAATGGCCCACAGGGTTGTGATTGTAACAACAGCTTTGGCATTTTGTTGATCTGTATTATTGCGATGGAGAACATGTTCCCACAGTGATTGTAAATACTTCACAGAGTTAGCTTACACTGTTATTGATGTACCAGTCAATGTACCACTGGTACCACACACATTCTAAGCTATTTTTTTTAGCACATCCCTGGTTCTGCACATCAAGAAATTCAATTAAGTCTTGATGCGCTTAGTAGCTTTTGGATGATCTTTGTCTTCATCTGATGAAATAAAAGAAAAATAACAAAAAAAATTATCATAAAAAAGCTTCTAGATTCCATATTTGTACCTTAACGTAGAAAAATTACATCCTAATTAAGATCAAAGAACTCCATCTCACCTAATTAAACAATCACTCCAATTAAGACTTCAAATACAGCTCAATCGATTATCATTATGCAATTATCTCAAAATGGACACAATTTGGCCTTAATTGAACCGAACCATGGTGCATGGTACATCACAGTAATTGATGAGTCGATTTGAAATTGGTACAAGAAAAGGTATTTTTTCTATCAATATCTCGATGGGATTGCATATAGATATCCATCAAAATTTGTTGTCCTCATTTCTCCCATCGATATTTTGAGGGATTACATATTTTTCCCATCGATATCTCTTTATGTACCATGTTAGTCGTATCTGGTGTACAGGGCGGAGCCAGGAAATAATTACTGGGGGGACAAATTCGCTATTCATATTAAATTAGGGGGGCAAATGATTAGATTTTTAAAAATTTTTAAAAAAATGCACATGAAATTTGAACAATGTATGGAGCATAGGGGGGACATTGCCCCTGCTAGCCACTCCTGTGGCTCCGCCCCGTGTACTATTATAATTTTCTTTGAATTCCTGGTACATCGGTGTTTATAACAGACTAGATAGAGTGGGTAAAGATAGGTTCAGTGCAATGGTACCATAAGTGGCTGTTACTAGTGAGTCAAATAGCTCCAAGACACATAAAAATAATTTGCAAACAAAAAGAGGTGGTCATACAAGAACTGATTTTTCCAAACATATATAATTGTACCACGGATTATTTATAAGAAAGAAAACTATGTTTTAGGATTTGGTTGTCAGCCGAATTAAGCGTGTGCAGAGGTGAAGATGGTTCTGTCTTGAACTTGAGGTAGTAGCGCTAGTGCTAGTGCTTTCTTTCTGTTGTTTCCTCTCATCAAGCCATAGAGGTTAACACAAGCAAGTAGTAATTATATCTGCTGAAAAAAAAAGATCAATGGATCAAGCACAGATTAGCATCGATTATCTTCTCATATTCAGAATTAGTGAAAGAACATACATGAATAATAATATCCTCATGACAGTGTACTGACATGCACTCAATTGTTACATCGAACAAGATGATCCATATTAGAGGTTAACACAAGCAAGTAGTACAAGTATCATTCAAATGTAAACATAAGCAAATTTTCTTCAATTTAAAAATTAAACAATCAAAAGGAACTTCTTCAATTACTTCAGCAGATCATCCAATCGCTTTTTATATTCTTCCACTTCCTTCGCCATTGCTAAACAACAGCATCTAAAAAGTGCAGATAACCAGGTAGTTACTTGATGGTTAAAAATCGCTCTTAAGCTGTTCATAATAGATTAAGCAAGAAAGCAAACAATCAAGAATTAAAATAGGAAATAGTTAAAATATAGTTAATTGATGCTGGATCTTCATTTGAGCTCATCAATTTTGTATTAGTACAAAATTATACAACAAATATTAAGGTAAGAATTATGAACTTTAGTTGGGATTTTCAATTTTGGCTGAATGAAGTCAGTAATGACGAAAATTTGGTGCTTTTCAATTTGCATAATATGATGACATTTCAAGTACTCCTATTTCTGCTCTAGTGATATGTACGGAGGTCTAAATTTTCATAATTTAGCAAAAAATTGAAGAATTGACCGAGTGCATATCAAGCTTCACAGAGAAATAGAGATGAAGAACAAACCGAGAGAGAAACATCTGCGAGTGAGAGGAGGAGAAACGAAGCGGAGAAAGGTTCGGTTCATCTACGAGAGAGAGAACGGGTTTGATAGATCGCAAATCCAACCCGATAAGAGTGGGAGCGGAGAGAAACATCTAAGGCCGTCGGATTTAATGAACGGTCCGGATCCTGCGCTATACGCGGTGCCGCGACACTGGATCCCCAATCATATGATGTATCCATTAACTCAACTCTTTTGTCTATGTCGCATAATTTTCAACGCTTGTTTGGTAATCTCTCGCTTCGCCCGAATGAGATGTAATTAAAGACACGAGCTACCAAAATTATATGATGTACCCAGTAGGCCAGTACCCATCAACTCTTTTGTCTATGTCGCATTGGGTGGTGATTTGGGCAACCGAATTTTCACCTGGAGCAACAACAAAAAAATATCAAAGACAAATATGCCCTTAATACCAATGAACTTTCCTAATAATTTTTCGATTAGAATATAATCAAACCCTAGCCGCTAAAATCAATTGACATGCTAAAACTTAATTATTTTTCAATTAAATTTTTATCGATACGTTCTAATGTTAAACTTTGAAGTAGTAATTTTTTTTTTTTGCACGCTAGATTTTTATTTACCTTTTTAATATAAGTTAAGTACTCATTAATACTATCACCATCAATTGAAAAAAAAAATCTCCGAAAACAAATTGATTAATATAATATTTTATTGTTGAACTGATATAGCTCTCTACATCCCACCCTATGCAAATTTCGCATAAAGCTTTACTGTCACAAGTAAGAAAAATAATATGAAAAGAGTTCAGAAGCTTAGAGGGATAATATAGTCATTTAGAAAAAAATGATGTTGCTCCATGTGAAAAACACGTTGTTCGAAGCACCACCCGTTGCATTGGTTCCGGTGCCAACGGAATTATGAGTAACTATTTGCACGATTATTATTACACTTTTCAAATACTACTATACGTATTCGATGTCGAAAAATGTACAATAATCGTGTGATTCCCATCCGATACTTTACACGACGAATTCTATTATTTTACTACGTTTGACTAGCGAATTCGGTCAGAATTCATTAAGATACATGTTGAATTTTATTTTTTAATATGTTTTAGATATTTTTTTTTGGTTGGAACTTGAAAAAAAGAATGTGTTATTATATCATGTTGTTGAATTTTTTTTTTAAAAAAACGAAATGCTAGATAATGCAAGATACATGTTGAATTTTATTTTTGAATATGTTTTAGATTCATTTTTGATTTGGAACTTGAAAAGAAAAAAAGAATGTATTAAACTGTCATGTTGTAGAATTTTAAAAAAAAACGAAATGCTAGATAATGCATTTTGAGTTGAAATATATCCATGCATTTATCAAATTATTGAATTTCAGCCATACCAATTTATCAATTTATCAACATCAAAATCGAGAGAGAGAAAACTTACCTCTTTGATTTCGGCCGGAGCAGTTGAGGGAGAGAGCAGTTGGCCGAAGCAGTCGAGTGGAGAAGATCTCGACCAGAGCAGTCGAGAGCAAGAGGGTGAGTAGAGTTTAGAGGGAGAGGGTTTCAACGAGAGGAGAGTAGAGAGGGAGAGCAAACGGAGAAGGATACGTTTTCGGTGAGAGGAGAGCGAAGATGGAGAGCAAATCAAGCGGAGAGATAGAAGGTTTCGGCGAGAGGCAGAAAAGAGAAAAGAGAGGGTTTTAGCACTTAGGCAATTTTCGGAGTGGAGAGGAAGAGACGTTTCGGCGCCCTTTGGTTTTTAAAAAAATTGACGTTGATCTTTAGCACCGGTTATTAATTTAAAAATCGGTGCTAAAGATCATCCGATCTTTAGCATCGGTTTTTAAGTTAATAACCGGTGCTAAAGCTCATCCTCGATTTTTGTTATGACAGGTGAACTTGTTTTATTCTCTATTTATCTGTTCTATTTGATAATTTCGTATTCTATTTTATTAAATATATCATTCAAAAATTAATTTCTGTTTTTTTTATAAATTAAATATTTCTGTTTTTTATAAATTTTTTGTTAATAATTAATTTTTATTTTTTAAAAAACTTTATTAATTAATTTTTGTTTTTATAAATAAAAAAATAATAACTTTGTAAATACATTTATAATGATTAAGAAGCTTAATAAATGTAAAATTAATAAAAAATTGTTAATAACTAAACAGAAAAGGAAAATTATGTTAACAAAGTCTCCTTCCTTCCTTTGTTAATAACTTAATAAAGTACTCCTAGACACATACATTATGTTAACTCAATCTCCTTTCTTCCTTTGTGATTTTGGTCGGTCTACCCGTACACCTGCTTCTTGGCAATCAAGACGTAAATTAGTTGCTAACTCTTAAACTTATAAGGACATTCCATTAATACTTGTGAAAATTAATATTATAATTAGATGTCGGCTCATCCCCGATTTGTTGTGTTGTTTTGATACAATGTTAGGCTAAGTACTTTGTTTTTTAGGGTTAATGACAGTAAACATATCTTTTTAGTAGTTTGTTGAATATTTGATTAGTTTTATGATTATGTTGTAATTTCTATTTTTTGGTTTTATTTTCTAAGTTGAATCTTAAATTGCTTTGGTAGAATGATTATACCTCGTAGATTAAGGCCTTGATTTGATAATTTAAGGATGGTTAGTAGTCGAGAGATGAAACCAGAACCAACTAACTAGATAGAGAAGTTTTTGACTTGTGTCCCTAAATCTTTTAAACCAAAACCAATTAGCAAGATAGAGAAAAATTTGAACTGTGTCCCTAAATCTTTTAAATCGCTTGAATCAATCTCAATTTGTGACATTTAGTTTAAAGTTTAGTAATTAGTTTAATTTGTCCTCATTACTTAGTTTTAAATTGCGACTCCAATATTTGATCTAGGTTTATAGCCTCGCTCATTAATTAATTTCTTTTTTATAAATAAAAAATTAATAATTTTTGTAAATATATTTTTAATAATTAAGAAACTTAATAAACATAAAACTAATAAAAATATGTAAAACAGAAAAAATATAGTTCTAGTTGAATTAATAAGATCATTCCGATATTTTTTCAGCCGATCTTTAGCACCGATTTTTAAGTTAATAACCGGTGCGAAAGATCATCTAGAATTTTTTTTTCTGTTTCTTTTTTCTTAGTTTTTTGTTTTTTAGGTCAACAAGAACAATCTTTTCACTTGCGATAGCAAATTGTGCTCTTAAGGCATCTACCATGTTGTCCCATGATTTTATGCTACCATTCTCGAGGGAGTAATACACTCAAAAGCAGATGAAAGATAATATATCATAATATTATATAAAATTCTAAAATAATACTTTATTATTCTTGGAAGTACTCCTACACACACATTCTAATAAAAATTTAAAAATTTTATTACATTTGGAGTACTCCTACACACATGCATTATGAGCAGTAATTGCTCTTGAGCCTTTAACATCGGTTTTTCTTAAAAAAACCGGTACTAAAGCTTAGTGCAAAAAAAGAAAAAAATCGATTTTCTTTAGCACCGGTTTTCCTTAAAAACCGATGTTAAAGAAAATATTTTTAACACCGGTTTTTAAGGAAAACCGGTGTAAGAAAATCGGTTTCTTTTTTTTCCAACTAAGCTTTAGCACCGGTTTACCTAAAAAATTAGTGTTAAAAATACCGGTGCTAAAGAACCGTGTATTTTTAAAACCGGTTTTCTCATAAACCGGTGTTAATATGGATGTTAAAGAACTTTTATTGTGTAGTGTTGTTCAATTTTATAGTGGCATAAAATAAATTTCTCTAATTTATAGTGGTATAAAATCGATAACTTTATTTGTGATGACCTATTTTTAAATTTTAATATTCTATAGTTGAATATTCAAAAGCTCAATGTACACCGTTCATTAAATTAAATGAAATGATTCTTCTACAGTTCCGATCCTAACTGCTTATATTACTGGTCTGGGTGGTTCTGGTTCATACCGTCACAAAGCCTCCCCAAAAAATGAGCTCTCCTCCTCATGCTCTTGTGCTTCCTTGGCCGATGCAAGGCCACATATCCCCCTCATGCACCTCTCACACTTCCTAGCCGACAATGGTTTCAAGATCACCTTTGTCAACACAGAGGAAAACCATGAGCGCATCGTCTCAGCCGGGGCTCATGGTGATCGATTCCGCATGATCTCGATCCCTGGTGGGATAGGCCCAGAAGAAGGGAACAGAATGATCGACGCAATAGAGTATGACATGCCGTCACAATTAGAGAATCTGATATGGAAGATCAACGGTGAGGATATGGATAAGATCACATTCTTGATTGCCGATTTCTTGATGGGTTGGGCTGTGGAGGTTGCAGAGAGGCTGGGGCTGAGGTCAGTGGCTTTCTCTGCATTCTCAGCCACATCCCTTGCCACCTATCTTAGTATTGCAAAGCTCAAGGAAACCGGCGTGATTGATGAAAATGGTGAGGATGTCATTATTGTTAATGTTGCTTTTTTAATTAAAGGATAATATTTCCATCTGTGGCTCACAACAAGAAATTGGTAACGTGCATAGTTTTCTTTTTGGAAATACTTGATAAGTTGATATAGACTGTGAAGTTGATACTCACGCCAGAAAATTAGGTGAAACCTATCTGAAAATTAATATTGCAAAGTACTATAGAATAAATAAAAGTTGAACTAGTGTGTTGGCAAACAAGTTGTTCCGAAATCCAACAATCCAAGTTCAAATATAACCACCTATCACTTTGTCAAAAAGTTGTATATATATACACAGAAATGATATGGTCTATCGCGACATATTGAAATTTTTTACACAGCTATCATACCCATTGATAGTTTTGCAACTCAACAAATCTAATTTAATCAATCCAATCTATAGATTGAAATCTCATAGGAAACCAAATTGTAATTTTTTTTTTCATTATTAGTTTATATAAAAAAAGACAAGTTCCATTTTGCTATAAGATTTCAATATGTAGATTGAATTGATCAAATTAGATTTGTATATTCACAAAACAACTAACGAATATGGTGACAATGTACAAAGCCTTCAATATATCACGATGCACATATCATCTCTTTCTATGTATATCTTTTATGTAACCAACAGATAAGAAGTATACTTACACTTGCAAAAATTTAGGAAGAATATTAACCAGAAAAGAAAAAAATAGTACTATATTACAAAATGACTAATTCAATATATGCCACTATAAAATTATGCAAAATTGATATATGCCATTATTTGTAATAATTAATTAATTATATATTAAAAATGATTGTTGTAAATGGGAAAAAAAATTGATGTCAGATTTATTAAAAATGGCGAATCCGGCCTTGGTAAATATATTTGATTCATTAGGGGGAAAAAAAATGAAGAATCGTTCCAATTAATGCCAGCACCGCCTTAATTTGACACTATCACCCATCTGTGACGTACCGGCTCGGCCCTAATTAGCACTTCAACTACAAATCATAAAGCTTCTTGAAACCTTTTCCATGACCGGCGATAAAATGGATTAGTTCTTGGCCATGTCAATCTTTAGGTTGACCCATCCAGAGGTGCGTTGATCAAAATCCAAATCGAACGAATGAAAGAGAGATTGGAGAGGCACGAAATTCAAGTCAGAAAGAAATGAAATTGAAATTTGATGGGATTAATTTAGACTAATATTTTTATTTTTATTTTTATTTTTTGACGAAAGGCCCGGCCCGCAGGCATTTAAACTAATGTCTCATGGGTTATTTCTGGTCTTGAGGTTTAATGTGATCTTTAATAATTTTTGTATATGTTCGAATTAATTTGATTAATTGTCTCTAATTTGGACTGATGAATTAAACTTGTATAATTTATAAATTTAAATACATATGGAAACAAATTTGAAATGGTAATATAGTCATTTTGATTGATTGATGGCATAAAATCAATTTCCATTATTTAATTGTGGCAAAAAACTATTATTTGTTTTGCTATGACATATTTAGAATTTCAATCTTTTTTAGTGGCATAAACCAAAATGCAATTTAATAAGATCACTGATAAATTTAAATACGCGTTAAAATCTTCGATGTGTGTCACAAAAATATCCATTTATTTTTAACTACATAAATGATTATTGTGTAAATATTATTAATACTTACTAAAAAAATTATAATAATTAAAAAAAATTTAGCTAGCATATAAATGTCTAAGTGTTTTGAAAGTACTAGTACATGACTTATATTATGCGTCAGGATTGTAATTATGTATATTAAGTTTTTTATCAATTACTTACTATATAATACAATGTATTTTCGTTCTTCTTTATGCAGGATCTCCTAAAACCAAAGAGAAATTTAAGTTGGCCCCAACAGCAACATCCATAGATGAAACTTATTTTGGATGGTATTTTCTAAAAGATATTGAGAAACGGCAAAGAATGTTCCGATACTTTGAGAATAACGAACAATCTGTTTCGAAAGCACGTTTCATTGTATGCAACTCTTTCCAAGATTTTGAGCTTCCCATTTTCACCAATTTTCCTAACATAATTCCAATCGGACCACTTCCTTTAGGGAAAACAAGCAACCCAGCTGGCCATCTTTGGTCTGATGACACAACCTCCATTGATTGGCTCGATCAACAGCCAGTGAACTCTGTTGTCTATCTCGCCTTTGGAAGCATAGCAACACTAGACCAAAACCAACTTGAGGAGTTCGCATTTGCACTCGACTCGTCAAAAATGCGCTTCCTTTGGGTGATTCGTTCAGATGAAACCATGGGTGAACATCATGATTTCTTAAAACAATTACAGGATTCTATCAACAGAAGGGGAAAGGGAAAGATTGTGAACTGGTGCAACCAGGAAAAGGTGTTGGCTCATCCATCCATTGCATGTTTTATTTCACATTGTGGCTGGAACTCCACCCTGGATGGTGTAAAAAATGGGGTGCCTTTTCTATGTTTACCGTATATAGTGGACCAATTTGCCGTTCGAAATTATTTATGCGATGTAGTAAATATTGGTTTGAGTTTAGTAAGAAATGATAATGGAGTAGTCACTAGAGAGGAAATCAGATCAAAATTAGTTGAGTTACTTCAAAGTGAAGAGATCAAGGTAAGAGCACGAAGAATGAAAGAATTGGCACAGAGCAGTATTTCTCCAGGAGGTTCTTCATTCCAAAATTTATACAACCTGGTTGAAGATTTAAAAATGATAGATAATATTATTGACTAGGACCAGCTAATACCATTATGTATCGCGTGGATTATTGTTTGCAAATTTATTTACTCGTGTCACTGATCTTGGCCAGTGTAGCCTCATCTTGTATGGTACAAATTTAAATTGTGAAATTTCTTTTTTCAGATATGGTTAAATGTACTTCTTTTGCCAAGCGAACCATTTGTATTGATGTTTACAATTTACCACTTTTTTAAAACCGAGAACCGAAAGTCCGGCCATCCTCCGCCCTCCATGGTCCCCACCAACTTCCTCCGTGGTTTGGCCACCTTGGTCCCCGGTCTAGTCCTTGAAAATTGGTCTTTACTTGCGCATGCTTTATAAAGAAAAAAGGGTTGACGTCAAAAATTGAAAATAATCACTATAAATTATAGATTATTACGGAATATTTCCTTATAAAATTCTACAAATTCAAGCGATGTCAAAATAAACATGTTCTTGTTCCTATCTATAAAGCTGTTACAGAGAAGGCAGGATGTGCTTACGTACTTTACAAACAAGGTGCCTTGCATTCAGTTGGCATGCACGGTACTAATCTATAAGTGATCCCTTTGTGGATAAGGCAAAAGCCTTGGAAGAGGCAATTAACCATGTAATACACCATGCAAGGATTCCGCCTATGACCGGGGTACAATTCTTCTCTGACTGTTTAAACCTGGTACAGGAGGTCAATAACTTTGACATCGATGAAGTGCCATCGCGGAAAGCAAGAAGAATGGTCAATAATATTGTTGTGCAGTTGGAATTGCTGCAACAGAGAGCAACCTTACATTATACACGTAGGGAAGCAGTACAGCAAGCACACGCTTTGGCAAATTTGGCAAGAAGAAGGGGATTAAGTTACAGAGGTAGACTGGCAAATGCAGCAGCAGGAGGGTATTAGAGATGAAATTGACATTCGTTTTTTTCAAAGGGTTCAACAAGACCCGCCTTAAATTATTTTTTCTCTGTTCAGAGTTGGTGCCAAGTAGTAGTTGTACTTTCAATTTAATTGTACTTTTTTTACTTTTTCAGTTTGGGGTATTTTGTACTAGTTTTAGGATTTCTTTTATTTTCTCTGTTTTCTGGTAATTGGTTGCTGGCACCAGCTCTTTCATTTGCTGTATTGAACGGACATCACGTAACTCTTATTTTCCTCTTAATGATATTTCGCCTACGGGTTTTATAAAATAAAAAATAAAAAAAATTTCCTGATAGTTGTCAAGCTTAGAAAGCCGTGCTCCAGCAGAATCTTGTTTGGTAATCTATCTTATCGCCCGAATGATGGTGAAACAATTAATATTGATACATGATGTAATTAAATACACGATTGAGCTACCAATTATATGATGTACCCATTAACTCTTTTGTCTATGTCGCATAGTTTTCAAGCTTAGAAAGCCATGCTCTGGTAGAATCTTGTTTGGTAATCTCTCTCATCGCCCGAATGAGATGGTGAAACAATTAATATCGATACATGATGTAAATAAATACACGAGCTACCAATTATATGATGTACCCACCAACTCTTTTGTCTATGTAGCATTGGTCAGAATGAGTTGCTTATCGCCAAATCATTTTTCCTCTTAATATATATGGCAGATGTGCTTTTTTAAGGGATAAATAAAAAATATTTGAGTTTCCATTGATATATATGTATAGTTTCAAGTAATCTAAAATTTCAGTCATATATCTTCATATTACGCAAGCAAAAAAGTTCTGTATCATGCAAAGTATTACTAGATCTAAATGAAAAAAGCCATAATAATTACAAATCTTACAAAAGTATTTGCTTCGTAATCTGGAGGGAGAGATGTTCTAGGATATTTTGGGGCACTACTTCGCCCCCTATCGAGCTGGCCCATCAAGCACTGACTGAATGGGAAACACTGAACACCAAACACCGAACCCTCTGACCTCTACTGGCAGCCGATTGCCAGTGTGCTTCTCTCTGCTACTTGCCCTCAGATGGTTCTCTTGCGATTATATGCCAGTATAATCACCTGCGGAGCAACTTGGAACTTTTCATAGCTTAATTTTTTCATTTTTTTTCTTTTTTACTTCTTTGATTTCCTTATTTTTTATTTTTTTTTCTTTCGATTTTCTTTAGCGACTTGGCTAAATTTCTAAACTTACTCTATTAATACAAAGAGATGAGGGCATGACCACCATTTTTTCCTCAAAAAGAAAATGTTACAAAAAAAAGATAAAAAGAGGTGATGTTTATTATATCCTAAAAGAAGAATTTGGCTATGAACTTCTATTTTATATTCCAACTTCCAAGCTGCTTATAATATCAAGCCAAGAAAAGGAAAAAAAAATAAAACACCTGAGTTTATAAGATGCAAAAACTATGATATTCCAAAAAAAAAAAAAAAAAAATTATTGCAAGTTTTGTACCGAAGGCAGAATGATTTTAGTTTTTATTTCCTTCACAGAGGGCTCAGGCATGTTCATGTGTGGAGTTCAGGGTTTTTCACCCACCCTACTCTTATTCTATGACAGACGTCTTTATCTACCTCGCCATTACTTTGTAGCATTAAACCCAAGTATTGAAAAGAAGAGAAATATATAAGAGGCAAAGTAACATAGCCAAGTAAAAGGTAATGCCTTTTTGATGGATGACGTAGCAAGAATTTTGCTATTCCATAAAATATTATACTTGGCTAACTAGCTGAAAAGCAGTGCAAAACTATTTAAGTTTTACTAGATAATTAGTTGTTAAAATTGGTGGGTATTTATATCTACCAAAATATTGTGGCTAACAAACATTTCCTATTTGTAAGCACCTCGACTTAGTTTTGGTTACAGCCAATATTATGTAGTGAGACAATTTGCACCATATCAAAGGATACTTTCCTGCTCTCACCTTGCAGTTGAAAATTTTTTAAAATAAAATAAAAGAACCAACAAAGAGTTCCATTTAGAAATCAATGCTTCCAAAGGTTTTTCACGTTAAATGCTGCAATTTCTTTGTTTATATTACGATCTCAAACAAATGTTGCATCCCTTCCAAAAAATATAAGGCTTTCCATGTTCATTAATCAACAGTTCCAAAAAATATAAGGCTTTTCGTAAAAAAACTGTTTTTGTTACGAAAAAACTGTTTTTATATACACTTTCTCTGCTTTCTGCTCTTCTATACATATTTTGTAGTTGTTGCATGTTGAACCACGTTAAGTTAATGTAGAAATATATTCCAAAAGATGAACTACTTCATTATTCTAGTTCATGCAATCAGCTTTGTTCATCACATCATAATACAATTATTTATCACACCAAAAGGAATTAAAGTCTCCAGACAAGCTAATTAAACAACTATGCAAAAAACTGTTCAAAGGTTCGACCAGATCTGTAACATACTCAGGGAACACAGCTTATAATCTACAGGGTTGAGTATTGAATTATTTAATTTCACGTATGTTCGTAAATGGCATCAAGGAAAAAACAATCTACAATTTAAGATCAGACTATCATATCAATAAGATCAATGAGAAAGAACTTAAAAATTGAGACAATCAGATCAATTAGATCAAGAAAAGGACCATAAAAATTGAGACAAGGCTATCAGATTGATTAGGTCGAGAAGATAGCTTTAAAATTTGAGATAGGCGAGGACAGAAAATTCCAGATCTGTGAAATCCGAAAAAAGAAATTTTGTAATTTACAGATAAGATCACTAAATATGTGGGTTGAAGAATAAACGAGTCAATCCTCACAGAGAACTTACAGGTTATAACTTTTTGATCCAAAATATATTGTCGATCTGTATTGAAGGCAGAGGGGCTTTAGTTTTTATTTCCTTTCAGGGAGGACCGGGGTGGGTTGCGTGTGTGGGTGTGTGGGGTTCAGGTGAGGATGGGGGCGGGGGTCACAAATAGTCTCAAAATACATTAATTCTAGAATTAGGAAAGTTGAATCCTAAAGTGAAAACCATACCAGACAAATGTCAAATAAAAACACTGGATTTGGATTATGTGCTTGAAGGACATATAACGCACATAATCTCACTGGTATGTTTGATATCAGACTATCATAATGAAAAGAATGATCTCTTCCTCGTGAATTCCTCGGGAATGTCAAGGATAAAAAGCACTAATCGCAGCCCTAGAAGAACCAAAGCATCTCGAAGGGTAATGGTCATCTTTCCTAGGAAAAATGAAAGGTACAAGAATGAAATAGTCAGGTGGTAATAAATCTTATATGGTGAGAGCTAATCTCTCCTAAAAACTCATCCCAACATTAACTGATAGAGCTACCATATATTCTCTTTGCTTGCTTAGTAAATTACACAATCATTGAGCAGCATTCTTACCTTTTTCCTAGACCGCTCATGCCAAACAGAATCCAAAAGCTCTTCTGGTACCCCTTCATGAAGAATTCACCATTGTTCTGAACGAAAGCAAAGAAAACATTAGTGAAGTTACCCACAATTGATTAATTACCATACATTGATATATAGTTAGTGAAGCGTTTTCCATAATACGGATAGTGATACAAGTATTTATCAGTTCAGTACTAGGTCGAGAGACTAAAATAAATTCTGCAGACTCAAATTGCGGCATTGACTTATCTTTAATTAACCAATTCATCCTCCAACGATCGACTTGGATTGCGGCATACAGAAAATTAAAAGCTTCTTGATTTAAAACGAAGAATAAACACTAATTATAAGATGCACTGCCATACTATTAGGGCTGATATTTGGTTGCAGGAAATTGACCAAAAAGAAGGCTATAACTGAATGAAAGAGGCCAAACACTAATAGGAGCATAATTTACTGATCAATATTGCAGAAAATCAGATAATATTTTGTTGCATTTCCTTCCTGCCTGGGGATGCTGTGGATCCAAGCAGGTGCAACCCCCAAGTGAAGACAACAATGAAGAGCAACCAAACACACCTTGTCAGTTAAAAGTTAAAAGTTAAAACAACCAAGCTTTGAAAAACTTGATTGAAATCAATCCAAGCTTGCTTCCAATTCCTCGAGGAGCAACATCTGATTTGAAACAATATGTATTTGGAGAGGGAGAAATTGAGGGATCATACCTTACTTCGTGGAGGATTTGAACCAACTAAATCTCCTGGATTGGGATAGAATTTGAGAGAGGGGAGAGAGGCGGATGGAGCGGCCACTAGGGTTTACGAACTTGGTTTTGTTTGAGAAGGGTTCTTAAAATTGAAATATATACAATCTTCTATCGAGATTAGGGAAGGGATTTGAGCGGAGATTAGGGTTTCGGATTTCTGAAGGGGTTTGAAACTATTGAAAGAGAGAGAGAAACGGTCGGGATGGAGCGGCGACTAGACTTTATATACGAATTTGAGTTTAAACTGTTCCTCCCACTATTCAATTACTGGTACATTCATTTCAAACGAGTACAGACTGCAGAGTCTCTGAGTCGAGGTTGGAAACTTGGAATGGACACCATCAACAATTTTTATTAATATATTGTTATTCTTTTTGACAGCTAAAGCTCATTATATCCTGTTTGTGTAGCCGTTATTCGAGCGAATGGTGGGTAATGAAATGAGTTATGCGTCATTTAATCTCTTAGGAAACGATTTTGTAATTTTGGTTATTTTTTTAATTAAGTTATTTTACTTGCATATGCGTTCGCAAGAAAAATTATATATGAAAAATCTAATTTAAAAAAGGGGAAAACTTACAGTATTACGTTTGTAAATTCAAAGGTTAACTCGTACTTCTTTTTTTAATACTTTGTGAATGTTCAATTTGAGAAAATGGATGCTACTTGCGCATCCAAGCTCAAATTATGTCAAGTGAGTAATGTTCTTCCATTATTTGTGCGAAACATTAAATTTTCATAAAAATAAGAACTTCTATAGAAAATGTTTGTGCTGAAATGTCAGATGGACTGTAAGCCCAGAAGCTATTGAGAAATTAAAGGAAAAACTTTCAGCTTGGCCCAAGAAGAAGAAGGCCCTCTCTCTCTCTCTCTCTCCCTCCCTCCCCCTTCTTCAGAAAAAAAAAAAAAAAAAAATAATAATAAAAAAAAAATCTTAAATCCTTTATTGGCAAAATGCAATAACCTGTTGTGTACAATCGGCCGGAAACCGAGCCGCCAAATTAATCAACCCAATTAAGGTTATAAAATAAAAGTTATCAACCCAAAAATTAAGACATTCAGAAATCTGTGAATGGAATGTACACAAAAAAAAAAAAAAAAAAAAAAGATTCAAAGAATTCAATTGTATTGAAAATTAATAAAGCTGCCACACTATCAACAAAAACTAATTTATAGCACTTTGACAGTTTGACCTAATAAAGTACAAGTAAATCACCCAAAAAATCACCAAAGCTTCTGGAACTCAAAAAGTCAAAATAGAAATAACAGAAATAATAACTATTTACATAAAAAAAAAACCCTGACATTCATGGCCTAAACGAAATTCAAGTCAGTTAAGTTACTTAAATGAATAAAAAAAATTCAATAACAGCCCATCCCAACAAACCTAATATTTTATCGGAGACCTAATATGATTAAAATAAAATTCGAGGTAACCATCATTATATCATAATTTTACCGCAAATTTTTAATTAAAAACAATGAGCACCAAATTGAGAATCGATCGACCAATGAAAATTGACATCCCTTAATTACTGGAGTCAAAATTACATGTCGCACATCGAGAAACTACAGTTTGAATAGATTAAGATTATCAAAATAATTTGAATTAAATTTTAATTAAAAAACGAGTGGCTCCAAAAATTGTTAAACAACAAATAGGACAGTTCCTATTAAAAAGAAAAAAAAAATCAACTGACATTTCAAATGACCGTTCAAACGTTGCTAACAGGAATGTCGGGTGTGTTTGGATGCATAAGAATAGAGTTTTGGATAAGAATAAGCTCCAAATTTTTTATTCTTGTGAAATCCAAATAACACAAGAATAAGAAATTTGAGTTTATCCGGGCTCTTATTCCTATACTAATAAAACCATGACATAAGAATAAAGAATATGACTAGACACTCCTTATTTTTATTCCTTATTATTTGCCTCATCCAATTCTTAAGGAAACATTTTTGAAATTTGAATAAATAATAACAACGCTAAATAACAAGTGCATACACGCCATTGCTACCAGGATGCATCCATTAAACATTTAAATTTCTGATCAGGTTTGGTTCAACCCAAACATGTACAATCGAACGGCTTCTTCGTGTCACAAAAATGAATATCATATTTTCTTTCTTTCTATGCAGTAAGTTGCGCAAGTCTTGATTGTACCAGAGCAAAATGCAGTAAAGACTAAAAGAGGATCTCGTTAGATCAGCTTTTGTGTGGGGACGGCTTCGCAAAAGAACCTCTAGTGTCAACAAAAATTGTCGAACCAGCTAGGTCTTTTACTGGTATCCACTCCGTCGTCTCTGTATCGAACTTGATAATGCGTATAACATCATGGTGTCGTTTGGATTTGTTAGGAATTGGGTAGGAATAACATAAATTTAGGAAAAAACACTATTCACAGGAATTGTGGAAATTGACTATTCCTAGGAATTGGAAATGTTGTTTTGATGGTGAGTTTGGGAATAGCGTTGGAAAATGTGAAAAGTAGAGAGAAAAGTGTTATTGGGAAGAATGTTATTGAAAATTATGTTAGGAATTGAAAATTGGCTATTCCAAAATGATTTGGATGAAAAATGTAGGAATGAAAAATGCCAATTCCATCTCATCCAAACTAGCCCTATAAAAATAGTTGTATTTGAAAACTGCTATGAGATTGCCATCCAATTCTAGCAGGTAACAATTTTGAGTTAAAAAAGGAACCTGATAGTCCAAGTATACCGGTTTTAGTTTATCAAGCATCCTCCATGTCCTTCAACTGGGTAAAAAACTCCGAGTTTCCCAATCTCTGCCAAGCAAATAAAACTCTTCTTGGGAAAAAAAAAAAAACAGGATTCGTATTGGCAGCATTATGGAATGGATATTCATCGTCATATATGATGGTCGAATCCCCTTCCCCATAGCACCACTTGTAGAATTCAATGGAACCATCGCTGCATTAGCAGTCAAATCCCAGCAAAACACAATTTGGAGAAGTTGGAACTGATGTTAATGTCATACCATCAAAACAAAGTCTATATGAACAACTTTTGATTGACTTTGTGTTTAATCACAAAGTAATAAATTAATTAAGTTGAATAAATCATATAGCATTGATTTCTTCATCTCCATCAATAACAATACAGACAAATAAAGACCAACAAACCTCATTTAAAACGTTTGTCGGTGGTACGGAAGAACCCATATAATCATCCTTTTTCGGCCTTCTGAAAATAATAAGATTAGAACACGAAAATTGATTAATGATATTCACAATGATGATTAGTCAGCTTGTATAATGAAAGCAATGATCATCGTAGTAATAATAATGTAAACATGTTTGTTGGTGTTTTTTTTGGAATGGAAGAGAAGGACATGGAGTTAAATAGGCAGTGATACACCTGTTAAACTTAAAATTCTGTCCCGTGTCAACTGTCAAGCATGCTTCATTTCTATTATTTAAACCTCACTTGTACACTAACCCACGTTGATATATTCGGGATACCACGTCTAATTTTCAAAAAGACAGAAATAACAATAATAATTTCTCTCTTTCTCTCTTTTTACGTAATATCTGGCCAAGCATAATTGATCCTGTCAAATGCCATAATTAAGCACTTGCGAAACAACGGCTGATCCGGTAAACTTGCTGCTGACATGTAAAAGTTAGGCTTTCAGTAATGAAAAGAATAAATTAAAACGAAACAAATCAAGTTTTTGAAGAAAGTAAAACAAAAAAAAAAGATAGTTTTAGTTATAAGCGCTTTTCTCACAATATGTCCAACAAGAGCAGACTAGTAGAGTATAGCTACAAGTCACAGTACCCGCCTGGCCCGGAGCAATAACAGGCCAGGTCAGGCCGGGCTTCAAGGGCAATCAGGCCAGGCATGGGCTTAGCATCCAGCCCGACAGGCTGCCCGTGGGCCTAACAATTACAACATTCAATAAATATTTCATATTGGACACATATTGGGTTATGGTGAGTTTGGAAGTCGGAAAATATTTTTTTTGTGTTCTTTTTATGAAATACGAAGTGCCACATTGCTAAATTGTTATTTTATACTACTAAATTCGTAACTAGCTAGTTTTGGTATAGACCGGCATTTGGGCTTAGTCAGGTGCACGCAGCCCATGTCGGCCCACAGAAATGACAGGCAGGCTCGGGCTTGAGCAAAAAGCCTGGCAGGCAGGCATGCGCTATTTTCTGAGCCCACTTGATTGGGCCCGGGCAGACATGTGTTAAGTCTAGATAAGTCAGGCCAGGCCTGGGCCGAGTATTATATGTGCGGGCTAGGCCCATTGCCATCCCTACTTGAGAGCAATAGGAGCCCACTTATATGTAGTTACTGACATACTAAGCCTAGGCTGCTCTACTAATGCTATGAATTTCGGCCTTTTTCTTTTTAATTGGGCACCTACTGATAATTGGTTTCTAAACTTCAAACTTCTCGTCTGATGATTTGCAGGCAATGATTTAAATAGCGTCCGCAATGACCGCAATGACGTCGCTATAGCGGTGTGACTTAGTAGAACGCTATGTTGCTAAACTAAATATGCCGCTATAGAACGGTATTTATTAGCATACCACAATACTACTTACAAAGTATCTATTTTTAATGTTTTATTTCTTATAGTGTCTAAATTAGTAAAAATTAATAATATATAAATGTATTTAGAGGTATTTTAGTGAAAGATAACTACGCAATTTGCTATTTGCTGATATATAATAAGTATTACGAATATATATTTGACATATAATGTTTGCATATACGAACTGCATATGAATATAGCGATATTTTAGTAAAATATATATAACTGCATATGGTGTCTACGTATACAAACTGCATATATTAAATTAAACTTTTAAAGTATGAATACAATGTAATAAAAATTTAAGTTTTAATTAAAAAATGCATGTAAAGTATATGATTCTATAGCGGCCGTTAAATAACTGCTATCCGCTATTCATATGATTTGAGGTTGTCCGCTATGAACCCGCTATCCGCTATTTAAACCTTTGCTTGCAGGAAAGAAAATTTCTAGACAGCCCCAAGTCTCTAAACTAAGATGTGCACAAGTAATTGTGGGTGTCTATGCAAATTTTTTTCCACAAACTAATAAGTATATATAACGATGCTTCGTTCTGCCTAGCGATAACAAAGAAGAAAAATATTTTGACAATATAAAAGCGTACATTTGAAGAACCATAACAAAAGTCCAACACATAATTTATAAGCATACATCTACACACTGACACTTGCGTTAATATCCATCCCTAAACGGAAGCTGAGCCTTTCTCACTTTCAATTTCTCATCATGGCCAGCTAGGTAGCTATCTGTGTATCAATTTAATTTGTTTTTGTGCAATCACTATCCATTTCTCGTCTTAGCTGTTGTCCTTCATTTTTTGACATGGTCCAAAACAAGCATGTAAATAGAAATGAGCATCTTTAGTCTTTTTTTGTTTGGTGTTTAATTATGATAGGAATAGGGAGGAATTTGGACGAGGGAATTTATTTAGTTAATCGTCTGAATTCTTCAATTAGCATCCAACCAAAAGGAAGATTAAGTGCCGTAAATCAACGAAAGTAAATAAGATCAAGAAGCCAATTACTATAAGAGAGAGATGGAGAAAGAATAGATTGAATGATTGTTGTATTATTCTGATTGTTTTTGATACAGAGAGAGACCAAATATATTTATAGCCAAGCTGAGTCGGCTAATTACACACAACATAGGTCACATGACCTTTCGTAATTAATCTTGCTAGCACGTGCTAATAAAAAAAAAATCCAATTCCTTTGATTAAGATTCAATCCTATTTCTGCCATTTTGCTCATTGCCCCCTCATTTTTTATGTATTGTTTTTGTTTATAAATATTAATTTGATGCAAATTTAATAACCCAGAAATAAAGTTATGTATTCTTAGTATAAAATAGTAGTGAAATTTATGTACATTATATCGGGTGTAAAATAAAATATGCAAATTAGAAGATGTAAATGGAACCCAAAAAAACAAAAACCATGATATTCAACAATTTGTCCTGCTTGTCATTTTATTTCTCTCCCGGCTGGTCTCTGAAAAAAAATTTAGATGAATGAAAGATATCTTATTTTTTGTTAAGACAGGTTTTAATATATCAAAAAGTTTGATTGTAAAATAAAATATTATTAAATATAAAAGATCTGCACTACATGTTGGTCCAAAACTGTTCATTGATGGAAGCCGCGGCTTTGTGAAATTGCTGTCAAAACAATAAATACATATCAAATCTCGTGACTTTTTAAGATCTTAGTATTATCCTGCAAATCAGTTATCCCACAGGCCACAGACAGTCTCCTTACAAAATCATATGATATTAATCTCTGACTCACATACAGAACCAGAGACAATTACTACTAATTGAGGATTAAATGTAGCAAAATCGTACCACAGAACAGGTGCCTCTTTCAGCAAGAGCTAGGTTGAAGACTACTTACATTACTATAAAAACAATAGTAAACATGAAACAAATTATTAGAATATAAAGCAAACAGAGTATCATTACCAGAATATAAAGCAACATCAAACACAACTTTAATACAAAACATGTCATCACAGTATAATAGTACATTTTCGTCTAAACAAATTAACACAACCAACGGGTCTTGTTTATTATGAGAGAGGAGAATGAGAGTGCTGACTCATTGGCTAGATTTGCTAGATCTGAGTGTATTTCTTATACTATAAGGTCTCGTTTGGATGGGTGGAGAATAGGTCTATTCTCGGAATAGTCAATTCTTGGCAGAGAAAAATCATCTAAACGTAAGTGGAATAAGACAGGAATAGCCAAAATCCAGGAATAACACAATTTTCAATAACACTTTTCTCACTATTTTTCATCTCAATAACACTCTTCCCAACACTATTTACTATTTCTAATTCACCATCCAAACAATATTATCTATTCCCGAAATAGCACTCTTTCCACTATTCTCGTGAATAGTATTTTTTCCCTAAATTTACGCTATTCTTATCCTATTCCTAACCCATTCAAACGATACCTAAGTTCACTTTCCCTATGTATTTATGTTCTCCTCAGTATAACATGTAATTTTTAAACTTTAATGGTGAATGTATTTCAGGCTACGAGCTTTCATTGACAAAAGAAAAAGGATAGGCTACCAATATAACAGTAAAAGTTCAGTTACATCCAAGAAAAGAGAAAATAAAGCACTGCTTCTCATAAGATTAAGGCTTATCTCCTAAGAAAAAGCAGTGAAACTAAACCAAGCAACACAACCAAACTAAACAAAACCACAAACACATGCACATCACAATTAATTATCAGCACAAAACAAACACAGACATCAATAACTAATAAAACACAAGGTACTGCTCTCATTTCTAAGGGGTCGTTTGGATTCCTTGGGAATAGCCTATTCCTCCAAATAGCTAATCCCAGGACTAAATTTTTCATCCAAACGCAATTACCAATTCCAGAAATAGCTAATTCCAGGAATAGCACTATTTCCAACAACACTCTTTCCAACAACACTTTTCTCTCTACTTTTTCACACTTCCCAACGCTATTCCTAAACTCACCATCCAAACAACATTCTTAGTCCCGGAATAGTATTCTTCCCATACTTCCCGAAATCTCACTTTTTCATTAATATTTAGTCCCAAAATTTGCTATTCCTACCTATTCCCCACCCATCCAAACTACCCCTGAAACATTAGACCCGCACCAACAGACGGTACTGCTCTCATTTCTTCTGATTTTTTGTGCGATCGTGCTTCTCCTTCTTCTTTTTTTTTTTTTTTTGTTTGGCAAGTAGGGCGACGCGCTCTCTGCAGCTGCTGTTGCCGAGATGTGGGTTTAATTTAGCTGAATCGGAGTTAGTGGGAGTTTTAGGCGCTGAAATTCCGTCGCCAAATTCTCTCCAAACAAAGAAATTTGGTAGGATTTCATCTCCGTGCTCATGCGTTCCTTCGATCAGAGTGACGAAGAGTTAAGATCAGCTCCACCCAAATCAATTTCACCCCTTCTTTCTTTCCGATCACGAGAAAAGATTTAAAAAATCGAATCCGGTCCAATCAACTCCGCTAAAAACAATTCTTTCTTTCTCGAGAGAATTTGCCTTCCTTAACTGTGACCTCCTTCTTCCTTTAGTTCTGTTATTTTTGTTCGTTCCGCTAGCTCAAATCCTCTAACTTAGGTTAGGTTAGAGGCTCTTGTTCTCCTAATCTCCTCATCTATGTCTCCCTCACACCATCCCAACATTTTACAATCACTTATTTAGTTATTTTCCATTTACCAAATTGTATAGTTAGTACTATTCACTAACTTTGCGAGCTGTTAAACAAATTGGTCACCTGAGTTACTATATTACATAGTCTATGAAGTAGCTAGATGCAAATGCAACCAATTTTACCGCTCTGGACCAAAAGTCAATATTTACATCGCGACTTTGTGACATGTTTACAACTAGCTTGGTTCTGAAAAATCATAACCGAACTCGGACCGGTGGTCACAAGAGTCGAATTGGATGAATCGAAAATAATCGACTGAATCAAGTAGAAACTCCGATTTTTTTTTTTTATATGGAAAACACTTTTAATGCTCTAAAAATCACAACAAATGCAAAAAAAAAAAACAACATATATGTATATATAATTTTTAAAGATAAGTGACAAAATCAAAGTTTGAAAGCATAAAATTAACTTAAATATATAAAATAATACAATTATGGAATGTAACATCAGTACATTACAATTGAGAAAATAAGGAGTGGATTTATATCTTGTTATAATACAGTAAAGATAAATAAAATATATGTCACACCCCGTAACCAAAACAGGAGTGCGACGGCCCAGCCGCGACTACGTGCTTACCTTCACGCACCCGCAAGGCTTAACCTGACAGAACACCTTCTACTCAAAAGCATGAAGCATCACAAATTCAGATGTAAACAAAAGCTGAACAGAAATAGTAAAACAAATTTTCATTAAACTAAACGAGGTAAGTTTCAAAAGTTAGACTTGTACACGTAGCTTTGGTTAGCTATACAACAACAAAAGTACAAGTTAACTATACAAAAAGGACATCTAAACATCCCACACTTCATGCTCCTAGTCAAGGTGTAGGCTTACTCTGCAAAAGCTCCCCGCTCGATCTACAACCTGGAACCCACAAAAGCGGAAGAATGAGATAATTATAAATAATCATCTCAGTGCGGGATTTAGTTCCAGTCACACAAACCCGGAGGTACATGTTTAGGAACTAATCACCGGCCAAGACGGAAAATAATACAACATATATAAAGTTCAGATATACAGTTCATTGAATTACATTTCATAATACAAATATGGATGCAGTCCAAAAGTCGAGTTCTCATTCTATTAATCAATTATCAAAGTCGGATCAAACACTCGACTTGTACATTTGGCCAATAATCTAATGCAAGTCTGGTTAGCCGATCAAGTCAAATCAAATAAAGAGTTCCTCGAACTCATAAGCAGATCGAGAGTATCATGGTTGTTTTTGAGAGTTATTCCGTTACTCACAAACGATGGTATGCGACCGCTGGGTTTTTCGGAACCCAATAACCAATCCCGTAGGATATATGGAGTTTAGTTTTACTTGGATCTCCCAATCCAAGGGTACGCAACCTATTGGGTTTTTCGGAACCCACAAACCAATCCCGAAGGATATATTGAGTTTTATTTTACTTGGAATCTCACAATCCAAGGGGTACAGCTCAACCACTCTCTAATTCAGTTTCAGATTCTCAACAGATAATCAGAGTGCAACAGATATTCATTCAGAGTAATCATTCACAAGATGGTAACCATTCATCATGCATATAATAGTAATACTATCACTATAGCTACATGACAATTCGTGCAATTTATGCATGCAAGATATTGAACAATTCAAAGATGCAATGCATGTAATTGAATTCCTAACTCAGATATACATCAGGATTTGTGTGCATCCGCACCTGAACAAAAGCAGACAATCAAGCAAGCAATCCTAGTTACCACCACGTGTATCGGTCTCCCCGAGTCCCGACACGTCTCCGTCCAAATCTACACAAAAACACTTATTCTAAGCAAAGTACACTAGAAACAAGTAAAAACAAGCAAGAATAACTAAATACAAACTCTAAACAACTCTTTAAAAAGGTCGGAAACGCATAGAGTGCAACAAGAGCTTCAAAACAGACTAAGTTCTGGTGAAACGTTATACAACGTTATATAGCGTTACACGACGCAACAGACAGGTCAGTAGCGTTATGCAACGCGTCAGGGCGTTACACAACGTTTGAAGAAACTCCTGACTTTTCAAAAACACTGTCAGATAACGTTACACAACGCAAGGCAGCATTATGCAACGCTACAGACCAAACGTTAAACAAATCTGACAAACGTTACCTGTCGGATCCCTCCCAAAATTCTTTGAAATCTCCAGAGCGTATAGCGTCACACAACGGAATCCAAACGTTGTATGACATTACAACTTTGGTCCGTTATACAACGCTAGAGTAGCGTTGTACAACGCACTTCAACAGTGCACCACACGAAAACTCAGTAAACCTTGCCATAACGTTGTGTAACATTACAGAGCGTTACACAACGCTTTGGCAAAGCGTTACACAACGGAATAGAACGTTGTCTAACGTTTGAGCAACGATTTTAGAGAAATTTCGCTGTAGGAATCGACCTGTAACGTTGTGTAACGTTTCATAGCGTTACACAACGCTTACACCAGAAAAATCAGCAGAAAACTCAGAAAACGATGGAATCGGTTTCGAAAACTTAAAACACTCAAAACCTGACCCTTTTAAGCTTCAAACTAACTCATACTAACTGATTGCAAGCTACAAATTCAAAGATAAAGTTTAGAACAACTCAAACTACAAAGGAAACCGAAATTCAACGAAAATCAAACCCATTTTCGAAATAACTTTGCAAAGCACTAAACTCCAACCAAACACTTAGGTTTTGACTCAAACTAAGCTCCAAAAATTTCAGAAATCCATTCAGAAACGAAATGCCACACGTTTTCAAGAAAACTCACCCAAAGATGGCTCAAATCCGAAAGAAATTAGGTTGCACGTGCTCTCCTCGGCCTTCTCTCCTCAATTCTGATTTTTGCCGAATTTTGTGGAATTTTTCTGGGTTTCTTTGAGTGTGTTGGAGTGAGTTTGAGTGAGAGAAAGGTGAGAAGAAATGGGGGTCGGTGGAAAAACGTGGGAGGGAAAAGAGGAGGCTGTGGGGTGGTTGAAAAGTGGTTGGAAACTTGCAAAATTACCCTCACACTTTGCCAAAATTGCAAACACCAAAATAAATTCAGATTTGAGCCTCAAACTCTCTAGAAATCACACAACGGATTCAAAACTCTTTTACTAAAATATTTTAAGTACTAATTATAATATTCAAACTAATTTAAAATACTAATAACAACAATTAATTAACACACGGACTCTGATCAGAAATTCGAAAATTCGAAACAACAGAAAATTAACACGCTAAACTGAAAACTCTACAGAACTAAAAACTGGGTATTACAATATAACTATGAGATAAGTTCATAAAATATTTGTATATACAATTTTTTTATTTAGATTTTATACATTTTAGTGATTTCGAATTTAGATAGCGTCAATTTGTACATACAATTATCAGACTATTTTAGTAATTTCGAATTTAGTCTTAAAAAGGTTCGAAATTTTGATTTCGAATTTGGAATAAATATCTTACATTTTTTACACCATTTACATAGCGTGCATCAGATTCATCAATGTTAATATAGTGCATCACATGCAATACTGCAACATTCTGCCATTACATTTGTTGCAGCAGTACGTAGCAAATGTGGAGCCCCTAATGGACTTATTACTCTAGCCATCATGCAAACTGTATATTGCTTTAAAGATATGCATATATGTTGTTCGTCCAAAAAAAAAAATCACATATTTTCCAATTTAATATGTATTTTTCATTATCATATCGTTAGTCCATTTTATCGTAATAAAATGAAAATTTGTTTTCTGATGACTAATTTCCATTTTTTTTTAAAAAAAAATTATACTCATCAAAACAACAAGATTAATTGTGGAGTACATGTTATTAAATCACAATGACAAAAATAACAATTAAAATATGCTTCAACTTTGGCTTTCAACGACCTTTTCTATTGTGTTACTTGCAATATGGTGAAATTTGAAAGGGACATTAAATGTACTTTCATTACTTTTCAAAACTGCACGTGCAATATGCAATTTGCAATCTGCAATTCATTGTCGGTGTGTTTCTTTCTAAAACCAAATGAAGTTATTCAAAAAGAAAACAAGCATGGTTCCGTTTTTCAAACTTAAACATGTTTTTCAGGTAACGTCTTTATAAAGATTATGAAGTTATAAAGAAGTAATTTTTTTTTTCTAGAATACATTAAATAAATAAAATTTCAGGCAAGATATTGAACATTGTAAAAAATAAAAAATATTCATTCGCATGACTTTGATAAAATGCAACAATCCTGGATTGGAATAGAGAGACTAGAAGTGTGTTTGACTTATTATCCTCTCAAATTGCTATATTTCCTAGCCCCAAATCTCAAAAGTCCGGTGATATCTTTGACTTCGAACAATTATTTTTTATTTGATCTTCCATGGCAGTCCATTTTACGTATTATTGTTGTGGTAACCTATCGAAAACTTTTGCCTTTCGACTCATTAGTTAAATAGTTAATTATTAGCTAGGTAAGGGCACTTATATAATAATAATAGATCTATTTTTCTTTGTTCTTACGATAAAAGTTTTTTTTTCTTATTTTTATTTTCAAAGAGATGAATTTTAAAAATAACCCTTTTCCGAAATTTTTTTGTCATTTTCATGTTAGTGTAAAATTATTGTTCTATTCCTTTCATTGCTGACTTTTTTTACAGTCTTTTAGATATTAAATTTGATTGGTATTTCAGTTATTTAAACTAGAGGGGGCATATCGAGCTTCGCTCGATATAAATATCTATAATAAAAATATTTTTATTATGTTTTTATAGTTTAATTATGTTCATTTTTTGATATATTGAGAAGACAATTTATCTTTAGAAATATAGTTTAGTTATTGTACGTACTTTGATTTGATTAAATTTAAAGAGTTTGATCAATGTAAAGAAAAAAATTATATGTGTGTAAATATAGTTATAGTTATATATGAAATAATATGATTTACATTATGTTGATATTATTCATGAAATGTAACATGTTTATAAATGACTTAAATAAAAATATATTTATCGTAAAAGATCGGATGTTTTTTCTATTTTCACTTGAATGAATTGGATTTATATTTTGTAAACCAAAATTAAGAATGATGATGAAGAGAAATTAAGGTGGAGAGAGATTCTAAGCAACACAAAAGAGAGATGAAGACATGATGAAAATGGAAATAGAAATAGGAAGGGATCACAAAAATCAGAAACAAAACAATGTATTGCCAAATTATTGTCTGCTGGTGAACCGGGTCAGTTTTATAAGCAATAATACCCAACACACAAATAGTTACATAGTATCACATTACAGAAATCAGAAAATTACTATCTCACAACTATTTCACAATATTTTGAGTGTCGAATGACATTTAACTAAAAGATCCCGACACCCACATATCTTTCTTTATAATATTGATTAATGATTATTGATGTAAACACTTTATATTGTCTACAATATAATTCAGAGCATATTTATTGTAAATTATTTAATTATACATGGAAAACATGCATAAAATGAGACAAGAAAGCGTATACTGAGCAATATTTGAGCATTCTAAGCGATTATGCACTCATTCCAAGTAGGCCTGCTATTGGACCGAACCGTCCATGGATTATATGGACAAAATAATTGTGGACATTTCTGGACTGGACAATATCTGGTCTGGACAACAGTCCAGTCCATATCCAATTAATAAAAATTATGTGGACAAAATATGGAAATCGTGGACAGATTGTGGACCGATAGTGGAAATTACAGAAAAAAAAAAGTAATCAGATATCTCATCTCTCTTCTCCGCTTCTGCTTTCTTCTCCAGATCTCCGTCGATCGATCGACGCTCTCTCTCTTCTCTAGAACCTCAGCGGCTCAGGCCGACTGCTCAAGCCATCTCCTCCTTGCACCTCCACGGCTCCACCTCGACCTCACCTCATCCCTCTCATTGCCTCTCACCGACTCTTGCATTTCCATCGTGCTCGAGCTCGAGCTGCCTCTCACTTGTATCGGGTCATTTCCATTGTGCTCGAGCTGCCTCTCACTGCATCAGGTCATTCCCATCGACCTCACCTCATCTAATTAGCATTTTGGTATTTTTATTTCTACTTGCTTCAAAACAGAAAACAAAAACTTTATTGGTGTTCTTACTAGTAGGAATTTGATATTTTTATTTTGGGTATTTTTATTTCTACTAGTTTCACCACCGAAAGTTTGAACTTTGTTTTATTTCTACTAGTAGGAACTTTGTTTTTGTGGTTTCCAGATTGAATTTGTGCATTTTTAACCTTTCTTGGTCTTCAATACTTAAAATGCACATTGTTCATAAGTATATGCTGATTTGATTGAGTGAGACTTTCTCCAGCAAATATGAAAATTCGAGGTCAATTTGGCTTCAATGGGATTAACTGTTGTAGACCCATAGCAAGTACTGTACTGGTATCATACTGTACTATCAAGACTAGTTACACAATGTACTGGTAGAATAAAAGGCCTCTTAACTGTTAGATTATTCATGACATAAAATGAGACTTTAAATTGTAATGATCAAAACAGGAAGTGTGATGAGATCATGGATGATTGGTGTGAAATTACTCTATTTTCTAATTATAATCTTATCTGGTCAAAGCTTTACAACTTGTTTTTGCCAAATATCTGTATAAGTAAAACCTGAAATGTTATTGCAGGGTATGGCAAACTTATGTGGTGAAGGAAGAAGATCAATGGTACAAAGTGCGCAATGATATACCAATGACGTATGCAGCTACTATTACTGTAAATCCACTTACTTCAGTCAGGATGCTTGAAGACTTTGTCAAGCTGAACTCAGGTATTTCTATTATAAATCCAAACAACTCAGGCAATTTTAGTAGGAACTTTATTTCTCCAATGAATAAATCTATTTGAGGTGAGTGTTACAGTAAATATTGGATACCATATAGCTTTGCCAGAATGACGATTATAAAATCTCAACACAAGTTGTTTTTTTTTCTTTTCTGGTTAGCTTTGACAGAATGAGTCTGGTTAGGTTGTGGACAATTAAGCTGTTTTGAACTACACTTATTTCTAAATTAATCAGTCTTTTAAGTACTTCTGTCAATTTCGTCCATTCATGCTAAACTCCTGATTTGGTATGCTTTATATCTTTTTATTTAAAATTGGAATAACAATGAAATATAATATACAATTTGAGTTCTTGTTTATGAACAAGCTCTGTAAATGAGGTCATTTTAGAAACCAATGACAGAGCTGTAGCCTGATGTTTACTGATATTAGTCCAATGAACTTACTTTTAGGCTTGTAACTTGTTGATAATTAGGTGATAGTGATGGACAGAAATGCCCCTTGACAACTGATGTTTACTGATGTTTTTATGCAGGGAAAGGCCAACATGACTGTCTACTTTGAAACATCTCTCTACCTTTGTTTGTGTACAATTCTCTACTTCATATTTACATATTATAGAATATTACAACATATCAGATTAGACTATATTATCAGTACAATTATTCTTGGCTTTGAAGTTAGGCTAGGACTATGCATTTGCTTATTTAATTCAGGTCATATCAGACTGAAATTTTTTGAACTTTAGCATAAAACTTGAGTTTGTTAATTTATTTTTTGGCCTGGAATTCAAATTAAAACTTCAGCATAAAACTTAGATTGAAATCATTTGAGTATGAAATTATATCTTATCATGACCTCATTCCTGGAATTCAAATTAAGATAAGGAGTACCACCTAACATGAACAAACTAAGCATTTAGTCAGTCTAGTGTCTGGTATTTTTTTTTGGTTTATGAAATGCAACTTGTCCTTAATATATTTAAAATTTACTTGTTACAGCCTTGCAAGAGAGGAAGATGATGATGGCTAAACAATTTGCTTGTTCTACTTTTTATTTTTATTTTTTAGGGTATTAAATATGAGTGAATCATAGCAACGCTACAACCCTTTTTTTATTTTCCATTGTGGTAATGTGGTAGCTAAATGTTTGTATGTGCTTGATTTAGATGGTATTCTCACTTCGGGTAGTTTACTCTCCAGATCCTCTTTGATGTCTAAATGTTGTTTTTATCTTTATTTACTTTTATGAATTTCACGCGCATTGATCAATTATAGTGGGAGTGATGAGATTATAGTATTTTCTATCATTTTTCTTATCTTGATCAATCTTCGTAAATGGACGGGACAAATCAATAATACAACCATATAAAGCCTGGACTGTCCAAAACTCCGTCCACATGGATAATCTATGAACATAATATGGACTTAAATCGGTTAGCAAATGGACGGGACATGAACGGGACCCTGATATTTATTATGGACCTGGACTGAACGTGGACATCAATTTCTATTATTGGACTGAACGGGACATGAACGGGATCCCGTCCACTAGCAGCACTAATTCCAAGCCATCTGATCACTAATCTTTATTGGAACACTTTGTATTGTCTACAATATAATTCAAAGCATATTTATTGTAATTTATTTATTTATTCGAGGAAAATATGCATAAAAGCAAATAAAGCATATTCTGGTTAATATTTGAGCATTTTAAGTGATTCTGCACTCATTCTAAGTCATCTGATCACTATAATATATATTTGAACACTTTATATTGTCTACAATATAATTCCGAGCATATGTATTGTAATTGTTTTGTTTATACATAGAAAGTATGCATAAAATGAACAAATAAAGCATATTCAGGGAATAATTTCAGCATTTTAAGCGCTTCTGCACACATTCTAACTCGTCTGATCACTATAATCTTTAAGTAAACACTTTAGCTTGTCTACAACATATTCAGAGCATATTTATTGTTAATTATTAAATTATACATAGAAAATATGTATAAAATAAGCAAATAAATCATATTCGGGCAATATTTGAGCATTTTAAGCGATTCTGCACTCAGTCTAAGTCATCTGATCATTATTTTTTGATGCTTGGAAAATATGCAAAAATTGAGCAAATAAATCATATTCAGGTTAATATTTTAGCATTTTAATCGATTCTACAGTCATTCTAAATCATCTTATCTCAATAATCTATATTTCAACACTTTCTATTATCTACAATATAATTAAGATCATATTTATATTAAAAAAAAATTATATATAGAAAACATGCATAAAATGAGCAAACAAAGCATATTCTGGGCAATATTTGAGCATTCTAAGCGATTATGCACTCATTCTAAGCCATCTGATCACAATAACCTTTATTGGAACATTTTATATTGTCTACAATATAAGTCCGAGCATATTTATCGTAAGTTATTTATTTATTCGTAAAAAATATGTATAAAAGCAAATAAAGCTTTTTCTGAGCAATATTTGAGCATTTTAAGCGATTCTGCGCTCATTTTAAATTAAATGATCACACTAATCTATATTTAAACAATTTATATTGTCTACAATATAAATCGAAAGATATTTATTATAAAATATTTAATTATACATTGAAAATATGCATAAAATGAGCACACAAAGCATATTCTGGGCAATATTTGAGCATTTTAAGTGATTATACGCTCATTCTAATTCATCTGATCATTATAATCTATATTGCAACACTTTATATTGTCTACAATATAATTCAGAGCATATTAATTGTAAATTATTCCGTCATGCGTGGAAAATATGCATAAATTGAGCAAAATAAAGAATATTCTGGTTAATATTTGAGCATTTTAAGAGATTCTACACTCATTCTAAATCATATGATCAGAATTCTCTAAACTTACACACCTTCTACTGTCTACAATATTATTCTGAACATGTTTATCATAAAATATTTAATTATACATAGAAAATATACTTAAAATGAGGAAATATTGCATATTCTGGGCAATATTTGGCATTTTAAGGGATTCTGCACTCATTATAAGTCATCTAATCATTATAATCTATATTGGACTTTATATTAATGCGGAGCATATTTATTGTAAATTATTCCTTTATGCCTGCAAAATATGCATAAATTGAGCAAATAAAGCATATTCTGGTTAATATTTGAGCATTTTAAGCGATTCTACACTCATATTAAATCATCTGATCACAATTCTGTATATTTAAACACTTTTTACCGTCTACAATATTATTCTGAGCATATTTATTATAAAATATTTAATTATACATAGAAAATATGCATAAAATGAGCAAATATTGTAAATTCTAGGCAATATTTGAGCATTGTAAGCGATTCTGCACTCATTCTAAGTCATCTGATCACTATAATCTATATTTGAACCCTGTATATTGTCTACAATATAATTCAGAGCATATTCATTGTTAATTATTTAATTATACATAGAAAATATGCTTAAAATAAGCAAAGAAAGCATATTGTGGGCAATATTTGAGCATTCCAAGCGAGTCTGCACTCATTCTAAGCCATCTGATCACTATAATCTTCATTGGAACATTTTATATTCTCTACAATATAAGTCAGAGCATATTTATTGTAAATTATTTATTTATTCGTGAAAAATATGTATAAAAGCAAATAAAGCATATTCTGAGCAATATTTGAGCATTTTAATCGATTCTTCCCTCATTTTAAATCAAATGGTCACACTAATCTATATTTAAACAATTTATATTGTCTACAATATAAATCGAAGGATATTTATTATACCATATTTAATTATACATTATAAATATGCATAAAATGAGCTAATATTGCATATTCTGGGCAATATTTGAGCATTTTATGCGTTTCTGCACTCATTCTAAGTCATCTGATCACTATAATCTATATTTGAACCCTGTATATTGTCTACAATATAATTCAGAGCATATTAACTGTTAATTGTTTAATTATACATAAAAAATTGGAATAAAATGAGCAAACAAAGCATATTCTGGGCAATATTTGAGCATTCTATGCGATTCTGCACTCATTCTAAGCCATCTGATCACTATAATCTTTATTGGAACATTTTTTATTCTCTACAATATAACTCAGAGAATATTTATTGTAGATTATTCATTTAGTAGTCAAAAATATGTATAAAAGCAAATAAAGCTTATTCTGCGCAATATTTGAGCATTTTAAGCGATTCTGCGCTCATTTTAAATCAAATGATCACACTAATCGATATTTAAACAATTTATATTGTCTACAATATAAATCGAAGGATATTTATTATAAAATATTTAATTATACATTAAAAATATGCATAAAAATGAGCACACAAAGCATATTCTGGGCAATATTTAAGCATTTTAAGCGATTGTGCTCTCATTCTAATTCGTCTGATCATTATAATATATATTGAAACACTTTCTAATATCCACAATATAATTCAGGGCATATTTATTGTAAATTATTCCTTTATGCGTGGAAAATATGCATAAATTGAGCAAAATAAAGTATATTCTGGTAAATATTTGAGCATTTTGAGGTATTCTACACTCATTCTAAATCATCTGATCACACTTCTCTATATTTACACACCTTCTACTGTCTACAATATTATTCTGAGCATGTTTGTCATAAACTATTTAATTATACATAGAAAATATACATAAAATGAGGAAATATTGCATATTCTGGGCAATATTTGGGCATTTTAAGGGATTATGCACTCATTCTAAGACGTCTGATCATTATATTCTACATTGGAACACTTTAATATCGTCTAAAATGTAAGTCAGAGCATATTTATTGTATGTTATTCCTTTATGCGTGAAAATTTTGCATAAATTGCGCAAATAAAGCATATTCTGGTTAATATTTGAGCGTTTTAAGTGATTCTACACTCATTCGAAATCATCTGATAATAATTCAGTATATTTAAACACTTTCTACCGTCTACAATATTATTCTGAGCATATTTATTATAAAATATTTAATTATACATAGAAAATATGCATAAAATGAGCAAATATTGCATATTACGGGCAATATTTGAGCATTTTAAGCGATTCTGCGCTCATTCTAAGTCATCTGATCACTATAATCTATATTTGAACCCTGTATATTGTCTACAATATAATTCAGAGCATACTCATTGTTAATTGTTTAATTATACATAGAATATATGCATAAATTGAGCAAACAAAGCATGTTCTGGGCAATATTTGAGCATTCTAAGGGATTCTGCATTCATTCTAAGCCACCTGATCACTATAATCTTTATTGGAATATTTTATATTGTCTACAATATAAGTCAGAGATATTTACTGTAAATTATATATTTATTCGTGAAAAATATGTATCAATGCAAATAAAGCTTATTCTGAGCAATATTTGAGCATTTTAAGCGATTCTGCGCTCATTTTAAATCAAATGATCACACTAATCTATATTTAAACAGTTTATATTGTCTACAATATAAATCGAAGGATATTTATTACAAAATATTTAATTATACATTAAAAATATGCATAAATGAGCACACAAAGCATATTCTGGGCAATATTTGAGCATTTTAAGCGATTGTGCACTCATTCTAATTCGTCTGATCATTATAATATATATTGCAATACTTTATATTATCTACAATATAATTCAGAGCATATTTATTGTAAATTATTCCTTTATGCGTGCAAAATATGAATAAATTGAGCAAATAAAGCATATTCTGGTTAATATTTGAGCATTTTAAGCGATTCTACACTCATTCTTAATCATCTGATCACAATTCTGTATATTTAAACACTTTCTACCGTCTAGAATATTATTCTGAGCATATTTATTATAAAATATTTAATTATACATAGAAAATATGCATAAAATGAGCAAATATTGCATATTCGGGGCAATATTTGAGCATTTTAAGCGATTCTGCACTCATTCTAAGTCATCTGATCACTATAATCTATATGTGAACCCTGTATATTGTCTACAATATAATTCAGAGCGTATTCATTGTTAATTGTTTAATTATACATAGAAAATATGCATAAATTGAGCAAACAAAGCATATTCTGGGCAGTATTTGAGCATTCTAAGCGATTCTGCAATCATTCTAAGCCATATGATCACTATAATCTTTATTGGAATATGTTATATTGTCTATAATATAAGTCAGATCATATTTATTGTAAATTATTTATTTATTCGTGACAAATATGTATAAAAGCAAATAAAGCTTATTGTGAGCAATATTTGAGCATTTTAAGCGATTCTGCGCTCATTTTAAATCAAATGATCACACTAATCTATATTTAAACAGTTTATATTGTCTACAATATAAATCGAAGGATATTTATTGTAAAATATTTAATTATACATTAAAAATATGCATAAATTGAGCAAATAAAGCATATTCTGGTTAATATTTGAGCATTTTAAGCGATTCTACACTCATTCTTAATCATCTGATCGCAATTCTGTATATTTATACACTTTCTACCGTCTACAATATTATTCTGAGCATATTTATTATAAAATATTTAATTATACATAGAAAATATGCATAAAATGAGCAAATATTGCATATTCTGGGCAATATTTGAGCATTTTAAGCGATTCTGCACTCATTCTAAGTCATCTGATCACTATAATCTATATTTGAACCCTGTATATTGTCTACAATATAATTCAGAGCATACTCATTGTTAATTGTTTAATTATACATAGAATATATGCATAAATTGAGCAAACAAAGCATGTTCTGGGCAATATTTGAGCATTCTAAGGGATTCTGCATTCATTCTAAGCCATCTGATCACTATAATCTTTATTGGAATATTTTATATTGTCTAAAATATAAGTCAGAGATATTTATTGTAAATTATTTATTTATTCGTGAAAAATATGTATCAATGCAAATAAAGCATATTCAGAGCAATATTTGAGCATTTTAAGCGATTCTGCGCTCATTTTAAATCAAATGATCACACTAGTCTATATTTAAACAGTTTATATTGTCTACAATATAAATCGAAGGATATTTATTATAGAATATTTAATTATACATTAAAAATATGCATAAAATGAGCACACAAAGCATATTCTGGGCAATATTTGAGCATTTTAAGCGATTGTGCAGTCATTCTAATTCGTCTGATCATTATAATATATATTGCAATACTTTACATTATCTACAATATAATTCAAAGCATATTTATTGTAAATTATACCTTTATGCGTGCAAAATATGCATAAATTGAGCAAATAAAGAAAATTCTTTTAAATATTTGAGCATTTTGAGGGATTCTACACTCCTTCTAATACATCTGATCAAAATGCTCTATATTTACACACCTTCTACTGTCTACAATATTATTCTGACCATGTTTGTCATAAAATATTTAATTATACATAGAAAATATACATAAAATGAGGAAATATTGCAAATTCTGGGCAATATTTGGGCATTTTAGGGGATTATGCACTCAATCTAAGACGTCTGATCATTATAATCTACATTGGAATACTTTAATATCGTCTAAAATGTAAATCAGAGCATATTTATTGTAAGTTATTCCTTTATGCGTGGAAAATTTGCATAAATTGAGCAAATAAAGCATATTCTGATAATATTTGAGCATTTTAAGTGATTGTACACTCATTCGAAACCATCTGATAACAATTCTGTATATTTAAACACTTTCTACCGTCTACAATATTATTCTGAGCATATTTATTATAAAACTAGCAGCAGTGCCCGCTCAATGTGCGGGCGAATTTTAAAATGTGATATGTGAAAATGAAACTATTCAAAACCAAAATTAACATATTTTTTAATATTGATATGCTAAATATTGCAAAATCAAGACAAAAGAAAAGCAAAACAAACATTAAGTATTACTATTTTCTTCTATAAATTCACTATTTAGAATAGGCTCGGTACAACCACTTGGTTTGATTCACATTAAATATTTGCAATTTGGAATGAAGTAAAACAACGGTAGCCTCTCATGTTTATATATGGGTCTAAAATAAATTAGCTTATTAGCATTTCTTGTTGTAAGAAAAATAACAAAGAGAAAAAGAGAAAGTAAATATATTATTGATTTGCTTGTGGCTTTCAAGAAAACAGTAAATAAAGAAAGTATGATATAAAAATGATTTTTGGTCATAATTTTCCTTGTACATATTTTTCTCACTTTTTGAGTTTTAATAGCGGCACAGAATAGATTAATATATTTACATTTATATTTTATAATCAACAATATCACAATCACTACCAAAATTAACGTGTGATTTTTTTCTTATGTATGTCACGAATTATTTAGAGAAAATAAGTTCTTTAGAATCATTTGTGTATATTTTATGTTCGGTTTCTTTTTATTTCCTACATTTTGTTGTTGTTTATGTCTCGTGGGATAGTTTGTTTTTGGTAAAATTGGACATAACTCCTATAAATGGGAGTTATTGGTATGAGGCCATATTTACATCTAACTTCGACTGGTCTGTTTATTTTTTTTTAAAAAAAAATAGAAACTAATTTTAGTTGGTCTGTTCATTTTCATTTTTTTTTAAACCAAAAGAAACAAATTAACTTCAACTGCTCTGTTAATTTTTTTTAAAAACCAAAATAACAAAGTAACTTCAGCTACTCTGTTTATTTTCTTTTTTTTTTAAACGAAACTTATAAAGTAACTTCAACTGCTCTGTTAAGTTTTTTTAAAACCAAAATAACAAAGTAACTTCAGCTGCTCTGTTTATTTTCTTCTTCTTTTTTAACCAAACTAATAAAGTAACTTCAAATGCTACGTAAGATATTATTGCAAGATGAATTAGGCAAGGAGAACATAGATTTATTGGGATGCTAATGATTCTGTACACATATATGGTAAATTGGGTGTTAAATGGGCAAGGGAATTTGATTACGTCCTTAATATCCATTACCAATATTAGTCTCAATATAAATCTATAATTAATTATAATATAATCAAGTTATTATGTCCTGGCCAGAGAATTAATTATGATTGATAGTCTGACTTTCTATACATACCATATTAGGAAATGACTTAATAATTTCACCCAACATCAAGGAGTGATTATTTAGAAATGAATATTTAGGGAAAAAAAATTCTAGAAGAATCAATTAATCTCAAAATTATTCCTTATTAATATCGTCCTGATTCTCACTACGTTACTCATGTAAAATCTGGAGAGTAAATCCTCTCCTAAAAAATAATTTCCTTATTAATATTCATCGCATCTGAGGGATTTCAAAGCAATTATTACCCAAAAGTTAATTCAAAAAAACAATCTAAAAAAATAGTAAGAAATACAGGGAGCAAATTCTTTCCAACAATAAATTACTTATAATCTTTTTAGGATGCTTCTGGGCATCAGGATTTATGCACCTCAATGAATTCATGGCTTTACGCACACCAACAGGAGTCTTCTATACATCTGCCTCCAACCATGTCCTTGAGCCACTCGCCCACTCCACCAAATTTGCCTTCGTTAGTGAAATATATAGTATAATCGATAAACACTTTCTACTGGACACAAATATTTGTTCTTTTCATTGCTGAAAAGAAAACACTAAACGTGTTTAATCATAATGTCTTCTCAATCAATCGAAACCAACAATCAAAAAGAAAAAGAAAGCAGACCAACAGCTTAATACTAAATTTAAAACCTAATCAACTTAGCGAAGCATGAATCAAATTCTTTTACTTCACTTTCACATACAAATGCAAAAGAGGTACCTTCTAGAGCAACTGCTCCTTACCAGCAAACATGTCAACCAACTTGACTAACAGGTAGTTTCAGACTTGCAGCCTCTCCCCATACAACCTCAACCTGAAGATTTATCAGCTTCAATGAAAATATAAAAACATCAGTCACTCTTTTTTACTTTAAGGAAAAAAAACAGAGAAATTAAGTAAATAGACAAATTATTTTTATACAATAACCAAAATCACTTGAGCTCTAGATCCATTAAATATAGCCAAAGAGACTTCTTGCTCAAAGTCCTTCAATTTTTTTGATAACAGCTTCAAATTACCTTCCAAATTACAAAACGTTTATGAATACATAATTGACCTTCAAATTTTTCTATAATTACAAAAATACCAGTACTAATTTTAACATAGCAACATAACCAACTAAAAAATTTTGAAGATAATTATTACCTAGTAGCATTCACCACGAAAGTGAGGGTATTTATGGTGCAAATTCCTATCTATTTGAATTGTTGGTAATCTTCATCACGGTTAAAAAAAATACACAAAATATATTTGTTAAGTAGTTTTGCAAATTTAAGATTGAAATTAGGGAAAAAAAGTTGCAACATACCTCATGCCAGGTCAATTGAACTTATAGAGGTGTCTCCGGCAATCGGAGGTGGCATGGAGTGGTGGTTCTAGGGCTTGGTCGAATAAGGAGAGGTGGCGAACAGTAGTGGAGATAGGATCAGCTCTTGTTAAGTATAGAGATAGATAGGCGTAGGAGTGCTTGCGTGGAAAAGTGTAGAGGCAATCGAGTTTGGGAGGAGGTGCTGGAGGTGCGAGGAGGCGCGCGGTGTTACTTGACTGCCTCGTTCTCTTTGACCGCGAAGGAAATCAGCCCAAGCAATTGAAGCGCTTGCCATCCTCGAGGCTCGACGGTGGAAGAGAAGATAGCTCTCTACTGAGAAGGCGGCAGATCGGAGAGGATGAGAGCAAAACCCTAGCGCAATAATAAAGGATAAGGGTGTGGGGAGGGAGCGTACAGGCTGTTTCCTGCGATTTTCTGTATTTAATGGAGCGAATAATTAAAGGGGCTAGGGTTAAGTCGCTGCACGAAACAAAAAGGCCGAAAAAATAAGAAATATGCGGAAGCTGGGATTCGAACTCGTGATAAAATTTGTTAACATTTGTTTCCAGCGACTTGACCCCTTACTGTTAAGGGGTCAGGTTTTTATTTAAAATATAGATCTGAACCACACAATATACAGATCAATGGTCTACAACGATGTTAACAAATGTTTGAACCCCTTTTGGGCAAAATTGTTTTAACCTGTTGCAGGGTGCATTTATAAGTAGTAGAGATAATTAATTATACATAGAAAATATGCATAAAATGAGCAAATATTGTAAATTTTTGGCAATATTTGAGCATTTTAAGCGATTATGCACTCATTCTAAGTCATCTGATCACTATAATCTATATTTGAACCCTGTATATTGTCTACAATATAATTCAGAGCATATTCATTGTTAATTATTTAATTATACATAGAAAATATGCTCAAAATAAGCAAAGAAAGCATATTCTGGGCAATATTTGAGCATTCCAAGCGAGTCTGCACTCATTCTAAGTCATCTGATCACTATAATCTTCATTGGAACATTTTATATTCTCTACAATATAATTAAGAGCATATTTATTGTAAATTATTTATTTATTCGTGAAAAATATGTATAAAAGCAAGTAAAGCATATTCTGAGCAATATTTGAGCATTTTAACCGATTCTGCCCTCATTTTAAATCAAATGGTCACACTAATCTATATTTAAACAATTTATATTGTCTACATTATAAATCGAAGGATATTTATTATACCATATTTAATTATACATTAAACATATGCATAAAATGAGCTAATATTGCATATTCTGGGCAATATTTGAGCATTTTAAGCGTTTCTGCCCTCATTCTAACTCATCTGATCACTATAATCTATATTTGAACCCTGTATATTGTCTACAATATAATTAAGAGCATATTAACTGTTAATTGTTTAATTATACATAGAATATATGCATAAATTGAGCAAACAAAGCATGTTCTGGGCAATATTTGAGCATTCTAAGGGATTCTGCATTCATTCTAAGCCATCTGATCACTATAATCTTTATTGGAATATTTTATATTGTCTACAATATAAGTCAGAGATATTTATTGTAAATTATTTATTTATTCGTGAAAAATATGTATCAATGCAAATAAAGCTTATTCTAAGCAATTTGAGCATTTTAAGCGATTCTGCGCTCATTTTAAATCAAATGATCACACTAATCTATATTTAAACAGTTTATATTGTCTACAATATAAATCGAAGGATATTTATTATAAAATATTTAATTATACATTAAAAATATGCTTAAAATGAGCACACAAAGCATATTCTGGGGAATATTTGAGCATTTTAAGCGATTGTGCACTCATTCTAATTCACCTGATCATTATAATCTATATTGCAACACTTTATATTGTCTACAATATAATTCAGAGCATATTTATTGTAAATTATTCCTTTATGCGTGGAAAATATGCATAAATTGAGCAAAATAAAGAATATTCTGGTTAATATTTGAGCATTTTAAGGGATTCTACACTCATTCTAAATTATCTGATCACAATTCTCTAAATTTACACACCTTCTACTGTCTACAATATTATTCTGAGCATGTTTGTCATAAAATATTTAATTATACATAGAAAATATACATAAAATGAGGAAATATTACATATTCTGGGCAATATTTGGGCATTTTAAGGGATTATGCACTCATTCTAAGACGTCTGATCATTATAATCTACATTGGAACACTTTAATATCGTCTAAAATGTAATTCAGAGCATATTTATTGTAAATTATTCCTTTATGCGTGAAAAATTTGCATAAATTGCGCAAATAAAGCATATTCTGGTTAATATTTGAGCGTTTTAAGTGATTCTACACACATTCGAAATCATCTGATTATAATTCTGTATATTTAAACACTTTCTACCGTCTACAATATTATTCTGAGCATATTTATTATAAAATATTTAATTATACATAGAAAATATGCATAAAATAAGCAAATATTGCATATTACGGGCAATATTTGAGCATTTTAAGAGATTCTGCGCTCATTCTAAATCATCTGATCACTATAATCTATATTTGAACCCTGTATATTGTCTACAATATAATTCAGAGCATACTCACTGTTAATTGTTTAATTATACATAGAATATATGCATAAATTGAGCAAACAAAGCATGTTCTGGGCAATATTTGAGCATTCTAAGGGATTCTGCATTCATTCTAAGCCATCTGATCACTATAATCTTTATTGGAATATTTTATATTGTCTACAATATAAGTCAGAGATATTTATTGTAAATTATTTATTTATTCGTGAAAAATATGTATCAATGCAAATAAAGCATATTCAGAGCAATATTTGAGCATTTTAAGCGATTCTGCGCTCATTTTAAATCAAATGATCACACTAGTCTATATTTAAACAGTTTATATTGTCTACAATATAAATCGAAGGATATTTATTATAGAATATTTAATTATACATTAAAAATATGCATAAAATGAGCACACAAAGCATATTCTGGGCAATATTTGAGCATTTTAAGCGATTGTGCAGTCATTCTAATTCGTCTGATCATTATAATATATATTGCAATACTTTACATTATCTACAATATAATTCAAAGCATATTTATTGTAAATTATACCTTTATGCGTGCAAAATATGCATAAATTGAGCAAATAAAGAAAATTCTGGTAAATATTTGAGCATTTTGAGGGGTTCTACACACCTTCTAATACATCTGATCAAAATGCTCTATATTTACACACCTTCTACTGTCTACAATATTATTCTGACCATGTTTGTCATAAAATATTTAATTATACATAGAAAATATACATAAAATGAGGAAATATTGCATATTCTGGGCAATATTTGGGCATTTTAGGGGATTATGCACTCATTCTAAGACGTCTGATCATTATAATCTACATTGGAACACTTTAATATCGTCTAAAATGTAAATCAGAGCATATTTATTGTAAGTTATTCCTTTATGCGTGGAAAATTTGCATAAATTGAGCAAATAAAGCATATTCTGGATAATATTTGAGCATTTTAAGTGATTGTACACTCATTCGAAATCATCTGATAACAATTCTGTATATTTAAACACTTTCTACCGTCTACAATATTATTCTGAGCATATTTATTATAAAATAATTAATTATACATAGAAAATATGCATAAAATGAGCAAATATTGTAAACTTTTGGCAATATTTGAGCATTTTAAGCGATTCTGCACTCATTCTAAGTCATGTGATCACTATAATCTATATTTGAACCCTGTATATTGTCTACAATATAATTCAGAGCATATTCATTGTTAATTATTTAATTATACATAGAAAATATGCTTAAAATAAGCAAAGAAAGCATATTGTGGGCAATATTTGAGCATTCCAAGCGAGTCTGCACTCATTTTAAGCCATCTGATCACTATAATCTTCATTAGAACATTTTATATTCTCTACAATATAAGTCAGAGCATATTAATTGTAAATTATTTATTTATTCGTGAAAAATATGTATAAAAGCAAATAAAGCATATTCTAAGCAATATTTGAGCATTTTAATCGATTCTGCCCTCATTTAAAATCAAATGGTCACACTAATCTATATTTAAACAATTTATATTGTCTACAATATAAATCGAAGGATATTTATTATACCATATTTAATTATACATTAAAAATATGCATAAAATAAGCTAATATTGCATATTCTGGGCAATATTTGAGCATTTTAAGCGTTTCTGCACTCATTCTAAGTCATCTGATCACTATAATCTATATTTAAACCCTGTATATTGTCTACAATATAATTCAGAGCATATTAACTGTTAATTGTTTAATTATACATAGAATATATGCATAAATTGAGCAAACAAAGCATGTTCTGGGCAATATTTGAGCATTCTAAGGGATTCTGCATTCATTCTAAGCCATCTGATCACTATAATCTTTATTGGAATATTTTATATTGTCTACAATATAAGTCAGAGATATTTAATTGTAAATTATTTATTTATTCGTGAAAAATATGTATCAATGCAAATAAAGCTTATTCTGAGCAATATTTGAGCATTTTAAGCGATTCTGCGCTCATTTTAAATCAAATGATCACACTAATCAATATTTAAACAATTTATATTGTCTACAATATAAATCGAAGGATATTTATTATAAAATATTTAATTATACATTAAAAATATGCATAAAATGAGCACACAAAGCATATTCGGGGCAATATTTAAGCATTTTAAGCGATTGTGCTCTCATTCTAATTCGTCTGATCATTATAATATATATTGAAACACTTTATAATATCCACATAATTCAGGGCATATTTATTGTAAATTATTCCTTTATGCGTGGAAAATATGCATAAATTGAGCAAAATAAAGTATATTCTAGTAAATATTTGAGCATTTTGAGGTATTCTACACTCATTTTAAATCATCTGATCACACTTCTCTATATTTACACACCTTCTACTGTCTACAATATTATTCTGAGCATGTTTGTCATAAACTATTTAATTATACATAGAAAATATACATAAAATGAGGAAATATTGCATATTCTGGGCAATATTTGGGCATTTTAAGGGATTATGCACTCATTCTAAGACGTCTGATCATTATAATCTACATTGGAACACTTTAATATCGTCTAAAATGTAAGTCAGAGCATATTTATTGTATGTTATTCCTTTATGCGTGAAAAAATTGCATAAATTGCGCAAATAAAGCATATTCTGGTTAATATTTGAGCGTTTTAAGTGATTCTACACTCATTCGAAATCATCTGATAATAATTCTGTATATTAAACTTTTTCTACCGTCTACAATATTATTCTGAGCATATTTATTATAAAATATTTAATTATACATAGAAAATATGCATAAAATGAGCAAATATTGCATATTACGGGTAATATTTGAGCATTTTAAGCGATTCTGCGCTCATTCTAAGTCATCTGATCACTATAATCTATATTTGAACCCCGTATATTGTCTACAATATAATTCAGAGCATACTCATTGTTAATTGTTTAATTATACATAGAATATATGCATAAATTGAGCAAACAAAGCATGTTCTGGGCAATATTTGAGCATTCTAAGGGATTCTGCATTCATTCTAAGCCATCTGATCACTATAATCTTTATTGGAATATTTTATATTGTCTACAATATAAGTCAGAGATATTTATTGTAAATTATTTATTTATTCGTGAAAAATATGTATCAATGCAAATAAAGCTTATTCTGAGCAATATTTGAGCATTTTAAGCGATTCTGCGCTCATTTTAAATCAAATGATCACACTAATCTATATTTTAACAGTTTATATTGTCTACAATATAAATCGAAGGATATTTATTATAAAATATTTAATTATACATTAAAAATATGCATAAAATGAGCACACAAAGCATATTCTGGGCAATATTTGAGCATTTTAAGCGATTGTGCACTCATTCTAATTCGTCTGATCATTATAATATATATTGCAATACTTTATATTATCTACAATATAATTCAGAGCATATTTATTGTAAATTATTCCTTTAAGCGAGCAAAAATATGCATAAGTTGAGCAAATAAAGAAAATTCTGGTAAATATTTGAGCATTTTGAGGGATTCTACACTCCTTCTAATACATCTGATCAAAATGCTCTATATTTATACACCTTCTACTGTCTACAATATTATTCTGACCATGTTTGTCATACAATATTTAATTATACATAGAAAATATACATAAAATGAGGAAAAATTGCATATTCTGGGCAATATTTGGGCATTTTAGGGGATTATGCACTCATTCTAAGACGTCTGATCATTATAATCTACATTGGAACACTTTAATATCGTCTAAAATGTAAATCAGAGCATATTTATTGTAAGTTATTCCTTTATGCGTGGAAAATTTGCATAAATTGAGCAAATAAAGCATATTCTGGATAATATTTGAGCATTTTAAGTGATTCTACACTCATTCTAAATCATCTGATAACAATTCTGTATATTTAAACACTTTCTACCGTCTACAATATTATTCTGAGCATATTTATTATAAAATATTTAATTATACATAGAAAATATGCATAAAATGAGCAAATATTGTAAATTCTAGGCAATATTTGAGCATTGTAAGCGATTCTGCACTCATTCTAAGTCATCTGATCACTATAAACTATATTTGAACCCTGTATATTGCCTACAATATAATTCAGAGCATATTCATTGTTAATTATTTAATTATACATAGAAAATATGCTTAAAATAAGCAAAGAAAGCATATTCTGGGCAATATTTGAGCATTCCAAGCGAGTCTGCACTCATTCTAAGCCATCTGATCACTATAATCTTCTTTGGAACATTTTATATTCTCTACAATATAAGTCAGAGCATATTTTTTGTAAATTTTTTATTTATTCGTGAAAAATATGTATAAAAGCAAATAAAGCATATTCTGAGCAATATTTGAGCATTTTAATCGATTCCGCCCTCATTTTAAATCAAATGGTCACACTAATCTATATTTAAACAATTTATATTGTCTACAATATAAATCGAAGGATATTTATTATACCATATTTAATTTATACATTAAAAATATGCATAAAATGAGCTAATATTGCATATTCTGGGCAATATTTGAGCATTTTAAGCGTTTCTGCACTCATTCTAAGTCATCTGATCACTATAATCTATATTTGAACCCTGTATATTGTCTACAATATAATTCAGAGCAAATTAACTGTTAATTGTTTAATTATACATAAAAAATTTGAATAAAATGAGCAAACAAAGCATATTCTGGGCAATATTTGAGCATTCTATGCGATTCTGCACTCATTCTAAGCCATCTGATCACTATAATCTCGATTGGAACATTTTATATTCTCTACAATATAACTCAGAGAATATTTATTGTAGATTATTCATTTATTAGTTATGTATAAAAGCAAATAAAGCTTATTCTGCGCAATATTTGAGCATTTTAAGCGATTCTGCGCTCATTTTAAATCAAATGATCACACTAATCTATATTTAAACAATTTATATTGTCTACAATATAAATAGAAGGATATTTATTATAAAATATTTAATTATACATTAAAAATATGCATAAAAATGAGCACACAAAGCATATTCTGGGCAATATTTAAGCATTTTAAGCGATTGTGCTCTCATTCTAATTCGTCTGATCATTATAATATATATTGATACACTTTATAATATCCACAATATAATTCAGGGCATATTTATTGTAAATTATTCCTTTATGCGTGGAAAATATGCATAAATTGAGCAAAATAAAGTATATTCTGGTAAATATTTGAGCATTTTGAGGTATTCTACATTCATTCTAAATCATCTGATCACACTTCTCTATATTTACACACCTTCTACTGTCTACAATATTATTCTGAGCATGTTTGTCATAAAATATTTAATTGTACATAGAAAATATACATAAAATGAGGAAATATTGCATATTCTGGGCAATATTTGGGCATTTTAAGGGATTATGGACTCATTCTAAGACGTCTGATCATTATAATCTAAATTAGAACACTTTAATATCGTCTAAAATGTAAGTCAGAGCATATTTATTGTAAGTTATTCCTTTATGCGTGAAAAATTTGCATAAATTGCGCAAATAAAGCATATTCTGTTTAATATTTGAGCGTTTTAAGTGATTCTACACTCATTCGAAATCATCTGATAATAATTCTGTATATTTAAACACTTTCTACCGTCTACAATATTATTCTGAGCATATTTATTATAAAATATTTAATTATACATAGAAAATATGCATAAAATGAGCAAATATTGCATATTACGGGCAATATTTGGGCATTTTAAGCGATTCTGCGCTCATTCTAAGTCATCTGATCACTATAATCTATATTTGAACCCTGTATATTGTCTACAATATAATTCAGAGCATACTCATTGTTAATTGTTTAATTATACATAGAATATATGCATAAATTGAGCAAACAAAGCATATTCTGGGCAATATCTGAGCATTCTTAGGGATTCTGCATTCATTCTAAGCCATCTGATCACTATAATCTTTATTGGAATATTTTATATTGTGTACAATATAAGTCAGAGATATTTATTGTAAATTATTTATTTATTCGTGAAAAATATGTATCAATGCAAATAAAGCTTATTCTGAGCAATATTTGAGCATTTTAAGCGATTCTGCGCTCATTTTAAATCAAATGATCACACTAATCTATATTTAAAAAGTTTATATTGTCTACAATATAAATCGAAGGATATTTATTATAAAATATTTAATTATACATTAAAAATATGCATAAAATGAGCACACAAAGCATATTCTGGGCAATATTTGAGCATTTTAAGCGATTGTGCGCTCATTCTAATTCGTCTGATCATTATAATATATATTGCAATACTTTATATTATCTACAATATAATTCAGAGCATATTTATTGTAAATTATTCCTTTATGCGTGCAAAATATGCATAAATTGAGCAAATAAAGCATATTCTGGTTAATATTTGAGCATTTTAAGCGATTCTACACTCATTCTTAATCATCTGATCACAATTCTGTATATTTAAACACTTTCTACCGTCTACAATATTATTCTGAGCATACTTATTATAAAATATTTAATTATACATAGAAAATATGCATAAAATGAGCAAATATTGCATATTCTGGGCAATATTTGAGTATTTTAATCGATTTTGCACTCATTCTATGTCATCTGATCACTATAATCTATATTTGAACCCTGTATATTGGATACAATATAATTCAGAGCGTATTCATTGTTAATTGTTTAATTATACATAGAAAATATGCATAAATTGAGCAAACAAAGCATATTCTTGGCAGTGTTTGAGCATTCTAAGCGATTCTGCAATCATTCTAAGCCATATGATCACTATAATCTTTATTGGAATATGTTATATTGTCTATAATATAAGTCAGATCATATTTATTGTAAATTATTTATTTATTCGTGACAAATATGTATAAAAGCAAATAAAGCTTATTGTGAGCAATATTTGAGCATTTTAAGCGATTCGGCGCTCATTTTAAATCAAATGATAATAATAATGTATATTTAAACAATTTATATAGTCCAAAATATAATTCAGAGCATATTTATTGTAAAATATTTAATTATGCATAGAAAATATGCATAAAATGAGCACACAAAGCATATTCTGGGCAATATTTAAGCATTTTAAGCGATTGTGCACTCATTCTAATTTGTCTGATCATTATAATATATATTGCAACACTTTATACTATCTACAATATAATTCAGAGCATATTTATCGTAAATTATTCCTTTATGCGTGGAAAATATGCATAAATTGAGCAAAATAAAGAATATTCTGGTAAATATTTGAGCATTTTGAGGGATTCTACACTCATTGTAAATCATCTGATCACAATTCTCTATATTTACACACCTTCTACTGTCTACAATATTATTCTGAGCATGTTTGTCATAAAATATTCAATTATACATAGAAAATATACTTAAAATGAGGAAATAAAATTGCATATTCTGGGTAATATTTGGGCATTTTAAGGGATTATGCACTCATTCTAAGTCATCTGATCATTATAATCTATATTGCAACACTTTATATTGTCTACAATATAATTCAGAGCATATTTATTGTAAATTATTCCTTTATGCGTGGAAAATATGCATAAATTGAGCAAAATAAAGAATATTCTGGGCAATATTTGAGCTTTTTAAGCAATTATGCACTTATTCCAAGCCATCTGATCTCTATTATCTTTATTGGGACACTTTATATTGTCTACAATATAATTCAGAGCATATTTATTGTAATTTATTTATTTATTCGTCGAAAATATGCATAAAAGCAAGTAAAGCATATTCTGGTTAATATTTGAGCATTTTAAACGATTCAGCCCTCATTTTATATCATCTGATCACTATAATATATATTTGAACACTTTATATTGTCTATAATATAATTCCGAGCATATGTATTGTAATTGTTTTGTTTATACATAGAAAATATGCATAAAATGAACAAATAAAGCATATTCAGCGAATAATTTGAGCATTTTAAGCGATTCTGCACTCATTCTAACTCGTCTGATCACTATAATCAATAAGTGAACACTTTATATTGTCTAAAATATATTCAGATCATATTTATTGTTAATTATTTAATTATACATAAAAAATATGCATAAAATAAGCAAATAAAGCATATACTGAGCAATATTTGAGTAGTTAAAGTGATTCAGCGCTCATTATATGTAATTTGATTACTATAACCTATATATCATCTATTTATGTTGTTTAGAATATAATTCAGAGCTTATTCATAATAAAATATTTATTTATACACATAAAAGATACATAAAATAAGCAAATAAAGCTTATTCTGAGCAATGTTTGAGCATTTTAAGCAATTCTGCACTCAATCTAAATCAAATTATTATAATAATTTATATTTAACAAATTTATTGTCTGAATATAATTCAGAGCATATTTATTGTAAAATATTTAATTATGCATTGAAAATATGCATAAAATGAGAAAATAAAGTATATTCGGGCAATATTTGAGCATTTTAAGCGATTCTGCACTCAGTCTAAGTCATCTGATCTTTATTTATTTATGCTTGGAAAATATGCATAAATTGAGAAGATAAATCATATTCAGGTTAATATTTGAGCATTTTAATCGATTCTACAGTCATTCTAAATTATCTTATCTCAATAATCTATATTTAAACACTTTCTATTATCTACAATATAATTCGGATCATATTTATTTACAAAAATTTAATTATATATAGAAAACATGCATAAAATGAGCAAACAAAGCATTTTCTGGGCAATATTTGAGCATTCTAAGCCATCTGATCACTATAATCTTTATTGGAACATTTTATATTGTCTACAATATAAGTCCGAGCATATTTATCGTAAGTTATTTATTTATTCGTGAAAAATATGTATAAAAGCAAATAAAGCTTATTCTGAGCAATATTGAGCATTTTAAGCGATTCTGCGCTCATTTTAAATTAAACGATCACACTAATCTATATTTAAACAATTTATATTGTCTACAACATAATCGAAGGATATTTATTATAAAATATGCATAAAATGAGTACAAAAAGCATATTTTGGGCAATATTTGAGCATTTTAAGCGATTGTGCACTCATTCTAATTCACCTGATCATTATAATCTATATTGCAACACTTTATATTGTCTACAATATAATTCAGAGCATATTTATTGTAAATTATTCCTTTATGCGTGGAAAATATGCATAAATTGAGCAAAATAAAGAATATTCTGGTTAATATTTGAGCATTTTAAGGGATTCTACACTCATTCTAAATTATCTGATCACAATTCTCTAAATTTACACACCTTCTACTGTCTACAATATTATTCTGAACATGTTTATCATAAAATATTTAATTATACATAGAAAATATACTTAAAATGAGGAAATATTGCATATTCTGGGCAATATTTGGCATTTTAAGGGATTCTGCACTCATTCTAAGTCATCTGATCATTATAATCTATATTGGACTTTATATTAATTCGGAGCATATTTATTGTAAATTATTCCTTTATGCCTGCAAAATATGCATAAATTGAGCAAATAATGCATATTCTGGTTAATATTTGAGCATTTGAAGCGATTCTACACTCATTCTAAATCATCTGATCACAATTCTGTATATTTAAACACTTTCTACCGTCTACAATATTATTCTGAGCATATTTATTATAAAATATTTAATTATACATAGAAAATATGCATAAAATGAGCAAATATTGCATATTCTGGGCAATATTTGAGCATTTTAAGCGATTCTGCACTCATTCTAAGTCATCTGATCACTATAATCTGTATTTGAACCCTGTATATTGTCTATAATATAATTCAGAGCATATTCATTGTTAATCATTTAATTATACATAGAAAATATGCTTAAAATAAGAAAATAGAGCATATTCTGAGCAATATTTGAGTAGTTAAAGCGATTCGGCTCTCATTATATGTCGTTTGATTACAATTACCTAAATTTCATCTATTTATGCTGTCTAGAATATAATTCAGAGCTTATTCATAATAAAATATTTAGTTATACAAATAAAATAAATATAAAATAAGCAAATAAAGCTTATTCTGAGTAATATTTGAGCATTTTAAGCAATTTTGCACTCAATCTAAATCAAATGATAATAATAATGTATATTTAAACAATTTATATAGTTCAAAATATAATTCAGAGCATATTTATTGTAAAATATTTAATTATGCATAGAAAATATGAATAAAATGAGCAAATAAAGCATATTCGGGCAATATTTGAGCATTTTATGCGATTCTGAACTTAGTCTAAGTCATCTGATCATTATAATCTATATTGGAGCACTTTATATTGTCTATAATATAATTCAGAGCATATTTACTGTAAATTATTTATTATTGCGTGGAAAATATGCATAAAATGAGCAAATAAATCATATTCAGGTTAATATTTGAGCATTTCAAGCAATTCTACACTCATTCTAAATCATCTGATCACAATAATCTATATTTAAACACTTTCTATTATCTACAATACAATTCAGATCATATTTATTGTAAAAAACTTAATTATACTAGAGGGGTATATCGAGCTTCGCTCGATGTAGATATCTATAATAATAAGAATATTTTTATTATGTTTATATAGTTTGATTATGTTCATTTGTGGATATATGGTTAAGATATATTTATGTTTAGAAATATAGTTTAGTTATTGTAGGTAATTTGATTTGATTAAATTTAAAGAGTTTGATCAATTTTAAAAATAAATTATATGCTTGTAAATATAGTTATAATTATAGTTGTCTGAAATAATATGATTTATATTATGTTGATATTATTCATGAAATGTAATATGTTTATTAATGACTTCAAAAAATATATATATATTGTAAAAGATCTGATGTTTTTTTTTTATTTTTAATTGAGTGAATTAAATTTATATATTGTAAACTGAAATTAAGAATTGTGATGAAGAGAAATGAAGGTGGAGGGCGACTCTAAGAAACACAAAAGAGATGAAGACATGATGAAAATGAAAATAGGAATAGGTCACAAAAATCAGAAACAAAACAATGTGTTGTTAAATTATTATCTGATGGTGAACTGAGTCAGTTTTATTAGCAATAACATCCGACACATAATTAGTTACAAAGTATCACATTACAGAAATCTGAAAAAATGCTATTGCACAACTTCACAATGCTTGAAGTGTCGGATGATATTTAACTAAATGATTCCGACACCCACACATCTTTATTTATAATATTGCGTGGAAAATATGCATAAAATGAGCAAATAAATCATATTCAGGTTAATATTTGAGCATTTCAAGCAATTCTACACTCATTCTAAATCATCTGATCACAATAATCTATATTTAAACACTTTCTATTATCTACAATACAATTCAGATCATATTTATTGTAAAAAACTTAATTATACTAGAGGGGTATATCGAGCTTCGCTCGATGTAGATATCTATAATAATAAGAATATTTTTATTATGTTTATATAGTTTGATTATGTTCATTTGTGGATATATGGTTAAGATATATTTATGTTTAGAAATATAGTTTAGTTATTGTAGGTAATTTGATTTGATTAAATTTAAAGAGTTTGATCAATTTTAAAAATAAATTATATGCTTGTAAATATAGTTATAATTATAGTTGTCTGAAATAATATGATTTATATTATGTTGATATTATTCATGAAATGTAATATGTTTATTAATGACTTCAAAAAATATATATATATTGTAAAAGATCTGATGTTTTTTTTTTATTTTTAATTGAGTGAATTAAATTTATATATTGTAAACTGAAATTAAGAATTGTGATGAAGAGAAATGAAGGTGGAGGGCGACTCTAAGAAACACAAAAGAGATGAAGACATGATGAAAATGAAAATAGGAATAGGTCACAAAAATCAGAAACAAAACAATGTGTTGTTAAATTATTATCTGATGGTGAACTGAGTCAGTTTTATTAGCAATAACATCCGACACATAATTAGTTACAAAGTATCACATTACAGAAATCTGAAAAAATGCTATTGCACAACTTCACAATGCTTGAAGTGTCGGATGATATTTAACTAAATGATTCCGACACCCACACATCTTTATTTATAATATTGCGTGGAAAATATGCATAAAATGAGCAAATAAATCATATTCAGGTTAATATTTGAGCATTTCAAGCAATTCTACACTCATTCTAAATCATCTGATCACAATAATCTATATTTAAACACTTTCTATTATCTACAATACAATTCAGATCATATTTATTGTAAAAAACTTAATTATACTAGAGGGGTATATCGAGCTTCGCTCGATGTAGATATCTATAATAATAAGAATATTTTTATTATGTTTATATAGTTTGATTATGTTCATTTGTGGATATATGGTTAAGATATATTTATGTTTAGAAATATAGTTTAGTTATTGTAGGTAATTTGATTTGATTAAATTTAAAGAGTTTGATCAATTTTAAAAATAAATTATATGCTTGTAAATATAGTTATAATTATAGTTGTCTGAAATAATATGATTTATATTATGTTGATATTATTCATGAAATGTAATATGTTTATTAATGACTTCAAAAAATATATATATATTGTAAAAGATCTGATGTTTTTTTTATTTTTAATTGAGTGAATTAAATTTATATATTGTAAACTGAAATTAAGAATTGTGATGAAGAGAAATGAAGGTGGAGGGCGACTCTAAGAAACACAAAAGAGATGAAGACATGATGAAAATGAAAATAGGAATAGGTCACAAAAATCAGAAACAAAACAATGTGTTGTTAAATTATTATCTGATGGTGAACTGAGTCAGTTTTATTAGCAATAACATCCGACACATAATTAGTTACAAAGTATCACATTACAGAAATCTGAAAAAATGCTATTGCACAACTTCACAATGCTTGAAGTGTCGGATGATATTTAACTAAATGATTCCGACACCCACACATCTTTATTTATAATATTGATATTGATATTGATTACAAGTTTAATTGCTTAAACATCTATCACATTTTCGCCCGGCACAAGTTCTTGATCATCTAGTAGAAAACCTTATATTGTTACGTATAGGTCGACTTGTATTTCTGTAAACATAATACATTTCTATATTATTCTAGCTGACTTGATATGGAATTAAGAATATTATATAGTAGAAAATCACAAAATACAACGAGCAAAAGTAAAAAATAGAAAGACGTGGGACATTCAAAGGAATAAAATCCGTAGGAAACATCGAAAATAAATTTGAGAACAAAATGTTATGAATTATAACTGGCATATTATACAAATAAAAAAGATGCACATATTAGGCGAGTAATTAATTGGCTTAAATTTTCTTAGCATACATTTAACAAACACTATAATAACCAAAAATGCCAATTTTATAAAATAATTAAAACCGTTCAAATAATGCGACCGTGATGTAATCATGTAACCGACGAAATGTGATTCGACCCGAACCGGACTGGTCGGCCCTGATCACAATGATTTTTACTCGAGATTTTATTTCATTTGAATTGATTTTGTAAGATTTCATAGGATTTTATTAAATCTAATTACATTGGAATTCCAATTAAATGACATCAAATCCGTTGTGACATTGAAATGAATTGAAAATCCCTACGTTAAAATAAAGGGATTGTGATCAGGGCCGTCTAGAGTCTAGACTTTACACAATTGGGTCCGCAAATTGAATTAATTAATTGTCCAGAACTAATAAATAAGTTAAAAAGGATTTCAGGCCCACGAGCCGAGACACGCAGTCTAATGTACCTCTAATCCTCTATCCCATTTCCCCACCAACCTTACGTGTAACAAACTCTTTATTTCTTATCAATGACTCGCTACAGGAAACATTACAGAGAAAGAGAGGAACAGGACTCAGTCTCTTCTCTGGCATCGTTGCCTTCTCTGAATCTCTCTCTCTCTCTCTCTCTCTCTCCCTCTTCGTCTTAGCTCTCTCTCTCACATTTGCAAATGAAACGATTCCTTCCCACAAATAAATGGTGACATGGTCTAAGTCTTTGTTTTAGTTTTAGTTTACCTCGCCTTGAAGTAAATCTCAAACCAAAACCAAAATCAAGTCTAATTCCAAGCTTTATTGAGAAATAATAAATACCCACAAACGCATACCTCTCAATTCTCTCTCTGTTTCCATTTCATTGTGTTTTCGTACAAATTCTACGAAGAAGCGACCATTGGTCGGGGGTGTTGTGGTAGATTACTGAATTCCATTGTAAGCTTGGTGTTGGGTTTGATTCAGTGAAGGGATCTGAGGCGCGCGTGGGTAGATGGGGACGAAGAGGTGGGGTCACGTGACTGTTGGCGTGGCGCTTCTCTTAAGTTTGCTTGTGTTGGGATCTGCTTTGCCTGATCCAGAGGATTTTGATCGAGCGTAAGTGTGAATTTTTCAAGGATCTCATTTTTTTCTTGAAGTATTTTAGCTCAATTTGGCATTGGATTTGAAAATGTGCATTGCTGGTTGTTCAATTAGGGCTTGGGATGTTAAATCTGAATTTGAATTTGAATTTAGGTAGTTTTCTGACATTATAGATGTTTCCCACCCCAGTAGTGCATTCCTTTGATACAATGAAAATGTTACTAGTGTACAAATAAGTCTATTTTGTGTATCTTTTCTGTATTAGAAGTGTTCATCTTTAATGAGATGCTTCATTCTCAAGAAAGTGGCTCTGAGATTAGAAGGGGAACTCATAAATTTTATGTAATATACAATTTCTGTATTGGACTGCACTGCCAGAAATTATGCCAATGGCATCATATCATATATTTGTCAATCTAAAAAAGTGCAAATTTTGCAATAACTTGAGGGAAAAAGAAAAGTGATCTAGTGCTAAATTTTGTGTTGTGGGCTGTGTATGACAGCACTAGTGGAGACATCACCTACCAGGTGGTTTTCCAGTAGTTATCAAATCCTATTGGTATAATGCTAGTCAGCTAGTAGAAATAAAAAAAATACTAGATAATAATAAATGAATAAATAGAAATAAAAATGCTCCTGAGCATTACTGTCTTTGCACTTGCATGCAAAACTTTTTAACATTTTATGACTAACAGGTCCAGCTTAAAATTTTTAGAACTGACAACCTCGTGGTATAACATCAAATACAGCTAGTAAGAATGTTGCATATTGCATAGTGCCATGTCGTACCAAATGGATTTCCACCTTCTTTCTTATGTAGGAGGTGGAGGGGTGGGGATGTTGGTGTTAATATTTGTCCTTTCCAGGGTGTTGCTTGAGTGTTTTTTATAACACAATAAAGTCTAACTACTGCACTAATGAATGGCCGAACTCTGGGTGGTAGGATCTTCTACTTCCATAACTAGTTCCTTAATATAGATCTGACATGTCAATTTATAGGTTCCCAATAGTAGAGCCAGATTCAGGTCATACCAAGCTTCGTTTATCGAGAGAAGGTTTAGAGGCTATTCGAAGGATTAATACTCCTATTGCGGCTATCTCGGTATGTTATAATCAAACATTATTGTGGTACAGAACCAGTTTGAACTAGTGCTGATGCTGGTAATTTTATTTGGCTATTTAGTTTTCTTTTTATCACATTTTGGGTTGTGTTATGGACAGTTTGTTTCGGACCAAAACACACATTGTGGCAATTTTTTTTTTTGAGGGCCGACAACTGCCGGCAATTCCATTAATAATAAAAAAGGTTACAAAAGTTAAACAAAGTAAAATTAAAACCAAGCTTCAAACGAAGCTTCTCACTACTACCTACTGGTACCGAACCGTACCAGTCTTTCAACCCAGCCAAAGGCCAAAGACCCCATACCAGTCTGATACAAAACCAAAAAGAAAAATAGAACTAACTCTTCCAAATCTAGTCCTGACTCCCGACCTAACTGGTACCTACGAGGCAATCTTCAAATGGAGTGCAGACCCACACGACCTACCAACGTCAATGCTGCCACCAGACTTCACCTCCAACGCCTCTACACCGAGACCAGTCTAGACCAATAGTGTGCCATACAACCACCCTCAACAGAGCCACCAACTAAACATTCGTCTTGATCGCCTCCGCGAGAAGACTGACTCATCTTCAATCCAAAGATTAAACGGCAGGACTTGCAACACTAAAGAGCCACACCGCTCTCACCGGTCGTCCCAAACCACGACCTCAACGACCAACCAAATTACCGCTGTACAACCTTTCCGGTTGCACCACGCCGATACCAAATTCATCGGCTGAACCAAACAACGGGCACGGCCACCCTCACGGCCACAATACACCATCAACAAACGCCTGTCATTATAACGACGGAAAAAAAAAATCAGATCTAAATGAAAAGAAAGGGAAAGGAAAAAGAAAAAAGAAAAATTAAGGGTGGAGGCGGGGGAGGCCGAGGCTGGCGGCGGCCTCCCCGCCTAAGGTTTTCGGACTGGCTTGACAAGTGGCGGAGGATGAGGGATTGTCGTGGTCAGAGTGGGAGGGGGGAGGGGGAGAATAGGAGGGATCGCTAAAAAAATCGCCTAGCGGCGCCTCAATATTCGTGCTAGGGTTTTCCGCTGTAGAGAGCCAAAAAAAAAAAAAAAAAACATTGTGGCCATTTTGAATCCCTTGTTTGCCAGCACTGCATAGTTCCTGTGGATTGAGTTTGCAGTTTTCGATTGAAGCATATTAAAGAACTTTCCTATATGTGATTCAAAAATTTACAAATTTATTAAGTCAATTCTTTTTGTATTCCAAATTCAATGTTATGAGTAAGTGTGTGTGTCAAGGTGTGGCATTAATTTTAAATAAATTTCTAGAATCATAGACTAGAATTTTTTTTTTTTTCGTGAAATTCTTATGTGACATATTGATGCTAATGTTTTTACCAACTTTTTCTTTGTAAAATGTGATTAGGTTATAGGCCCATACCGGTCTGGGAAATCTTTCCTCTTAAATCAACTCCTGAATTTATCATGCGACAAAGGTAAAGTTTGTGGCTGCATTTGTCTTAATTAATGGTATTTTGCTAGCTCGTTTCTTATTATATATTATTGTTCTTTAATGGATTTGTATCTGTAGGTTTTGGTGTTGGGCACATGCGTGATACAAAAACAAAAGGTTCTGTTTATGTTATTCAATTCTTTTAGACATGTTCTTTGGATACTGTGTCTTTCCTAATCTCATTTTTGTTAATATGATGTCTGTCTTGGAAATTTTCAGGAATTTGGGTATGGGGTACGCCTGTTGAATTAACAATTGATGACACAAAAGTCTCAGTATTGTACCTAGATACAGAGGGATTTGAAAGTGTAGGCAAGTCAAATGTATATGATGACAGGTATGAACTGAAGATGCTATGTAGTATTCTGAAAAGTTTCACCCTGAACCAAAGAAAAAATTAACAGAAGAAGTTATATGATTTACTAGAAACTAAAATTATTCTGAAAAATAAGAAATCAGATATTTAATGGTATAAAACTTTTTGGGAAACTTCATGTTTGTTTGGGCCATGATCACAAATATAAGCTCCTGTTAGTAATTGAGTTAAGTATGTATAAAATTATGAGGAAACACGAAAAAAAGATGAAAAAGGAACGACAAAGGAAATAAGCTACAATGAATTTAATACATAGTTTATCAAAAATTGTCATTTCCATTTTGGCTGTAGGATTTTTGCTCTGGCTACCGTTCTGAGCTCTGTGCTTATCTACAATCTCCCTGAGACGGTTTGCTTCATGAACTTTTTTATATATGTGGATTTATTTATTCTATTTGGCATTACAAGGACCAGACTACTCATTGCTGCGACATTGTAGAGCACTGTGTCTGTGTACTGAACAGCTTGATACCAATATCAACTATTAATCATCTGTGTAGATCTTTACTGGAAATAGTGCTTGATGCTCAATGAAGCTTCAAAGTACAAATCACTTTTAACCATACTAATATGATAGAATGGCCAGTGAAAAAGGGTGGAAATCAACATTGAATGACATTTTCTTCATTTATACTGTAAAATGAAGTTTGCTTTTGCTTTTGATTCTAGATTAGGGAGGCTGATATATCTCGTCTCTCCTTTGCTGTAGAGATTGCTGAGGAATTTTATGGAAGGTATTGTCTCACCACAGTTTTATAGAAATTGAAAATATTAAATGACTGACTATTGTCTTTGCTTAAGATTTTAGTGCAATTAGGTGGTTACTGGTTAATACTAGAGTTACTTGTCCTGAACTAAATTCCCACAAGGCAAACAAGCCACCACGTGTGGTGAAGTACCCAATGACTACCTACTTTATCAGCTTATAACTTTTTGTTAGGACAATATAAGGGTTTTAGCTAGGGTATATCTTCGTCAAATGAGCAAAAAAATTTAATTTCTGTTTTACTAACCTTTCTTTTTTATTGTTCTAATGACCTTTTTTTGGTGAACTTGTTCTTCATGTTGCTTGTGAATAGAGTGAAGGTAAATATTGATTTTCCCCACTTTATGTGTTATAAAATATTAAGAAAACTTTATGCTTAGACCTTAGGGTTAAATTAATTATAATTCTTTGTAGGGACAAGATGTTGCATTTGAACCAGCTAAACTTCTGTGGCTCATCCAACGTGATTTCCTTCGTGAGTTGCTCTCTCCCTCTTTCTCCTCTCATTTTCGAAATCAACTTATCAGAAACTGTCATGTATCAATAGAAAAATTTTATTTGTTATTCGTAGACTCAATCTGTTGTGATCTAAATTTGAATTGTAATTGCTAGTTCTTGTAAAGTCAATCCAATACAATGGATAACAGAAAATGACCAAAGGATAAATAAATCTATGAGCTCTTTTTACACTTCTAATTTTTGCATGCAGAAGGGAAATCTGTTCAACAAATGGTCAATGAAGCCCTCAAGAGGGTCCCTAATAATAATGGTTGGTTTTCTTCTGTTTTGTTCATTTCTGATGTACTATTTTAATGATGTGGAAGCCTGTGGAGGTAATTAATTTGTTACTCTTTTGTTACTTTCAGGTGACAGATACATAGATCAGGTATGGTCACATTAAGTTGGATTTGGAAGTGTACCATGGAAATTATTATATTTACACTTTGTACTATTAACTCTTTGTGAAAGGACTAACCTTTGTGTTTCTATGAAAGGTGAACCAAATTAGGGATTCCTTGGCTGTGATGGGGGATAACAGCACGGCCTTCAGCTTGCCACAGGTGTGCTTTTTTGATTTGATATTGGACTACCATACTATCTGTTATAAAATTGCTAACACATAGTTGCATACTAGTACTGGAACTAACTAATACAGCACAGGCCAATTTACTGCAGCAAGCTGACCTTTAGACAGATCCAATTGAGACACATTTGTATGAGTGTGTCCACCAGACCAACCATCAATTAATAGCTGACCTGATTTTACCCGACTAGGCTCATTTATGTATCTATTTTGTCCAGGTTGGTCGTAGGGAAGCTTCTAATATATATGTATTTATTTTATTTTGCCTGACAGCCTCATCTACAAAGAACAAAGCTGTGCGAGCTGAAGGATAGCGAACTGGACCAATCATATGTGGCCAAAAGGGACCAATTGAAAGAAGTGGTCTCCTCTATTACTAGACCAAAATTAGTTCAGGGAAAGCTTCTTAATGGACAAGAGTTTGTTTCCTTTCTAGAGCAAGTAACCTACTTTTTTCAGTTCTTTAATTCAGGATATATAATTCAGCATTTGTTTTTTTGTTCTTTATTTTATCTTTGGCATGCCATTGCTGAAACCTTACTTTATAAGCATTGAAATCTCAATTCTGATTTGTTCCAGCATTTCTGCTAGCATGTGCAATTATAGTGATAAACCCAAACTAGATACCAAACAATACTATTTTGGGGGAATGAATGGGGCTATTGCTAACAGCACTCAGGGTTCTATTTAAAGTCTCCAAATGATGTATTATATATATACAGTTTATATGTTTTCCAAGAACTGACCTTGAAACTTGGTGGCAAAAAAATTGTCTGACGTTGGTTATATACCAACTTGAAGAGGGCTTATAATGTTTTGATGTTGATATTGAGATTTTGCAATAACTTAAATTGAGTTTTTGTTTTCTATATAAATTATTTTGAAGAAGTGGAGTTTAAGACAGAAAATGAACCAGCAACACTTTTCCTCATGTCTATATTATTTTTGTTGGCACTGGTACGGTTATCTTGTTACTTTTAATATAGACTTTGCATGCAAGTCAGGCTCTGTTGGGAGCTCTTTAATCAAATGATTAATAATTGCATAGCATCTGGTAAAATACAGAACTTCTGTCAAAACCCTATATAAACAGTTTTTAGTACCAATCTGTGTGAACTGTCTCCAATATAATATGCTGTTATTTTAGATTCTAGAAGCATTGAACAAGGGGGAGATTCCATCAACTGGATCTCTAGTTGAGGTGTTTAACAAAGTAATTGTGGAGAGATGCTTGAAGGTGTATAGCGGAAAGATGGAACATTTGGGCCTACCCATCAATTTGGACAAGTTGCAAGAATCACATGAAGATGCTAAAGATAAAGCAAGAGAGCTATTTGAGAAACAGCATTTTGGTCGGCATCATGCCACTCAGTCAGGACTTAAGCTTGACGATGAGATACAAAAGGTACAATATGAATAACATTAAGAATCTTGCACCTGTCAGGTAGCTTATTAAGTTTTGAGGAAAGTGAATCAATTTGCTACTACTGACAAAATCAACCTGACTGTGATCTTGCTGATTAGGGCCTTGGAAATGTTTGTTTTAATTGTTTTTTAATCAACCCACCAAAAGGATATGTTGGGGGTACTTCCAAGTACCATTCGATTGCTAGAATGGACTGGTGTGGTTTTTTCTGTTAAATGTTATTAAATTATAATCCTACAAGTTGATATTAAGCCTCCTTCTCCCTTCCCTCGTGTCACCCTTTTCCTTTCGGATCAAGCACAAACTGACCAAAAAAAAATCCAGCACATGATATGAATTACAAGTGAATATTTTTCTTTTTTAGGAGCAATATTGTCATATTTCTTATGCCTAAATCTTGATCAAGAGATGGATGCCAGAAAATGGCCACAAAATCCAGGGTCATGATGACATCATGACCTTCTATATGGAAAGGCCCTCAACTTGTAATCTGATAGTTTTCATTTCCTTTTCAGATATATAGAAATATCCAACTAGCAAATGAGTATCAATCATCAAAGCTGTGTGAGGCGCGCTACTCTGACTGCGAGGATAAAATGGACCATCTCCAAGTCTTGCGTCTTCCCTCCATGGCCAAATTTAATGCAGGTTTCCTCCTATGCAATCAAAGCTTTGAGAAAGAGTGTGTAGGCCCTGCAAAAGCAAGCTATGAGCAGAGGATGAGCAAGGTTTGGCTTCTAAGCCCATTATAATATTTTTAAAATTACTACATTGTTTTATTCCTCAATGTTATCCTTTTGCTAGAGTGCCATAATATGCCATTGCATACTGGTATGAACTGTGACTGGCTACAATTTTTTAGGAACAATCATTAATAAAAAATGCTCAAGCTGTTTACAGTTGTCTACCGCTCACGAATTAATATAACTAAGTGTTCAAAACTTATGTGCATGAATATCTACATGCAAAGCTTCCATAGATAGCCCCTGATGGAACCGACTATTAGGATTGGTAAATATATGTGCGGAGGCTCATGTTCTAAAAGGAAGTAGCACACCAAGAAAAATATTACCTAGTATGGGACTATTAAATTGAACTCTCCACAGACCAGAGTTTTTTTTTTTTTTTTTTTTTTTTTTTTTTTTTTTTAAAATTCCTTTTCCTGATTCACTTATGTGTCTGGTGGGCCTTATTTCCTGATTCAATATTGTCATATTTCCTGATTCACTTCTCATGGACAGTACGCAATGATCGACCAATAAAAGAAAAGAACAGTACGCAATCACATGAATTATATTTTATGTTACATATTAAACAACAACAACAACAACAACTAAACCTTTTGGCCCAAACAAGTTGGGGTATTTGGACTTCTGAAAAAATTCTATATCTCTGAATTTTATGGGATACAGTAGTCATATATGTATCCATGCATCATAACTCAAACAAATACGGGTAGAATTAAAGCCTGGGATCCAAATAAAGCTCCCAAAGATCACAAGTATGAAACACCAGGATCATTGAGGATAACTGTTCTGCTTCTGATTGCCTTACAGATGCTGGGTCGGTCGAAGGCGTTGTTCATAAAAGAGTACAACAATAGGCTTTTCAACTGGCTGGTGACATTCGCGCTGGTGATGGTAGTAGTTGGGCGCTTTGTGGTGAAGTTCTTGTTGCTTGAGGTTGGTGCTTGGATCATGTTCATCTTCCTTGAGACCTACACTCGCATGTTTTGGTCTGCTGAGTCCCTTTACTACAACCCTGCCTGGCATCTCATTGTCTCTGTGTGGGAGACTATTGTCTACAGTCCTCTCCTTGATCTCGATAGGTCAGTTATTATAGCTTGATGGTGACTTTTTCTGTGATAAGTCAAAATCTTGCTTCTGACACTTTCCTCTTCTTTATGGCACAGATGGGCAATCCAAATATGCATATTTGTAGCAGCTTTCATTATATACTGGAGGTGTTATGGTAGTAGGAGGAAACGGAGTGGTCGATCATTGTTACCGTTGTATACTAGAGGTGGCTCAAATAGACCAAGATCTGACTAACCATTGGCAGCTGAATTATGGGACTATATTAGGGATAGTTTAACCCATTGCCCATTGCATTGGGCCTTATTTTAGTAGGCCCCACTTCAGCGGATTGGTTGAAATTCTATGGATTTGGGGTTTGAGAGGAGAGGAGGGTTGGGGTTGTGGTTTGGGGGTGGTGGTGGTGGGGGCTGACCATTGTGGTGTGATGATGAAATATTGTGTTAGGGTTGACAAAATGGATACGGGAGCATATGATGTTTTAATGTAGTTTTTACTTTAATTTCACATCATCAAGTTCATTCATTCATTTAGTTGACAATGTGCTTACCTGTCAGTGCTGATATTGATGGGAATAAAATGTGGATAATGGTCACCAAATGGTGAACTGTTGTGTTTTATAGTGTTGCATCATTGTGTTTTACAATGCAGGTCTAAACTTAGTAAGCTTTTTCTTGAATACAAGGATATATTGTTAATCACTTTATTTTTTCTTGAATACAAGAATAGGTTATTGACATTTTGAAGTTATTGTTCATCTATCTATTAAATACTTTAGTTCCTCTTGGGTTTTGTTTACAGTTCCTTTTTTATTTTATTTATTATTATTTTTTTTGCAGTGAGTCTGTGTGTCCCAATTTGTAACGAGTTAAACAAATTAAAAGATACTGGTGTAACGACCCACTATGTGTATAGAATCACAGAAACGGACAGAACTGTAGTCCTCCACATTGTTCTTCAGGTTTGTTCTACCAGAGGCTGATAGTTTATTATGTAATAACGGGTCAAGATTCACTCTGCATGCTTCGCTTGATCAACGTACAGGGAAAAGGAAAAGCAATGATTTAGCGGCCCCATATGCGCCTCCCCGAACGCAAACGCTGCCATACTTTTTTTTGCTTTGATATATTCTGTTTATGGCCCTATTAGTCTATTACCCAGAAAATTATGGTTCGGTTAAAATTTTGTTGGAATAAATATTATGCTATCCCAAATAATATTTATTAGCTTGATTACAAGATATTTGTTGTAAAAACCGCGCGTGTGGACACCTTTATTACAAGATATTTAATTATTTTTTTTTTCCAGGTCTTCAATTTTCTTCAATAAATTAGATTTCATGAGATAACCTTTCTAAAGATTCAGTAATAAAGTTGTTTCTAATTTCAATAGCCAATGGTAATCTAATTTTATGAAATTGAATATATTGTACAGCTGATGTGATGCAATTCATGTCTTTTCCTTTCCGTTCTTCCAATATTCTGTGTGCTAGTAAACACGTATTTTGGACAGTTTATAAAAACTTTTTTTTATTCTCCTGAAAGATAAAAAGTACAAGATACACAGTTGGCGTACACAAACTTTGCATAAAAATTTCAGGTTTTTTTGACGCACTAATTAATTATAATAAATGTTTTAATTTTGACAGAAATTATGTTTGCTCTGTTCCAGCAGTTTATAGAATCTTTGTATCTCCTAAACGATCAAAAATATTTGATTGAAAATTTTGCTGCAGATACACATTGACCACACAAACCTTGCATAAAAATTTCATATTTTTTTTTTCAACGTACCAATTAATTATAATATTATAATAAATATTTAACTCTGAAAGGTTCCGCCCAGAATTAACCTCTTTACCCTTCACTATGTCAAATTTAGCAACGACCATTCCCAAGTCTATTATATATGTTATGGGATGCTCCCGCACCAATGATGCGGTAACAAGAGGAAATTCAAACATGTTCTGATTGTCACAAAAAAAAAAAAAAACAAAAAAAATACTACTATTTCTAATCCAGAGACAAATTTCATAAATTCATAATTCCGGTGCATAGACCAATTAATCACTCGTTTCACTTGTTATCACCAACACATATTTTTACTAGTTTTTTCAAGAAGTAAAATAAATCTGTACTTTTGACGTACCTCTATTGAAAAAATATATCTGATTCCTCGACTCGATGAATGCTTCGTCACGACCAATAATGTAAAAGTCTGAAAAAGTAACAAATAAATAGAAAAAAATAATTTTTAGAGGATTGTACGCTTATTCAAATTTAAACTCATTCAGATCATGGAATCATAACTCATTTTTGTTAATATGATATCTTCGTCTCGGAAATTTTCAGGAATTTGGGTATGGGTACGCCTGTTGAATTAACAATTGATGATACAAAAGTCTCAGTATTGTACCTAGATACAGAGGGATTTGAAAGTGTAGGCAAGTCAAATGTATATGATGATAGGTATGAACTGAAGATGCTATGTAGTATTCTGAAAAGTTTCACCCTGAACCAAAGAAAAATTTAACAGCAGAAGTTATACGATTTACTAGAAACTAAAATTATTCTGAAAAATAAGAAATCAGATATTTAATGGTATAAAACTTTTTGGTAAACTTCATGTTTGTTTGGGCCATGATCACAAATATATGCTCCTGTTAGTAATTGATTTATGTATGTATAAAATTATGAGGAAACATGAAAAAAAGCTGAAAAAGATAAAGGAAATAAGCTACAATGAATTAATACATAGTTTATCAAAAATGTCATTTCCATTTTGATTGTAGGATTTTTGCTCTGGCTACCGTTCTGAGCTCTGTGCTTATCTACAATCTCCCTGAGACGGTTTACTTCTTGAACTAATATTATATATATGGAGTTATTTATTCTATTTGGCATTGCAAGGAACAGACTACTGAGTCTGTGTACTGAACAGCTTGATACCAATATCAACTATTAATCATCTGTGTAGATCTTTACTGGAAATAGTGCTTGAAGCTCAATGAAGCTTCAAAGTACAAATCACTTTTAACCATACTAATATGATAAAATGGCCAGTGAAAAAGGGGGAATATCAACATAGAATGACATTTTCTTTATTTAAATTGTAAAATGAAGTTTGCTTTTTCTTTTGATTCTAGATTAGGGAGGCTGATATATCTCGTCTCTCCTTTGCTGTAGAGATTGCTGAGGAATTTTATGGAAGGTATTGTCTCACCACAGTTTTATAGAAATTGAAAATATTAAATGACTGACTATTCTATTTGCTTAAGATTTAGTGCAATTAGGTGGTTACTGGTTAATACTAGAGCTACTTGTCCTGAACTGAATTCCCACCAGGCATTTAATATAATTTAGCTTTTCCCTATAATTTTTTTCTTTCTAGCATGTGGCCCCACTTTGTGAACAAGCCACCACGTGTGGGCCAGGGCTGTCAAACGTGCAGACGTTTTGTTCATCAGAATGTCATTGTATTAATTTATGTTTATGTTTCGTTATTAGAACGGAATTAAATTTTTTGACGTTTTCTTTTCCGTCAGATTAAATGGAAAAAACGTTAAATTTTGTTTGCTATTTTGACACAGCACTCACACGTTAATTTTCTATTAGTCTATAACACAATATACAAAATATGCAGTACATCTTTATTGACCTATCACATAAGCTCTTCTTCATCCTGCAAGAAACTGATATAAGTTGCTTCTGTCGGCACACTCTTGAGTTGCCTCTGCTGACATATTCTGAGTTGCAGGACGAACTCGCATTTGTCCTTTTCTTCCTGCAAATAAATCAAATAAAAAATCCAGTAATTAATTAATTAAAAAATGCAGTAACCTAATGCAGTAAATATTGAAACAATGCAACAAGAAAAGGAAAGGAAATAGATAGTTACTGGTTCAAAACAAATTACTTATCTTCACAAGAAAAAAAAAACTCTAAGAGAGGAAGGACATCTTATTTTCACAATTCTGACGAGGAGAAAACTAATACCATTGAACAACAATTATTAAGACCAGAATTGCTTTGAACTAAGTATATTTTCAGCTCAACTAAGCCCAATATTGTTTTGAACAACAATTAACTAAGACCAGAATTGTTATTATATTCAGTTTTGAGTATTAACCCTGAACCTTTGTTAATGATTCTCAGCTATGTTTATTAAGTCAAAGCTTTTCTGTTCTGAACAAAAGTGCATTATGCAACACCTTTATTTTCTCACAATCTCTGTTGCCAAAAAAAAAAAATTGCTCAAAATCAAAGCTCCTAGTGATTGTGAGAATCAATAAGAACATTTAGAAACTGATGCATTTACTTGCTAAAAAATTGTGATATTGGTCAAAACCAACATCACAGTTGTGATACATTTAGAAACTAATGATTCCTCAAAACCAGCAGCACAATTACAGTGGGATGCATTTAGAAACTAATGATTGCTCAATTGCGAGAATCAGTATTTTACAAACTGATGCATTTACAAACAGCACCACAATTGCGAGAAAACAAACTGAGAAATTGCTCAAAATCAAATGCGGCACAGTCGTCAGAGAGGCAAGATGAACCTGGGGCGGAGACAGAGAGACCGCCGGGTTGGGGTTTGGGGTTGGTGCTCGAGTCAGAGAGAGATACGACGGAGGGAGAAATAAAGGGGGTTGTGGTGAGGGAGGCTATCGGAGAGGAAAGGAGAGGGTTTTCTCTCGGTGGGGTTCGGATGGGGCTCGAGTGAGGAGGAGGCAGGCGAGAAGGATTATAGATGCATTGAAGAGGAAATGAAGTATAGAGGATTATAGATGCACAATGACTACGAAATGTCAATAACCTATTAATAATATATTAATATGTCTATCTATATAACAAAAAAGCAAAAATAAAGTGATTAACAATATATCCTTGTATTCAAGAAATAGTTTACTAAGGTTAGACCTGCATTAATTGTAGAACACCTTTCCGTTTCGCACTAGTTACTTACATCACCACAACCCCACCATAATTAAAATTATTTTGTTGATAAAAATTGTTTGAGAATTTTGCCAAATTTTCATTCCAGCAGTCTTTTCCAAATTTTTATTACGGGGTAAGTGCTATTTTTTTGTTACTATTTAATTTTTATTAGCATATTGGTATCACAGATTTATTAAATTACCCTTTAAATTATATAGGAAGAATTATTAATAATAAATATGTTATATGAATATTGATAATAAAACCAGTTTTATATAAAATGTATATTTTTTAAGAGTAATTCTAATATGGAGATAATTAACCTGAGCTGTTTGTTTCGCACAATACATAATAAAGGTTAGCGTCTAGTTTTCTCCATTAAATGAATCAGAGTGTTTTTATTTATTTATTTATTTATTTATAGAAATACTAGATAGCGGCTATCTAGCGGAAACAGAGTGTTTTTGTTATAAGGGTAAAATTGTCCATCAAGTTTAACAGAAAATTTTAGTAGGAAGGGTAAAATCGTCCATTGTATCAATGGCTCTTTTTTTTTTCGTTGTGTAGCGTTTCACTCATCTCCGTAATTATTTATATTTACAAAAATAAAAGGATTAGTTTTAGTAAAATTCAAAGACCGCTTCCTATCATGAACACACATGGTTTGACCACGAATTCATTTTTTGTAATATTTATAATTTTATTAAACCTGACAGGAATTACATAAAATAAATATACTGTCTTGTATCTCTTCATTAAATTTGACTACATATGTTAGATCAAGGATCTACTTAAAAAAAAATTATCATCAACTGGAGTGAGGGAAAAGTTATGCTTGCATGCGAAATGAGCAAATTTAGATTTGAAATCATCGAGACCGGACACCAATGATAAATTGATAATTATAGAAAGAATATTGGTGCCAACGGTAATTATGATAGTCATAGAAAAAATGGCCATAACGCATACTCATTAAGTTTAGCCAGGGGCGGAACTAAGGGGAGCGAGCGTGTGCCAAACATACGCCAATTTGATAATTTCTTACTTGGAATCTTAGTTGTGCCTACGGAAAAAATGAGAGTTCATATTAATTGTGAAAGTGCATGTTAATTCCATCCCAATAAAATATTAGGTCATCCTTTTCTTTCGTGCGAATCATGTGGCAGGGAAAGAAAAATGGGAAATAGGAAAGGAAGAGATGAAACTGACAGGTGGAACCTCTATTAAGTAGACACAAAACTGGGCTGAAATGGGCTTTTGTTATATGGATTTTATTCTTTTACTTCGTATTTCTCTTTTTTTTTTTATTTCATATTTTATCTTGAAATCCGACCAGGCATCATTGCACCATAAATTTTTAGGTTACATATTATAAATAATAATTATTAGTTAATATGTACATAATTCATAACCATTGTGCTAAATGTAAGTCTGTAATTTATATAGATTAATACAATTAAAAAATTTATATGTTATATTGTATGATTAATAGGTGTTATGATAGTTGTAACTATACAGATTGTATAGTATTTGAATGACATGGGACAAAATATTATATGCACTATGGAAATTTCATACAAAGTGTAAGCAAATGAATAAAAATAAATCGAGCAAAATAAGATATATATCCAACAAAATATATCCGTATTCGTTTCTGTATCCGATAATATTCGAACCGTATTCATATACGCTTAAATTCTTCTCAAGCATTTTTAAAGCATCAGATTTTGTATATTTTTTTTCGTTTTCTTGTTTTTTTCATTCTTTTAGCTCGGCAGAATTGTCTAGCAATCCAAAAAATAATAAAAAAGACACGTAAATAACATGGGATCAAACCTACTAAGATCGGTATTTCGAACTTTAGCCTCCCTAATTCCCAATCCTGGTTCCGCCCCTGAGTTTAGCAGCGCTTAATCTCTATCATTTATGGACAGGTACAAGAACATGTCTAGAGACTACTAGAGTGAGGAGGGAAAACACTGCTACAACCGTTGCTTTTTCTGGTATAAGTCCAGCTATAGGCACTGATACTGGTACAAGCACTGGCTTGGGTACCGTCACTGGTGACGCTACCCCTAGTCATAACTCAGGCAATGAAAGGGATTTGGGGAACCCAATGGACGAAGACCTCCTTGGCGATTGATTTCTGAGGCTGGGATCTACTGGTTTTTACTGCTGTTTGTTTTTTACTTAAAACTAGTTGTTGTAGTAGGAGGGTTCTGATTGGATGTAAGGGATTTTTTAGTTTCAGTTTTCTTTTTTTTGAAATCACCACTGGTGATTAACTTGGTTTGTTGGTTTTCTTTTGTAAACACACCATTATCCACCATTATCTCAATTTTTATTTATTTTCTTCACTACCAAACACAAAAAGAGTGACATGACAATATATAAATACTTTTTTTGAACAACGCTTGCACTTTCTCTACATTCAATTTACATGATTTAGTTAGTAGTGTGATTTACCTTTGCATGAACTCACAAAAATCTCTCTAATATTTTAAATTGAGACATTTTATTAAACAGTCATTACCAAGCTAGTAATATTGGTACCATAAAAAAACTCAAATGGGATGTTTTCAGTAACTATTTATTGAGTGTTACTAATACTCTCATGTAGAAACGAACATATTAGAATTAATATGTTAAATAATGAATATATTGGAATTAATTTGTTATAGTTAATGACATTCATTCATTTTTGGACCTCTTGATTGAGTATCAAATAAACTCCAAAATTTATAAAAAATATATAGAAATGGATCGCTCATTAAAATGAACGAGATCAACGGTTTAGATTTTGAAAATTGAATTTTAAATTTTGAAATATTAATGAAAAAGAGAGTTGTGATATTTTTGTCAAAAAAAAAATGTGGCAACTAGAACCCTCCTTATTATAATTAAGCCAAGGTAAAAAAAATGGAATTTAGATAGTCTTTTTTGTAAGTTAAAAAAAAAAAACATTACAATTCGGATCATAGTTATTGGAATTAACTCCAACTACTTGCTTTGACGGATCCACCCATGATGAGCTGGATGAACTCGGTTCAAAAAATAAAAATAAAAAATATTAAACTAATAAATTGTCAATAAACCTTCTTTGAGTTTAGTATCTAGTATTTGGCTAAAAAATAAGAGCAAATAAAGAGAACTTATATAGAAATCATGTCGATAAGGATCATTCTCAAGATTCATCATCCCATCATCTTCGAGAATATGTGGTTCTATTTTTGAAATTTAATTAATTAAGCTTCATCCCTACAATTAATCCGCCTCATCCCTCATACCTGCCTCATTAATTCAATTAATGCAATGCTCATCCCTACCTCATTAATGCAATTAATACAGCACTCATCCTTCCCTCTCCTCTTTTTCGCTCCCTCCCCTTCCCCCAACGTCATACTTACCTAATTGTTTTATTTCAGAACATAATTATTCTATATTCAGAATATAATTGTTCTATTTTCAGAATATAATTGTTCAATTTTAGAACCTAATTGTTCTATTTCAGAATATATATGTTCTATTTTCAGAATATAATTATCTTATTTCAAAACATAATTGTTCTATTTCAAAATCTAATTGCTATTTCAGAACATAATTGCATTAATGAGCGTAGGCACTGGATGGGAACATAAAAGGAAAGAGGGAATGGGATGAGCGCTGGATTAACTGTATTAATGATGCAATTAGTGAGGCGCTGTTAGGGATGAGAGATGAGACAATTATTAACGAATTTTTAAAGAAATTAAACTTAGAATCAGGGATGATGGGATGAAAGAATAATGGGATGATTCTAAATACCTCTTCACCGCTACTATTTTGCTGCCAAACAGTTTGACTTGTCAACAATTATTTCTTGATTAACAAAACAACATTTTCGCCAACAAGCTTTAATCTATCCATTAATTTCAAGGTTTCGGTGATTTTCCGGATAAGATTCACCGAATTTCTAATGTTGCTCCGGTAAACTTCCAACAAAATATTCCAATTGAACAAACGAATAAAACATAATGCTTTAGTATAATAAGATGTGAACTGAATTTTAATTTTTTTTAAACCACCAAAAAGTGTTTAAACTTCTGTTATAATATTTTAGACTCCAATTAATGATACAAAAATATTCCAATAGTGCTAAATCCTATTAAAATAGAGCATCTCCAGAGGAGACATTCCTGCTTTAGTAATGTAAAAAAATAAAAGAGTCTTTACAAAGAAAAAAGGATCCAATACTTTATACTAAACATAATAAGACATTTTAATTCTAAAGCATTTAACTTGAACAATACACGTACATATATATGTACTGATCATATTTAGCAACTGAACCATAAAAGCAAAGCTAAAGTTAGACTCTCCAATTAAAAATTTAAGATGAATAAGAATAATTAAAAGCTCATAAAAAATTACTAGAACATATATATTGAATTATGAATAACAAACAGTACATGTTAAAGTACAAAGAATAAAATTTACCGGACTAAATTTAGAAGCATTTAAATTAAACCATAAAAAATAAAACTTGAAAAGTAAAGCATTTAAGCATAATAACGAAGTTCAAAAATCAGATAGTACTAAAGATATAGCTTGTAGAAGTTGAAGAAAACACATAAAGATATGTAATTTTTTGCAGTATTTGGTAGCAATTGTGGTATCGATGAACGTATAGCCTCTGAACATTTAATAGTATTTTAGACTTACGCATCCAAATCGGGGTAAGATTGCATGAATTGAATCAATTGATTAAAAGAATTTGAGAACTAAGCATAAAAGAAAAACCGCGCCAACTTTAAATAGAAGACAAGGTATATGATTTAATTGATTAACACTTATCCATTAAATTTTTAAAAATTTAAATTCGTTTTTAAATTCATTTTTGTTACATCACCCAAAAAAAAGATTGGTTAAAAAATTGATTTCTCATTTTGAGGTGAGATATAAAAAACAGGATCATACTTTAAGCGGATGGGAGATCTTTATCATTTCTATGGCTATTAAATGATCCAAGAGGATAGTTTACAAACGATCTGGCTACATATTGAAATTCACATTTTTTTTTTTTTTAACTTCTATGGCTATTAATTTTGCACCATTTAGACGATCGACTTTTATGAGTGATTGAGAGACTAAGTTAGATATCAGGAGTATCATTTTTCTCTCTTAAATAAAAGTATTTTTGAGAGGAATTAGTAATTAAACTCGTTGTTTCTAGCATAAATTATGGAAACTAATCTAAAACTTCTAGCATAAAAGCTGGGTTGTTTGGCCCAGTGGTTTCGCTCTATTCCGCCAACCAAGTGGTCCTTGGTTCGATTCACGGAGAGAGTAATTTTCAAATTTCTTATTCCAAAATTGTTGGTTTCAAACCAACCTTCAAAAAAAAAAAACTTCTAGCATAAACATGGGAACTATTATTTTTTAAAACTTTTGCTCCTAATAACTAAACCCACAAAAAGCGTCCCGAAAATGACTTTCTACAGAGAATTATATGGACTCCTTTTTTTTATTATTTTTTACCTGCCATTAATTTTGCACCATTTCGACGACATTTGTGAGTGATTGAGATACTAGATATATATATCAGGACTATCATTTTTCTCTCTTAAATAAAAGTATTTTTGAGAGGAATTAGCGAGAGAAGGAAAGACATGATTTAGTCCGACGTCTTAGAATTTCAACACCGATCCATGTAAGAGATGTTGTTCAGATTTGTAATGTTATTTACGTTATCTAAATTAATATTTTTTAATTAAACTCGTTGCTTCTAGCATAAAAAATGGAAACTAATCTAAAAACTTCTAGCATAAAAATGGAAAAAATATTATTTTTAGGAACTTTTGCTCCTAAAAACTAAACCCACATAAAGCGTCCAAAATTACTTTCTACTGTAGAAATATATGGACTCTTTTTTTTTTTACCTGTCATTATGTGAGTAATTATAAATTGGAAGGACTCCCACAAATTTGTGCTTCATCTGACAATTTTTGCAGCCTCCTCTTCCGCCTGTCCGCCTCTCCCTCGACCATTTTTTTTTCTCTTCTACATACACGGCGGTCATCATTTTCTATTGAGAATAAACAGCGCCCTCTGGTTAGTTCATCTAATAATCATCTCCATTTTTAATGATCGGATCCCCTTCGCTCTTTTGATAAAAAAAAAAAAAAACAATAATGTTCTCTAAATTGATTTGGTGTTTCCTTCAATTGCTTATATGATTAAAGTTCTACGAGTGCTTTCTGGTAACGATAGATTATCAAGGTAATTCGAAAGGCCAAATATGTCCTTTTAATTGTCTGGAAAATAATAAAATATATTTATACACTCGTAATATATTAATTATCTTGCACTTAATTTACTGAAACGAAAAATAATCCATTAAACATGAGAGTAAGTACCATGTTCTGTTAGACGTGTTGTAGTTGCTAGAATGTGATCTTTGTATTTCCATTTATTCGGGAAGCCGTTTACTACGTACGGCTGTTACGGTTCTAAATTCCTACGTGTCACCACATCTCAAACATACCGGATACGAATCTTGTGTCGTGCGTGTCGTACCTAAATATTTCACGTGTTGTATTGTATTGTGTCTAATTTTAATGGACGGACACAACATGTCTTGTGTTCCTATGTCGTATCTTCTTTAGACATATTGTGTCATGACGTGTTCAGAAATGTTTAACTTCTTAATATAAATATAATTTATTTTTTTTAAAATTAAAAATCATATTTGATAAAATATGTCAAAAAAACAATAAATATACTTTACAATTGAATTAAAATATAGATTGTTTTTTATTTTAATTTTGATGAAAAAAATAGATCAATTTGCTAAACAGTTGTCTTATTTGGAATAAATTTATTCATAATTATTGACTCATGCCTGAATGTATCTTGTACAAGATTTCTGAAAAGTACAATATATTCCTATATTTATTTATTTTAGAGTCAAAATATTAAATTCCTGTAACATTTATTTTTCATGTCATATTTTTCATATTGTGTCTTGTGTCGCGTCGTATCGTGTCGTGTCGTGTCGTGTGTTTCGTGTTATGTCGTGTCTATTTCATCAAAGTTGGACATAACGTTTTTTAGATACGATATGTCTGAATTCTCGTGTTGTGCCCGTGTCTCTTGTCTTACCGTGTCGTACCGTTTCTGTCTCATGCAGTTGCGTAATATATTCGAACACACCGTGTTTTTTGAGAACAATCAGTAATATTTAATCAATTTTCGGGACAGGAAAGTTATGTCTCCTTTCAATCGCCACGTCAATATGACTTAAAATTTTGACTAGCTAAATTGAACTTTTTTATTTTGACCTTCTAATATCTATTTAAACTATTCGGAGCTAAATGCATGTTTTTTTTTTTAATATTTATTTTAAAGACTAGAAGTCATAACTTATGGGGAAAATATATTGTTATTCGGTGTCAGTCATCCACACGTCCTTTTGAATTAATAAAATGATATACGGATGTATCGCAAGTTCGCAACATACTAACAACTATTCTCAAATTAAGTTTAATTAGATTAGTAATAATATATTATATAGTATTCAACACGACTATTCACATGGCGTTCCTACTTAAATTTAAAGGATGTTACCTGTTATAAGTATTGTTACATTGTTACATGTCACAAAAAGTATGGATTCAATTTTTTAATATTAATAGTACTTGTGATTCAGAAATCTTTTTTTTTTCCCCGAGAACATTCAAGAAATTACAAAGAAAATGCATAAAATACAAATATTGACATTTTGTTTTTGTTCTCTAACTCTATAAAGTACTTACATGTGTAGATATTCGTAGCTGCTTCATGCATATTTAAATTTGTGATTCATAAACCTGTTACTACTCAACAGGATTGATTTGTGTAGATGTCTCAGTGACTAGTAACTCCTCGATCAATAGTATAGAAGTAGACACTGCTCCTTTTAGAGCCCTTGCTCCAAAAACCATACCCTTGTAAAATCGCTCGAAAATCTGTTTGCTAAAGTAGGAATTCATGATGGATTGTATGTTAAACTGTCATATTGGGAGTGTAATTATTGTAAGTTAAACGAATTCCTGAAAATTCATGCATCATCTAACAATTTTGCAGAGTCCTCTTCTGTGTCTGTCCGGACCGTCCTTTTCCCTATCTTCTTCTATAACGAGAATTAAAGTGAACGATCGGATTAGTTTATCAAATTTACCATCTAATTTTTGTCAACTGTTAATTAAAGTTTCATGAATTACAAAGATATATAGATTATACCATAATATCAAGAAAAAACAAAATGCCAAATCTTTACCAAACCCTCTTGACTGTCTGCTAGCCGGGAGATGATAAAATATATTCGTACCAATTCTTTTAATCAATTTACAAACATTAAAGTAAACTAAAAGTTCTTAAAAACATCCACATGCTCCCTCAGTCTGAGATCTGTCTTCTTAATTTTTTAGTACTTACGAATTTGCCAGAAAAAAAATTGTGGGCATGACGCGCGATTGCCAGCTACCTTTAAAAAAAATATATGAATTTTTCAGATATTCATATACATATGATATATGAGTGCGGTCAATGTAGTATTTAATTAAGTTACATGAGCTAAAATCCTTAAAGTTTGACTATGATTTGCTAAACAAGCTACGCTAAATTACCTTCTTTATGAATGTGTACTATATTACTTATGAAAAACAATTCACGTCATGTTCGTGGATTATTTCTGTTTTAAACGTTGTATTATAAAATATAAACGTTAAACATAGAGTCTTGCACACAAATTTTCCTCATCTTTAGTTAATCCTCTGAATGTTTTCTAAAAAGAACCCCTTCTATTTAATTAAACTTCTAGTTTCGTTTTATATATATGAAAAACAATTCGAGCTTCTTATTGTTTTGTTTTATACAGGTCCATATATAGAAAAGGGAAGCATTAATTTGTTCCCTTGACGGAAATGGCTGCATGTGAAAATGAAGACATGTTTCCATCAAACTTTTTCTATAGACCATGGATTATTCAGTCCCACGGAGCAAACAAGCATACAACGACCTTTATTGATCCTATTAAGAAAAACATTGAAGCAAAAGAGATAGTTGAGATGCAAGGAAAATTCTGCATTGGCTGCATCGATGAATGGATATTTTTATGCGACAAACAAAGCAAAGAATATTTTTTCCTCGACCTGCATTCTCTATTAAAAGTTCATCTGCCTCCCTTACCAGAGGAGAAAATCACTTTCACTAGTTTTAGCCTGTCAACATCTCCCGATCATCCTGATTGTACCGTCATTCTCACCGGAGCAATCTTAGAGGATGGGACTAATGAAATAATTGAACGTGTTCTCATGGTTTGTATGATGCAAGAAGAGAAGTGGAATAAGTTACCTCTTGATGAAGATTTTATTGCAGCAACTGATGTCATCTTGGAAGGAAAATTGTACACGGATAAAGTTGGCCATGTCGTTGTGTTTGATGTCCTGTCCTTACTAGCAGGGCAGGTAGATACGAGGACCATACCGACACCCATGCTAGTTCAATACCCCAGAAATGACATGGTTAGTGTGCACCTGGTGGAATCGTGTGGATGTATCTACTTGGTGAGATTGTATGGGTATGGTGGGGGACCAACCATATACATGGACATTTACCGTCTAGATACTTCATGTGATGAATGGTTGAGAGTAGATGGCATTGGTGAACGCTCTTTTTTCCTGTCAGATATGTCAAACATATCAGTTTGTGGAAATGATGTTGGAGTTGAGTGCAATTGTATTTATTATGCATCTTCCTACGGTGAAGATCGACATAGGATCTATAAATTCTGCTTGGATGATTTTACAATGTCCTACACTACAACACCAATAGAAGAAACAGAATACGAGAGCAGATTTTGCTGGTTTGTGCCCACAAGGTAAGAAATACTAACTAGTTCCTAACATCCCATCATATATACAAGTCTGGACTGCCTTGCCTATTTTATTCAGATTATTGTGAGACTTCATTTCTGCAAGTACTTATTAAATCATTTTTCAAGTCCTAATTTCATCCCCACCCTATCTTCATAATCATGCATCATCGCCTTTGTAAACAATTGTTGGCATTAACTTCATCGTAAGTACCTATTTTTTATTATAAAATTATCATTATATATTATGATCATTGCTATTAGTGTCAGATCATAATCAACATCATATATAGTTATTAAATCTGTTTATATGTTCTAATATTATTATTTAAATGGCAGGTCGCGAAGGATGATTAGGGATTCTTCTATATCTCCTACAAGAGTTTTGAGTGTGGTATGTTGTGCATTATTTGTCTTAATCATAATCGATAAAGAAGTGAATGCATCAATATAATTTATTAATTTATTTATTAATCAATCTTTTTCGCAGGCTACTGTGGACGGGGAAGTTATAGAAAAAAAAAATATTATTAATCAATCCTTTTCACAGGCTAGTGAGGATAAAGAAGTTATGGAGAAGAAAATTACAAGCAATGTATCTAGACCATGGAATGACATTCCTTTGGATTTGTTAGAGTTACTTTTACCGCATTTGTCATTGGTTGACTGTCTACACCTTTTTACTGTATGTAAGGAATGGAATTTGGCATCGGATTCAATTAAGAAGGCGAAAACATGGCCATGGCTCATGTACCGGGAAAAGTTGGATGGCACGTGCAAGCTCCTTGATCCTTTCACTGGAAAAAAATATACAACAATAGTTGGGTTGCCTTCATCTATTTTCCCTACTCAGATTCTTAGTTCAAAAGATGGCTGGGTTATCGTTCTTGATTCGGCTAATACAATGCTCATGGTCAACCCATTGAATCAAGATGTAGTCGAACTACCCTTTCTAGAGGAATTTGATGGTGTATGTGGTATCACATTTACATCAGTTCCGACTTCTCCAGATTGTGTTGTGCTGGGATTTTGTACCAACGGAGATGATTCCATTGATTTTTATAAGTGGCAATCTGGGGAAGAGAACTGGACCATCATGTTTGATGATGAGTCTCATTTCAGTGCTGCTGCCAACACGAATCCTATTTTTTTCAGGGAAGAGCTCTATTGCTTGGGAGAGAGCGGACAGCTCGGGGTTTTTAACCCAGCTGAAAAGACTTGGGAGCTGCTCGACAAACCAGAACCAGTATACTCGGAACACGAGGTTCCGTTTAGGGGCACCCAAGATTGCTATCTGTTAGAATTAGGAGGGGATTTGGTATCCATTTTCAAATACAACTATCCTGATTTTAACGTACGGATCTTCAAGTTGGACAAATTGAAGATGGAATGGATACCAGTAGAAGACCTCGCTGGTTGGACGCTTTTCCTTGACCCCAGAAGTTCTTTTGCAAAGCCGTCGCCGCACAAATGCTGGTCCAACAAGATATTCTTTACAACAATTCACTCCGGTTCAACAAAGACATGTGCAGCATATTGTATAAAGAGCAAAAGATATGATATTAACTTTTGTGATACTAAGAAGCCGTTCGATTGTGTTTGGCTTGAACCAAACTTGATCGGAAAATATTAATAGCAACTTTGTTGAATGGTGGCAACTTTGCTGTAATAGTAGATGGGTGAGGCGCTTTGGTACTAGTAGATAATGGCACCGGTCTGCAGATTAAGTTCTCTGGTGTGGTTTATGAGGCATCTATTATAAAAAAAAGAGCTTATATGGCCTCTATATAGTCTTACATTTTGTGTTTGTGTTAATGGAAATTGTTAGACACTAGTATTAACTATTTAGTCTTACACTTTATGTTTGTGTTGGTCTGTTGCATGTTAAGCGCATAGCTTTTATAGCTATAACATAAAGCTTGTACAGCCAATTACTTGATAAAGCTTCTATAGCCAATTATGTTAAGCGCATAGGCAATATTTGTACAGCTTGTACTACTAGAAATTGTTTTACAAAGTATATTCTTTACCTCAAAGATAATAACGGCACTACAAATATAACACAATAAGACCACTACAAATGCATCATCTCACGGAACTTACAAAACAAGACCTTGAGTATTAAGTTTCCAACCAACCACAAATTTCTAGCGATACCAAGTTAAAACTAGCTAACAAGATAAATGCCAAGTCAGAATTTCACCACATCCGACGGCCCCTAATGCGCCTTGCCAAGTGTATATCCTTACCCCTCAAAGAGAAGATAACAAAAGTAGTTTTAAAATTTAAGAAACAAAAGTGCATGGTTACTGATTTAAAAATAATTGCATATCGTATAGGAGGTATATACCCAGACAATATCCAACTTGTATTGCTAGTTCACATTTCCAACTTTCCTCTTTTTTATATGTTGATTTAATTATACACTACAGCACATACTACATACTGGTTAGAGAAAATGTGATATACCGAACAGTCCACTATAACCAGGAGGTTCTGGCACAGTAGAGATGGCAAAACTTCATCCCGTCCCCAACAATTTGGCTACAATCAGATGCATAGTACCATCTGGATCTATGCATAATTTAACCACGTACAAACCAACAGTCCCTAAATCAAACTGGCAACCCAGACCTAGCATTACCAAATGGTCATCCGTCTCAATCAAATTACTGATCCCAGCAAACAACCAGTCTGACCACGAAAAGCCAGCAGCAACTCAGTCACTCTGACTGAACCATCACGAAAGAATAAACACACACACACTCAGTTGCTGAGCAGCACTTCCATTGCTATTTCCTGAGAATTTCGAAAGAGAGAAAAAATGCACCCATGCATACAAATGAGTCAAAACTTGACCAAGCTGACCATAGCTCAACTGATCATAAGTTGATTTGAGTCATGCTTGAGTTGGAAATCAATCAAGTTATCCAGCTCAAGCTCATTTACAATTGAATCGAAGTCGAGCACCACATGAGCACAACTATTAGCTTTTTGTAATCATTTGCACGATATGTCCATGAAATAAAGTATAAAATGACATGTAATTATGATTTTAAAGATAAAAGGTACTACTACAAATATTTCATTGATTCTATATGAGTACAGAATGATGGCAACTTGGTAGTAACAACTCTCCATACCATGACTGACAGCAGTATTGCCGAAACTTCTATAGGGTGAAGCAAACCATGGCATCTGGTTTCAGACTTTCAGGTCATGATGATTTCGAGATGGTTTGTTAAAGTAGGAAAGATGGTTTTATTTGTCTATTTAAGGGGAAAAAAAATGTGAAACGAAATTGAAGAATAGGGAATGGTGTTGTCTAAGACGTACCAGATGGCATGGATGATATTGATATGGGTCTTTGGTTTTTTGTGAATTGGCAACATGAAATAGGTAGGAATGGAGGGTGAGCAATTGAGCATGAAGGGAAGGGACCTTGCCACTGTTGAGTGTTGACACAGGCCGGCTAATAAGCCCCTAACCTTACTATGCAGGGGAGAGGAGAGGAGTTATGAGATTGACAGCAGTTAAGTGGCCTCCTGTAGTGCCTCAGCTGAGAGCTGTGAGCTCGAGCATGAGATTGAGGCAGAAGGGCGCTGGTAGCCTGGGAGTGGAAGATGAGAATCAATTGTGTGGGTGTGTGTTGACACTTGAGAGGAAGATGGATGAATTAATTCTAGGTTGGGCATTGCATCGAACACTTCCAGGGTATTGTCTCTCTCGTGTGCTCTCCTAATCCTATCCTCCTACTTGGCTTTTCTCCTTCCTTCTTCTCCCTCTATTTCCCCAATTCCTTCTGTGGGTGAAGAGGTGCTGCTCGTGTGTAAAGGAGAAGAGGGAGGAGGGGAGAGAGGTGGGGCTCTCCGCTCTCGGCCGGTTTGAGCGAGAGAGAAGAGAGGTGAAGCAGGCGGAAGGGGTGCCTGTGCTCAATTTTTGGGGAGAGAGAGAGAGCCTAGAGGTGAGGGGTGGAGCCGTGGAGGGGAGACGCCATGGCTGTGCCTGTGCTTCGAATCGAGGTACAACGGTACAAGGAGGGAAGCCATTTAATTGTTTTGCATATTGACTAGTTTTGACTATTGAGTCAAGCCGCCTTAACTCAAATAACTCAATACTCCATGTGACATGGTCATTTATTTTTAATATCGTTACCGCCTTACAGTTACCGGTTACATTTCTTAATGAGCTCTAAAAAATTAATTTATCTTTATTATTATTATTATTATTATTATTATTATTATTTCTCTTTTCAAATCCATTTTTACTTCCCCCGTTCCCCGACTTATATATACTGACTCCAGCACAAAAGAAAAGTCGGCAACATTTTTTTTTCTTTTCTTTTTTGGTTTGCTATCTAAAGTTAATTACTTGTGCTCGTTTAATTTCACTGAGCAATACAGCTTGGGTCAAATGCAGAGATCTCTATAACTGATTGCACTACCAGTTGGACTTCAGACGGTTCTATCTGCAGTTTTGCAAATGCTCCTTCTCCTTCAAATGCTACATATATATTATATCTAATCACATTTCACTAGTACTAGGCCTACAATTAGCGCAGCCCTTGGGCTGAAATATGGAATAAACCCAATAAATTCATCCAGGCTTATGAATTCAAATTATAATAAAATGAGCTAAACACTAAGAGGAAAAGTTTAAAAATTTAATGAGCTAAAAACTATAATTAAATTAATTGGTTAAGCTAAAATTACATACCAATCACAACTGGAAACTGGAGTTCTTATCATACCTGGTTGAAGAAAAATGTGCCCCGATCCTCGAAAAGAAAAATGGCAACCAAAGATTCATCCAACTTGGTGATTTTTGTTGGATTTCTTTTTTAGCCTACCCAACTCGTTTGCAACTTAGTAGCTGTTGTTGTGTAAATATTCATCCATATTCCATTTGTCATTGTTAAGAGTGCGTTCCTTTCGCGTTATTGAACTAGGCATCTTAGACATACAATTCCCGAATATGCAAATTAATTGTCAAGAACTTAAATTGAAATAATAATTGGTGAGATTTTTGTTCCTTTGGTAATTAATTAGTGGAATGGCAATTTATTCCCAACTACTCCACATTTGTTCCTAGTTCGGTAGTTCCCAACCCTCTTCCAAACATACATATATTGCCATTCGACCAGGTCTTGCATTAACCCAAGCCAAAAGCCAAAACATTTAACCCACAACCTAAGTTTCAAACCCTCACCTTATACTTCACTCCTCCTCTCTTCATCTCCTCCCCACTTCATCTCTTCTCTCGGTCTCTGATTGTGTACGTAATTAATGGCCATGGCTTCATCCCAAGGCAAGAAACCCCTTCTTTGTGGCACCTGCCACCAAGTGCTCTCTCGCGACCAGGCTTCTCTCTCCACTGACCAGGTGTTGCAGGCGCACAGCAAGCACGCCGGGCAGTGCCGCAACCGAGCAAGCCAGCAGCAGAAAGCGGCAGTCAAGAAGGAGACAGAACGCAAGAAACATCAGCAGCTCAAGTGGAAGAAGAAGAACTAGCTCGGTGGGGCCTTCTCAAATGATTTCTTCTTGTCCTTTTTGTGTTATCTGTCCCTGTACATTCTTTCTTTCTTCTCTTTCTTGGATTAATTATATGCTTCTTTATGGTAATATTTAAAGGATAAGGTGTTCTTCAGTAGTTTCTTCTTTTCTTTTCTTTTCTTTTTTATGTCTCACATGGATATTAATTCTCGTTTTAGAACTAATGATATGATAATTATCTGAGGTCTTATATCTTGTGTGATCTTTGTAACTAACCAGTACCTTGATGCGATTCTTGTAATAAACATATTTGTGGTTGTACTTAGGTCTTAGAAAAAGATGCAAATGATTAATTTCATCTCCCAATTAATGTTAGGCAGATACAGTAAAAAACCCTTGGGGGCCCAGTGAATAAATGCCATCAATACTCTAGATGGTCGAGTTCAGTATGTATTATATATGTTATATGATGTGCATGATTTCTTTGATGAAAGATATGCAAAGACATTTCAATCTTGATAAAAGTAGTACAGTTACATTTTGACAATGAACAATAACAGAAATGGAAGTGCCATTTGAAAACCGTAGGTTGTAAGGGGTATTTTAGGAAATGGTTTAAGAAATTCATCCACAGTTTGGCCTTTGTACTTAATCCTGACTCTATATGATATGTATATGTGTTGTAATTAGTTATCATAACTCTGGAAATAGTTTTGTAAATTGAAATATATAGGTAATTTGATACTCTCATCAGATTTTGCTTCCTTTGGTAGGTCAGAATTAGATTAGGAAAAAAACGATTAAAAAAGAAATGTTGATAGGTAAAGGATCCTCTTAGATAACATGTTGACATGGGTGGTAAAATGAAAAAGGTTGGTCTTCTTCTCTTACTGAGAGCATGATTTATTATAAAACAGGTTTAGGGTCTCTAGCCATTGAGTTAAAAGCTTTTCCTTTTTTTATTTTATACAGTCAACCCCTCTGGACAGTAATTAGCTAGGCCTCATATTTGAACATCAACATATAATACATGTGTTGCATAGCCCCTGGGGAAGCCCCTCAGTAGGAAATAAAATGACATAGGTCAATTAGAATGGTACGTATGCATGGTTGATGGATAGGTTATAAGTCATGTATGTAGGATTTATTTAATGATCACCACCAGTGTATAAGTGAAGGTAATTGAACATTTTGTATATGCTCCCTCCATTGCAATGTCAGAATTTAGTGAGTATGGTAATTCGGACCAATTTACTTAATTCACTCAGGCCTCACATCTTGTATTAGAAAGTAACTGGAATCACATGTAAATGAGGATTGTTTAAGTTAAATTGTCAATTGGTCAGTGTCTACTCTCACATGAGTCAATTCCTAGTTAAATAACCCCCATTTAAGTTTCATATAGCCTGGACCTGGTATATAGAAAATAGAAACTAAAGAATGTAGGGGATGTATTCTAAGTTGCATGAAACTCAAAAACCCATTCGGTACCAAATACTTTACAGACCCGTACCAAACCTTTGGTACACACGCCAAATTAGGCAGCCGCAAAGTGAATCAAGCGTACCCTCGTGCTCTCTTCACTCTCGGGGTTCCAAATAAATAGGTCTTGTCGGTTGCGGCGGCTCCGGTCGTCGGAAAACAAAAATTGTAAGGTTTAGGGACCAAAGTGAATAAAATCTAGAACTGACGGCTTAAGCTCGCGGCCCTGTCACTGAACGAAGGCGACGCGATAAAAACGAAGGCCACCATAGCATTCCTTGTCGCCTCACGATCCCAATTCACCTAATCTCATCTCTAATGGCGCCCGGAGTTGTCGGAACTCCGACCAGAGGGGCTTGGACGAAAATAAATTTATTTTAGGGACTCAGATACATAATTACCTTTTAAACTTCAAGAAGGCATGGCGCCACAGCGCGCTCTCTCTCCGTGTCACGTGTCTTTCACGTGGCCCAATAAGAATATCCCATTTAGGCTGAAACTTTGAAAATTCATTAAAAATAATAGAAAACTCAGAAAAAATCAAATAAAATATCCATCCAATCCTAAAAATCCATAAAAACTTTATTTACTCATATTTTCATATAATTATCTTCTAAAATATTAACCTTTTATATTTTTAAAGTACTTTCATTATAAAATAAATTTTATAATGGTAATAAACACAATAAATACTAAGCTAATTCTCTTATAAAATTTCCAAAATAAAAATAAATAAATAATTTCAATACAAAAATCACATTCTAGGGACTATTATCAAATAAGTATTTTCAAAAATGTAAAAAGAATTCTAAATCGTTAGTTTCTCTAAAATCCAAATAAAGAAAAATAATAAAAAGCAATAATATCGAAATAGAAATGTTAGGAAATTAAAAAAATAAAATAAAACACAAAACCCAATGTCAAAGCCAAAACCTCTTCGTTGGAGGAAAAGTCTCTCGTTGGTGCTGAGATCGATCTCAAAAGACTTAGAAAATACCTAATTCTCACATTTCTATTGCAAATCAACGGTCAAAACCAAAACCTCTTCGTCAAGGACAACACCTTTGAAGATTCAAAATCAAATTCAAAATGTTCAAATCCTCCATCTGAAAGACTTGCACGCTGAATTAAGGCTTTAGATCCTCCGTACAAAACTTGATATTATTAAAACTTGATTTAATTGATGAATATACACAAAAATTTCAGCATCAAACAACAACATCAAGTTGCAACCTTTGTACTTGGCCTTCTCTTTTTGCAATCAAAGAAATGTGAAAAAAAAAAGAACACAGTAAGCAAAAAAGTTCCTAAATAACAGTACAAGTGAATAACTAAAGAACAATTGTGTGCAAATAGCAGTACTTATATATATTGAAACAAACTAAATCCCAAAGCATTTAGTCTTAGTTGTATTGTGCTATAAGTATCTACAAAATCAAGTCAATTTTTCCATGAATTTTCCTCCCTAGTTTATAAACACCTGTGATTTTGTAGCTGATAACCTAAGTAACACATTCTGTTACAACCTGGATCATTAAAGAAAGGAAAGGACAGTAAAGAATAAACTTTCATGAAATACACCATATACTAGTACTACACAAATATTTTTTAAAACAAAATATGACAAAAAAAAAAGAAACAACAGGGCATACACGCCATCACGAGCAGGGTACATCCATTAATATTTTTCCGATCAAGTTTGGTTCAAGCCAAACACAATCGAACGGCTTCTTCGTATCACAAAAGTTAATATCATATCTTTTGCTTTCCATACAATATGCTGCACATGTCTTTGTTGAACCGGAGTGAAATGCTGTAAAGAATATCTTGTTGGACCAGCTTTTGTGTGGTGACGGCTTTGCAATAGAACTTCAGGGGTCAAGGAAATCGCGTAGCTTGTTTAGCAAATAATAGTCGAACTTCAATATTTATCTCATGTAATTAACTTAATTAAATACTACTTTGACCGCACTTATCATATGTATATGCATATTTGAAAAAATTCACAATCTCTATTACTTATAAATGCACATAGAGAAAGGTCGTAACAAAAATCACCAAAGGGTTCAAACAATTGTTAACATCAATTATAAACCATTGATCTGTGCAATCTACGGTTTAGATCTGTATTTAATTCAAAGGGTCAGGACAGGAAAGAGTCATGGCGCTGATGGATCGTGTCAAATTCGCTAAGCGGAGCGTCGGGATTTCGATTCTCCGTATAAACAATTTTTTTTTATTTTTGCGCCCATTTAATTTTTTTCGCCGCTGTTAAGTATAAGTGTTTAAACGGAGCGACAGCAAAAATCTTTCTTCCTCTCCGTTCACCAAAAACCCTAGATCGGGGCGCCACTCGTCTTTCTTCCGCCCCCATCTCTTTTCGCCAACCCTAATACCTTCTTTCTTTTCTATTCTCTGATCTTGCTCTCATTTTTACACACACGACACAAAGTAGAGATAGAGAGAAAACGCTCGCCATTGGACAAATCTCCGCCTCCGTCGCCGTCTCTGCCACATCATCGCCTCATTTCTCTCTTCCGACCAGATCCAACAAGCACCGCCTCTGCCTCTTCCGCTCCAGCCTGCGCCATTGCCGCTGGCAGCTTCACATCACAATCTCTTGAAAACAGCCATGGAAATATCACGATCTCTTCTCCTACCTCAAGCGCAAGGTCTTCGACTGCCACCTTCCTCCCCCAATGACTGTGGGTGTTGATGCGCACAAATCCGAACCACGGGATATCCCTGGTATTTCCCCTTTCTTTTTTATTCTCAGATTCTCCATGGTTTAGTTCTTAGCTTCTGCTCAAGTATAATCACTTGTTAGTGTTTATATAATCTTCCATCTGATTTGATCAGTGCTCCTGTTGCTTGGGAAATTCCTGTACAGGTGATACCAGTTGATGGCTTTAAGGGGCCACTGATGTTTGTGTCATAGAACTAGGTGGTACAATTCAATTCAATTGTGTTATTCAATTCAATTGCCTCTTATGCCCTTTATTGAGATCAATGAGTCTTTAATTACAATATTTTACTTCTGTGCAAATATGGTTTAAACAGTATATAAGTGTGTTGATTCTGTGTACAGGCTAGGCTAATTGAACTGAGAAATATCGTAATTATGCCAAGCCCGGCGTTAGTGACCCTCTTAAAGTTCTAATGAGTATGGCTATAAGTTTTCTTTTCTTTCTTTTGATATTACTCTATTTTATCATTGTATTTCAAGGTCGCGGAGCAAAAGAGGAAAATTTATATACTAAAATCGCCGAAGGAATGCACCAACATCAGCATGGTAGAAATTTTCAGTTTTGTATAACATTATATATTCAATTTATGGTTTTAATTTTATTACTATTTACAATTCTTATTTGTTTGTTTGAGCCTCACTATCTAAAGTGTCAGTTGTACTTAAAATTTAGCTTTACTTTTATTTGAGAATATATGACATCTGAAATTGAATATAAAAAATAGGGTGTTGTACACAACTGACCACACGTTAGCTATTCTTCCATACCAAATAAAATTTAAACCGCAGCTTCACTCCTCACCTCGTGCCCATCACCCCATCTCTACATATGAAGCATTAGTTTAAGAATTTTATTATGTTGGACTTTTGGAAGAATATCCTTGCTTCCGTGATGTCTATGCGGATACTGCTAATTTATGATCTTTCGCACTTACATGCATAGCTGATCTCTTTTTAAAGGAAACATGAAAATTAAACTTCATATATTAAAAATGTTGTAGTAAGGAGTATAATCTGGTTGGATCCCATGGCCCATGCTATCCCAGGACTGCTGAAAGCACCCTAATGCAGTAAGGAGGGTGGAGATGTATTGATAGGAAATATGTTTTCAAATATTTAAATGGCATGTAAATGTAATAACTCAGTCATCTTTCCTCATTGTCCTTGATTTCCTGACTCTTATGCATGCATGTTTGTATGGCAATTCATTAGAAATAACATGTTAGACTTTGCAGGTGAGAATTGCAATGGTTGGGAAGTACACTGGTCTCTCTGACTCTATCTATCAGTTTTGAAGGTAATCTTTGTATCTGAAGTCTATTAATATTCTTCTTATAATTTATAATTTTTTCTTTTGTGTAACACTTCACTCGCTCCCCAAAAGTCTCAAAGAAGTATTTGGAAGTGCTGGACATGATAAATTTTCCCCTTGATCATAAGTGAAACTTTCTGGTGCGATGGGTACATGTGTGATGTTTCTCATCAAAATTTGCACATCAATTGGCACCTTGATCAAATTGCTATATATTTTCGACTATATTATTATATCAAAATTATAATTGTATGCCTTGTTGCATGCATCCCTTGCCGCAAGAAGCTTGTTGTAGATTGGATAATATCTACTGATCTGGAAGAGTCGACTGCCATAGAGGTCTTTATTATTTTCTATAACAATATTATTTTTGGTCTACATTGCCTTAACAATAACTTTTTGGTGGTTCTCAATTGACTGTGTTTTAAATGGTTCTATAGGCACCAGAAGCTTATGAGAAAAAATGGGATTTATTAAGGTTGAGTTTTATTTGTAAAAATTTCTTTAGTGACAGATCAGGTCGAGATACCTTTTCACAATTATATTAGATGCACTTGCATAGTTAGGGTAAAATCTGACATTACAGAAATAGGAGACACTGCAACCAGTTTTTGGAGTTTGCATATTTAGTTTTTTCTTTTTTTTTTCTCTTTTCTTGGGCAATGCTATTTTATTTTAATGAAATTATGGAGTTAGTTTTGTTAATTTGAGTCGATTGAATGCTGTAACCTGTGTGCATGCCTGAGAGTTATTTCTACATGGAGACCACTGTTGCATCCATTGTTGAAGAAAATCATGATATTTTTTTGCTTTTATATGGTACCTGCTTTTTGGCCAGTTTTATGCATTGGCAAATCATTTGTAAATTTATCATTCTAATCCTGTTGCTGCATTGGAAAATTATTGATTTAGGAAATATACATGAAATTATGTTTAGTTCGTGACTGATGATTTTCTTTTTATGGTACCTGCTTTTTGGCCAGTTTTATGCATTGGCAAATCATTTGTAAATTTATCATTCTAATCCTGTTGCTGCATTGGAAAATTATTGATTTAGGAAATATACATGAAATTATGTTTAGTTCGTGACTGATGATTTTCTTTTTATGAAAGAGAAAATTACACAGTTCTAAAATCATCACTCATTTATTGTTCGTAACATTGACTATTTCTGCTCTTACTATTGTAGGGGTAATAAGGTCCCATATGTGACAAGGGTAATTTTTGGGATGCTTTATTGAATTAATTAATAATTAATGAAAAACATTACCTTCAATTTTGTTTATGTTCTCTTTTCTTTTTGTTTGTAGCACTTGGTATTCAGCAATTACCAATTGTAGTTATTACTATTGTGCTTCCTTTTAAAGAAAAATGCAGTGTTGGTAATTTAGGGAGGATATCAAGGAATGAATTTGGAGAGTAAATGAGCCGGGAAATTGCTTCTTTTAATCGGCCTAAATCTCTATGCCACCTGCTACGCTGATCGAAAAGTAGTGGAAAATTGTCTTAAAAATCAGGTCAGAAGGGTCAGGATGATCCAGTTTTCTCATGTGTGACCAAATTCAAACTCCAGAATTATAAACGAACAATCAAAAGGCAACAATTTAACTTACATCATACAAAAAAGCAAATAACTTGGTCGAATCAATTTCGTTCTTGAAATTAACTACCTTAATATAGAAAATATTTTGGCATTTATAAAAGAAATAAATCTTCACACAATTTGGGGTTAATATGGGAGATTTTTTACCATTTATAACATAACTTTTTTTTGGTATATTATGTAATAAAAAAGATTAAGATTGTTGATACATATTTAAAAGGTAAGTCGACAAAAATTGTTTTACAAAAGGAATTTAGAATATAGATCAACGAAAAGTAAGCTAATGGAAATAAGTCAGGAATTTTACAATAAAGGTAACCACAGCTATATTTCTGAAATAATACAAATTTTAAATTTTACATTCATCAACGTATCTGCATTCTTAAATAAGTGATTAGATGCACTTGCTGAGAAAAATTTAGTCGTTTATTTTAAATTTAAGTTACAATGTCTTGATGTTTGTTCATTACAATTGGGGCGCAAGAGCTATTTAAAATATTGTCATGTTGTATTATTTTTTCTTGTTCGAGATAATATACTTTTACATGAAACTTTTTATTGAGAAATATTTTTTTTCAACGTATTATTTTGTTTGGACTGTTCACGTGTCTACTTTAATTGATTCTATTTGTTTTAATCGGTAAATACTACTGTCACCTTCAGTGTCAATCAAGACAACGTTAAACTTAGATATTGAGTATTGAAAATGAACAACATATCTGTGTCAAATAGGACCTTCTTTGACAAAAATCGCATTTTAAAGTCCACCCGCACATTGAGCGGGCACTACTGCTAGTATTTTTTAAAGGTAGCATCGCAATCGCGCGTCATACCCACAATTTTTTTTTCTGACAAATTCGTAACTAAATAATTAAGAAGACAGATCTCAGATTGAGGGAGCATGTGGATGTTTTTAAGAATTTTTATTTTACTTTATTGTTTGCAAACTGATTAAAAGAATTGGTACGAATATGCTTATTATTTTTATGTTTCTATTTTTATCTATTTGATTGGTAAACAAAAAAATATAATAATTGTCCGTTCTCAAAATTTCATCAAATTTTAACATGTGCTTAGAATGGAATCATAACTAAACGCATATGTAATCCGTTTGGAACATTTTGAGGTTAATACCTTAAAGAAAGACCTGTATAAAAAGGAGTCCCAAATCTTTCATGCCATGTATTATATGTTCTCCTTTGCACATTTAATGCTGATGTGAATTAAAAACAGTTGCACCGATATGTTGACTATGTTTCTTTATTGCTAAATTAGCATATAAATATGATTTAGAAAATCAGGATAGAACAATTATCAAGCTGCATTTCACATAAATATAAAAATGATAAATGATATAAAAATGCTCTAGGATTGTTGAATGCCCAAACCTGAGTAAATGGGATGAATTGATATTGTCTGTCATTGTAACTGAGGTGAGGTACGATTTAATCAATTTAACGGGCCAGGTACAAACTGGTTATCACGAGTAAACATATGACCCAATCCAGTATAACCAGGTTAATAAAATTAAAATCCGATCCAATCCGATTATGTTTGAACCCATTAAATACGGATTGGATTGGACGGGTTAAACGGGTTGGCCAGGTTTTTTTTTTTTTTTTTTCTTGTACAGCCCTATTTGGTATGGTGTATTGAGGTTGTTATTACTTTAAGGTTACTAACAATTAGTGCTACAATTATTAATTACTACTAGCATAAGATGTCCTCATATGTGGGCAAATAAAGAAACAAAATAATGTTAGACAATAAAAATATATTGCTTAATTTACCAGCGATACAAATAGATTTGTTATTCAATTTGTTTCTATATTAGATGGAAAACCAAATGATAGTGTTATTTGGTCTAGCAATTCTCATCCAACCACAGATCAAGTCGATCCAACGACAGAAAAAATTGTTTACTCTCTAGATCTAGAGTGTAACACCTATGTGTTACGTGCATTTATAAGTAGTAGAGATAATTAAATTGTAGTAATCAATTGTAATTAAGTTTAAATAAAAATAATTACTCAAAATATATCATTATTAATTATTCATTATTTTAATAACTATTATTAATAATCATTATTATTATAATTCCTATATTAAGGATTGTTTAAAATTTATACAATTATTATTAATTATCATTAGTATTATAATTTTTATATTAAAGATGATTTAAATTTATACAATTCTTAATAATTAATTGTTAAAAATTTTAATTTATTTAATTATTAATGCTAATATAGTAATTATGACAAATACTAACACGTGATAATTACAAGAACTTAGAGGTTAGTATGTGGTCCTGGTGCGTTTGGCAAGGGTTGGATTAGTACTAACCTTGCAACTAACATACTAACCTCAATTTACCAAATGCATTGAGGTTAGAAAAGATTAATGCTATCCTTACGTTAACCTACTAACTCATCATTTTGGTGGGTTAGTGCATTTGAGGGTAGTGTTCTTATTATTATAATCTCAATACGCCAGACCAAACAGGGCTGTACAAGAAAAAAAGAAACTCGGCCGACCCGTTTAACCCGTCCAACCCAACCCATATTTTAACGGGTTCAAACATAATCGGATTGGGTCGGGTTTTAATTTTATTAACCTGGTTATACTGGATTGGGTCATATTTTTACTCATGATAACCCAGTTTGTACCCGGCCCGTTTAGTTGATTAAATCGTACCTCACCTTAGTTACAATGACAGACAATATCAATTCATCCCATTTACTCAGGTTTGGACATTGAACAATCCTATTCGTACCAATTCTTTTAATCAGTTTACAAACAATAAAATAAAATAAAAATTCTTAAAAACATCCACATGCTCCCTCAATCTGAAATCTGTCTTCTTAATTATTTAGTTACGAATTTGTCAGAAAAAATATTGTGGGTATGACGCGCGATTGCGATGCTACCTTTAAAAAATATTATGAATTTTTCAGATATGCATATACATATGATAAGTGCGGTCAAAGTAGTATTTAATTAAGTTACATGAGCTAAATATTGAAGTTCGACTATTATTTGCTAAACAAGCTGCGCGATTTCCTTGACCCCTGATGTTCTATGGCAAAGCCGTCGCCACACAAAAGCTGGTCCAACAAGATATTCTTTAGAGCATTTCACTCCGGTTCAACAAAGACATGTGCAGCATATTGTATGGAGAGCAAAAAGATATGATATTAACTTTTGTGATACGAAGAAGCCGTTCGATTGTGTTTGGCTTGAACCAAACTTGATCGGAAAAATATTAATGGATGTACCCTGCTCGTGATGGCGTGTATGCCCTGTTGTTTCTTTCTTTTTGTCATAATTTGTTTTAAAAAATATGTGTGTAGTGAATTGGACCATCATGTTTCATGCCATCAGCTTTATTTATTTATGTATTCCTTTCTATGTGTAAAAAGATTTATAATATATATATCTCATTTTTTGTAGGTTGGCATACAAGAGTTGCTGTACTGAATTCTAGGAAATTAATTAGTTGCTGGCTGTTTTAGTTAGGCAGTGAATTGTCAAGATATTAAGTATTTTGGTTGTTAAATTTGTTAATGCTGAAAGTACATTTGGTTTTGTTCAACTTGAATATGAGCTGAATATAAGCTTGAACCAATTATAATTGAACTTGTTGTAAGCTTGATGTAAACATGCTATAAGTTCTGACATAAGTTATATTGTCCTGCTTTCCTATAGTAATCTGACTTGATGTAAAGAGTCATCAATTGATATTTTTTTTTGTGAAAAAAGATCGCTTAGATGGATTCGCTAAAAAAAAAAAAAAGATTGTGATACAAGGTGCTGAGATTTCAACTCAAAATCAATGGGTACTCACCTCTCTAAATCCATGGCTACATCCAAAGAAGTTACCAAACTACCTTATGATATCCTAACTGACAAGAATAGAGAAATCATAATAGAGAAAATTTTAAAAGTAAATCCTACCGACAAACCTAAGAAAAGCTAAAAAATAAAACACATAAAACAGTCTATAAATGCGAAGAAATTTCTATCCAAAAATAATTGAAATTTTAAGGTCTGTTATGCACTGGGGGATGCAGCTATCCTCTTGCCATGTTGTACCAGTTTTTTCTTGCATGGTTAGAGGTGTGACGGTACAATCACATGACTATGGGTATGCCTTAGCAAAATTTAATTTGTCCCTTCTCCGAGTAATTGGCTTGCTTGATGGACCACCTGTCTTGCCCTCCATGATGGTAATTGTTCCATGTTATCCTCCATGATTGTGTTTACCAGATTAATACAATCTGAGTATACACATGCTCTCAGGCTACTTGATCTCCCAGACCTTCTCTTTAACATGTTTAACATGTGTTTCAGTAAAAGAAACGCAACCCAAACAAATCTTTAAAATCAAACAAATCTTAAAACCATAGAATTAGTCACATTGATCCCAAATTTAATTTTGAAAAATTTTCTAGATATAAATATGAGACAAGAAATTCCATAGCTACAATATGAGTTAAGAAAGTAAAATGAAGTGCGACACATTTTTCTTCTGATTTTAACAAAGGGAACTTAAGAAAAACATCACTATGCTCAAAGGAACGTACAAACCATTACAAATTGGAAAGAGAAATAATAATAGTAGGTCGATGGCAAAAGACTGTTCAATAAGAAAAAGGAAATCAGCTTCAATTATCTTTGTACGTATGCAATGTATAGTATTTCAATTAGTTTATTCATGAAATCCTTAACTGTCATGCAAATTCAATTAAAGCCCACCCTATTTATAATCCATGTCAAGCAAATTTAATCAACATACGAAAGAGATACTCTAACCACTATAAGCGAATTTCAGTAAAAATTGGTCTACTATTGAAGTGGTGGAGGACTTGGGGTTTCGAGCTCTCTTGGGAGTTGGGATTGCGACAGTAGAGGCAAGAGCACAAGCTTCTTGAGCAAGAAAAGAAACTAGAGTGACGAGGAGAGATAGAGAGCCAGAGAGGGAGAGTCGAGAAGAGATCGAGCTGTCGGCGGTCTCGGCAGAGGAGGCGGCGATGCAAGCGGGAACAGGAACACCGTTGGATTTAATTAATACTATAATGACCCCAAATAACTTTATTGTTTTCATCAATTGTCATTAAAATAAAACAATACAAATTAGAATTTTACTATGTTCTAGACTTGTTCCAATTTTTAAACAACAATTTAACTCACAAACAGACTTTTAATATGTTATAATTAGGAAAAAAAATTAATTTGATAAAAAAGGGTAAATTTGAAAAGTAATACTTTTTTCTCTATTGTTCTTGCAAAAACAAAAAAAAAAAAAAAATTAGAGCAAACAAGTCCTCGATGAAATTGTTTTTCTTTCTCATCTCGCAAGTTGAAAAGAGGATAGAATCACTCGAGTTTCATTTTACTTTTAGGAAAGTAAAATTGAGGAAAGATGAAAGAGCCAACGGGGCGTCGCTGGATAACTTTTTTCCTTTCTTTATTAAAAAATTTTCTTTTATTTTCCTGATGCGATTAGCTAAGCAAAATTGTTACCTAGTTGGGCTATGAGGCGCACAAACAAATAAGGAAACAAGAATAAGTGCATCTCTATTTGGCATATTAAATTGGCTTTTTTATTATGGAAATATTTTTGCAAATATAAATTGTCGATCTTTCCATTAAAATAAAACTCCATAAAAATTGATGCTATAAATTATGCATGGGGTTCAACAATGATAAATTATCTAAATATTTTGGAGTTCAAACATATGGTGCATATAACAAAGTTACATTTTATACCTATCAATATTAATATTAGTAACATTATTTACAAAAAAAAAGGGTGACATTGACACTCCTTTATTGAATGTAAATCGGTCATGCGCCGCCTCAACTCTTTCCTTCTCTTCCTCCTCCTTTACTCCCGGTGTTGCGTCGATCCCCTCTAGTCCTATAATTTTGGTGTCGTCCTGTGAGAAAAGAAGAGGAGAGAAGAGAAGAGAGACCCAATTTTAAAAAAAAATTCTGCCAAAATTGCGGCCCAACGGTCTCAAAAATCCCAAGATACATAGCGAATGAAACCAAACCAAACGTTACTTGTTATAGATCCCTATTACAATATTATATATATATTTTTTAGAAATGCTTGCCAGCGGCTGGCAAGGAAAAAGAAAGGAAAAACAAAAAAACTAAATTAAAAAACGAACTAAGACTAAGAACAGGCAGAGCAGGAGGTGATCAGCAGTATTTTTGATAGGCCATGGCTTCGGTGGAAATCCATTGTGCAACATGTAACGACAATCTAAGATTCTGTCTGAAGATGCGATTGTTTCTCTCTAACCAAGTCGCCCACAGTGCCGTAGCCATGAGAGTGCACTTCTGGTGATTGTCTTTAATGGCAGAGAAGGAACGTACAAGGCAATCCGTCCTAGAAACGCGAGATGGAGCAGAGACAAGACCGAGCTGTCGCCACAGCGATACAGCAAAAGGGCATTCAAAAAACAGATGAACATAGGTTTCTAATTGCTGTTGTTGGCACAAAACACAACCTTGCTGCACTGCAATGCCTCTCTTCAACAACTGCTGTTGCGTTAGCAACCTATCTGATCCCAGAAGGAGGAGAAAAAGTTTCGGATTTGGGGGAACTGAAAGATGCCAGAGAAAAGCTAGAGGTGATTTGATTTTTCCCACAGTTGCAAGTGCATTATAGCAGGAGGAAACAGTGAAACTGCCATTCGAAGTCCACCTCCAAAGTAAGTAATCATTACCAACAGCAGCAAGGGCAGAGTTTAGGTGATTTGCCAGTGCAGAAACCTCCTGAGTGAAGGGTGCTGGAAAAAATTTAAACCAGCGATGAACTGCATTTCTAACAGAGCAATCAGGGAAAGGTGGCTTACCATGAGTGAAGGCTGAAGAGCACAAGTAAGCTATAGGTCTACCCTGCCAACAGTCATACCAGAAAGAAGTGTTGGTGCCATTTCCCAAGATCGACGTAGTTGAAAGTTGAAAGTAAAATCTAAGATTGAGCAAATCATTCCAGAAAAAAGAGCCCTTCTTTTTCCAAACCAGAGGGGAGTCAGAACCAGCATGCTTGAAGCATAAAAGAACCAAAGGGAATCCTTATTCTGGTAGAGCCTCCACCACCACTTGAGAAGTAAGGCTACATTCATGAGATGAAGGTCAATAACGCCCCAGCCACCATATAACTTCGGTAGGCAAACCCGATTCCAAGCCATCAGGTTGATGGAAGCTCCTCCGGATCTTCCCCAAATGAAGGATCTTCTAATTTTATCAATTGCATTGATTACCCACTTGGGTAGTTTAAAAACTGACATAAAAAAGATCGGCATTGCGGATAGCACAGTCTTCGTGAGTAAAAGTCGCCCCGCTCTTGAAAGGAAAGTCGATTTCCACCCTGCAAGTCTTTTACTTATGCGATCAACCAACTGTTGGAAGCAACCTTTACTGGGGCGTCCCACAGATAAAGGCAGACCAAGATAAGAAACCGGCAACTGCTGGGGCTCACAATTTAAGGAAAGTTTAACTGAGTCAACGAGTTCTTGAGAAAGATTGATCGGAAAAAAAGACGATTTGGAAAGGTTGAGGTAGAGTCCAGAAATCTTAGAGAACAAAAGAAGAACGGTATGGAGCGAACTAACAGCTGTTCCCTTAACTGTGGAAAACATTTAAGCTAAACATTTTACTAATACTCCATTAAGCTAAACATTTAACCCAGTAACCCACCCACTTATATAACTTATTAATAACAACCTTTACATCAAAAATTCAAACCCTCTCCTTCAGACTTTAGTCATCATCTCTTCATCGAATCAAATCGAAGACTTCTCTTCATTGAAAACCTAATGTAACACAATAAAACTCAATTCTCAAACTTGCTCGATTTTATAATTCCCTTAGCATCATATGATTTTCTCATAATCTTTCAAATTGTTTCTATTTTTTCATTTCAAAATAATATATGTGATTGTGTTCTTGAAAGAAAATTAATTATTGTGATACATTTTTTTTTTGTCGTTTTTATTATGTGAATTCATTGTGTGGTTTCATTCAATTTCTTGTTTTGATTAAGTGTTATTTGTTATATTTGATTTATGTTATATATGTGCAAAATATACCTTTGTTATGGTTGTATGAAGACAATCATAATTTGATTACCCACCAATATCTCATCTTTTGTTTGTTTCCTCCGCTACCAAATACATAAAGAATGATTTCAATCAATATATCGATTTTTATAGAACAACTCTTATACTAGTATACATTTAATTTGCATGATTTAACGTAAAAAATGTTATATTCAATTTTATACTACTAGCAGTGTGACTTATTTTTGTATGGACTTCAAAAATGTTTTTATTCAGCAATGATAACATAAAACAATTCAAATCTTTTGTTTTGAGCAACTTCTTTTTTTTTTTATCAAGTGCTAATGACACGCTCATGTAAGCCCTTTTTTATTCTAGGCCCTTTTCATGCAATATATGTTGAGACATTTTCCATTTTACTTGTTTCCTTGTTGTTGGATTAGTTGGACCCTAGAACAGGTGAAATATTCATTTGATAATACGACATTGCATCAATGCTCCACTTTTTTTTTATCTATTTATTATTTATTATTTTATTTTTATCTTAGTTGACCGATCGATGTGATAATATGACAAACATTTCTCTGGAGCGAGATCATAAATATGCTCTGAATAAACCTGCTTTGCAATAACTAATTGATTTATCAAAATTTAAATCAGATATTGTGATGGATTTGGGCTTTAAATTTTATCCCAAAAGGACAATACATTTTCTGTTAGGATAATAGGCTAAACCAATCACTCTCAGTTGGTTTCTTCTGTTTGTTATAAGCAAATGCATAATGTTAGAATTTTTTTTTCTTATGGTTTGATCTTTTAACGGCTAAAAAACCCAATTCAGGAGCACAAACCTTATAATTATAAAGCGTCATGTACAAACTCCATTCTAACAACCGGCTCGTTTTTTTCATTTCCCTTCATATTCATTTGATTCCTCCTGATCTTCCAAATTATTCCTTAATTTTTCTTTTTCTTTTCAAAATAATGTTTGCTTATATGGCATATAAACGGATGTCAGTTTGGGCATCAACTAGATATTCCCCCTTTATTTCATATTATAAACAAATCATACAGGAGAAGCGATCAACTCATTCATTCTTTAGAGAACTTATTTAATAGCAGAAAATCAACCTTCATGAATGATTCACTAATCACTATACTTACAATAAGAAAGGTGAGTTACCAATAGCAACACCAACTTCTTTAAAAATAAAATATAATAATAATAATAATAATAATAATAATAATAATAATAATAATAATAATAATAATAATATAATAATAATAATAATAATAATAATAATAATAATTTACCAATGCAAAACACACCACTGAGTTAGTGACCACTTGAGTTAACCATGGCCAACACGACCAAACAAGAAGAATACAACTAATATGATGTGCCCCACCTGCGACGTGGTTCTTCATGCAGGCCCCATCTCTCTCCCTCCGAATCAGGTCATCCACCTCCATCATGTCCACACCGGCGACTGAAATTGCCGGAACTGGAGAAGCCAGCTCCACAAGGCCAGAGAACAGACCCAGAAGCAAATAATGAAGCACAACGCCACCAAGAAGAAGAAGAATTAGGAAGGAGATGCATCCTAACTCATTTTCATTTTAGGATCATATAGATGGTATATATCTCTATTTCAAAATTCATATATCAAATGTGTTTTATGGTTTTTTTTTGCACATTTTCTTGTCGTCTTGTTTATCATTGGTGTCTTTCTTTTGACATTCAATATATATTCTTGACCAATCTTTATAGTATGTGTGCTCTGTCTTTTGACATTGAAATGCATTCTTCATTTTGCTTGCTTTGACATTCTTGAATATTGATTTAGTCTTTATGCATGCTACAAAAAAAAAGCAAAAAAAAAACAAAGAGTTCTCTTTACCTCGAAATGGACTTTTTGACAGGAGTAAATTATTACCATGTTTTTTTAGTTTTTCTTGATCTCATTATTTTTTGTTATTATACTTTCTCTAAGGAATGGTTGCCTTGGAAATTTGCGGGAATTTGGGTATGGTTTACACATGTTCAGCTAACTACTGATTGTACAAAATGTCTCCAGTTTTTGTACCCAAATACTGAACGATCTGAATTTAATTTTATCTGCATTTCAGCTCAAGCATAATAGTCTTGAAATATATATCATTTGAGATCCAATATGCATGATAGCCTATGTTCCAAATTAAATTCGGTAAAATCGAAATGATAGTTTTGTGAATTGAATTTAAGTAGCAATATTTTTCATCTGCATTATTAATTACTAAAAATATTAATTTAAATAAGCTTGGTGGGATAAAAGAATGCTAGGCAATATCACAAGTCAATTACAAAGAAGCCAACGTTCAAATGGAATTTAATAGACATTTTCATGAGTTTGAAAAAAAATATTACTAATTACTAGAAATATTAATTCCAGTAACCTCGGCATTATCACAAGTCAATTATAAATAAGCCAAAAGATGGAATTTAGATTGTATTTTTCTTTGGAAAAATATTACTATTCAAATCAGCATTTTGGAAATTATGTCCGACTACCTGCCATGGTTGGATCCAAGTTATGCAACCATAAATAAACTTTGGCATGGATGATTTTTTTTTTTTTTGAAAATAATATATATGATTGTGTACTTTGTGATACATTCTATTTTTTGTTGTTGTTTTTAATATGTTATTTCATTGTGTGGTTCATTATATTTCTTGTTGTGATTAAATGTTATTTGTTATATTTGATTTATGTTATATGTGTGCAAAATATACCTTTTTTATGGTTGTATGAAGAAAATCATAATTTGATTTTCCACCAATATCTTGTCTTTTGTTTGTTTTTTCTGCTACCAAATACATAAAGAATGATTTCAATCAATATATCGATTTTTAAAGAAGAACTCTTATACTACTATACATTCAATTTGCATGATATAGCTAGCAGTGTGACTTAATTTTGTATGAGCTTACAAAAGTAATTTTAATATGTTACTTGAGACAAATTTGCATGATATATAATGATAACAGAATGTGGGAGTCTAGTACATATGATCAGTGGCTCCACCGTTATCCTAGAAGTAACAATTTCAATTCCCGTTAGGTGCAAAAGAAGGATAAACTCTATTTCACAGAGTGTATAATGCCTCTATAAATAAATGAATTTGTTTTAAAAAAAAATGTCAAGACAATTCATTTGAGCAACTTCTTTTTACAACATAGAAAAATTATATAGTTTGTTTTGAGCAATTGCTTTTTATCTAGTGTTAATAACACGCTCATGTATGCCCTTTTTCATTCTAGGCCTTTTTCATGCGAGATATGTTGAGACATTTTCCATTTTACTTGTTTCCTTCTTGTTGGATTAGTTGGACCCTAGGACAGGTGCTATATTCATTTGATAATATGACATTGCATCAATGCTCCACTTTTTATCTATTTATTATTATTTTTTTATCTTAGCTCACCGATGTGATAATATGACAAAACATTTCTGGAGCAATATCATAACTATGCTCTGAATAAATCTTTTCAATAACCAATTGATTTTCAAAATTTAAATCAGATATTGTCCGGAAAAGAGGCAACACATTTTTTTGTCCCAAAAGGGCAACACATTTTTTGTCCGGAAAAGAGGCTAAACCAATCACTCTCAGTTGGTTTCTTCCATTTGTTATAAGCAAACGTATAATGTTAGAAAGTATATTTTTCTTCCTTATGGTTTGATTTTTAACTGCTAAAAAAATCCGATTCAGAAGCACAAACCTTATAATTATAAAGCCTCCTATACAAACTCCATTCTAACAACAGGCTCGATTTTTTTATTTCCCTTCATTCTCATTTGATCCCCCGTAATCTTCCAAATCATTCCTTATTTTTTTCTTTTCTTTTCAAAATAATGTTTGCTTATATTGCATATAAACGGAAGTCAATTTGGTGATGAGCATCAAATAGATATTTCCCCTTGTTTCATATTATAAACAAATCATACATGAAAAAGATCAACTCATTCATTCTTTAGCGACCTTATTAAATAGCAGAAATCAACCCTTCAAGAATGATTCACTAATCACTATATTTACAAATAAGAAATGTGAGTTACCAAAAACAGCACCAGCTTCTTTAAAATAATAATAATAAAAAAAAAAAAATCTGCAAAGTTTGTATAAGTACAACCTTAAATATCTTTCACTAAGAACCACTGCAAAAGCATTGTTAAAATTATGCTCTTACAAGAAACACGCCGAGCAGTAAAAAAGCAAGTATCCTTAAACATAGAGCCCTTTATTACATAACTAAGAGAGTCATTACATTCTATACATATTTAAAGTGATTTGAAAGAAACATAAGAGGCAAGCATAAGGCTATGAACTTCTCTCACTACCAACTGAAGCAGTGGTCAGTTGGTTTTATTCTTTCGAGCTATCTCCCGAGCCCTTTCACGCAATTCCTCAGGTGATGGGGGCTTGGGTCCCTCTGGAGGATACACCACATAAGGCTTCTGTCAAAATAGTAAAAGATACAAGCATATGAATAAAAACAGATTACCAAATAATTAACCAGTCCAAAGTGATTATTAAAGCGAACAAAAGGTATTTAAGTCACGTTGGTACCATTTTGTCAATGTGTCTAGTTTTAAAGGTCATTTTAAACCAACCAAGTTGATCAAATCTCTCTCTTGATGCCACTCTATTTGTCAAAATTTCTTTAACTGAGGCTAAATTAAACCTACCTCAATGTTCAGCTGAGAATAAAACACTAAGGCATGGTCTGATACATTCAATGAAACCAAAACCAACAAAACAGAAGTGTGATTAAGATAGGTACGAGGCATTTCAAACAAGTTCAAGAATGACTTTAATAAATTAAACTGTCAAATTGGTAACTTTGCATTGCTTAACTGAGGCCAGTTGGAGTTGTTCAAGAACTCAGATAAGGGAAAAACAAACAAAGATGTGGTACCCAATATGACATTCTCATAACAAAAGAGTAAATACAAATCAAACTAGAACTTATTTTGACCTTATTTTGACAATTTATCTGGACTTTCTATACAACCCAGCTAAGATGAAAATGCCAGCATAGTTTATGCTCAATATTTCCTATTTGGCTTAAGCTAAGTAGTTTCGTTAAAAATAGTAAAATTGCTATTTTTCAGTAAGGATAAAGGTAGTGTCAGAATGCTATTCCAGAATTGGTACTAAACAATGTGATTGATTATAAAACTGGGTTAGCATTTACTGGTAAATTAAAGAAAACCTAGACTAAACGACGTGCTAACTTGAGGTACAAACCCATAATCTGACAAACACAAAAATGGAACCATGGATACTGAACTCAAATCAAATTACAGCACTTCTACAACTAGAAAGAAAAACCCAAGTGGGAGAGAGAGAGAGAGAGCGTACAAGGCCCATGATTTTCTGGAAGGTTTTGTTTTCGGTGGCGACGGCGTACGTCAGCGCCACCGGGACAGCCACGTAGACGGCGAATTTCCCGATCTCCAGTAGCCCCTTCCCTGTTCCAAGCGCCGACATATCGTCCCTCTCTCTTTTTGTTGATCGGTCACGACTGGAGAATGCAGACTGGAGACTGGAGAGGAGAGCTGGATTAAGAGGCTCAGACGCTCAGTCTAGATCAGCGAGAGAGGAAGAGAGAGGCGCCACGATACGATACCGCTGTAATGCTAATCAGAAAACTGGGTGCTGGTATTCTTTGATCGCCGCCGTTCATTTAATAAGCGGCTCGGATTACTTATTAATTTTGCTTCCCCTTCTTTGATTTTCACAAATCACAAGGCGTAGAACGATTGTATACCTTTTTCTTTTGGTTTATATGGAACTTAGCCATAAGACGTACTAATTTCTCTATATTTATATTAAGTCTGCAATTAATTTGAAGTTGATTGTTCATAGATTTTTTTTTTTTTTTTGATGTAATTCAGTGACCTTGCTTTAAGATGCGCTTCTGATCCGTCGTTCCACAAAACTAATTAAAGTCTGACGCAATAAGTTGTTTTTTTCCCCCCACATTAACATGTTGGTGAAAGTTCGATTGCGCAAGTTGTATGGAAACATTAAGAGCTGATATAAGTTGTTGAATTTCTACTATATAAAAAGTTTATTTTTTGGATGAACAGTTCTTTCGGATGAACAGTGAAGAACAGTGATTTTGATTTTTTGTTTTTCACTCCATGCAGTTTTTAGTGTGATGTATTTTATTGTCTTGAATAAGCAACATATTTGCCTACACTGCCACACCAGAATGGACTTGATTTTCTGTTTATCAACTCAGTGCAGTTTTTAGTATGATGTTTACTCTGTTGAACGTATTATCCTATTATCTTGCATAAAAAACATACTTGCTTATACAGCCACACCATAATAATTCTTCCGAGTGGCACTCAGCCAAGGCCATAAGTCGGGTCCTTCCACCCATGTGGGACCCGTAAGTCCAGAGCCATCTTTTGTAATATCACTGTGAGTTTGGTGTTTTGCAATTATCCGTGAAGTATCTTTTGACAATTGAACTCTTTCATTTTTTTCAACTGTTGTACGCAGGCTTTAATGTGGGATTGGTGTATGCAACAAAAAAAAAAAAAAGAAAAAAATGTTGCGGCCAATAACAGGCCGATATTTAGACCCGGTCAAGTTGCCGTCTCTTATAAAACTTTTTTTGTCACATGGTAACAATATTAATAAAAAAATAAATAATAAATAATAATAATAATAATAATAATAATAATAATAATAATAATAATAATAATAATAATAATAATAATAATAATAATAATAATAATAATAATAATAATAATAATAATAATAATAATAATAATAATAACAATAACAACAGTACTAATAATAATAATCTAAGGACGATTCTTGGATTTTTCTTTGGAAATACTTAACAGTAACGAAAGCTTCATAAAAAGAAACTTAGTAATTGAATATTGTGACTGTCCTATTTTTTAGCCAAAAGAACTTAATTTATTTATGCTATTTTCAATGTTCACTTAATTTTGTCAGCAAAACAGTGGTGAAGCCACGTTTTATTTGGTGGGTCAGGGACCCACTGAAAAAAAAAAATTTACTTGAAATTTAGTATGTTTGTAAATAAAAAATATATATAAAAAGTTAGGACCCATCTCAAAAAATTGAAGGACCCAGCTGAACATGTCATGTTTCATTTAAATTACGTAACGACTCCTAAAATATCATACAGGGACCCATGTCGTATTTTTTGTTCTCACGAACCATCTTCTTTCTTCCTCCGCAATTAATTTTATTAAGATCAAATTTATAATAGAACATTTCTTGGATGAATGATTTTTTACTCTTGAATTATTATTTTGTATATTAGATATATTATTCTGGATCTTTTGTTGTTGTTATAATAGATGTTTGATTTCTCATGTTTATTTATGTGACATTATTTTAAAACTGTTTATTTAAAAATTATTATTATACTATGTCAATATCAGATGAAAGACTTTAAATATAATTTGTGCGGTGTAGCGGTTGGATGGTGATTAAGTGTTTACATGTGATAAAATGACAATAAAACAGATAAAACGATTGTACGATATAAACCAAAATCTAGATAAAACGGATAAAATAGAGTTCTTTTTTAAGCTTGATTAGACATTATGTCATTGCTGTTATTTTTTTAGTGAAAAAAAATTATGGATCCTGCTGATACGAACCTTTGCCACTGCAGGAAAATAGATTTTTTTTTTTGAAATATATTGGAATGACGATGGCATCTCTCAACCATTGGTTATATAAAGAAATATTTTGGGTGTGTTTGGTACCTCCCTGCGAATTAGCTATTCGCGAAAAGGAGTGAATTAGCAGAACAAAACACTGTTTAAGAATTCTGAATAGGCAATTCGCTCGCCTATTCCAATTCCTGCTCTCAGCTAGAATTTCGCTGGAACAAGCAAACATCCCATGTGCAAACCAAAAAAATATTAATAAAAAATAGGAGACGGAAACATCAATGGGGAAAAGAAAAGAAGCTGATTAATAAAATAATATTTTTTTGTCTTGTCCTTGGTATTTTGAAGGTCATCTCCATCTCCTTTTTAACATTTTTTTATTATTAATTTTTTATTGTCAGATAATAATAATTATTACTTCACGAATAATAATAATAATAATAATAATAATAATAATTATCATTATCATTATTATTATTATTAATGAAAATTTGTTAAAAATTAAATTAATAATATAACATAATAATAATAAATATTTATTATTTATTATAATAAATATTATTATTAAATAATAATGACAATATTTTTTGTTAATTTATTAGTGTATTTATTGTTATCAGTATTACAATATTAATTATTATTACTATTATGTCAATTATAGTAATTATTGTATTAATAATCATTATAATTACTACAGATTAATTATTTTCATTGTTACAATATTTATTTTAATTATTATTTTTATGATAAATACTAAAAATTATTTGTGTTAATTATTATTTTAATAATTTATTATTTATTAATGGTTTATTAAATAAAATAGTAATTATTTATATTATGAATATAAATTATTATTATATTATTTTCGTCTATCCTTCTAATAATGAAAAATAGTTTCAAAACAAAATCAAATCATTATTATATTTTATCTTCTCTATTCTTATTCACAACACACCATCCAAACAAGACCTCCTTATTCATGAATAGACCATTCTACCTAATTCTTATTCACGCATAGACTATTCATTCTTATTCACTTCACTTCCAAACACATTTGGGATTTGGGCACTACACGTTTAATTGTTTTATATCATGTTTTGTAGAGGCATCATTTTATTTATTTTTCAAAGGAATCATTTTATTTATTGATCAGAGATAGAGAAAGTGCACCTCTTATTCATGCCAAAGATACCTATGGGTGATGATAAATGATATGCTGCCCAAAGATACCTATGGGCCGGTGATGAGAAATGATATGCTGGGATATTTAAAGTCTTACTTATTTTCGTATTTTTTTGCTTATGTTTTACTAGAAACAAAGTGTTAATTTTGGAGCTTGGTTTGATTATTTGAGAAATGATGAATTTTTCTTATTCTGATCTGTACATGTATACAAGCCTTTATAGGCCAAATGTTAACGGTAAAAAATTATTACCGTTCAATATCCTCTAACGTTACATTTCCTAAAATAGAAAAAGTTTAGTAACCCCTTTTTTTCCAAAAAAAGGTTGGATGACTTATTTTTCTAATTAGCCTATGATGAAATAATCTGAGGCTAATGTCCCTAATCACTATTATTCTCAACACTCCCCCTCAAGCTAGGTTTGTAGATATCATACAATCCTAGCTTGTATGAAATATCTTCAAAGCTTTTCATGCTCAATCCTTTCGTAAAAATATCCGCCAATTGATCCTTGCTCTTGACATATGGAGTCTCGATCTCTTTGGCTTGAACTCTTTCTCTTATGAAGTGACAATCTACTTCTATGTGTTTAGTCCGCTCGTGAAAGACGGGATTTGCCGCAATATGTCTCGCCGCTTGATTATCACAAAACATCTTCATTGGTGCTTCGTGCTTGATATTCAAATCGGCTAGTAATTGCTTGATCCATATCAACTCACATGCGGTGGATGCCATAGCTCGATACTCCGCTTCCGCGCTTGATCGTGCCACGACATTTTGTTTCTTGCTTTTCCATGTGACTATATTTCCGCCTACAAATGTGCAATAACCGGTTGTCGATTTTCTATCGAAGCTTCCGGCCCAATCTGCATCGGAATAGCCACATATTGCATTAGTGCCATTTTTCCTCATCCAAATTCCCTTTCCGGGAGTACCTTTTAGATACCTTAATATTCTATTAATGGCATCTAAATGAGGTGTTCTAGGTGCATGCATAAATTTACTAATTTGACTTACGGCAAAAGATAGGTCCGGTCTCGTAACGGTTAGGTAAATTAATTTACCAACAAGTCTTTGAAAATGACTTACGTCTTTTAACGGTTCACCTTTTTCATTATCAAGTTTTTCATTTACTTCTATTGGTGTTTTGGCCGGCTTACATCCTAATTTACCGGTCTCTTTAAGCAAATCAAGGACATATTTTCTTTGAGATATAAATAGCCCCTTGGAAGAATGAGCTATTTCTATTCCAAGAAAATATTTTAATTTGCCTAAATCCTTAATGTCAAATTTTTGTTTTAGGCTCGTTTTAATTTTTTCAATTTCCGATAGGTCATTACCGGTTATGATTATGTCATCGACATAAACTAAAACCGCGGTGGTACCGTTGGTGTTGTGCCTAACAAATAATGAATTATCGGCTCCACTAATTTTAAAATTACAAGATAATAAAAATTGAGAGAGTTTACCATACCATGCTCTTGGAGATTGTTTTAAGCCATAAATAGATTTTTTTAACCTACACACAAGGTTAGTAATATTTTCTTTTTTGTGGCCGGGAGGTAGAGACATATATACCTCTTCTTCAAGATTTCCTTGAAGGAAAGCATTTTTCACATCCATTTGGTGCAAAGTCCAATTATTATTTACCGCAATGGAAAAAAGTATCCTAACGGTATTCATTTTGGCAACCGGTGCAAAAGTTTCATAGTAGTCTATGCCATAAGTTTGGGTATACCCTTTGGCTACCAATCTAGCTTTGTACCGTTCTATGGTACCGTCACTATTGTATTTAATTTTGTAGACCCACTTACAACCAACCGATTTTTTCTTTTTTGGCAATTCACAAAGTACCCAAGTTTGATTTTTTTCTAAGGCATGAAGTTCTTCTTCCATTGCCTTACACCATTTTGGATCCTTTTTTGCTACCTCATAATTGGTTGGTTCCTCAATTTTGGACAAGGAATTTAAGAAAGCATAATGTTCACGAGATACATTGTCATAAGAAATGTAATTTTGAATTGGATATTGTACCGAATAAGTGACAAAATCCCTTAATCTTGTGGAAGGTTTAGGTTGTCGACTTGATCTTCTCAACGACATATTTTGCTCTTGAGTCTCGTCATCCTCCTCAAGGTGTTCTTCTTGTTCGGTTTCTTCAAATTCTTCGTTTTGATTTTCTTCATTTTGTAGGCTTCCATCACTTTCTTCTTGTGCTTCTTCACCTACAATATTTCTCAATTCTCTTCGAAACTCACTCGTTTCGATGTTAGTAATACATGGATATATAAATTCATTTGGAAGAATTTTTTGAACATTGTTTTCATTATGATTTTCATAAAAAGGTTCATTTTCAAAAAAACTAACATCTCGAGAAATATAAAGCTTTTTATTCTTTGGGTCGTAACATTTGTACCCTTTTTTTTCAGAAGAATAGCCGACAAAAATAGTTTTAATCGAAGTAAAATCGAGTTTGTCAATTCTTTGATTGTGCACAAAGCATTTGCAACCAAAAACTCTTAAATGACTAATATCTAATTTTCTACCATAAAGAATTTCTAAAGGGCTTTTAAAATCCAAAATGGCACTTGGCAACCTATTTATTAAATAAGTCGCGGTTAAAACGGCATCCGACCAAAAAAATTTTGGAACATTATTTTGAAATAAAAGTGACCTAGTAACTTCTAAAAGATGACGATTTTTCCTTTCGGAAACACCGTTTTGTTGAGGAGTATAAACACAAGTAGTTTGATGCAAAATACCTTTTTGTTTAAGAAAACTAGAAAAATTTTGATTAACATATTCGGTACCATTGTCGGTCCTCAAAATTTTAATTTTTTTTCCAAATTGATTTTCAATAAAATTTACAAAGGTTTGAAAATGCGAAAAAACCTCATTTTTATTTTTCATCAAATACAACCATGTGGTTTTTGAAAAATCATCAATAAAAATAACATAATATCTATAATCATTGTAAGAATTTATTGGGGCCGGACCCCAAACGTCGGAATGAATAAGTTCAAAAAAATCGTTACTTTTAGAGTTTGAAATAGGAAAAGGAGATCTAGTATGTTTTGCAAGCTTACAAGTTTCGCAATTGCTACAATCTAAATTAGAGAAATCAAATACTTTGTTTAAAATTGTATCGGAAGGATGCCCAACGCGCTTGTGCCAAAGTTTACCCAAATCTTCATTTTTGCTAGTTTTGAAGACAAAATTATTGCTATTTAAAAAATAAAGACCATTTTCAAGAAATCCTTCACCAATTTTTTCTTTTGAAAATACATCTTGAAAAATAACATTTTTTTCTTTAAAAACTATTTCGCAATTCAAATCTCTAGAAAGTTTGCTAATGGATAACAAATTGACGGAACAATTTTCAACAAAAAAAACATCTTGTAAAAAATTTCTTGACAAAATGCTAATCATGCCCCATCCTTTAATTTTAATTTTTTCATTATTAGCAACGGTAAAATATTGGTCACCACTAATTGGACGATAATTTTTCAATAAATTTTGGTTTCCCGTCATATGATCGGTTGCACCGGAATCAAGGACCCATTTGGTACTATTATTTGGAGCATTAATGGTGGTACATCCAATTGTCAAGCATTTATATTCAATTTGATTTTCTACATTGAACAACCTCGGATTTGGAATGGGCCTAACCGAATTTAATTCATTAGTTTTTAAATTGGGCTTAAGAGAATTTGTCATGGAGTTTTCATTCCTTCCATCGGACTCAAGAAAATTGGGCTCCACATTATATTCCTTTAATGAATCACAAAAAGTAATATTGGGTTTTGGGGCTATACCGAGCCCACTAGAAAAAAATAGAGAATTTGGACCTTGGTCGGTTTTAAGGAGAGACGAAATCAATGCTTCCAACCCAGCTTCGATTTTGTCAATCCTTTCTTCCGTACTTGATCTATTCGGTCTCGAAGCCATCTCCTTCTCCCCCTTACGCCAAATTTCTGCCGCGTCGCCCCGCGAGTTACCTCTTCTTTCGACTGGTGGCCTGAGCTCAGGATGGAGGACCCAACAACAATCTCTGGTGTGGCCTGGCACCTTGCAGTAGCCGCAACAGTCAGACTCACAGCTGTCGCTCCTCCTTTTTCCTTCACTCCAATCCAGGTTAGGATTTGGGTTTTGAGGGCTGAATTTAGCGAGAGATTGGAAAAAAAAATTTCTTTGTGATGGCAGAAAGGAATTTTTGTTGGTTGAAATTCGTTGTTGGATTTTATGCGGTTTAAACCCGCTCTGATACCATGTTAATTTTGGAGCTTGGTTTGATTATTTGAGAAATGATGAATTTTTCTTATTCTGATCTGTACATGTATACAAGCCTTTATAGGCCAAATGTTAACGGTAAAAAATTATTACCGTTCAATATCCTCTAACGTTACATTTCCTAAAATAGAAAAAGTTTAGTAACCCCTTTTTTTCCAAAAAAAGGTTGGATGACTTATTTTTCTAATTAGCCTATGATGAAATAATCTGAGGCTAATGTCCCTAATCACTATTATTCTCAACACAAAGGAAATGATACCTCAGGAAACACAGTTAACCACAATCATTATGCATATATATAATTTTTGTTGCGTCGGAGGCGCAATGAAAAATCTACTTTTTCTTCAAAACCCACATCATAAATGCCAATCTAGACATTAAAAGGCACAGACAATGTAATTGCTTTTCTTAAGGACACAATCAAAATATTGCATCGTTATTGAATGCCTCAAAACACCAACAGAATACTCAAAATCCAAAGCATTACCAATAGATGATAGATTACCAGTAATTAAACACTACAGTATTACCATTCTAGATTCCTAACAGATCAAACATCATCACATAAGCAGACTATTTCTGACTTTCAGCCTAAACCTCAAAAACACAGTAATAAATATCCACCGGACACACCATCACCGCCTTGACCTAGATTTGGCACGACCCGCCTCCTCAGGAGTTGAAGGAAACAACTCTACATATCTCGAACCAATTGTCATCTTATCCCGGCTCATTGCCTGTTTCGCAATCTCTGCTGAGGGGAACTCGGCAAATGCCTCACCAGTCGCCTTCCCATCAAACCGGCAGCAGATGTGGACGTCACTTTCCTTCAAGTGGAACTCTTCTCCAAAAAACTCCACTATCTCAGCTCTGGTGACTGAGTAGGGGAGGCCACTTAATTTAAGTACCTCAGTGAAGTGCATCTCATCGAGGTTCTTCGCCTCATCCTCCCTTGGTTCTTCACGGGGTCGCTTATGTCGAGCAGGAGGTGGGGACCGCTCAGGTGGATATCCAAACACACCAAAGTTTACCTGTGGAAAAAATGATATTGCAATTATAAGAACTAAAGAGAGAAATCTGACATAGCAAGTTCTTTTTTCTTTTCCAGTTTCCTTTATTCTTGTGATTGTAAATAGTTGTCAATATTTTTTTCTCATTGCTAACTCTAATATAGCTAATTATCTTATTGCATTTTTAAGTTAGAAAGAGATGTGATATAGCTTGGAATCTGTTAACACTAATGGAACATTAAAAGGTTCTCTATAATTCTCATCTTATTTTCAGGTTGGTATGTTTAGAAAATAAGGAAACTTTATTTTGCAATCAGTGTATGACAATATGAGTGTACCAAGTGGTACAGTAATTTATTGCCGGTACCTTTCATGTATGACAGTATGAGTGTTACCAATTGGTAACATTATGTTGTTGCCAGTACCTACTCTGAGGCAGTAATACTACTTTTCAGGTTCTATATTTTTTTCCTTTTTTTTTTAATGAACCTAAAGTTTAACGATTGATTGCATATGTTGATAAAGAACTGAAGAGAACTACATCTTTGTTGGACACTTCCTTGATTCTTGGTCTTTATTATGTGAAAATTGAGCCAAACAAAAATGCTTTTATCAGTAACCCAAATTTCGGAGAGTAGACTGGTCAGATTTGACGTGTTTGACCTAAGAAACATTCAAAACAAATGGGTAAAAAAAAAATACTCCCAAATTGTAGGTTTGTACAACTAATATCTAATAGCTACCTTTTGGGACCTACTTCTTGTATGACATTAAGTCAATGTTTTTGCCATCAAACCGGCCAGAGGGGCGGTATGCGGTTTTTACCGGTTTTACTGGTTTGTTTCGGTTAATACCGGTTTGTGCTGTTTGTACTAATATATATTTATTTAACAAGTCCTCTTGACAAAAGAGGCCGATTGGCCCAGTGGATAGAGCTGATGGCTTGGAGAGCGCCCACCTGGGTTCGATTCACGCACCCAGCAAAAAAATTTGTGTATTTTACTCTTGAGAAAGCACCCAAATGAACCCGTTATTGCGGATATTTCCGAAATATCCGGATTTTGGCCGGGTTTGACCGGTTCTTGACCTACGGGTATTAGGACCCTTTTCCTACCGGATGCTGATCCGAAACCCGGTTTTACCGGAAAAATCCGGTACCCGGTAGGAATTTAAAAACACTGCATTAAGTTGTAAATTGAAAATTGGACGAGAAATTTTGTGGAGTTCCTTTTTTTTTCGAATTGATGTTCTTTTTGGCAATCAAACAAACAATCCATTTCTTTGTGTTCAATTACTCTTAGAGTGGAGGCTAACAAGAGCGTTGTGTTCATTTTGATTTGTCAGGTGAAAGCTAACAAAATTGCAACGTGTGTTATGTGTGTTCCTTTTGCTACTGAAATCAGCAGTTATGAAGAAGAGTTAGTTTTTCTGGCCACTAAGAGGACCTTTTATGAGTACTATTGCTCACATGATGAAACCTTGCTTCATGACTGCAAACCAAATGAGATCTGTTGATGGTAGTAATTACGCACAGAAAGTCAAATGGTGGTGGGAAAATGGAGTTGATAGACAATGGTTCTGAGCATTATGTACACTCTATTAAACTACCAGTAGAGAGTGTAGACCTAACATCGGCCTTATCCTTAGAGAGCCTCACATCCAAGCAAATGCAAAAGAGACTTCATGAAGCAATGAAGTTTCTTCTATACATTGGTGAGTTCTTTAATTATTGGGGTCCTAGCAAATCATTTCTTGGTGAGTTCTTTATTAATTGGATCAATTAGTGGGAAGGGTACCAAGGCAAATTGTTGCTCATTTTGATAAGGTTCTTCTGCCTGAGGACCAGAAGTATATTCAAGAGGACTCAATGTTACGTAAAATCATGTCACATTGAAATCTGTGAGGACCCGACTAGTTGATGCATATATTTCATTTGCTATTTACATTTGTTGATGAATAATTCAAGTGTCAACATTTTCTCTCAAGTTGCTTTAGGTTCTTCTTAGACAACCATATTTGGTAACTACTCTACAATTTGTGAAAGAACAACAACAATAATTACGTAAAATCTTTTTATCTACACAGTAAAACTTTTTGACTTGCCAAAAAGTTTAATTCGGTTAAGTATACCTTGTTTCTTCTTACCTGCTTATTGTTTTGGCAGTACTATGTAACGCTTTCATTTTTTTTTTCGTCTCAGAATTTGGGAAGAAAAAGCATTTGGGCTAATCTAAATACAGGTGTTGAAAATATAATTTGTTCTCGTCAAAATTTACCCACACATTGGATGCTCTGACCCTGAACTGTTAGCAAAGCATCATGGAAGCTCGCCACAAAAAAATTCCTAACATTTTAACAAAATTTGTTTAAATAACTTCAAAGGATCTAGCAAAATTTGTTTAAAGTTCACTTGTCTAAACAATACAAATATACAAAGCTAACAAAATTTTGTAACAATTAGCACCTCCCTGACCCCACCCCACTGCCCAAGGATTACAGTATCTAAGCGGCTTAGAGAGATGATAGATTTATGTGAATAATCAATCTTTTGATAAGGTATGAAAACTTGCAATGGGCAGTACAAAAACTTATGTGAATAATCAGTCTGTGAGACGCAAATTGAGCGATACAATTTGAATAACCTTCCTTCCCCAAGGCTGCCGACCTACCCCCACCCTCCCCCGAGGCCGGGCCATCCTAGGCCAACCTCCCCGAGGCCGGGCCACCGTAGGCCCCGACCTCCTCCCCTCACCCTCCCCCGAGGCCGGGCCGCCTTAGGCCCCGACCTACCCCCACCCTTCCCGAGGCCGGGCCGCCTTAGGCCCCGACCTACCCCCACCTCCCCGAGGCCGGGCCATCCTAGGCCCCGACCCCCTCACCCTCCACCGAGGCGGGACCATTCTAGGCCCCTGCCCCCTCCCCCTAGCTCCCCTCCCCACCCCTCCCCCCAGGCCAGGCCATTCTAGGCCCCAACCCTCTCCGGAGGCTGAGCTTTATAGCCCCAAGCCCTCCAGAGGTCAGGCGCTTAGCCCGACCCCACCACCCTGAGGTCAGGCGCTCAGTCCGACCCTCAAGCTGCCTCTCGACTCCAGCCATTGTAGACCGGTGTGCTAGAGGACAGCTCCTGAGGTGTGTGCCAGAATAGGTAGGGGTACCCCTCTATTTATAGGAACTCTAGCGCAAAAGGCGGTTCTCTGGCGCTGAGTGGGACTAACGAGGCGACATGGCAAATGCTTTGAGGTTGCTCCGGTTCGGAACCGGACATGAGTAGCAAGCACCTTCGCAGCACTTTCCTCGCCCAAATGACCGTTAGGATGGGAATCTTTCAGAGTTTCGCGTTCACACTTGATTGCTATTGAGATCGTAGAGAAGTTTGAAAGAGGATCTTTCGCATTCACACTGCATTTCGAAATTTTTCGCTTTCAGGCGGGATGCACTGAAGAGAGTATTTCAGACTTTCTGTGTTAAGTTTACGCGATGGGAGAAATTTTCTAGGGGGAGACTGAAAGATTTACTACTACCTCTGCAATAAGTGTGTTCTAAAATAGCTTACTATTCCGCTGGTGTATGCAAATAATGCAATTGCAAACTGCAAAACTTCGCTGCAATTTTTATACAGTAACTCCATACAATTAAAAGAAATTACAGAAATGCAGATAGATCTGCTTCGCCGTTACCTTACAATTGTCTGAATGAACTATTTTGTCAAAAATTTTCCCTCGAATTTGTAGATTATCTGTTTAGATTTTTATATCCTTCTTTAATTATGAGTGTATTTGATCCTTTTATTTAACCCAAATGCGTCCCTTCTAATAATAGTGGTTGAATATCGATTTAATCCAAATGTTATTTCTAATTTCTTCTGTATGACACCTCTTTTGTACCCAACAACAAATGCATTTTCTTTTCCAGGTTGTAACCGATTAGTCTGATATCAAACTAGATGATTTGATAAAAAAAAATAACTTTTTTTTGAAACACTAACAGCAAAAAGTCTGATATCTATACTTGCATGTATAGAGGTCAGAGGGATCATTTAATCTTTGTCGCATTTTGTAACCCAAAAAAAAAATAATCAAACAGTAACACTAACAACAATTTACAATTTAGTGAGCGCCAATTTTATGAGATAACTTTTCTAGGTACGTTCGTTTGGCAAGGTATCTGAGTTCAGAAGCCTTTCTACTTCATCATTTGCTTCAGCTTGCATGCGCCATTGCTATATAAATACAGGTAAACAAAGATTCAGGTTTGCATTTCGTAAATAATACTTTGAAGAAGTTCACAAATTGAATGCTTAAAAACATCACTTACCTCTTCTAGATTATCTATTTCCATTATCTGCTGGATTTGCTCTGAAATCCTTTCCTGAAAACCAACAAGAAATAATAAATGCTAGCTTAAACTTCTGGGTAGCCGGACACACTTAGTTAAAAATTAATCAGCTTCTTATGAGCTAATTTTCTGACAATAAATTTATAGCAAGAGAACAGAGTTAAACGCTTTATCATCTTTATCCTTAGATTATGCTAGCCTGTTAATAAGATATTATAATAAAAGAGAGTAACATAAAGATAAAAATAAAATAACTCACAGCACTACTTGCTGCTTCAGCTGCGACAACATCAGAGTCCATTTCAACTTCGATTTCAATCATGGAAGATATCTGAACTACCAAGAAATATATTGTTCATCATCTACTATTTTATCAAATACATTAAAATAATTATATTGTATTAATTCTTACTTTAGCATAGCTTTCTATCAGCTCAATTCTTGCTAGAAGGGCATTTTCCAGGTTTTCATGCACCCTTTTTACTCTACCACGTCGTGCACTACACGGATATAATAAATATTAACCACTGAATTCATGAAGGCATGAAACTTTTCATTAGATCAATCACATTAAATGAACATAAATATACCGATATGATGGCTCTCCTACTGCTACTATTTTATTTTCCAGTTGAGACATCCGAGCTAGCATCCACACCTTAATTCAAAAAGTAATCCCCAATTAAGCACTGAAAATAAATAAACATACATTTTTTTCTTTTCTTTTTTTTTTTGGTACAAAATCATAGTACTGAGAATGATATCATATAGAAAGATGTCTTCCATTGCCTTTCCAACTATAGGAAATTGAGCTTTGATTTAATCAGTTTAGCATTATCAGAGGTGCAAACCAATGCCACATAAGGGGGAAAAAAACACAGAGAAATTTTCAATTTGGTTGTTTCAAGTGTCTTACTGCTTAGTGCTTCCCAGTTCATATCAATAATAAACCTACTAAAAATAAAATTGACCTCACAAAAAGAAAGGACAAAACAAACCTCTTTCTCAGCAGCTTGTCTTAGATCCTTAATACGGTTTTGTAGCAGGTCATACTGTGATAAAAGCTGTTTCTTCAGAGCAACTACATCTACCATCTTTTGAGGAAGCTAAACAAAGGAAAGTGGAAAAGAGGGGGGAAATATCTAAGCTTTGTTGTTGGAAAAATAGCTCAGGTATATAACTTCTTCCAATTATAACAAAAAGATCCAATAAGTAAATATTTACACAGTTACATTTGTCTCCAAAAGTTAGTTTGTACTACCTAAGTTCCTTGAAAAGCTGTTAAATTTTGACAGTGATATAACATTTACAGAATGTTTGATTATGATATATGAAGAGTTAGAGGTTCATGCAGAGTCTTTAAAGAACAAGAATTCTAAAGGAATCAGACTATTTTGACAAAGAAGCAGCACTACATTCCTGATAGAAACTAGGTTGCATGAAATGGTTCAATGATAATACAATAAATCAAACTTTAATAAAAGCTGATTTACCTTGCGCAATTCTGGCAGAACAACTTGGTTAACCACAGTACCCACAGCAGCTGATGCAAGAAGAGTTGCTGAAACAATTCTAGGAACTCCAGGATCAATAAATCCAGATACCACATCCCCACTAGCAAGGAATGCAAGTGAACCAGCCACCACATATGGATTGATAAAGCCAGACCCAGCTTTAGCATCTGGAGGTCTGAGCAGGTAGATCGGCAGTTTTGGTAGCAAACCGGTGTGTGCGAGCCATACCTGAAGGGGTTCTTACCTGTATCATGTTAGGAAAAGTATTGTAAATATATTATTTGATTAGATTAGGCTGCTGGCACCAGACTTACATTCCTATGATACTTAATCAAGTATTTTGATTGTACTCGATTTCAGTTATCAGACTCACAAGAGCCCAAGCATTCCCAGTATTGTAAATATTTCCACAACCTTCACATTATCATTAAGCTCTAAGAGCAAAAGGTTGGCTCAATGATACCATAAATAAATATTAATAGGTCCAGCGTATGAATCATGCCATACCTCTGGTGTGAAAAACACGTAATACTAACTAAACCAACTTACTGATTAATTTATGGCTACCTCTAGTACAATATGTCATGAACATAAGAAAGAATAAATACCACAATGGAATGGATGGCAGAGGGAAGTTCATCTTTCTTAACTTTGAGAAAAATCAAAGCCTTTTCCCAACCAGAGGTGTCCATGCTGAGTTCGGCAGGGAGAGATCCTTAGAGAAGTTGAATATATACCATTAATACCATGTTTTGTAACACAACTGCATAAGACTGTTTTAATTCTATATTGTTGGACCATCCAACTAGATAATAGTCAACAACGCTTCATAATTCTAATACAGTAACTAGATGTACCATTATATGCAGGCCCCTAGCACAAAGAATAATTGGTATCTCCTGCTTGATGTGTCCAAAGCAGGACCATTATATGCAAACCTACTACTCTACTACCAATTCCAAACCTTTTTCTAAAACACCAAAATCAAAACCTGGAGAAAATCCTAATCGCATGGCATCAAACAAAGACAGGGGCAGCTCAGCATTTCCTCTCTCAAACGCAGCCGCAATGAGAGAATTGCAATCCGAGGTATCCACACCATTACTCCCACCCGACTGACTCGGTAATAGCCGCAAACACCTGGTCTGCATCTTTCAACCCAGAGACTCTCCTCAGAAACTCATCGTCGAGAGATTTAACCGAGGGTGGTTTCTCAGATGTGGCGCCATCTTTACTGGAGCAATACGCTCTTAGTAAGGGAGAAGGAGAAGGAGAGAGGATTGTGGTTTGGGAAGTGGATATGGTGGTGGAGAGGTTTTTGAAAGAGGGAGAGAGAGGTGAGAGGGAAGGCGAGAGAAGAGTAAGAGCCATTGATTGCCTTCTCTTCTGTCTTGTCAGAGAGAAGTGGAAGGAAACCCAGGGTGGTTTCGTATCCTCTGCTGACCTTTAAAAGGTCAGCAGGCTGCTGACCTGTCTTTTGGAGCGTTGGATTAGATCCAACGACGCGCACAGAGAAAGGAGAAAAACGCCCCCTCGAGTCCTGCCCTGAGCTGCCCGCAAAGGAAGATGATCTAGAGAGACGGGTTCATTTCTTCCGTTAACGGGCTCGTATATTGACGGGTATAGATCCAATAACGATATAGGCCATCGCAACTCGTAAATCGGAGCTCTTTAGCATCGTGGTGGTGAGGGGAATCCCGTGGTGGGGCTTATGTGTTATATGTTTACAGAGATATGGTACCATCCCAATGAAATTGTTCTTTAGTCCATGTCACTTACACGACTTCTAAAGCCAATGTCCAGATCCTAACTTTCATCACTAATTAAGCTTAAACACAACAAGAATTACTATGAGAGGTATTCATTAATTAAGCAATTGACCTAAGAACTGAATCTTAACAGTGAACAAGAAAGACAGTATTAATCAAATTTGAAAATTTCATATGTTGCCAGTACTTGACACTATAGTCCATAGTCTTTTTAGAAATCGCATTCTTCATTTATATGGTTTAAGCATTGACTATACACATGTACAAAAGCCTGTCATGACTTATCATACAAAGCCATTCTTCATTTTGTAGTTAAATCAAAATGATATCTTGCAAAGAAAAAGATGAATTCTTTTCTTGAACCAAATTCATGTTTACTTGAACAGTGTTCATCAATACCGATTTCTCTGTACCAGTAGGTGGTACAGAGGATGCACATGCGTGTATGCACTCAGGATATTAAAGTAAAACAAAACAAAAACACATAATGTAAGCTTCTTCCAGTGAGCTTACCGATACACATCCAGTATGATTTTTCATTTAGATCCGACCCACTAGAGCACGATTTTTGCATATAAACCCAAAAAATAAATTGCTAATAGAGGATATAAAAATGCTGCCATATATTGTAGCTTTCATTAACAAAAATGCTGCCACATATTGTAGCTTTCATTTACAAAATGCTGCCAAATACTTCCGTTAGTTCAATGCTATTTCTTTCATTTACAAAATGCTCCTCTTCCATTACTCGCTCTTCATCTTTCTGTTTCCGCATCCAAAGATCACCTTCATCTTTCTCTTCCCGCATCCAGAGATCACCTTCATCTTTTTCTTCCATTACTTGTAAGTTGGGAGTACTGAGATCACATTCTCTATCCAACGCCCCAGTAGAAAAGTAGAAGAGGGAGATGAAAGGACGAGGAGGACGATATTTTGGCAGGAATTCGAGTGAAAAAAGGATGGATTTCAGAGCGATATGGTCCATTTTTTTTTTTTAAAAAAAAAAATGAAACTTAGAAGAGAGAAGAGGGAGCTCTCGGGCAGGGAAGAATAGCCCAGATATTCAGCCATTTATTGGTCCTCTAAACGCGCGGCGTTGGATCTAATCTAACGCTTCAAAAGACAGGTCGGCAGCCTGCTGACCTCTAAAGGGTCAGCAGAGGATACGATTCCGATGAACTAGTGTGCTATCATATTTTCATAACTTAGATTAAACAAAAATAAAAGGAACAAATAATTGCATAACTAGTTCATAATAATAATAATATCTAAATTATTTTTATTTTTTCAATTATAAGTCAATTACACTAGACTGGAGGAAATCTCCGTGTGAAAAAAGTCATTAGGCCACATTAAATCTAAACTAGTCACGGCAAGCTTAACAAGAAACCCAATTATCAAAAGCAAATGTTGGCTATGATTAGGAACGCCAAGTCCATTCGGCTGTACAAAGATAAACCTCTGAATGTGGGTCCGACGTTAATACAAAAGTAAACGCCGGATTTCAACATTAAAAAGTTTGTAAACGTCAGATCTACGAGGGATCCACGCCAGATCCATGTTTAATTGTTCCATAGAATATTGCACCAACAGAATTAGGCCCTGATCACAATGATTTTTACTCGGAATTTAATTTTATTTGAATTGATTTCGAAGGATTTTATAGGATTTCCTTAGATCTAATTACATAGAAATTTCAACCAAATAACACCAAATCCGCTCATTGTGATCAAGAATTTTCCAATGAAATGAAATGAATTCAAATCCCACGTTTAAAAAAGGGGATTCTGAGCAGGGCCTTAACCTGCCTACCAGTATTTGAACAATATTCTGAACCAATAAAACTTCTTATAATTTTGCCAACCAAAAACGAATTACTGCATAATATAAACAAATATTGAATAAGAGTACTGGAACCTATGTCAGAAATGGTTCAATTCTCTCTAATAGGCGTAATTAGAGGTGCACAGGCTTCTGCACATCTTGCTTCTAGAAAACCATATACAAATACAAAGTAAATATGATTACTTTTATTAATGAATTTGGAATACCAATATTCCAACTATATGCAAACAAAGGTTAATGTTATTTGCACCTAACCATGACTTAGCCAAATCCAATGAGAAGGTTTAATCACTAATTAGTTACTAACACAACTATGACCAGACAGACATTCACACAGCATGAAACATCACATGCATCTCCAGTCCAAACAAGACAATTAATTAAGAACACAATGTCTATTTTTTCCCTCCCTGGCCCATGGACCCCATTTGCTCAGGTTCCCAAGTTCCACTGGGGCCACCACAGATTCTCTTCTGTAAATGCTCAAGACTAGCAATGCGTTGCATGGATGTGCTACGTCCCGTCTTTCCATGTGCGGCGTCCTCTAAAATAGGTGGGCCGGTCGAGACCAAGGCTGGATTGATTGTGGTCTGTTGCTGACTTGCTGGACCAGTTGCCGACATAGCAGGGGGGTTTGGTGCAAAATACTGATCAGGGTCATCCTGTACCGGGATTCTGAAGTCAGAGGCTGCATCAGATGGGCTGTTGGAATATGGTACACTCATAGATGCTGACAAGTCAGGTACCATGCTTGGGTAGAGAGAGCTTGCACCAGTTACTCTTTTCACACCGTCTTCTGCCATCTTTACCTAAAGAGAACAAAAAAAAAAAATTGAGCTCGTAGAAAATGTGGTAATGGCACTGTATCTAGGCATGGAAATTTTAACTGGTAAAAGCAACCAGCCCAGTTGAGACTACCCCCTTACAAGTTAATTGGTTGGGTCTGCAACCTGTTACTCAACCAATTAGACTGACACTGGTTGTTAGACTCCACATTAGCTTATCCAGAAACTTAAAAGTAAGAGAATCTAATAGTTTTCAGTTTCTGCAAATATTTATCAACCTGCCAGCTGATCAGGTGATATATGACCCATATCCATCAAAAAATAAGGATCTTTCCTTTTAATTACCATGCACTTTACCTAACTTTATCTCAATCTGATACATTGCCAATTTAATATAAAGTTCAAAGTATTTGTCCCAAAAAAAATAGGGGTAGGCTAGAAATGACACCCTGACACTGGTCATTCTTTTTGTATAGCCGGGGTTTGAACCCTTGATCTCTTAGAAGTCAGCCTAGTGCTATTAGAGTCTTAACACTTGTGCTACTAGGGCCACATGCTGAATCACATAAATTAGGTTAATGGGGAATGACCTCAACAGTTTAATAGAAGCATATATAATTTCATTTTTTCAGGGGATTGGACTGAGTGAAACTTAGACAGAACGGAAAGAAGAATACCTTGGCCCGCAAGGTCTCAACATCAGCTTTTAGTACTCTGTTATCAACAGCTGCATCACTATACTTTTGATTTATTTCAGAGAGGCGCTTTAGCAAGGACGAATTTTCAACCCTCAGTTGAGAGACCTGCAGCAAAATATTGAAAAATTATATACTTTTGTCGAGGAAAAAAATAACATGCACATGTAAAATCCAGTATATATTTCCTCTTTGTTTTGTTTGTTCCAAAACAAGGAAAAATGAACTCCTTTCTCCATAACCAAGGAGGATGGGAAGAGTAACTCTAACATCCTTTATCCTTAGAAAAAAGGGGTGGAGGAAGAGAAATTCAAAACATGTATGATTATGACTACAGACTTCGGTCAAGAGTTCAGATGTTGCAGGACTCCCAAAGATTGTATTGCATTAGACAATACAAATAATTTTTTATTAGTTAAGAAAATAATAAAGTTTAAACAAAAATTACCTGCGCCTCAAGTTCAGTTAAATGAGCTTGCTTTCTTCTTCTAGAGCGTCTTGCTGACTCTCGGTTTGAAAGCATCCTACAATGTATAAAAAATGTATAACACAATACAGAAAATCATTATTAGTTTCTTATTTTCTACAACAGAGTGGTCCTTTTTTTTTGCATAAAAATTAAAAAACTGAAATTATGTCTAGTTCTGAACATTATAACAAGTCACAAGGTTGGCAAGTAGACCAAAAAAAACAAAAAATCAATTGGCAGCCGCAACCAATAATTTCTTTAAAAAAGGACAAAGACAGATGAATATGGAGTCCAGCACAGATGGTCAGTGGCTCCGCCGTTATCCTAGAGATAACAGGTTCACGCTGAACGCGGAATAAGTAGCTATAAATAAAGTAGACAATTAAGTAGGAGAGAGGGATAAACTCTAATTTACAGAGTGGGCTAAAGCCTCTATAAATAAATAGCCTCTTATTTCAAAAAAAGGATAAAGACAGATAAAGACCAGGTTCATCAAATCAGATTTTGATTCTAACACTGTACCAACATGTAAAGCAACTGGCATGATCACAGATTTCACATTTTAAACTTTCATGTTTAGTTAATATTTTACTTGAAGTGGGGGCAAGGAAGTATACATATACCAATGGTTTATCCATTCGACTTTTGTATTTCTCTTTGTTTCTTTTTTCATGTTTTAAACCTGCCAATCCTGTACCAGTCAGAATTGGTACATACCAGATATCTCAAAACTACATTTACCTTCTCATTCTCTTGGCTTCAGAAGGGTCCATGTTTTCAAGGGTTTCAGCTGAGAGCTCTAATTCATCATCTTCTGACTGCTCCGACCCGCTTGTAGCCGGTTTTACTGAAATTTCTGTATTTTTCAGTTGCTGGGCAGGACTTGCATTGGGTCCACTAACAGCTTTATTTTGCACAGAGCTGCTGCTATTTCCTGAGAATTTCAAAAGAGAGAAAAATTACCCATGAGTTCTAGGTAAAGATTGTATGGCATGTATGTGCTAAGGCCTGCAAATGAGTCAAAATTCGACCAAGCCAACCATAGCTCTACTGATCCTAAGTAGATTTAACTCAAGCTTGAGTTGGAAATTGAGCGAGATATCCAGCTCAGGCTCATTACATTTGAATCGAAGTCAAGCACCACAAGAGCTCAACTAAGCTTTTTGTAATCATTTGCATGTTATGTCCAAGAAATAAAGTATAATCACATATAGTCATGATTTTCAAGATAAAAGTTACTACAAATATTTCATTGATTCTTAATATAAAATTTGAAAGAATTTTTACATCTAAATGATTATATATTTACATCTCTAAAAAGTGAGGCATTAATTTGGCATAAGATGCTCACTTTTTTTAGATGTAAATATATAATCATTTAGATGTAAAAATTCTTTCAAATTTTATATTAAGAATCCATGAAATATTTGTAGTAACTTTTATCTTGAAAATCATGACTATATTCCAAACTCGAACTCGAGCTAGCCAAAAGTCTAATTGAGCGAGATGAGCTCGAGTTAGATTCAGATCGAATCAAACAATCACAATCTACTACAAGCTAAAATTGCAGCTCATCTCTGCACATTGCTTCCAGGTGTGTTATTTATGTTTAACTATCAAATGAGTTCTCAGATATTCCATTACCGTAAAAAATTAATTAAGTGCTAATTTAATATGGGAGCAAATAACATCTAGATCAAGACCCATTCAATTGGAAAAAACTGAAATTTCAGCAGCATTGTGAAATCAAATTAGCACCAAAATTTTCAGTCCTGGTGCATATACCTGACAGATACCCAGACCCATTAAAGGAAATTATATGAAAGTGGAATAGAACCTCTGGCAGAGGATTGAGATCCCAATGGAGAAGAGTCTGATGACTGAGATTTCGCATCAGCCAAAGGCATTTCTTGTGGTTGCGGCAGACCATTTGAACCCTAATTTTTACCCAAAAGAAAATAAAATATTTATAATTATAAGTTCCAGGAAAACCATGACATTCAGTATGAGTACAGTGTAATGGCAACTTGGTACCAACAATTGTACAGCTTTTAATATGTAACATTTATGGCTTCAACACTTAAAAGATCTATATAAAGAGGAAAAAACAAAGAACATTGAGATCAGCTGATACTGACAGATTTAGGTCTGAAGTAACTAAGGGACACCTAACAATCTAACATATATCATGTTGGTAAAGACTTGCTGTGTTGGTATCAGTCCTTAGAACCCCAAAATTGGAGAAGTAACAATAAACAACTACTTAATTCAACTAGCAACAATAGGATTTCTCCTAATTGTCTTTTACTACAAAAATCACAGTTGTTTTTTCCACAAAAATTAAGCTCAAATTAAATCTCAAATTCAACAAAAAAGAATTTATTACCGACCCGAGACATGGCAACAGCCTTGCAATAGAGTTCAAGCTGTTGCTTCAGATGCTCAGCATATTTCTGCGGATCAATCGGAGCAGTCTGCTGCTCGAAAACCGGCGGTTTGATTTCGACCACGTCATCACCTCCAGTACCCGCCAAGCTCTTCCCTACTCCCCGATTAGCAGTCGAGCTCGTGCTAGGATTAGGATTAGGATTTGCACTCGACGGTACGGTTGGATTAGGGACAGCTTTTGGGCTAAGCATCCCATTTTCTTCTAGAAACTTCTGGAAGAACCACTCCGAGTTGCTCCTGTTCATGGCGGACCCAGTGGCGCCTCCTGAGGCGGAGGAGGCGGACGACTCAGGCGGCGGCGGCGCAGACGAGGGCCAGAAGGCCTCGATGTCGTCGACAGAGAATGCTCTGTCCATGGTGGGAAACTCCCAAAAAGAGAAAAAGGTAGGGTTTTGGTGGTGGGTTTGGTGCCAATTAGAGAAAGAGAGATGGAGAGAGGAGAAAGAGAAGTGTGAGTTGTGATTTGGTTTGGTGGTCGGAGAAAGGGAGAGGAGAGAGGAGAGAAATGGTGAACAGTCAAGAGGAGAGGACGAAATTATGAGGTGGAGATGGTGTATGATCGGACAAAGGAAAGGCAAGGCATGCCCAATTGCTGGCTTCCATTTTATCTTTTTTTATTGGGTACAACCTTTTCTGTTCAATGGTTAATTCCTTCCCAGTCCCTACAAAAGTTTCAAAACACAGTTTATATATTTACAATACCCAGAGATGTTACCAGGGCGGATTTGACAGAGGGGCTGTGGTGCCTATGATGCAAAATGTTGCATTTAATTATATAATAATAAATTGAAACAAAATACACAATTAATTTTACGGACAGAGAAAAAAATGTGAAACCAAGGAAAAAAAGTACCAATAATTGAATCCACAACAACGGAATTAGAAGTCAAGACCATAAATACAACCAGTGCTAAGTAAATTAATAAGAAGGGCCTTTGTAAAAATTCCTCTCATTAGAAGATGGCGGCCAGCGAGGTTGTTACGTGACTCCTCGGGGAAGTGGGAATGGGTTGAGAAAATTAAGAATAGAAAAATTAATTGAATTCCTTGACCATGCATGAAGCTACACATGTTGATTGGCTGTTTTGTTGAAACTTCAAAACTAGATTTAACTACGTACCGTGTTGTTCTTTGTATGCAACGGCGGATTTTAACGGGGTCATTCAAATAATTTAAAATTAAATAACTATTTTATATTAGTATTAGTAAAAACATCACATTAAAATTAAAGATTTTAAATTAAGGAACTTTTATATTTTTATGAGATTTAAATATATAATTTTCCATATAAGTTATCCTTTTTTTTTTTTTTTTTTTTTTTTTTTTTTTAGGGCCAGGCGGCGATTGCAGTATAAATTATCCTTATAATCATAAAATACAAGTATTAGAAGAAACAAAAAAAAAAAAAAAAAAAGAGTGGGCACCGTATTGATTACACTTAGATCCCACCCTGTTTGCACGTGTAATAGCTCTGAAGTCCGAACTACACGACCATCATGGGAAATGTAAAATGTTGCTTTCCTATACATGATATATCCTCTAGCAAGCTGCTAATTGCCGCACAAATTAAATTTGGACAAAGGTTGCATCTTGCAAGGTCATGCAAACAGGGTCCATATTAAAGAATTATAATTATACAGGAATAACATACAAATACATATATTTTTTGGTATGTGCATTTCACTATTTGATGAAAATTACATGACAAAGTTGTATTGATTAACCTTTTCTTCTAGATAAGATTGCTTGAACAAGTCAAACTTGCTCATTAGCTTTGATTACCAGTGGCTGAATTAGAAGATTTTTCATGGAGTAATAAGTAACATTTTTCCATGTTGATATTAATAAAAGTATTAAACGCATGAATATAACAACAAGATTAATAATGAAATTGATTCTTGTAGTTCGTGAATAATAAGTATGCATATATATGTCATATATACATGTATGATTCAATGATTTGACTAACAAATATGAACATTAATCGTCCCCATTACGTACGTCTCGCTTCGCAGGAACTAAGGAAGTTAAATTTAAATGACAAGAAACTCTTTTTGTTTTAAAATGAGAATCAACATCATTACTCCTTATTAAAACATCCATAAATAAAAACAATTTCAGACAAAAAGTACAAACAATCTTTAATATCAAATATACTTCATTGATTTTTACAGTCTAATGCGATATGCGATATACAGATATTGATCTGAGATTTAAAAAAAAAAAAAGATTATTAACTTCTGACTTTTCAATATCTAAAATGTAATTTACATTGCACATACATGGTAAATAATGTAGAGTAATTAATTATGGAGTATCACCTGAAGGAAAATAATATATATATGATAAATTATTTGTCCGACCATTACTTGAGTACTTTTGCTAATTTAATATAATAGTTAAAGGATAAGATATTTTGAGTAGAGTTCGCAGATTTTAAATTTGAACGAAGATTTTTTTTTTATGAATATGCTTGAGGATAATACATTTTGAGTGGTTCAAAATTTTTATTATAAATATTTAAAATTAAGAAATTCACACTCCATATGTATGTCAAAAATGAATTTTGCTAAATTATTTTCTATTTGTGGATGAAGTGCCAAAATAAAAGGTGGTGATCGGCAAATATTCTGTTTACATTTTGTTAATGGATGGGTTTTCGTTTTCGACTGTGTGCAGACTTGGGTGTGTTTAGATTGGGTGGCATGCAAATAGATTAGAATACTCGCACTAAAAAAGTGGTAGCCATTAGGAATTATTGAATTTTCTTTTCCTCCTTTCCTGGAATAAGAAAATAAGAATAATTATTTATTAGAGTCAGTCTGGGTTGTCCATGCAAATTATTATTTTCCCAGGGTCCTTTCAGTACTTAAAACGAGGCACTATGCATATTCAATGAAAAATATCTCAAAAGCGAAAAAAATGTATTTACTTAGCTAAAAATACTAAAACTTTGTATTAAATAAAAATTGTTGTCTTCGAATTATTTGTTTAGGCGAAAAATTTCCTGCCATTCCTCTTTTGACAAGGAGATTCGTACATATCATATCTATTTTAAGGCTGTCATTCCTCATACAGTTCTATATTTGTTTTGACTCTAGAAAAAATACCAAATTTTAGGATTCTTTCAGCAAGACGTGACCTTTGTTTTATCCTAATTGTTTCTTCGTACTATTTTATTCAATAATTTTGTGTTCAATGAATCTAACATCTCAACTTGAGCCTTGTTTTACTTTGTATCATTGTATGTTATATAGTTATCTCTAGAAACATTGCACGAAACCAAAGTACCCAAATGCTCTACGGAACGAGATCCTCAGCAGTCGTTTTAAACGACTGCTGAGCGGTCGTTTTGCTTTTTTTTTTTTATTTTAAAATTTAAATGGAGAATCCAAACCGTTCAACTTGTTAAATTTTACCGGAGATGCGTTTTCATATAAGTTTTATAAAATTTGAAGTTGATTTGATACTAGATTAAGCGGTCAACAAATGAACGTATTAGAATTAATCTAACCAGGTCCGTTCATCCGTTCATTTGTTGACCGCTTAATCGAGTATCAAATCAACTTTAAATTTTATAAAAATTATATGAAAACGCATCGCCGGTAAAATTTAACAAGTTGAACGGTTTGGATTCTCCATTTAAATTTTTTTAAAAAAAAAAAAAAAACGACCGCTCAGAAACGACTGCTGAGGATCCGGTTACAATGCTCTACCCCCATTCAACTTAAAAAATCCTCCAACAACTATAGCTACTTGACCCGGGCTTTAGAATTTTTAAATCGTTAAGACTTAATATGCGTAGTGTTATTAGAGATTAGTGAAATGATTAAAAGGTCCGTAATGAAAAAAGGAAAAAAAAATCGACGGTAAGAGCATTCTAAAGAAATGTCCGGAGAACCCAGAATTAATTTGTTAATTATGTGGGTTAATAAGCATAAAACATTCTCAAATTTCCTTTAACATGTAAGATTGTAAGTATATAATTTCCTCTCTTATATTCAAACTAGTTGCTATATTAATTAATTATAGAGAAATGCGTCCATGCGTCCTTGGGGTTTTTTTCTTAGAGAGCCAAATCTCTTTGAATATCTAAACAAAGCACCAAAGGCATCTACAAATTTACTTACAACTAGAGGGGAATATCGAGCTTCGCTCGATGTAGATATCTATAATAAGAATATTTTTATTATGTTTCTATAGTTTAATTATGTTCATTTTTGGATATATGGTTAAGATATTTTTATCTTTAGAAATGTAGTTTAGTTATTGTAGAAAATGTTATTTGATTAAAGTTAAAGAATTTGATCCATTTAAAGAAAAATTATATGTGTGTAAATATAGTTATAGTTATCTGAAATAATATGATTTATATGATTTATATTATGTTAATGTTATTCCTGAAATGTAATATATTTATAAATGACTTAAATAAAAAATATATATCGTAACAGATCTGATGGTTTTTTTTATTTTCAATTGAATGAATTTAATTTATATTTTGTGAACCGAAATTAAGAATGGTGATGAAGAAAAATTAAAGTGGTGAGAGACTCTAAGCAACACAAAAGAGATGAAGACATGATGGAAATGAGAATAGAAAGGGGTCACAAAAATCAGAAACAAAACAATATGTTGCTAAATTATTATCTGATGTTGAACCGAGTCAGTTTTATGAGCAATAACACCCGACACACAATTAGTTACAAAGTATCACATTACAGAAATCAGAGAAAGTACTATTGCACAACTATTTCACAATGCTTGAAGTATCAGATGATATTTAACTAAAGAATCCCGACATCCACACATCTTTATTTATAATATTGATACAAGGCGCAGTGAGCAACTGCGCCTTAATATTAGCTTGAAGTTGGGCGCACTTTGTGATATAAGCCTTGCTTTGAAGGCGTTCTAAGCTTCTGCGCCTTAATTAGTTTTATAAAGTTGGTCCTCAATTAAAGTGCAAGGGTTGATTGCTTCTGTGCAAGGTTTTGCTAAGTTCCTAATTTAAGATAGGGCCTAAGCATTTTAACTAACAATTTAATCGCTCGAATATATTTTAAGACGAAAAATACACATATAGATGAAAACATTACCCTTCGCCCATTTAGCAAATCAAATATTATTCGTACAAAGTATTGTAGCAAAAGTTTATAATTCATATAGTAAAATAAATATATCTTATGAGATTACGTTAAGTTATGTAAATCTTTAAAACATTTTAGATATATTTGTAATTATAATTATAAAATTGTGGTGATCGTTGAATAATTTTTTAGGGGTTTTTGATGAAAAATACCATAAATTAAATCAAACAATAACATCCTCTTCCCATTCACAATTATTAATTGTTTAAGTTACGTAATGCAAATCTTTATAACAGTTTAATGTTTAGTGAATAGATATTTTTGTAATTATAATTATAAAATTGAGGTGATTGTTGAATAAGTTTTTAGGGGTTTTGATGAAAAATACCATCAATTAAATCAAACAATAACATCTTCTTCCCATTCATAATTATTGTTTAAGTTATGAATTTTTTTTGCCAAAGCCCCTACAATTATTCGCCGATTACCTCAATATTATTATTATTATGAAAAACTCCATTAACTAAATATTCATATTGTTTAAAAAATTATATTATTTTTTTGAATATTTTGATCTACAATTTTGTTAATTCTCAATTTTATAGATTATAATTTGTTTGTACATTTAGAGAATATTCATTTCTTTTAATAAGTCATATAATAACAATAATATATCTGGTTCTTTTAATATTTATCCATATTATGAAAATATAATCAAATTATTTAATATTATTTAAATGTTATGGTGTTTATTAAATATTTATAAATTATTGTCAAAATATATTCTATTGATATTTTAAAGAATATAACATATGGATCTTTGTACAAATACTCTGAAAGAGGAAACATTTTTAATGAAACAACAATGTTATTACACATCGAAGTAATTTGTTATAAAAAATTCGCTACAAAGGGACACCATCAAACATAATTGTGGTCTTCTTCATTTTTTATTTGTTTTATTTTTGTTTCGGAAAAAAATAAAGACATATACAAGGCTTTATTTATTTTTTACGTGGGAAGGTGTTAGCAAGGCGCAGCTCGATTGTGCGCTGAAATAGCTTGAAAAGAGAAGGCGCAAAGGCCCTCTGCGCCTTAATTTCACCAAAATTTAGGCGCTCTAGCTGACTGCGCGTTGGTTCTTTAAGTAAATATCACTGTGTGGTAGGTGCTTTGTTGAGATTTTCAATAGTGTGACAGACTAGGCCCAACTTTACATTTTTCCATATCTATTTCTACATTTTTTGGTTAAAATAATGATATGAACTAGGCCCAACTCACTGCGCGTTGGCTTTTGGTTGGATTGCGTAGTTATCTCTTTATGTTTTTATCTTCATGGTTTTCTAGTTATGAGTGCTTGCTTTATCTTTTGGATGTTCGTTACTTTTGGCTTGTGATGTGGTTTATGAGTCATGTATGAACTCATTTGGTTTTATGGTATATGATATTATGTTGTGTGTTATTGTTATTTTTATGCATGCATATCATTTCTATTTCAATATCTATCTTATTGCTTTTTCGTTTATTGATTATAGACCAAAACTCCCTCTAAAAATCCTTGTATTGTAGTGCAAAATTAATTTAGATAGGGGGAGTAATTAATTTGTGCTAGGTTTAAACCTCAGCGGTTTAGGGTTTGTTCCAAAATGCCCTTTTTCCCTTATTGCAAAAAGGGGGAGAATTTTGAAGTAAAGGTCCGTGTTATTATTTGCTATATATTATGCTTTACTTCGGTGTTGTTTTGCAATTCGGCAAAAGGGGGAGATTGTTGAACTAAACAATTTAATCCGTTATTTGCCGATTTACAAAACAACACCAAACCCGTCTAACATCTCATTTTTAGTGATTTATAGACATTTATTTGAAGAAATGCTCAAGGCATAATTTACACAAGTTGTGGAGCATCAAGAGATGTTTATAGGACAGTTAGAGTCATTAGTTTAAGGTTAATTTTATTTTAAATTAATCTCAATCAATTTGCTGTTTAAAATGCTCAAAATTTTGTCCTGCGTTACATAACGCTATGTAGCGTCACACAACGCTGAGAGTTTATTTCGTTTGAATTTGCAAAACCTCTAGCAAGCAGTGAAACAACGTTGCACCACGCTAGTCAGCGTCAGGCAACGCTAAGTCAGTGTTCTTCCCTTTAAAGCGTTAGGCAACGCTATCTGGCGTTGTATAACGTACCACCTTTTAATAGTTGTATAACGTTTCCTTCCGTTATACAACGCGTGAATCCACTGACTTGACAGAAGAATTGGTAACGTTTGGTATGAATCCTTAACGTTATTGATTTTCTTAACGTTTTAAGTCGTTGTAAAACGTTTTGTTTTTGAACTGTTGTATAACGTTTTGAAACGTTGTGCAACGCTTGCTTTCAACGTTGTGTGATGGTGTTTGGCGTTGGGTAACGCCAGTCTGAGTTGGTCAAACCAGCCTTTCGTTTTTTAACTCAGTTTGACCAGCGTTGTGTAACTCTAGTCAGCGTTGCACAACGATCTGACATTGACAGGTGTCAGATAAACTAGCCGTTGGAATTTATAACGGTAACTTGGGCGTTGCACAACGCTGTCTGGCGTTAGGAAACGCCCAACAGGAAATTGGTCTGTTTAGCCATTATTGAGCTGTTTCTCTCTGTTGAATACATTGCAAAACACCTGCCTTTGAGCTCCAAACAGCTAGTTTACTTACTTGACTTGTTTGAGTATTATTTTAGCAAAATCATTGAGATTAGTTAGCCTCAATCAAACTCCAAGTTCATTAGTGTAAGAATCTTTGAGTGTTTTGGTTGTGAGCATCAATCTCAAGTTGAAGGAAGCTTGTGTGTGCTTTCCATCGAGTTAGGCCGATCCACCTCGAGGTCTATTGTGACGAGGCGATTCGGTTCGAATTTGTAGACACGTTCTTGTTGGAATTGAACGGAGCGCACCCTTTGAGTGGTAGCGAAACTCCCGGAGACGTACGACTAAGGCTAGCTTTTCCTAGCGGGTCGGAACTCCGTAATCAAGTTTGCGTGTCTCTTCTCTATTGCTTATTTATTCTTATTACTTGCTTGTGTGAACCGTTGAATTGTTTATTTCCGCAAAATTGTTAAAACCGGTTTATTGTATTTATTTGTGCCTATTCACCCCCCTCTAGGCCGTACTAAGGGACAACAATTATTATTACAAAAAATGAAAAAAGAGATTGCGCAATGTAAATAGTCTCTTGAATTGGATAGTCTGAATTGAATAATGAAAAAAAAAAAAATCACACTTCCACAATTTTCATTGATGACTAGTAATTTTTTCTATTGAATTGGAAACATATTGTCTCCAAATAAAGGTTGAACTCTAATTTAAATATTTTTAATTAATAAAAGTTTGTTCATTTTATTTCGTCAAATTCAATTGGATCTTGTATTATCAAATATTTCACTTGCTCTTTTACATATTATTTTCATTATTCAAATTATTTGAGCTTTAGAAAATTGGGTAATGAAAAAAGTACAATCATTAGCTGAAAATTTAAATTGATTAACGATATTACGTTATATATGAGTAGCGCCTGCCAAAATTGAAACATGTTTGAATTGGAGACCAATCATTGTTAAAGATAAAATCCAGAGTTGCTGTCAAGGGGAGACAACAATCATTAGAAGAAAAATCAGGAGTTGCTGTCAACTGGAGACAACAAGATAAACAATGAGGATATTCTGAAATTTAAGAGGGACAAAGTTTCAAAAATGCGGATGCTGTTTTATTTTTTATTATTATTATTTTTTTTTTTGTGTGTGTGGATAGCGGCGCAGAAGCCTTTCGAAAAGCGATACTGGCAAAGTTCCAAATAGTAAACTAAATGACATTCCTCAGTCCAATAAAATATTTCCTCTTGAAATGTGTCTATACGTTCTAATTTAAATTAGAAAATAAATTAACAGTTCTGTAGTTATTTTACCCTATTCGTACAAGATACTAAATTTTGGGCCGTATTCTTATTTATGTATTACCATTATTATTTATTTATTATTATTTTTTTTGGGGGCGGGGGTGGGGTGTGGGATCAAAATCCTCTGCAGCAGTGCTGCTGACAGCAATTTTGTCCGAGCCATCCGATTAAATCTCGACAATTAATTTTTTTTTCGGGCCTATCAATATGATATTATTCACGGGACACTCATCATCCATCGGACGGTTGTGATGAAACCGCAGCCAACCGCTGCGCTGCAGAGGATGTGAGTTGGTGGGGTGTGGGTGGGGGGGGGGGCGGGGGGGGGGGGGGGGAGGGGTGTTTCAAGATCAAATAAATAAACGAAAAATCTACACCAAAGTCCACTAAAATAACAACAACCTATTTACAGAAGCTGAAACTAAAGAAAACTGACTATTTAAAAAAATATAAAGCAAGCTGAAACAAATACTTCAATCACCTACCTAAGAAATAAACCGGACAGTTAAAGCCAAATATTGTTCAAGGAAGGGCTTCTGGTCAGTCCGAAATGTGAATGGGGTGAGTGCTTTTTGGAGGGATATAGTTAAAATAAAAAACCTCATGAAACAAGATGTCACGTGGAAAATTGGTAATGGGAAAAGAATTAAAGCTGTTGATACACCATGGTTTTTGGGATGGGACTCCAACGTCTATCATAACTCCATACCAAAAACAAAAACAAGTAAACTTATGGTTGCAAACCTAATTCAACCAGATTCAAATTCATGGCATTTAAACATGTTGATCCATCTTTTTGGAAATGACTTGGCACAATTTATAAAATCAAATATCAAATTTGATAGATCCCAAGAAGACAATCTCATATGGATACCAGCAAAATCAGAGAAGTACATTACTAAAATATCTTATTACAAATTAATGCAACAACAGGAAGTAAGTGAGCAATGCTACCAAAATAATGTTGCACATATCTGGAACAAACTTTGGAAAATTAAAGATGTGCAACCAACAATACTTACTTTCCTTTGGAGAATTCTTCACAATGCTTTACCTGTTGCACAAAAAAATCACACTATATTCTCAAACTTTTCCCCAATCTGTCAAAGATGTGGAGTTGAGAATGAAAATATAGTGAACCTTCTTTTTAATTGCCCCTCTTCAAGAGCTTTTTTGTTTACCTCCCCTACTTTACTTAAGAGTGGATAATTTGCCCCTTAATATTGTACATGTCACAGAACAACTGTTCCTGAACCCTAACCCACAAATTGCAAAATACACGCTTAATGCGGCTTGGCAGATCTGGAAAGCCAGGTGTAATTTTATTTTCAAGGGTACCCCTATTGAGGTCCATCAAATGCTGAAGAAAACTGACATGATAATTGAGAGGTCCATAGATGATGGTAGGAAAACATTGTCAAAGAAAAATTTCATTTCTACTTATAAACTTCCCCCTCATGTCTATCTTGTTCTGATTGATGGATCCTGGGATCAAAAAGGAAATATGGAAGGTTCTTTTCTAATTTATAAACCGGGAGGGACTCTACAAAAGAAGAAAGTTTTCTTGAGCTGTGCATCTGATGCTTTGCAAGCTGAAGCCAAAATTTTGCCTTTACACTCTCAGGGACATCAAACTCATGAACTTTACACATTTTCAAATTCATATATTCACAGATTAAAACTAGTAGAGATCATGAATCATTTTAATTTGCAGGAAGCTCCTTCATGGCAAGCTATAGAGACCTTGCAACAATGTGCTGACTTGCTGCTGAAGATGCCATGGGTGCAAGTTCGACATGCAATCAGAGAAAATCTGTTGATACCACATGATCTTGCCAATCAAGCAAGGAAATATGGAGCGCTCTGTCATAATGGAGGGGAGGATGGAAAGCAAGCACCACCAGCTTTTGTTTGGAGTCTGTGATCATGATCCAAATAAGTCCCAATTTTTGTTTGTGATATATATGGGAACTTATTCCGCTATTAAATCTTGTGATAATTTCTATTTAATAGCTCTTGCTGTATATAGAGCTGTTAGTTTTAGCTGTTTGTTGTTATGCATGTGTAAACTATGTAGTAGGAAACATGGTGGTGTCTGGTTACTCTGATCAGATGTAAACTCTATCTGTTTAATGAATACCTACGGGTTTTCTTTTCAAAAAAAAAAAAATATAGAATCCAAGATATAATTATTCTTAAATACTCTCAACCATAAATAATACGACAAGCGAGTTGACAACGTGTTTAGGCGGTGAACAGATCACGAGCGTGAACCTCCCTTTATTTTCTGTGAAGAAAATGTAATGATGATTGGTGACATTGCCTATGTCAGGAATCAACCACAAAAAGTGCCTGTTACAGGGATTTTGACAGATCAAAACATATCACGTCGGCACAAGCGGGGTGGCAAAAAAGCTCGTGGCTCGTCGAGGTTGATTCGATTTTTATTCGTTATTTACTCGATTCGTTAGGTTCGAAGCTAATTCGACTCGTTCGAATTGAACTCGAAATTAGCTCGATATATAATTTTATTAACTAATTTATAATATTTAGTACCTAATTTGATATATAATATATTTATTTCTTACATATAAGTACTAATTGTCTTTAAATTCTTATTATAAAATGAATAAAATATTAGTTTATAAATTAACATATAAAATAAAAGTGCTAAATATTAGCTAATTTGTACATAACTTGGTTAAAATATATATATAAAAATTGTTAGAAGTTCAGTTCGACAGCTCGTTAAGAAATTCGAGACTAGCTCAATTCGATTTGATAAAACTCGAATTAATTTCAAATCAAGCTTGAGCTAAGGCTAGCTCGCTCAAATTCGATTCTTTGCCAGCCCTAGGCACAACAGTATGCTCAGTCGATGTGGAGTAATAGAGGTCCTCCAAATCAGGTAAAAAAAATTAATAATTCATAAAAATAGTAAAAACCTCAGAAAATTCAAATAAAGTAAGTACTAACCGATATAATTTAGAAAAAATCCCGGTATTCATTTTTACATTTCATTGCCCACCAATACTACAAAAAAAAAGAAAAAAAAGACGGCTTACATTAAATTTAAAATTTTTTCCTATAACAAGATTAAATAAAAGCCCATAAAAGTCATATTTGTAATTTGTTTCCTCAACTATGCTATGATCTAAATCTAAGTTGTCTTTGATTGTTCTTGTAAATCAATCCAATGACCACTAGTACAGTGGTCAAAGAAAATGATTGAAGAATAAATAAACCTTATAAGTTGTATGCAATCTAATTTTTGGACGCAGAAGTGATTTTGGTTCAAGTTGTTGAATCAAGCCCACAAGAGAGTCCTCAATAATAATGGGCTTTTTTAATTTGTTCATATTTGATAGACTACTTTCCCAATTGCCATAAATTTGTGGAAGCCTCAGATGTTATTTAATTTGATAATCTTTTGTTACTTCTAGGTGACAAATACATAGATTAGGTATGGTTGCATTAATGTGGAACTTCCACAGTGCAACATGGAAATTTATTATGCTATTTCCATTATGCTTAACTACTAACTTCATTGTTCTATCAAATTAAGGTGAACAGGGATTTGTGGCTACGATAGGGTTACAATAAGGACTTTAACTTGCCACATGTGCATTTCTTTGATTAGATTGAAGGACTACCATACAATCTGTTACGGAATTGCTAGAACACAGTCACATACTGGTACTGGACCTAATTAGTACAGCATTGATTAGTCGGTTTACTATGGTACTGATCTGGTTTTGTATTCAATGATTATTTTGTCCTCCTTGATCATAAACCCAAAGTTTGGCTGTTATGGTACAACAAGGGTAACCAAAATATGGTTCAGAGGGTCCATGCTCCGTATATTCATCCCAAATAACTGAACAGGAAAGTATTGGAGTGGCTCATCTGAACTTTAATTATTTATCTCTGTTGTTTTATTCTAGCTTGCTTATGAATATTTTGTCCTTTTTTTCAACTCATCAGTTATATATCTGTATATATCTGTTTCACAATTTTTATGAAAAATATATTGAGCTCCACCAAAATGTTTTGAATATTGGCAATTCAACACCAAATAACTGTATGCCTTCTTTTCTCTCTTTTTCTTTTTCTATATCTAATATCTTAATATGCACCAAATAGTACACCTTTTGAAGAAAGATCAACAGATATTATGAATTATTGTTGGAACAATTCTTACAGAAACAGTTGGAAGACGGTACTACAAACATATTTGAAAACAAATAAAAAGCAGCACGATAGATACAACAAGACTAAATACAAGTGCTCATCTATCCAAAAAAAAAAATACAAGTGCTTACACGCCATTGCTAGCAGGGTATGTCCGCTAAACATTGTTTGATCAATGTTGGTTCAAAGTTCAAACCAAACACAATCGAATGGCCTCTTTGTATCACAAAAGTGAGCATCATATCTTTTGCTTTTCATACAGTATGATACACACGTCTTTGTTGTACCAGATTGAAATGAGGTAAATAGTATCTTGTTAGACCATCTTTTGTGCAGTGACGGCTTTGCAAAAGAACTTCTGGGATCAAGAAAAATTGTCCAACCAATGAGGTCTTTAACTGGTACCCATTCCATGTTCTCTCTGTCCAACTTGAAAATGCTTACATGATAATCAGAATAGTTGTATTTGAAGACTGATACAAGATCCCCGCCTAATTCTAAAAGATAGCAATCTTGAGTGCCCCTAAAAGGAGCCTCATCCTCCAAATATACTGATTTTGGTTTATCAAGCACCCTCCAAGTCTCTTCAACAGGATTTAAAACCCCCAGCTCTCCGCTCTCTCCCAAACAATAGAGCTCTCCTTGGAAAAAAACAGGATTGGTAATTGCAGCGGCATCGAAAGGAGATTCATTATCTTTTATGATGGTCCAATCCTCTTCCCCAGAGTGCCACTTATAGAAATGAATGTTATCATCAAATATTGCTTTGGTATAGAATGCCAGCACAACACAATCAGGAGAAGTCGGAACCGATGTAAATGTGATACCACAGAAATTTTTATGATATCGTAAAAAGGGTAGTTCGACTACATCTTCATTCAATGGGTTGACCATGAGAATTCTATTACCCCCATAGAGCACGATAACCCAACCATCTTTAGAACAGAGCATCTGAGTAGGGCAAAGAAATGAAGGCAAGGTAACTTTTGTTGTATATTCTTTCCCACTCAAAGGGTCAAGAAGTTTGCATGTACCATCCGATTTTTCCTGATACATGAGCCATGGACGTGTTTGTGCCTTCTGAATTGAATCAGATGCCAAATTCCATTCCTTACATACTGTAAAAAGGCGTAGAGAGTCTACTAACGTCAAATGAGATATTAGTAACTCTAACAAATCCACCGTAAGATCATTCCATGGCCTAGAGACATTGCTTGTAACTTTCTTCTCCACAACAATCTTATCCTCACAAACCTGTGTAAAGAATTGATCCAGATTTAATTTTTGTCAAATACTAAAATAAATTTGAAACTCTATAGCTAGTTAAACAGTGTAGTAATAAGGTAAATAAAGCATAAAGATGTATCGATCTATTTCACTATGAACTGTGATTGAGTCTCATAAAGAACTACGTACCTCATTCAAAACATCTGTGGGTAATACAGAAGATTCCATAATAATCTTTTGCTGCCTGTGATGCAAAAATAAAATTGGAAATGATAAAAAGATCAATAATTATGACAATGATATATTATAATGGTGGAGTTGGGGGGTTCCAATGGGAACTTAGAAAAGCTTGATTAAATTGAGCAATATTTGCAGGTACATATACAGTCTCCTATAAGATGGTACTTAACATGTTTCTTTGATTTAACTATTTGCAGAACCATAAAGTCTCACAATAATCTTGATGAACAAAAAAAAAAAAAAAAAAAAAAAAAAAAAAACAATGCAAGCATTTGCACACTTGTGTATAACTCTATATGAAATAAATTTCAAACCTTTTGTTTTCTTAATTTTTTAAAGACTTAGCAGCCTCAAAGAAAGGTCACGGTAGTGGACACTACAAATCTTAGGTTTCTCATTTAAGTAGTTAGAGAAGTAAGACAGTGCGCAATTGAATGTAAGGAAATTAAATTCTTAACAACCAAATAGTAGTTCTCACCTTGTAGGCACAAACCAGAAAAAAATACTTTCATATTCAGTTTCTTCTATTAATGGTGTTAGAGTAAAGGCCACTGTATGATCATCCAAGCAGAATTTATAGATCCTTAGTTCTTCTTCACCATTAATTGGTACATAAATGCAATTGCTCTCAAGTCCAACATCCTTCGCACAAACTGATATGTCACGTGTATTTGATAGGAGAAAAGCATGTTCACCAATGCCATCTACTCTTTGCCATTTATTAGAGAAAGTATCTAGACGGTAAATGTCCATATTAATGATTGGTCCTCCACCATATCCATACAGTCTCACCAAATAAATCCATCCACACGATTCTACCAGGTGGATGCAAACCTTGTCGCTTCGGGGGTATTCAATTGGCATTGGTAGTTCTATGATATCTTTGTATACCATCCAGCCTGCTTGCAAGGACGGTAGATCAAACACAAGGAGATACTCACCAATAGATATATACAGTTCTTCCTCCAAGATGACATCATTTCCTGCTGCAAACTCATGATAAAGATCTAACTTATTCCACTTCTCGTCATTCGGCATACAATACATGAGAAAGTGTTCCTCTGTCTCAAATATTGTTCCCCTGAATATGACGGTACATTCGGGATGATCGAGAGATGTTGATACGCTAAAACTGGTAAAAATGATGTTCTCGTTTGGTAAGGGAGGAAGGAAAATTTTTGATAGAGACTTAAGGTGGAGGAAAAAACATTCCTTTTTTTGTTCGTCCCATATAAGTAGCCATTCATCGATGCAGCCAAAGCATAATTTTCCTTTCATCTCTTCTATCTCCTTTTCATGAATTTTTATTTTCATAGGATCAATAAAAGTTGTTGTATGCTTGTTTGCTCCGTGACCGTAATAAATAATCCATGGTTGATAGAAAAAGTTTGAGGGGAACATGTCTTCATTTCTAAATCCAACCATTTCCATGAAAGGGTTAATGCTTGCCCTTTCTGATGTTCCTGTACAAAAAAATAAATAAATTAAAAATTTCTAATATATTTTCTGACATGTAACAAACCTTTTTTTTTTGTAAAGTAGATTCACGAAGAAAATATAGGAGAGGATTAGTTACATAATTTCAAAAATTGTGTGCGAGATCACTTACTATTTCTCAGTTGTTCTTTATAATGCAAAGTTTAAATTAAAAATAACCAGAACATGATCATAATCTTATCATAAGTAATTTGTATACGTATTTAGAAAATTTATTTATTTGATTATCGTTGCATGATTGGCAAATGATAGTTTTAAATTTAACCATTCAGCTCAGTTAATTTAAATATCAACTTACCGCATTCATATATATCTGCTAAATTCATTATATTACTAAGTACAGAGTTAGGTCTCAGATCCATCTGGGCATGCAGGTGATTCAAAAGTTATAATTTTATTTTACATTTCGTAATTTGATGAAAATAAATTAACTATTTCTCCGGTAAATCGGATCACCCCAATTCAATTTAAAACGAGTAGTGGGAATAAATTTTGCAAAGTTCATGTTTTGGTCGTCAGTGTTCATACTGGTTGGTATATACCGTAGGAATTTGAGTTTTTGTCGCGGGGCTCTGAAAAAATGAATCTTCTTTTATTTCATTAAATTATTTGCTAAATAAATAATATATTAATATTAATATTTAATAATTTTTAGGATCGGTATAAAAGCAATTATTATTATTATTTTTTACATAGGGCCAAGGGGGTTTGGAGGGGTGTCCAACTTCAACATTATCTGTTTAATTTTAACTTTTGAATTAAGCCCATTTATTCAGATATACACATAGCCTAGTCAATAATTTGACTTTCTCTCTCTTCCCGATAGCGAGAATTAAAATTTTACCTTTAAATAAACGGCGGAACCACTGACCATACCTCCAGAAAAAAATAATTATTCGAGCGAGATACCATCTGAGCCACTTCGGCATTCTGACTTAATTACCTTGATAACCTTTTTCACCAGAAAGAAATCAGGGACGTCAGGCATAAGCTATATATTGAAATAAAAACTTGATCCAAACAGAGAAGATTAATAGATGAACTTACAACAGACCGCAGTTTATTCTTGAAAGAAGAAGATGACAAGGTAGAGGGAGAGAGAGATTCAAAGGGAAGCAGGACGCTGTAAAGTTATTCGATATAAACAGTAAAATTAGTGGGAGGTTTTTAACTTGTAATTACAGCACTCCTAATTTGGCAGGTAAAAAATAGACTCCATATATACATATTTGTATTTTCTACTACGGATTTTCGTGCAGGTGTAGTTTTTGTATATTTGAAGCATGGAGCATAATGTTCTAGAAAAAGAAGTTCTATTTTAATACTAGAAGCAATTAACAGTCAACGAGGTATCTACAAATTAATCATTCCAGTTGAGTAGTTTCTTGTTTATGAACAGCTGTGAATATCTAGTATCTACACATATAAGTATATTTTAGAGATCGAAAGAGATGTCATTATTTTTTGCGAGCATTTTTATTCTTTTCTTTGCAATTTCACTGTGGCTTTACAAATTTATAAATAAAAGAATCCAGAAAAAAATTCATAGCAATTGCAAGAAAACAATAAACAAAATAGAGGTGATTATAGGTGAACTTACCGGAGCGCACACTTTTTATTCTCGATTGAAGAAGATGACGAGGTAGAAAAGAAAAAGACGGTCCGGAGAGTGGAAACAGAGTGGTAGAAGTGGACGCTGCAAAATTATTAGATGGAAAATAAATTTATGAGATTTCTTTTAATTTATAATTACATAAGCAGGGTTAAAAATAGCTTCCATGTATCCCTTTTGCAGAAAGCCGATTTTGGGACATTTCATGCATGTTACGTTTTCAGCAGCAATGGGTTCTAATAAGAACCAGAAATGCTTTTGGCACTTCCAATTTTAGCAATTCACTTATATAAATTCTTTTAAATGATAAGTGATAAAATATATCTTTCGAATTGTATTAATGTGTAGACAAAAATAAAAGAAAGAAAAAAAAACAGAGATATTTTTAGTCAATTAGGATGTATTCTTAAAAATAAAAGGATCAGAATACCAATTCCCAAAAAATATTTTCCATCTTTGTGCTAGGATCAATGGACACTTTGAGTCGATTTAATAACTGAAAATCATTCCAGCGGTGCTTATCTCTACTACTTATAAATGCATCAAACAACAGGTTGAAATATTTTTTCCAAAAGGGATTCAAATATTTGTTAACATCATTGTAAACCATTGATCTGTGCAATGTACGGTTCAGAACGATATTTCAGACAAATAATCTGACCCTTTATAAAAAGGGGTCAAGGCGCTAGAAACAAATTTGGCCGCTGGGATGGTTACGCGCTTGCACGGGTCGAGTTCGATTCTCCGAAATAACAATTATTATTTTTTGCTCAAGCACTTTATTTTCTTACAAACGGCACGAAAAAAAAACCAATCACGACCCCTAACCCTTTCCTTTTTCTTTCCCAAAACACAAATCGATTTCTTTCTTATTTCTTCCACGATCTTCTTTCCTATTTCTTTAAAGTTTAAAAGATCCTTGCTGGATATCAAAATACCTTTTTATCTTTTTCCTTTGTCTTTGTATTTCATTTATATTTATCTAACCTAGCTGAGCCACCGCCTCCAACTTTATCTTGCGCTGGCTGAAAGATAGAAAGAGGATTTCAAATTTTTTTTCTCTGCTCGATGATTTTCAAGTTCCATTTTTATATTTTGTCTTTCGATAATTTTTCCGTCGCTATATTAACCATCCATTCTCGCACTGCTTTTCCTCGTTTCAGGTACAAAATCATTTTTGTTAAATTTTGTTTCTCATATCCTTTTCTTTTATCTATGTATCTGAATTTTTCAAATTATCTTTTTTTATTTAATTTCTTGTTATTTCAGTTTATCACAAAATAGGTTGAAATAAAAGCGACAAGCTTTTGATTCTTTCTTCCTGGTAAATGTACTGTCTCTTGAAATGAACCATTTAAGTACATAAATTTCTAATTCTTGCGTAGAAGATCAATTAGGCTGTAGAGCTGAATAGTTGAGAAGTAGATTTGATATTGTTTGTACTCGTCAAAGATCAAGATCTTTTTACCAGTTGTTGAAACCAAAAGAACAATTTCAATTTTCCTTTGAACTGAAATAGTTTGAGGTTATTGGGTGTTTGTTGTTTTCAGGAAAATTCAAAGAGGGAAGTATTGCTGCAATACATGTATTCATGTTCATTTTTTACTTTAAACCCTATTAATTGAGATTTGTGTAAAACAATTCCTCACTAACTAGGTTGAAATTCTGGTTGATGCATGCAGTCGACTCATAGAGTGGATCTGACCTTCTCATAAGGAAAGTAAATTTGCATTAAAGTACTCAATGGCTTAACAAGGAAAATATTTAATAGAGACAATGGAATATGGACTGGTTGTCTAATTGTACGACAATGGAAAATATTTAAAGCCAATTACGTTAGAATTAAAGAGATAAGGTAATAATTAGAAAAATAGTTAGAGGGAATTATATTATTTTTAGGGCAATAATTTGCACAATGTTTGTCTAATTGTACGATAATTAGAAATGAGATGGAGATAAGCAACCCAAAAGGTAGCACTACAAAAAATTTATGGATTTATATACAGCAACTTCATGTATCTTGCCATATCTAGAGAAAAGTATTAATAATATCCGCTGAAAGAGAAACGTATTAATTAGTGTGCATCTCATGTTTAACACCTTTCTTTTATAAAATAACCTGCCATGTCTAGAGACGAATTGAGTTAAAAAGTAACGTATAAATATTGATTTTCCTCTCCTATATGTTTAGTACTACATTTGGAAGCCTCATTTACTCCTTTTCCTTTAATGTTCATATAGAAAAAAAATGAAATTAATTCCTACTGTTTACACGGGTAAGAAAACATTGGTGTAATCTCCTATTATTGCAAATCGAGTAATTCCCTTTTTGAAAATCTATTTCCAATCAACATAAATAATTTCCTTTTTGTGAAAATCTGATTTCCAAATTCCAATGAGTAGAGAGAGACGATGCATTAATAACTAAATAAAAAAGGCAACTCTTTATACGGCAAAAATGGAAGAGACGCAAGAGTTGTAAAGATGATTTGGTTGCAGCTCATGTACCTTGATTTATTCGGTCAATTGAAAACTAATTAAGAGAGAAAAGACAAGATGCATGCTTGATTTATACACGAAATGAAACAAGATATACAAGCTTGATTTACACGGACCTTTTAAAAAGATCATTACAATGTGTTTATATCATGGATCTTTAATATTACAGATTTAGCATATCAAAAATAAAAATATGTTAATTTTGGTTTTTTGATAGTTTCATTTTCACATATCATAATCATATTTTAAAGTAGGCCCGCAAATTAAGCGGGTACTACTGCTAATAGAATATTAATGTAGCTATCTTCATTCATGTGTCGTGCATGATTTGGTAATGTTTGACTTGTAACATGACGCGTCGACAGCACTAATATATATATATATATTGTTTTTTGTAACTCATGTTGTGCATCACAGTGTTGGGTGGAGAAGAATTCTAGCATATAAACAATTTTGGCATGGCACAAATTGACACAACAAAATAAAGTTACCAAAATTAATTCATAGAATTCCATTGCTAATTTGTAAAAAATTAAACATAATTGGGCGTTGAACTCGCTTTACATATTGCTAGCAAATCATGTTGTACCGTGCAACCAATCGTTTAAGAAGAAAAACAAATAATTTAGAGATTATAATCTAAGACATGTATCATCATAAGAGAACAACACAACAAAGCTTTTAGGCTCAAAGAAGTTGACGCAACTCCTGATTTTATCTTTTCCAATGATTGGTCTCCAATTCAAGCTTGTATTATTTTTCGTTCGGGCTAGTCATGTGTAATGTGATACTAATAATCATCCTAAATTAGTCAGTTATGCCTAATTTACGGACTTTCAATTATTATTAAAATCCAGACGATCGAATTGAATAAACGAATTAATTAAGATTGAACAATTAATATCAAATTAGCAGCAGGCCTGCTCAATGTGCGGGCGAACTTTAAAATGTACAAAATAATGTTTGACATGGATATGTTGTTCATTTTTAATATTTATGGTCAACATTGTCTTGATTGGCGCTAAACGTAGCAGCAATACAAATCAATTTGAACAAATAGAAACAATAAAAGTAGACATGTGAAGGGTTTGAAAAAATAATTCGATTAAAATAAATATGTTTCTTAATAATTGTTAGAGATAAATTTGTATGTCGAAAATGAGAAGGCATGTCAGCTGAAAAATGAATAAAAAGTGTTTCTCAAGTATAATTGCCATGAGTTCCAATTCAACCGTGCATTAATGCAGAACAAAGATATATTCCAATTTTACTACTTAAGAATACTATCTTATTCAAGGTACTAATAGTCAAATATAATTTAGGAACAAAGATTGGCATGCAGTTACATATTTCAATATTCTTGGCCACTGATAAAAAAATATTGCTTGATTATTTGCCTTCCATTCTAAAAAGATTTGGTTTGATACTACTTGGCACTAATTTAAAAAATATTCGTTAATTAGCCTTAAATTTCATATATACGGGAACGAACAAATCTCTATGGTCATTTGAAATGGGAAGTTGTGAGAGAAAAGGATAGGAACATTTTAGTCTTCAATTTCTAAAACTTGAATCTCCTTAATTAATTTACCATTTAATTTAATAGGAAGGATAAATCACAATAAGAATGATTTGAATATATTTATTAATGGCAAGATTTGCATGAGATTCAAGAATTGACTATAATTGCCAAAAAGCTCAAGAGCTCTGCCTTAAACTTGTACTTGGCCAAAAAATATCATAATGTGGTTAATGACTCCTGCTCATCCCCTTAAATTATATCTAATATGCTTCCTTTTAAAACAAAACACAATTGGTAATTCAGGGAGAATATCAAGGGTTGAATTTGGGGAATATCATTGGTAATTATATCTAATATGTATCTAATATGTTGCGTAGATGATACGTACGGAATTGGAAATAAACTTCTCACTTTGCATACATTTCATATCTTTCTTTTTTTTTTTCCTTTTGAATGGAATATCTTTAAAGGAAAGCATTAATATTTGTAAGACAATCACATATGTAAATATTTAATTTGATCAATTATTCTTTTCACTGGTTCGTTAATAATTTTTCTCTAACATATTCGAACAAAGGAGTCATATATAGATATGATTAACATTTTAATTGATAGTTGATAATTTCTCTCTAACATCTCCGAAATCAAAGAAGCAGTATATATAGATCGGATTACAATCTAATTGTCAGTTAATTTACACTATACATAGGGAGCGGTGAAAAGGTGCAAATACCGTATATTTATTTTTTTTTTAGAATAAATGCCCGTAGGCTCAAATACCGTATATTATATAAAACGTTGAATGAGTGCACATTAGAAATTCATTTTATCACTAAATAATGGTTGGAGCACAAACAATAAAGTATATAAAATGAAGAATCAAGGAATTGATTAAAAATAAATAATTTAATTGAAAAATCAATGATAATCAACGGAAGGAGAATTATTTGGATTATAAATTTTGCCAATAAACAAAAGGCATTCATTTGCACCTTGCAACCTCAAGAAACGTAGTTCTAATTATTATTGCGAGATTTTTGTAATGAGGAAAAATAGTACTCTGTAAAAATTTACGAAATTATCTTTTTCATATATGCATGCCTCAACAAATCAATATATAGTACAGACAACAGCGATTACAAGGCACACATAATGTCACACCCCGCACCGAGGCACGGGACATGAGGGTGGGGCGGTATCATCTGCATCCATCCGACGGCCCGTCAACCTACGTCGCAATAGAAAAAGAACAAAATGGATGTCAGCTATAAAGCACAGTAATCGGTTATTTAACGACGCAGCTTCTCTATAACTAATTTATATAATCAAAATCAAAATGAATGGATAAATCCACAAATGAATAATAATGACATGAACCACGCCTAACCTGACATCTACCCGTCCCACCTACTACCTGTGCACTGACGTAGGACTAGTAATCACGGATCCGAGAATACGTCAACCTAAGAGACAAAAGCCTGTAAAGGTAGTGTCTAAGAACTAGGCGGATAACACCATGTGTTCAAGTTGTTCAGTCATTTGTATAAACGATAAATAATTCAATCAAAACGAAATTAGATTATAGAGAAGTCCGGTTACCTGACTGAGCGATCCATAAGCACAAACAAATTGAAACGACCATCCAACATGACTGCGACATAGAACTCGAAATCTAATCGGATGACTTTTCAAACACTGATTGATTTTTAAATGGATTTTGAATTTTATTCGGATTCATAATTTGAGAAAGGAATATATGAGAGTACATGGAAATTTCTAATATATATTCTTTACCCTATGAGAGTTGGTGGGCTGATGTACTCGCGACTTAGAGCATAAGACACAGGTGAAGGGTATTTATACGGATGGGGTACTTGGTTCCTAAGCATGGTGCACATTTTTTTATTTATTTAAAAGTTTGGTCCAATAGAAAGGAGGTGAGTGGACAATCGGATAAAATCAAAAGGGTAAGGCGGTTCGAAGGGATAAGTATAATTAAATGCATATATATCCGGTCAAAGAGTCAAAGACAAGTCAAATTCGGTCAAAATATTAAAATAAGTTGCATATTAGTGAAAAACTGAATTATAAAAATTTTGGATGTTACACATAACAACAAAAAAAGGAAAACAAAAGTAACGATGCTCCTCAGAAAATGAAGTGCAAGCACAACAATTCGTTGAGATAGTGAAGCTGCTGGTAGAAGTCCCGTGTCCTGGAAAGCAACAACAATAACTGATCATGACATATATATTCACTAGTTGCCTTGCCGTCGCGGCTTCGCCGCGACCAACTCCTAGATTATGTATCCGTCGATTAAGACCTGTTCGCGAAATGTTGTCGTTAAGATAGGCAGACAGTTTGGTTTGACATTTATTAGATTGGTTAATATAAATTAGAACTATAGGCGCCGGTGCGATGAATAGAGGAGAATGTGATGTCGTTTGAAAAAAGAATTGGAAGTGGTACGAAGGATATACTTATAGTACATAAGGAAAAAAATAAAGAAACAAAGAAAGGCACGCGTATATATGTACTACATTTACCAAATATAAAAGGATTGTACATGGGTGTGTAGAACATGTTATTTAGGCAGAGATTGTCATGTTATACTGTGGAAAACGTTTCATTTCAGAAGTGAATTTATAAATTAAATAGGGAGAGTGATATTCTAATTCAAATGATCGAGAAGTCATTCATGTTATTCATAAATGGTTGTTTGGGGCCTCATTTGACATCTTTCTGTCAAGAAGTAAACATAAATTATTTTTATTTTGTCAACTGAGGGGTATCAACTTTTTAGTTCGGTGGAATATAGCAAAGTGATTTTAAATCTTACTAACTAAAGCTCCGTACAAATGAATATCTAATTCTATATGCAAAATCATGTTGATCAGCGATCATAAGAAGTCATTGTGGCCTAAATGTTCCTTTCATCTATGTATGATCATTTTCTTTAGTGGCCACTAAATAAATGACACCAACTTGCTCAAGATGATTAATAATGATGCTGGACAACTAATTTATTATCTATATTCTTGGGTAACTTTATAAATGACACCACTTTGTTACCTCCATAAGTCATGGGCGACTGCAATAGCATATAAAACCTTCACTCCTCAAAATACAAATATCTACTTCTCCAAACAGCACCAATCACCTGATAATGAGAAAAGAATATGGCAATTGGCAGGTAAACATATCATAGATCATTTATGCTCTAATGCTGTAATTAATTTCATGAGAGAAAAATAATCAATGCCTAATAAAGTAATAATAATAAGTTAATAAAAATTTAGTCCTCAGACAGAGAAACAAAATGATTGCATCAATAGTTTAGTTTGTTGATTCCAACATGACTGGGTAAGATGTAGATTTTTTTTTCTATATACATACAGTAATAATAAGATCATGTAATATTCAAACAAATTTTATATGTTTCAATTAATATATATACATAACTATTGACTATGTTTCATCCATAATTTAGAAGTTAAACCTTTTTTTTTTTACCACCAAACAGCACCAAGTACTAAAAAAAAAATAAGGAAAACATGATTCACCTGAAAGAAGCTGCGTGTACCTCTAACATCATCAATATCCACAATCTAATTATAACATTCATCTCTGCCTCAGTTAAGTTTGTGGAGCCCCAGCCTTGGCATATAAAACAGACAAAAAAATATATAAATAATAGAATCTTCACGAAAAAAAAATAAGGATGAATAGGCATTTATTAATATTTAGTGAGCTCTATGCATGTAACAATACCACCACGACAGCAGTTCTTTTACATTTTAAATAGTGTTACATGAACGTACCAATGCCACTTTGCCAGCACCTTGTTTGGTTTATTTCGAATAGGTATTAACTTTTAGTTTTTTTTTAAAAAAAAAATCTCAGTTGTGATAGCTGGCTTGAGATCCTGAAGAGGCACAAAATCTTTCTTTGCAAGTTCTATAATTTATATAGAAATTACTAAGAAAGTAAGTTGGATAAAGTCAGCTAAAACAAATAATAGTCAAATGCCCAAATGTGTCCAATTTGAATTGTCAAACAACAATTTCATTTGTTCTTCCAAAGTGACTGATGCTACACACTGATTAAAGACAGGAATCATGAGAGGAGTTTTGAAACCTAACCTGTGATGAGAACCCATCTTTGTGCACATCGACCTATGAACCTATGATGATAGCAAGAGAATTTAGTTGGTATTGATATGTGAGATAATATCAGAAAGAGAACGCATAACATCATGAAAGGTGTTATAACATTGATATCAGTATTACTTTTTGTCCAATTTGCTGGCTCATTTGGCGCATCACGCTCCATCGTATACAGGTTTTAGTAGCTGTGATTGTACACTTTTATTCTGCCAAGAATGAATCTAAAACAACCTCAACTCAAGTATTATCAGATGAACCTAAATGCAGCTAAAGTAATGCATCAGCATGGATTTTTAGTGTAGTCAAGTCATCTAAAATAAATAATCTGATAGGCATAAACCACATGTTTACAAATTTATATTAGACACTGCATTCGAGAAATGAATGACACCAAGAATTACTCCTTATCATTAAGAATGAAAAATATATGAAAAAATTTGTAAAAAATAATTAAGTATTACTTTTTTTAGCAATGAAACCACAGAGGGCAACCTATGCATAGATTTTTTGTACGAATTAGAGACTGGTAGTCTAGTACAACGTTACAAAATATTTGTTGAACTGTTTGAAGAAAAAAAAGTCCAAAACTAACAATGCGTATTAACATGATAAATCTTGATTAAGGGAGGTAAACATAAAAGTCTAGTATGGTCAATGTCATCACTCGTCACAAACTACAAATAATATAAAATTTCAGTTCAAAAAAACTAAAATTATCAACAAATGCTGACTGGAACCAAATAAAAATCCCTTGCAGCAGTAATACAAAATAAAACCCTATTTAAAGGTCATATTGTGTGCTTCAAAGAGAAAGTACCCAAGTCAAGCTGGATTCTTGGCGTGAATAAAGAATTGTTGCATAGACTTTCAACACACATTAGCTGACGTTACTCTGTACATAAGAAGTAACAATTAGAAACTGAAAATGAGAAACAAAAAGTAAAAAAGTTCAGAATAAATATTTCCATAAGTTAATTTCCTTTTTTTTTTTTTTGAATCAGGCGCAACAGTAGCAACTAACGGATTTTTTCCCCTAACATCGAGCACATTTCAGATCCAAGTGTAGCAACTACGCTTACATCTGTTTCTTCGTATCCAATAGAGCACTTTATACAACAGGAAATATTAGGATAAAACTGGACCACCATACCAGCTATTCAAATTGACTCATTTTCAACAACACACACGGATCAATTAGGTACCTCAACAATACATAAACACCTAGACTGCTTTATGAAAAAGAAAAATGAAGGAGCATACACAATAGGCAGTAATTGAGCATCAAATTCAATGAAAAATGGAAGAGAAATCTGACCTCAAAGCTAGTACACCAATGATACCCCTCGAGAGGCTCTTATCTTTCTTTTCTACCAAACAAATAAGCAAAAATAAAGAAATTTGTCTTCACTGAACCAATATAGAAATAAATAATGCTGCAAAATGACTACTTGCATATCACCTACAGTGTAATTAACAAACAGTAAATAACTTGCATTTATGTCAAAATAGCATCCAATACTTTCAATTTACAAAATCAATTGGACTGAATACACATCAATTGGACTGTACCTAAGCATAAAAGTTCAGTAGAGAGCTCTATTGATGAGATGTAGTTATCAGTGCAAGACAGAGGGCTCTCCAAGAGGCCTCTACTGATGAAAGGAAAACATACAGCACCAGGAAGAATATTTAAATGAGATGTAGTTACGAATGCAAAATAGAGAGGTACAATTATACTTTTGATAAATTTCAATTAAAGGGCTCTATTAATATGCTCAATTATGGCACAATTCCTTGTTATCCCTTGATAGGACTGTTTCCTCACCTACAAAGGCTACAATGCATACACCATTCAATTTTTTTTATAGCTGCAGCAATAAATTTCAATATTCATCTATGCATAAGTATATAAAACTGACTATCAAATATAAATTTAATGATAAATCGACTATGACAAAAAGTAAGTGGTACCATATGAAATTTACACAACTAATCTCCATTTGGAACCCTTTTTGGTTTTTTGCCTAAAATTTTCCATTTAATCTAAGACAACCCTATAATAATTTGCCACTCCAAAACAGCAGATAGAAATGAAGAGGAAATCAAAGGCATGCAGCTGCATGACACCAATGCATGAACTAAATAGACATATACCTTTGTAGGCCATATAATAAGCAAGATCACCTGACAGGATAGGAGTAGCAAGCAATCCACCTTCCACAAAGAAATAAAACAATAAAAAAGGTATATAAATAAACATATGAAGTCAATTATAAAGCATAAGAACTGACAGTGCAAGCTTGCAACAGAAATGCCCAGCAAAAGGTACAACATATACTAACATGTTTCAAGAGTGATATTCATATGACTTGTTAATTTACCTTGATAGTGGATTTTTTTTTTTTTTTTACAAATTTAACATGGCCAACAAATTTAACCACTCTTGAAACATGACAGTATATGTCGTACCTTTTGCTGCAAGCCTGTTGTTTGTTGGGCAACTTGACAGTCCGGTATTTTTACAAAAGCTGTTTCAAGAAACTTGATCAAAACAATCCAGTAATTAGATCAGCAAATAGCCTAATATTTCCAAAAATGAAATCAAATGCAATCAAATACCAGAAGCGTGGGTTGATATTCCTATCTCTCAAGACCAAATTGTAGTATGCAGTTTCCAGAATGTTGAAATTTCCAACCGCCAAAACTGCAAGGAGGCAAAAGGGGAAAAAATCAGCGAAAATCCGACGAAAATGAGAAAAATTAGACACGAAAACAAAGTGAAAAGAAGCCAAATCTAAAACCAGAACAGAGAATGAAAAAAAAAGCAATATAGAGGAGCAAAACTGAACGGATAGAGAGGGAGCAATAAGAGGAGGAAAAAGAGCGCAAGAGACAGGAGAAAAGGGGAGAACCTACGCGCGACTGTGGCAGGCGGTTGAAACCTAGACCCAGCAGACGAAAGAGGTGAAGAAAAAGAGGGAATGAGATGAAGGGCTTGTGAAACCAAGAGCAGCGGCGGAAGGACCTCCGTACGCGACCCATGAGGAGATCGAGTAACAAATTGGCCGACGGAAGGGCCTCCCACATGAGGAGATCAAGTAATAGATTGGCTGCGCAGGAGGAGATCGAGTGGTGCTCAGGAGGTGATCAATGGCGGAGGAGGAAAAAAAGCTCTCTTCGATAGAGGAGAGACACCGAAATTCAAACACTATTAGTTACCTTGGTCTGGCGCCGCACCTCCACCGCCTTGTGCATCCCCTCCACCTCCTTTCCTCCCGTCGAGCCGTCGGAGGAAGGTCTGTCGACGCCCTTGTCGGAAAGCTGGCTACTCGTGGCTCGCCATTTTTCCCTTTCCTCCAGAAAAACAATACCATTTGAGAGAATTTTTGTCTACTGGAATTGAGAAGGAGAGAGACGATTGGAGGTTTTTGTTGGGGTTGGGTTAGCTTTCTGGAATAGACCCTGCCCAAACGATACAAAAAAAAAATTGGAGCGGCATTAAATGCGGTAGATCAAAACTGCAATACATAAAGGCTTGAGGAAAAGAAAGGAACGGTTCACATTAACAATATTACACCAGGTGCACGCACCACCGATTCATGGAGGAAAAGCTTGCAGAGAAATAGGTCCAAACTGTGACTAATGATAGACGGCATACGTACCGAACAAAACGAAAAAGACAGGCCACAGAAATAAATGTCGTACGCCGAAACTAAAGTAGCACCCAATAGCTAAAAAGCCGAACGGACCACAATGATAAACATAAACCATGTGCACCGAAAATGAACACAGCCGACTCTGCCTCATGCCCTCATCCACACGATTAAGAATCGGACGACGGTAGAGAAAAAGGGATGAAAATTCCAGCGAAAATGAAAATGTATAATGTAGATAGGGGGAGTCTCGAGGCAACCAAATGTTAGTGTGTAAACATGCAACCAAACCGAATAAGAAAGATACAGAGTGGGTAGAAGACAAAACTGAAAGAGGCGTTGACTTTTTTCATGTGAAATGCCGCTGACTTTGTATGGAAATTCAACATGAAATTCAAGTCAAAAAAAAAAAAATTGTACTGTAGATAACAAAATCGATGGGGGTATCAAGAACTAATAGGTTCAAATTCTAATAAATCATAAAAGAATCATATTTGTTACTTGTAATCCTAACTCTTCTAATTTCTAATTGCATTGGAGCATCTTTTGCTTTCTCCTTATGGTGGGCATTACCTTTTTGCTCCATCTCTTTAATTTCTTAATATCCTGTAAATTATCAAGTCCTTTTTGTTCTTAATTGATAAAGATCCATCAGCAATACATGTAAATATTATTTTAAAAGGAAACAAAAGATATGAATCTAGATGGAAATTGTTAAAAAAAAGGGAAGAATCCCAACAGCTGTGGCTATCAGATCTTCATGCCAGATCTTCAAATATGTTATTTAAATGCAAAAATTTAAGATATTATTTCAACCACAAAAAGAAAAATTTAAGAAATACAAGAATTGAAATTTAAAAATTAGTGTTAAATACCAAATTCCAATGGAGGATATGTCGTGTGTATCATTATTCCAAATCTTAGATTATGTACAACATTACATTGTACCTTTATATTGATTATATTGAAACACACAAAAAAAAAACGAAATGTGAATTTTAATAACTCAATTTCCTCATCAGACATCTAGAAAGGGAGAAAAAAATAATCCTTAAAATTGAAAGCGAGAAGCAAACATAAATACTAAGAACTGAAAGAGAGAAAAAAAAATATCTCATAACAGAAAGCAACAACACAAGTTTTATAATTACACCTACAAAGCATGTGAGTCACTACTATACAAATATAAAAAAATAAAAGCTGAAAGCGAGAAACAAATAATCCTTAAATTGATTTTTTACCCTCTATCATTATATAATAAAAGTGATAGTTTTGACAATTTAAGCTAATTACTTTGAGCCTACTGGTCTAAGCCATTAGCACATATTTTCTTGTAATTATTTTCCTGATCATGTCAGAAAAAAAAAAACTCCACTGCATGAATGAATATTGAATAACTTCCCAAGATAATGAATCAGAGAAAAAAAGTGTAAGAAAGAGCACAAACCTGAAGAAGCAAAGTAGTCCTACAAACAGTAACTTGAAAAGGATTAGCATAAGATGGTTTCCTGTACCTAGATTCCAGGTCCTAATTCCTAACTAAAAGAACCAAAATACGAATATTGAGGCAAAATCAGGCAAACTAATAGGAACTGTTACACATGGAGCAACTACGGATCTAGATAAAGACCAATACTGAGTACAGACCAGTACCAATTACTTTGTTAATAAAACTTATTACTATTTCCAAGAGTATATATATGTAAAGTGAAATCTGAATACAGTTTTTACTGATAATAGTTTAATGATGAACAAACTGTCATTTTTTGGACTAATTTTGAAAATGCTAAAAAGAGTATATGAAAACAAAAAATAATAAATCTATAGCTTACCGCAAACAGGATGATAGGGAGCTCAAGGGTAATGTATTGATCTTCCAAGAAGACAAATCTCTCACCATAAACTGTTTGTATCATCCGAAATGAACTCAATATAGCAGACATGATATCAAATATTCTATTGCCGATTTGCCGCCCTTTCCTAAAACCAAAATCGAATAAGGCAACCAATAAAGAATAGAGATAACCAGACAAATCACACAACACAATTATTTTGAGTAATAATTCATAAAATCATTGTTCCATAGTGCTTAGTATATGTTTTCCCAAGTAATGTTTTGCGAAAAGTTCTTTGTAACTCATAAAAAATGTAAACAGATAGTAATAAGAAAGTACCTAAAATGATGAAGATGGTAGAGATAGGTGTGGTGTTGGCCGCTCCAGTCGTGGTGGCGGCGACGGCCTCTTCCGCCTCCGGCGATGGATTTGTATCTGAGTTCTTAGGCGGAGTCATGATATTCGAACAAACCCTTCCTCTCTCATTCTCTAGAAAGAACCTGTCTTCATCTTTAAGGTAAGGGACAGGGGAAAGAGGCGAAGGAGGGCTGTGAACCTAGCAATAGGCGATAGATTTCTGAAAAAGCCGCCTTAAAGGGAAGGAGGAGGGAGAGGAGTTGAGCGATGGACAGCGGCGCTATTCGTTTTCTATTGTGCTTCGATTGAGCGAGAGTACCAACTTACCATCCCACCGCCAAGACAGTTTCTGATATAAGGTCGACCTTTTGTTTGATATTTACATCTGGACCACAGATCATATTAGATTATCAAAATCAATGATCCACATTTGACATTAGAAGGTGTTAACTCCTTTTATCTGGAATGTTAAACAATTGGTTATGATCTTTGGATGGATGTATTTATAAGTAGTAGAGATATTTCAATGATAAAAAAAATAAGAACAAGCCTTGTAATATTAAATATTTACGAAAAATCTCCGGTCAGATTTTCAGTCCAACCTTTGTTTGGAGATGATATATTTTGAACTGATGAGAAGCACTATCACTTTTTTATTTATTTATTTTTTAAACAAGTTGAGTTTTTGAATGCTCTACTACTTTCATAAAAATAGCTGATAAACATACATTGTCTTACTATTACAAACGTAGTAGAGTTCAAGAGAATAATTTGTTTCCAAAAACGAAAAAGATACAATTACAAAATCAATAATAATAATAATAATAATAATAATAATAATAATAATAATAATAATAATAGAGAATGACTATGGTACACCCTAAAGCACAGATCATGCGGTGCTTTACAGTCATTTTTCAATATCTGAAATTCAAATGTCCGATCCAAACCGTACAATATGTTCTTCATGTTGAAATATCCTTAGAAACAAATTTTTACATCTTTTGAAATTTTTTTTACTATTTTTTACATATTTTACAAAAATCGCTAATCTAAATCATTATGGGCCCTCCATTGACAATGATTTTGTTCATTGAACATACAGTAAATGCATTTAGGTCAAGTGAATCCATTTCTATGACGTTTGACATCGAACATAATACCTTCTCTCAGTCCATACAAGATTTTATTTTTCTTTTCTTTTAAGAAATTCTTATAATAAAAGGGTATTTTTGGAGTACCTATGGAAAATAAAGTTTGATCTCTTAGTTTGAAATACCTTTCCTTTTACTTACTTTTCTTTCTGATATGCTAATCTATGAATAAAGAAACATACAAAATCTTACATTGTGTTGTTCTTGAGCTTTATGATATTTTGTTAAAAAATTATAATTTGGTTACCCACCAATATCTCAACTTTTGTTTATTTGCTCCACTATTAAATACACAAAGAATAATTTTAGGCAATATATTGATTTTTTATTGACCAACTCTTTTTCTATGTTTGTACATTCAATTTGCATGATTTAGATAATAGTGTGACTTACTTTTAGTTTGAACTCACAAAAATAGTTCCGGTAGGTAAGTTGAGATGCCTTTTAGGCGATGAGCCACAAGAAACTCAAGTATGTTTTGCGCAACCGAAAAAATTATAATTAACTTTAATTAATTACAAAATTATAAAATAATCCGTTTTTAATCAATTTTTTAAAAATGACTGCGCAGTATCGGAATCTGAAATTCCGAAACAAATTTTGCTTAGTTTCGGAATCTCAATTTCCGAAACTAGCTAGTTTCGGAATCCCAGATTCCGAAACTAGCCAGTTTCGAAATTTGAGATTCCGAAACTGGCCTTCCCATTTTAATTCGCAAACTGCACCTTTTTGTCGTGATTTTTGGTCAAAGTGGTTGAGCACTGTTCGAGATGCACTTCTCCATACTTTTTTGTTTTATAATATAGAATTGATTGTAGATTTGAGAAATTATCTAGTGGCCACCATTATGTACCCAATTTCGGAAGACAGGAGATCGAATGGCCAATTGGACAACAATTGTGCCTGTTATATATTATTTATAATGACCTTTTATTTTTAAATTAGCGCAACTCTGGTTTTTCTTTTCCATTAACAGGAAACGAATATAGATATATCAACCCACCTTGCATTTAATTTAATAATAATACTAGGGGAGTCTTATATAATTTTAGAAAGTTGTTAGCAATCTTGACTTGAATTGTTAATGATAAAGTTTTCTTTAATTTTAAAACTTCTTAAAGGCTTCTAGGCACACTTTAATTTAATCTATTATGCTATTTCCATAAAGTATATATCCATCTTTTATTATCAATAATGATTTTTCTTGACGATGATAACTATATAGCTATCCTGTTGAAGGTGGTTATTACTATAATGTTGATTTTAAAGTTTCTCCATTAACAAGCTTTGGGTCTGTTAATGAGCTTTAACTCGGTGCATTGATCTTTGAAGCAATATTTTGAATTTCTAGCCATAGTTCATTGTTCAACATTTGTAGGCTAGTAATATATAAGACCCAATTAACACTTGATGTTAACTTTAATATCCTTAGGCCGACTGCATTGCTTAGGAGTAGGATGCAAATAGTATAGGTTTAACATGCCTATGTACGGATACTTATATTATATATATAATTGAAATTTAGATTTGCTTTTTCAGTTCCTTTTTCTTCTTTTTTTTGAATTGGATTTATGATTGTTAGCGGTAAAGAATGACAATTCTATATAAAAGTATAAAACACTGATCGTTTCAGACAGGAATTTAGAAAGAAAGGTATGAATCATGAAACAGAACAAATGAAAGGTCAGTGAGAAGTACAAAAAGAAGAAAAAATAATGAATGGTTTAGAGTTGTGACTTGTGAGCTGTTTATTTCCAGCTCTTGACTAACCAAAAGCAAACAAATTTTTTATGGCAAAATATAAGTTGTGATGTATGAAATCTCCTAATTCTGATTAGACAGTAGGTACAAATACTCACTCTACATTGATACTACTGGAGCAATTTTTAATGACAAAAATAATATATAGGATTAAGATGGTTTTTTAATAAGGATTTGTTTTTTTTTTTTTTTCTTGGTTGTTTAATACTCTGGTTGCACATGGCTTGTCCTTTTTAGACCCTTTTAGTATTGACGAAGGTGCAAATGATGTATTTATTCCAACTAGAACATGTACTTTTATTGAAAAGAAAACAAAAGAAACAATAACCAGAATCACTGTTAAGAAAATCATTATTGATAATAAAAGATGGATCTATACTTTATGGAAAAAGCATAATTGATTAAACTAAAGTGTGCCTAGAAGCCTTTAAAAAGTTTTAAAATTAAAGAAAACTTTATCATTAACAATTCAAGTCAAGATTGCTAACAACTTTCTAAAATTATATAAGACTCCCCTAGCATTATTATTAAATTAAATGCAAGGTGGGTTGATATATCTATATTCGTTTCCTGTTAAAGGAAAAGAAAAACCAGAGTGGCGCTAATTTAAAAATAAAAGGTCATTATAAATAATATATTGTAGTACAATTGGCCATTCGATCTCCTGTCTTCCGAAATTGGGTACATAATGGTGGCCACTAGATAATTTCTCAAATCTACCGTCAATTCTATATTATAAAACAAAAAAAGTATGGAGAAGTGCATCTCGAACAGTGCTCAACTACTTTGACCAAAAATCACGACAAAAAGGTGCAGTTTGCGAATTAAAATGGGAAGTGGCTAGTTTCGGAATCTGAGATTCCGAAACTAGTTAGTTTCGGAAATTGAGATTCCGAAACTAAGCATAATTTGTTTCGGAATTTCAGATTCCGAAACTGCGCAGTCATTTTTAAAAAATTAATTAAAAACAGATTATTTTATAATTTCGTAATTAATTAAAGTTAATTATAATTTTTTCGGTTTGCGCAACTGTTTTACAATTACAAGCTTTTCGTGTGTTAATGGCACACTCCCATACGTGGGCCCTTTTTTATTGAAGGCCCATTTCATGCAAAATATGTAAAAGAATTTTTCCCGCTTACTGGTTTCCTTGTTGGGTTAATTGGACCCTAGTTAATTCAAGTACAATGTTCATTTGAAATAAATTTTGGATTAATTTACAATGCGTTATATGCTTCGCATATATATATATATAGAGAGAGAGAGAAATGTTCCGCTATCAACATTTTGGTTGTCCCAAATGCCAACATTTTGCTATTTAGTTATTTTTTCAAATTTTAAAATTTAAATGTTAAATGCAAACCGTTGATCTTGTTTAGTTTAACGAGCGATGCGTTTTCATATAAGTTTTGTAAATTTTAGAGTTTATTTGATGCTCGATCAAGAGATAGAAAAATAAACAAACCTTGTTAACTAGGATAGATTCATTTTAATACGTTCATGTTTTAGTCTTTGATCGAGTATCAAATAAACTCCAAAATTTGCAAAACTTATATGAAAACGCATCGCTCGTTAAACTAAATAAGATCAACGGTTTGCATTTTATGTTTGAATTTTAAAAATTGAAAAAGTAACTAAATAGCAAAATGTTGGCATTTGGGGGCAACCAAAATATTGGTAGCGGAACATTCCTCATATATATATATATATAATATCTATTGTGAACCATGATGCATAGAAGGCCCCGTGCACCATGACCATTTGATCGGTGGTTTCGCAAATCGACAAATCTAAATTAACCAACCCAATCTATATATTGAAATCTTATAGAAAACAAAATTTTACAATTTTTAAAATTTTTTTACTATTTCTTCCGAATTTTTTAAAGCTTGCCATTTTTTAAATTTTTTTACTATTTTTTCCGAATTTTTTAAAGCTTGCCATTTTTTACTATCGAGGATATTGATGCGAAATTGGGTACATTGAGATTCATCTGCTGATTTGAGGGTTAATAAAGAAGATCATGTCGAGAGAACTTCCTTTTTTTTTCATGTCGATACTTTGGTCCGTATGTTACTGAAAATTGAGTTTTGGCTTTTCTTTCTCTCAAGGCTGATCCTTGGATCAATTTTTTTATGAAATAAGCTATCCACTAAACATGGTTTAATTGAAGAGAAAGGTTAATAAAAGGACAAAAGATTTGATGATGACATGAAAGATACAACATGCTGTCAAAATTTACTCAGAAATTGATCTTTTTTAAATTTAATAGCAATAGTTTATAACAGTAAAAGAACTCTGAAGTTCCATGGTGAAGAATAGATTCTTAATGGTAAGAAATGACGAGTATTTACAAGCTAACAAATATCAAAACTAAAGTCTGGACAGTTTCTGGCACAACCAGCAAAAGCATTTTTGGCAGTTCACAAAACTATTTTTATTTCATAAAAGATTACACACTACACAGAATTAATTGAATTTTTAACTGTAGATAAAAGATGATATGAAACGTTTTCTGTAGAAGTTTCAAACTTTTTGGACGGGCAGACTGATTATAGTGAATTTTTAAAATCAGACATAAATTAAGTTTCAGAAATTTGTACCAGCAAACTGTGCCATCAAATGTGTCTGAAGTTCATACCTTAAAACCTTTGAAATAAATATTTAAAAATCTTGTAAAAATTACGCCAAATGCCTCTGCTTGTTTATTTCTAAACCAAAAAGTTTCAAATTTAAAACGCAAACAGAGATTAAATGAAAAATAGTTGACTGAACTAATATCTGACTGTCCAGGAAAACATACACCAGTTTAATGCCCTGAATTCAAAAATCATGTAAAAATAACAGAACAATTCAAAAAAAAATTCACACTTGATATCACAATTTTCCACTTGAAAAAGGAAAACCATGAAATTTAAAGGGGAAATGATTTAACATGCCTAGCATGTAAAAAGGTGCTTGATTTAAAAGAGCCTATACAGAAGTGTGTTATTAGTTTTAAACTAAAAAATCATCAGTTGCACAAAACATATCATCTGAGTTGTGTTATCAATCATCACCAATCATAATCATGTTGAGGCTGAATAAAGGATGTCCGACCTAACTGGATCATGCAAATGTAACGGTTTTGCTAAAGTTGGTCTATAAAAATTTCGATAATTTGCTTAATTGTGCTAGAACACTTATCGGATCTAGAGGGTCATTCCCGTTGCAAATTCCTTTCATTCCTCTTTGAGACGCAATCAAACATGCTTACGAGCAGATAACAACACGAACTTGTGTTCTCACTCAAATAAGAGGGTTTTGGCTATTGACTCGGAAATAAAGAGAACAGAGCCGGCTTAACAATCGCTCTTCCAGCACCTCTCAATTGCACGCATCTTGAGACGATCCTACGGCTTAAAATGCGAGCTAATAAAGTCTCGAGGCTTACTTTGCAAAGACCCTTCTCTTTTATTTTTGACTGGGTTCTTCCTTTGGACAAGTTCCAATGACGGACGTTACGGATCACCCAAATGTTTTCAACCTTTGTTTACTGATAGGCTCGTTTTACTTTCATATCCCGAATGTAATTATTTCTATATTTGGCTAGTGGACTCTCGGGGATCAAATTATAAACATAGTTAAAAAAGAGTTACAAATTTTGAAAAAGAATAATGAAATTGGGTTATACTAAAGAAATTTTAATATGAAGTTAAAATTAAACAATTTGAATCGATTATTTAAAGTTCAAAAATTTAAGTGGGTTTGATGGAACCATTATCATTCGTTAAATCAATTTGACCCTAGTATTTTCAAATTATAATGGAAAGTTGGGTTTTGCCTTCTATTTTTTTTTAAAAAAGATAATCTGAAGATACAATTTTTAAAATTAGAAATAGAAATATATGTTATGGACATACTTTTAACCTGCCGTCATATGGGGAGTGCACTTAATTATAACTTTATAAGTAAGAAAAAAATATTCCAACAAGTTTATGTTTCATCTTACGAAATGAGGAATCAATTCAATACTCCTAAATTGAAAATCTTGATTGTGCTCAAACTTGATGAAAATCGATTGAAATGGATCTAGAAATTTTAAGAACTTGAAAATCAAGAAAATTGAATCCATCATATATACGGATTGAAGAGACATTAGAATTTATACAAATTTTCCGTTAAAAGAAAGAAGTACAGTTTGGGAAGTAGAAATCAAATTAAACTAGGAATCTACGGGGCAAAAAGAAATAGCAATTTCAGTCAAAAAGTAAAAATTGAAATGGAGACTCATAAAGAAAAAAAAAATGTTCTAATTTTCTGTCATTGGAGTCAGAAAAAAATCCTTCTTGTTTTCAGTTGGAGGGAGAGGGATATTTTGGTCAATACCAAAAATTAGGTATGAAAAGAGATGATTTATACAGTAAAAGTGGAAAAATTCTAATTTTATTAAATTTTTGGATGGCATATTTGAAAGAGTTAACTTTGGGGTGGTATTTATTTAATTTCACAATTTTTGAGTGGCGTAAATCTAATTTTCCCTTATACAAAAGTATCATGTACTCATGTTGATCTCTTCGTATCTGTTATAGAAGAGAGAGAAAAAAAAAAAAAAGTATAGTGGAGAGGAGGTGAACATACATATTTATGAGTATTTTATTTACTCTTTTTCTACCCTTTTCTCCAAATCTAATTCTTTCTAGAGTACATAGGAGACGTGTCAAATTAATGGAATCAGAATGCTTATGTTCCAATATTAAAATTCTATTTACTTGGAAAGTAGTTGTACAGTTCCTTTATTCAATTTTCGAACTAGAACCGTTCTTTTTTATTTTACTCTGTTTTCAAATTATGAGCTACATCAAAAATAAAAAATATAAATAATATGTATGGGTGTCGAGATCGTTTATTTAATTATTTAACTGTAGTCTAACACTCCAAGCATTGTGAAAGAATATTTTTTTTAATTTTTTGTAACGTGATACTCTATAACTATTTGTGTGCTGGGTATTATTACTCATAAAACTGACCCGATGCACAGACAGACAATAATTTTTCAGCGCATTATTTTGTTTCTTATCTTTGTGATCCCTTCCTATTTTCATTTTCATTCTATCTTCATCTCTCTTTTGTGTTGCTCGGTATCTCTCCGTACACATGAGTCGTTTTTCGAGATCCAAAATTCAAACGGCCAATCCGAACCGTTCAAGTTATTCTCCGTATTGAAAAACCCTCGGAGACCAAATTTTACAATTTTTTTTAAAATTTTTTACTATAAATTATGATATTTTCAAATTGGAGGGCTTGAAATACTCCAATTGTAGTGTTTTTTTTTTAAATATCATAATATATAGTAAAAAAATTCAAAAAAATATAAAATTTGGTCTCCATGGGTTTTTCAACATAGAACAACTTGAACGGTTCGGATCGGACGTTTGAATTTTGGATCTCGAAAAACGACTCATGTGCATGTACGGAGACGATCTGTACACATCAGTGTTCTATATCCATTCTATATATATATATATATATATAATAATAATAATAATTATTATTATTATTACTATTATTATTATTATTGAGAATGACTACGGTACACCCTAAAGCACAGATCATGCAGTGCTTTACAGTAGTTCTTCAATATTCGAAATTCAAATGTCCGATCCAAACCGTACAATATGTTCTTCATGTTGAAATATCCTAAGAAATAAATTTTTACATTTTCTGAATTTTTTTTTTACTATATTTTATATATTTTACAAAATCACTGTCAATGGGGACCCATAATGATTTAGATTAGCGATTTTTGTAAAATATGTAAGAAATAGTAAAAAAATTCAAAAAATGTAAAAAATTGTTTCTAAGGATATTTCAACATGAAGAACATATTGTACTGTTTGGATCGGACATTTGAATTTCGGATATTGAAAAACGACTGTAAAGCATCACATGATCTGTGCTTTAGGGTGTACCATAGTCATTCTCTTTTATTATTATTATTATTATTATTATTATTATTATTATTATTATTATTATGTAATTGTATCTTTTTCGTTTTTGGAAACAAATTATTCTCTTGAACTCTACTACGTTTGTAATAATAAGACAATGGATGTTTATCAGTTATTTTTATGAAAGTAGTGGAGCATTCAAAAGCTCAACTTGTTTAAAAAATAAATAAATAAAAAAGTGAGTGCTTCTCTTCATTTCAAAATATATCATCTCCAAACAAAGGTTGGACTGAAAAATCTGACCGGAGATTTTTCGTAAATATTTAATATTACAAGGCTTGTTCTTATTATTTTTATCATTGAAATATTTGATACTAATTGTTCAATCTTAATTTATTCGTTTATTCAATTCGATCGTCTGGATTTGAATAATAATTGAAAGTCCGTAAATTAGGCATAACTGACTAATTTAGGATGATAATTAGTACACATTACACATGACTAGCCCGAACGAAAAATAATACAAGCTTGAATCGGAGACCAATCATTGGAAAAGATAAAATCAGGAGTTGGCGTCAACTTCTTTGAGCCCAAAAGCTTTGTTGTGTTGTTCTCTTATGATGATACACGTCTTTATTATCTCTAAATTATTTGTTGTTCTTCTTAAACGAGTGGTTGCTCAATATGATTTGCTAGCAATATGTAAACCGAGTTCAACGCCCATTTATGTTTAATTAATTTTCAATTTTATTTTATTTTTTTAAAAATTAGCAATGGAATTCTATGGATTAATTTTGGTAACTTTATTTTGTTGTGTCAACTTGTGCCATGCCAAAATTGTTTATATGTGAGAATTCTTCTCCACTCAACACTGTGATGCACAACATGAGTTACAAAAATAATATATATATATATATATATATATATATATATATATATATATATATATATATTAGTGCTGTCGACACGTCATGTTACAAGTCAAACATTACCAAATCATGCACAACACATGAATGAAGATAGCTGCATTAATATTTTACTAGTGTCCGCTCAATGTGCAGGCAGACTTTAAAATATGATATGTGAAAATAAAATTATCAAAAACCAAAATTAACATATTTTTATTTTCGATATGCTAAATAAAAATAAGTCAGGTACTATTAAAGATCCATGATATAAACACATTGTAATGATCTTTTTAAAAGGTCCGTGTAAATCAAGCTTGTATATCTTGTTTTATTTCGTGTATAAATCAAGCATACATCTTGTCTTTTCTCTCTTAATTAGTTTTCAATTGACCGAATAAATCAAGGTACAGTATTATATCAATGGTCCTCGTTTATTAATTTAAACTCTGGACTATATATAGGATATCAATGAGAAAGAGAGTGCCTCACAAAAAGTCCACATCTTTAATTTATCATTTTCTGTGCTTAATACTGAGAGAACGTTTTCAATACAAAAAATTTCTCATTTCTTCAATTAATAGCTATGTTTTGGTAAAAAAATTTCTTTTGCTGGCTTTTGATTTATTAATTTATTTATCGATCTATTTTTTTTTTTTGGTACAGGAACTAAAAGAAAGGCTAGCCTTTATCTTTTGACGGAAATGGTTGCACGTAAAAATGAAGACGTCTTCCCTGCGAACTTATTCTATTAACCATGGATTATTCAATGTCACGGATCAAACAAGCATACAACTACTTTCATTGATCCTATAAAAACAGACATTGAAGAAAAGGAGATAGTTGAAATGAAAGGAAAACTATGCTTTGGTTGTATGGAAGAATGCCTATTTTTACGGGACGAACAAACTGAAGAATGTTTTTTCCTTGATCTCAACTCTCTATCAAAAGTCCACCTTCCTCCCTTACCAAAGGAGGACATCATGTTCTTAAGTTTTAGCCTTTCATCTTCTCCCAATCATCCCAATTGTACCGTCATACGTACTACAAGGAGTGAGATTTGATTGGGATAATCTGGTGATACTGGAATGCTTTCTTAAGTGTAGTCATCATCCATATGACTCAGAGACTCAGAGTGGCATAAGATACTTCTTGATCAAGTTATTTTTGGAACAACTAGTGTCATATTAGATAGAAAATGTATACATGTGGCGCTGATTGTGTCATTGTATTTGATGTCCAGTCCTTGCTTGCAGGTTAGGTAGATACAAGGACCATATCAACACCGAAGGTTGCTCAATATTACTCATTGTACAAAGGGCCCAATATATACTTGGTGGAATCGTGTGGACTTATTCATTTGGTGAGAATGTACCGTTATGGTGGAGGACCAACGAATTACATTGACATCTACTGTCTAGATACTTTCTCAAATAAATGGCTGAGGATATATAGCATTGGCGAACATGCTTTTTTCCTATTAGATATTTGTTACAAATCAGTTTGTGCATTGGATGTCGGAGTTGAGGGCAATTGCATTTATTATACATCCAGCCATAATTATGTACGAAGGATGTATAAAGTTTGCTGGATGATCATACAATGACCTTAAGTTTAGCATCAAAAGAGGATAGTGATTATGAGAGTACATTATGCTGGTTTGTGCCTACAATGTGAGAAATAAAAAGTATTTTCATATTTTGTTAAGTTCTTTTATTTCCATATATACGAGTAGGTATTGGGTTGCTTCAATAACTACATTAATTCCTATACCGGGTTGCTTCAGTATAGGTACTGCTAGGCTGCTTTGGTTCACTAATTAACTTATAATAATTAGTCCAATTTTCCACAATTCCAGCTTCTATACACTAGCGTAAACTACAATGGTTCATTTGTGTCTTTTACCAATCTAATTGTTCATTATTTTTATTCAGATTATCGTGAGATGTCATTTTTGCACCTTAAATCAGCTTACCTGCTAAAACTTAGAGTACCAAGTACCAACCATTGCTTAGTTTTCGAATCCTTAACTGATAATATGTTTTCTCTATGTTCTCATTTCACGGCCATCTGTAACAAAATTAGCCCCACCATCATAATTAATAATCATCACCATGTCAAAACAAAATAAAGTTTGGTCTCATTTAGATAAATCAACTGCTTGGCCTTTATAGGTTGCTATTTTCCTCCTTTTTTGTAACTATATTTTATTTTTGGATCAAACTTTTGAACAAATTACTGACCAGTTTCAATTATGTTCTTCAATACCCATCAGTAATGCAATTTTATTTCTAAAAAAATAGTAATCCAATTTGTTTTTCATTATTTCAATACCTTTTTAATTAATTTGTTTGGCATCGAAATCCTATGTTTATACTTAGAAATTAAATAGTAAATCATATTATGTTAGAAAGCAACTAAACAGTAATTTAGAAATTATACATTTTGTTGTTCTCGGTCTTAATAGTTTTGTTAAAATTATGATAATTTTGGTTATTCACCGATATCTCAACTTTTATTTATTTTCTCCACTTTTAAATGTATAAAAAGTAATTTTAAGCAATATATTTATTTTTTTTCACCAACTCTTATACCATTGTACATTTGATTTGCATGATTTAGTTAGTAGTGTGTCTTACTTTTACCATGAATTCAAAAAATAGTTTTAGCATGAATTCATAAAAACAGTTTCAGTACATAATTTAAGTACGCTTTATTATACAGCTTTTTAAGTAGTGTGATCGATAAAACAACTCAATGGTATGTTTCGCGCAATTTTACGAATTTTTCGAGTGTCAAAACACTCCCAGCCCTCTTTCATTATTGGCCCATTTCACGCAAGATATGTTAAAAGAATTTTTCCAGCTTATTTATTTCCTTATTGTTTAATAATTGGACCCTAGCTAGGATAAGTATAATATTCACTTGATATAAATTTTGAAATTTACTATACGTTGCATGCTTCACTTTTTATATATATATATTTATTTTATTTTAGCTTATGGATGTGGTAATTAATACACTAGATGTTTATGGAGCAAAAGATCGATGTTATGCTTTAAAAAAATAAATCTTTGCAATTACCCCTTGTTTATTAATTTCTAAATCAGGTATAAGATCAACGCTTTAATGTGCGCCAACGACAACACCTCTTTAATGTCTCAATCCTTCTCACATTTTGTTTCTTCCATTTGTTACAAGCAAAAGCATAATAACAGAAAGTACCTTCTTTCTTATAATCTTTCGGTTTGATTTTTAACAGCTAGAAAATCCAATTCAGAAGCATATATATAAACCTTACAATTCTAAAGCCTTTTGTATAAATTAAAACTCACTTCTAACAACTGGTTTGATTTTATCATTCCCATCAACCTCATTATATTTCTCCTAATATTCCAAATCATTCATCCAATGTGGCATCCATACCAAACCCTGGCATCATAATTTAAATATATCAAAATAATAAGAGTGTATTAAAAACAAACCTTGGTATTTGAATATGGAATAAGGAATAAAACTCTTTCTCAATTTAAATTCTCTATTCTCACTCCATCCAAACATATGAATAGTTGGTGTGGCAATCGCCACTTAGCCTTCAAAAAATGATAAACCAAAATCGGTGTATTTCGAGGATGAACTCTTTTAGGGGAACCCTAGATTGTTATCTACTAGAATTAGATGGAAATATGGTATCAATTTTCAAATACAACTACGCTAATAATCACATGCATTTTCAAGTTCGACAGAAGACGATGGAATTGATCCCAGTAAAAGACCCTCGCTGGTGGAACACTTATGATTTGACCCTAGAGGTTCTTTTGCGAGGCCATCGCCGAATAGTAGCTGGACTAACAAGACACCTTTTAAGGCATTTCACTCTAGTACAACCAAGATTTGCGCACCATACGGTATGGAAAGTAAAAGATATGCTATTCACTTTTGTAATACAGAGAAGAAGTCATTCCATTGTGTTTGGCTTGAACCCAACTTGATTGCAAAAAAGTTTGAATGGTTGAACTGTGTTAGTCATGGCATGTACGCACTCGTTATTAGCCTTTTCACGGCTTTCTTTGTGCCAAATTTTTTCACGAAAAAGAAAATGTGTTTTGTGTAACCGTCTTTCAATTGTCTAAGTTCTACATATTTTTCAATTTACATAGTTTATTATTCCATGTTTTTCTTTTTTGTTCAATTAAAATGCTTAATATTCAGTATGTCATTGTACTTTGTCATTCAGTTAAATACTTTAGTTTACAGTATATATATGTCATTTATGATTACTGTAAATGCCTTAGCAATTAACTTTTTTTTTTTTTCAGTTCAAGTGCTACAATTCTATTTGTGTTTTTCAAAGGAGAGGCAAGCTGCACAGCCTGCGAAGAGTCATTTTGCAATAATTCAGAATAATAAAAATGAAATAAAAGAAATGATAAATCGCTCACTGGGAATGGCATGTCATCGAAAGAGAAATAAAAGTAAAATTTTCATCAAAATTAAATATCCTCTAAATCACAACCTGCAGTAACTGAAACAAATTACATCAGAATAATATATCAGACCACTACTTTAATTTTTTTTATGTTCATAGGGGCACAACAAAACAAAAAGAGAAAATAAAAAACTAACAAATTATATGGTATGCCTCTGTTGAGGTCTCCATGAGAATTCCACACAACGAGCTTCAGCAGAAGGAAAGTTTTCAATTTTTATCATCATCGACAAAGAATATCCAATTTCCCATTCAAAAAAATATATATACTGAAAATTATACAAAATTTTCCCAATAATTCATTATATTTGAAAAGTACCAAGAAAAAGCTTTCAATTGGGTATGGTTAGTATGGAACTCAGTTCAGGTCCCTAATTAGTATTCCACATTGGTGAAGTTAAATTCAACGGCCAACACCCTCGGAAGAAGGAAAGTTTCAAACTTTCATCTTCATAGATCACATTCTCATTAAATTACAGCATAAGTAAAAATTACAACACAAACCAAGACCCCCAAAAAAAAATGAAAAAAGGTGCGGTACTTGCAATATCCTCTCCCCTTTCACTACAGTGAAGGAAAGGCCAGAGAGGTGACGAGGAGAAGCTGAAGCACACCTACGAGCTCGAACCGCTCCTCAAAAGCTCTGACTGAGCGACCAATCTGCGCCGTGTGTGTGTTGAGGGGGCTGAGCAACGGAGCTGGAAAAAAGGCGGATGAAGGAATGGGAAGCTAGGTGTCACCTGGACCGAATCTATGGTTTCGCCTGATGGGATGGGAATCGAATCTTGGGTTTTGGCTGAGTGCGTTTGAGTGAGCTGAGACTGAGAGTGAGAGCGAGAGAGAGAGAAGAGAGGAGACAGAGAGGTTGTAAAATAAGACGAAGAGGTCATGAACCGGGCAACCGGACCGGTTCAACTTTTCATTAATTTTCTCTTCAGCGTAAAATTCCTCTCGATGATCTCCGCTAGCACGATTTTTAAAGTTGATCTAACCGTCTACAATGGCCCCATTATTTACTTACTTTGCAAAGTGATCCCTCCCGTTAAATAAACCACTCTTTCTTTATTATATATATCCAGTAAATACATTAACACCATCGGTAAATTAAAACTAACAGCCACTTCTTAATTATATTCAAATCAAGATTTGCCATCTCTCTCTCCAGCGATCCCTCAAGAGAAGTGATCGGAATAATGGACGCTCAAAAACCGTCAAGGCAAGTTACTGCGCGCACCTTAGTACATAATGTGTGTAAATTCATCTTTAAAAATGCTTTCTAGTGTGTGATTTCTTACGCCGATTTCATTTCATCTGTAGGTCCAACAAAGGCGCCATATTATCATGTGAGAAGTGCTCAAAGATCCTGCACCGTGACCGGTGGGCAATAAAAGCTGCAGAAGCCTTCCGCCTGCAGTGTACCCATTTTGCACAGTGTACCGGCAAGCCACATCAGCCCAATGAGGAGAAGGCCAAGAAAGACTAAAAATTGTCTTTTCCCAATGTAAATAGCGCATCTCTTACTTGTCTTCTCTCATCTTGGTTGATTGTCTTGCTATTAGATTGTCTTGGTAGATTATCTTGTGGATTGTTTTGAATATGCTGATGATTATAGTGTCGTTTCTGACTGAGTTAGCATCATATCATAGTGTATAGTCAAGTACATTATATTTTTGCGATCTTCTGCTAAATTGTTTTTCATGGCTTTTTAGTTCACCTGAATTCCCTTTTCTTTTCTCTAATTTCAAGAAACTGTTGTGCCAACATTAATTAGCAATCCCCTTTTTTAATTTCTCTCTTTTTCAAGAATTACTGCAAGAATATCAGCATGTACATGCGATTTGAAATTTTGAACAATACATTATTTTAATTGAATCTCCTTAAAATCGAATTATAAGTTCCCTGAAAAATGCTCTTCGAATCCTAATACTAGTGTTGTATCCCTGAATTTATTTACAAATGATCGAAATAACTGTATTACTTTCTCAATATTTTCTGTGCAATTATCATTTTTGGAATTGTTCAAAATAATATAAATTACGTAATAACTACAGTACCGGATTTCGTGTTGCTTGAAACTGTACCAGTATTTGTGTACCCAAGAATTGGGTGCATGTTAAAAATATCAAATTGACACTGTGTCAATCTAAGCATCAGAAATTCAGAATACATAAAACACAAGCACGTTAAAATTATATAAATTACGTTAAAATTATCATGTTTGAATTGGTCGTTAGAGCATTGGTACAAAGCAATTTTAAAGTAATATGCAATTAACTTAAGATAAGTCCATTCGAATGATTAATGTACTCCAAATCTCATCCTTTTCTATAGAAATCATAATCTCTATTATATTGCAGATATTAAAAAAAAAAAAAAAGAGTGCAGAAGATTCCATCTCTCACGCATTATGTGAAAAAAATGCGTGGGGTTTCATTTTCAAGAAATAAACAAGTATTTCTGGGACTTAGTTTATAATCGGAATTCCCTAAATTACTCATACACAATATTCTTAGCATGCACATGAATAAACTTCATGGTCACATACGAATTTCAGAAGGCCTTTAAAAATTGCATTGTGTGAAAAAAAAAATGTAAAAATGGAGGTGGGCAGTTATGACGTATTCGTGAGGAAATAATATTATGTAAAGCAATAAAATGGAGGTTGTCACTTGTCAGTAATTTCAACCCACCCACGATCCAAAACTAAACATATAAACCAGGAAATGATAGGATCAATTTAGCAGCCGAAACAGCCCAATGTTACTCCGGACCGTTGTAAATAATAGATCTATATTATTTTTTTTATTAATTAGGATCCTTGATAAATAAATACTAAATTAAAAAATAATAATAATTATAATTGTACTTTTACAATCTGCCTTTTCAATATGCATGTTGAGAAAATTATCACCCCATAAATTGAATTCGCCCGTACGTTGTTTGCTTCGCAATTAATCTTAAAAATTATAATAATTCCTTTTTGTATATAGCATGTGAAAAGTATGCTAAAATCACTAATACAATCATACCCAGCTTGCAATTCGTCAGTACTGTTCAATACTTTTCAACTTTTTAGGAATACTCGTGTACATTAATTGTTACCAGCTCAATCTAAAAGAAACATATATTGACAATTATATTTTCACTTTGATAGGCAAACGAAATTATTAAACTTAGTTCTTAGAAGAAAAACAATAAAATACGTGAGAAAATAATATTTGGCACTACAGTCATACATATAAGACTAGCAATCTTCTCTTTGCATACTAAGGTGCATCCGTTCGTAATAAATTTGTTATTTAGAAAAAAAATATTTTTTCTAGATATTCGTGAATAAATTTGTTCTGAATTAATTATTTTTTGTAAGTCGTATTGAATTAGGAATAAATTTTATTTTTAACACTCTTGGAAAATCTTTTAATCGGATTAATAATGGTCCTCAATAAATTTTTTTAATCCGAATTATAAAAATGATCCAAAAAATCATAAAAAAAATGATCCAAACAAACTCTAAAATTTATTTTCCACAGTGTAGAAATAATATTTTTTTATTCTTAATAAGTAATCTTAATTTTTTCTTGAAAAACCCAAACATACTCTACTGAAATTTCTAGTTGTCCTGGCATAATATTTACTTTCTCTATAATCATAATCCAGAATAAAAATATCAAAATCATTGTAGATAGGCATAAAAAATTGTAAAGACCTTAAAGTTTTTCTTACGAAACATAATGTTTTAAAACTTAAAAGGAGCAACACCTTCTCACATTATTGGTACATGCATGCAAGACCATCTTGGAATCATCACGAGTTCGATAGTTAAAAAAGAACAGGGTTACTCAAGTGCTTAATTAAGGAACAAAAAAAAAGGTTTACAATTCTAAGAAAACACATAAATGTAGACAACATGAAACTATTACACAAATATTTTAAAACAATATTTACACAAACATTTAAAAAATAGAGAAGCATAAATGATCGAGGCTTAAACCTTAAACAAATACCTTGGTTCTACCTGATTTAAATCAATCGTAGTAAAGCTAAGGGTCGAACTACGGGGACGGGATTATAATCTAACCTATTCCTTAATTTGCTTAAGACCTTGAGAGAGAAAATAATTATTTTAAAACTAAAGTAAAGATTTTAAAGTTTAAATTCTAAGGAATTGAAAAACTAAATTAAAGAGTATTAAAATCTAAATTTCGGAAGTTAAATGATTTTGAGTAAAACTTAATAAAAGGTTTAGGGGTTTTAGTTGCAAACTTCTTTAAATAGTTGATTCCAATATATTGATTAATTTCTTAATCAATATATTTGAATCACGGTTAAACAAAAGATTTGAAAGGTTTTTAATTTTACTTGTGCAGATTTAAATAAAGATCCAAAATCAATGAATATAAACTCTCGTTTCAATTTCAAATCAAAAGGATAAATCTTTAAATCAATTAGAAAACCTAAGTTAATCAACTCTCGTTTTTGGCTTAAGGATTCTAAAACCTATCTTTCATACAAAGGATATCTCGCAATTCTCATTGCGAGAAGGGTTCACCTCTCGGTTACTTGGTTCCGATTTCATCTCTCGACTACTTTCAATCCTCAATTAGTCAAATAAAATCATGCAAGGGTATAGATTATCATTACCAACTAGATAAGGCCTTAATCTACTTGGTTTAATCAATTCTACCTAAGCAATCACGAATTCAACATAGAAAATAATCAAACCAAAAGATAGAAATCACAAGAGAATATAAAAACCGATCAAAAGATTCGAATAACAACTATTTAAATTGGTTCACAACTATTTGCCCCTAAAAAACTAAATACTTAGCCTAACATCGTATCAAAACAGAATAATAAAAGAGGTTTAACAAACAACATAGAGTATTAAGACAGATTACAACAAAAATCAATGCTTAATCTCCTACAATTCTCTGTCGAAACCTTCAGTCGGACCGTCTGGATGCTCAGTCGGACCGTCTGACAGTATCCTGGTTCTGATCTCGCTCAATTCTCTCTCTAACTTGTGACAGGGGTTAAGGATGCCCTACCCCTGCTTTTATACCAAGGATAAACCGTCATATGGTCGTGCTAAACGTGGGAAATCAGATTCTAGAAGAGTATTCCTGGCATGGTCGAAATTAGCTGTGTCTGGCATGAAGTAGTCGGTCAGTCGGTCCGTCTGGGACTCCAGTCGGTCCGTCTGGGCTCTATTTTCAGCTTCTTCCAGAAAATCTGATTCTATTTCCAGAATGTCCCAATTTGGTGCAGATTTCGTCCAGAATTGTCTTATTATTGTAGAACCTGAAAACAATAGGGGCAAAACAGAAGTACCAAGGCTCCTAACCTAAAAACATAACAATTCTATCAATATTTGAGCAAATAATTAACATTTTAAGTCCTAATTAGGGTTAGAATGTAGCATTATAAACCGTCTATCAAAATCCCCCAAGCTTAACCCTTGCTTGTCCTCAAGCAAAAAAATCATAACTTAAAAGATAGAATTAGGGCTTAAAATGTTATTTCAAAGTTCAAATATTCTAAATTCCATGAAAGAATCAACAAGTACCATCATTACAACTTGAACAATTTGGTCAACTTTATCAAATTTGAAATGAAAGTTTGGTTTCAAAGTTCTTTTCTCATTTTGACGAATCTTTTCAATAAGCTCAACTATACCTATATCTCAAAAATGGTCAATTCTCAAGTTTGGTAAAATAATCAAAACTAAGTAAAGATTTTAATTGATTAAACTATGGAACTTACAACACCAAATCAAGTAATATTCAACTAACTAAACTCCTAACTAGACCTTTGGTTACTTAACTGTTTATTTAAATTTTCGAAAACGCATTGAAGTTTAGTCTAAATTGAGGTGGAAGAAAGGGTACAAATCCTCAACCAACTTCTCCAAAGTTTTTGGGTTGAATATTTTTTTCTTTTTATTTACAATTTGATTTTTGTTTTCCACGGGGCGGTGGTAGGTTTCGCGACAAAGGTCAGCCAGGAGTAATGTGGTAGGATTTTGTTAAAGTTTGGGGTGTAAAAACCTAGGCAAAAATAAGGTACAACACCTAGGCCCACCTTGCACTCTTCACTAGTCATTTTTCAAAGGTGACACATTTTTTATTCACATTGTCCTATAGCTTTCCGCAGTGGTCACCATCAAAACGCCGCTTTTTAGTTCCCCTTTTGTTTTTGTTTTTTTTTTATTTATTTGTTTTATTTGTGTGTATTTACATCTTCGACTTTTAACAATTTTGAAAACAATAAACAGTTATTCGGCTCTAGGTCTAATTTCTCATTTTTTTAGTTGACATACTCATGATTTGGTTTTGTAAAAATCCAAGTTTAATCAATAAAATCCTTGAACTAATTTTTAAAAATTCACCTAACTTGAAATCCAACCAGAACAAGATATAAGAAAAATCAAAGCTTATCTAAAATTTTAATAAATTCAAATTTTTAAGTGTCAAGTTCGAAATACCAATTTGTTCAAGTTATAACTCCAGTTTAAGTGTTAAATTCATCTCAAGAAACATTTAAATGCAAAAACTATATGAATTATCAATGCATATTCCTAAATGATGCAACAGAGGTCAACCACCAGTCCAGACGATCCGTCTGGATGGTCCAGACGGTCCGTTTGAACTGCGTCTGGCCTCTGGAAGTTCCAGTGCATGATGCATTCCTAGATACATATTTACAATCACAATTTCACAAATTTTTTAAATTTTCCAGTTTTCTCGATGTCACCCCCCCAAGCTTAATTCAATGTATTGTCCCGAATACATTTAATTACACTAAGAAAGTAAATAAGAGAGAAAATGGAAAACTCACAAAATAGCTTAATTGTAAGGTGGCGGCGGTGGTTGATGGCCGTATTGCGGGTAGAACCAGCCATACATCTGCGCCGTTTGATTCCTTGTCTCCTCCTCATCATCGTGGTATTGCTTGAGAAGGTTGATGTCTTGTCGTGCGGCCCTTTGCTCTTCCTCTACCTTCTCGATCCTCTCATCTATCTTCTTCCCTAACTCAAGAGACTCGGTGGATAGCCTCTCAAGATTGCCAAGCCTCTCATAAAGTGCCTTAAAGTCAAATGACTCTCGATCGGATGAGGCTCGTGGTGCGGAAGAGGATGATCCTCCAACATGTGAAGGTGGCCGAATCGGCGGTGATGGTGGCCTTGCTCCTTCCTCCATCCCATAATACTCACCACTATACCCATAAAGTAGGGCTGAACTCAACTTCTTTGGAATGATCTCTTGTGTGATAGGTAGGTAATAGAGTTGGTGGCCCTCAAGTCTCCATACCCACCTCCCATCACTCATCTTCTTAATGAAATCCGCATTCTTAAAGAAATTCAAGTCCATGGTGTTGTATCCCTTGGTTTCCTCCATGCCACTCACATTCAACCTCTTTTTCTTTGCCATTACGGTGATGAATTGGCCAATTTGAATTTGACCCTTGCCCTTTCGGCGATTTGCTGCAATACTAGCCCAATAGTTGATCATCCAAGCCGCAATGTTGGCACGTGGAAGAGATGGATGCATGATGCGCCCAAGTAATCCCAATTCTTCCAACCTCACTTGTATGGCTGACTCTCCTCGCGCAAATACGGTTTGAGCCAATGCCCTTTGAATCACTCGAAGAACGGGATGGTGGATGTACTTGGCTCGTGGTGAGTCTTTGTTGGCAGGTGGCTCGGTGTCAGAGATCTCTTTGTAGATGTTGATAGGATAATCAACTTCCTCTTGTCCACCCGGCAAAAATCCAAACCAAGTGGCAATGTCTACCTCGGTGATGGTGAAAGTAGTCTCCAGAAGTTGGCACTCAAATGCCAAGAGGTCATCAACTCGAGTCAAGGCAAAGGTGGAGAGAAACTCGGCGGTGAGACGGGTGTAGGCTTTCTTCTTGAGATCCCAAAATCTCGGCTCAATGCCTATGGAGGAGGTGAAGGCAAAGAAGGGGTCATGAATTCCCATGGTCTCAAGTGCAGCTCGATCCACGGTTTTGGTGTTCTCGTACTTCTTATTCTTGAAATAATCCATTGCCTTGCCGTGGTCGACATTGCGGAAGAAGATAGGACCAACGGGCTCAGGTCCAGCTGCCATAACCGGCTCATCATCAGTTTGCTCGTCATCAGAGCTCTCAAAGACCTCATCCGCAGCAGCCTCAAGGTCAGGATCGCTGCTACGAACCTCATAGGACGGGTCGGAGGCATGGGCGGAAGAAGCCGAGGAAGAGGAGGTGTTTGGTGGGGTTTTGCGCTTTTTAGTAAGAGCGCGGAAAGGGTTCTTCATACGAGGCATCGTGGTTAGGGTTTAGGTTTCGGCTCTGTCAGGTAGGTACCAGACGGACCGTCTGGAAGTGTCAGACGGCTCGTCTGAAGGGTCGGCTGAGAGGAAAAACTAGGGTTTCGGTTGTCGGGAGATGAGGAAGAAAATGCAAGAAGGGTAGGGGAAGGTATCGGAATTGAAATAAGACAATGAAACGAAACAAACCTCGGTTTTCCGACGAAAAATGGTGGTGAGGCTTGGAGAACCCGATTCTTTCGAAACCGAGTTCAATGTCGAGTGGAGGAAGTGATGGAGAGTAGATCCGTGGTAATTGATCGTCGGAGGAGAGCTTGTATGGTCGAGGCCGGCGAGAAAATGTGATGGCGACGGTGTAGGAAGAGGGGAGATCGGGGTCGGCTAGGGTTGGGCTACGTGAGAGAAGAGAGAGAGGTCTGTGTGGGTTTAATTGGGTTAATGGATCTAAATTAAGTAGGTGAGTTAATTTTAGAAACCGAAGGAGTCGGCTGCGCTTCCGCTTCCCCATTTTCAGACGACCCGTCTGAAAGGACCAGACGGTCCGTCTGACTATGGGTTGGCAGAAAACAGTAATTCCAGTTGGGCTTGGTTTCGGATTTTGGGCTGCCTGTATGAAAACTCCTCTTTGCGTAGGCTGATTGCAGTCGGTCCGTCTGGTACTCCAGTCGGTCCGTCTGAATCTCCTGAAACTCCCCCAAGCTTGCTTCCTTGCGTGTTTTCATCTGGTTGCTTCTTGTAATAACCTGGAAATTCATTCAGAGACAAGTGAATCAGCGTAATTTTTTTATAAAAAATAACCCTTGGGTTGCCTCCCAAGCAGCGCTCGTTTAAGGTCTCGAGCTCGACCCCTGTGACTACGTTGTTGCGGGTGCGGGGTTGTTGAAGAAGCGAACGCCCGCATCCTCTTCTTTAGTCATACCCGTCAAATAGTTCTTCAACCTTTGACCATTCACCTTGAACATGCCAGATTTCTCGCTCCAAATATCTACCGCACCATATGGATAGACTTTCTTCACTTCAAATGGCCCCGACCACCTTGAACGGAGTTTTCCTGGAAACAACTTCAACCTAGAGTTAAATAACAACACTAAATCACCCACTTTAAATTCCTTTCTTTGAATATGTTTATCATGCCATCTTTTAGTTATTTCCTTGTAGATCCTCGCATTCTCATAAGACTCGTTGCGAATTTCTTCAAGTTCATGTAAATCCAGAATTCTCTTTTCTCCTGCGGCTTTGAAATCCCAATTAATTTGTCGCACTGCCCAATAAGCCTTGTGCTCAATCTCCACAGGTAAATGACATGGTTTTCCATATATCAACTTGAAAGGACTCATTCCAATGGGTGTTTTATATGCTGTCCTATATGCCCAAAGCGCATCATCCAACTTCAAATACCAATCTCTCCTAGTTTGTCCCACAGTCTTTTGCAAAATATTCTTTATTTCCCTATTTGAAATTTCAACTTGGCCACTTGTTTGTGGATGATAGAGTGTTGCAACTTTATGGGTCACTCCATATTTTGTCAAAAGTTTTTCAAATTGTCTATTAATGAAATGCTTACCTCCATCACTAATGACAACTTTTGGAATCCCAAATCGTGGAAAAATAACTTTGGTAAAGAGTTTGCGTACCGTTGCTGAATCCGCGTGCTTACTTGGTATTGCTTCAACCCATTTGGAGACATAATCCACCGCAACCAAGATGTACTCGTTGTTAGGAAATGCTCATAATTTAATTCTAGATTAATTACAACTAATTAATCACCATTAACAACAAGCAAATCAAGAGATCTAGTGCTAAAGCAATCAACACATCCAATCAAGTGAGAAAGTAGGAGAAATTGTACCTCTCATGAAATTGTATTCATGAGGCTCGAATCCATGGCATGGGAGTCGATGGGGTGCGTGCTCCACCATCTCCACCATCTATGGCCGCCTCTAGCCCACCAAGGACCCACCACCAAGCTCAAAGAGAATGCTAGTTCTCTTGAACCTCTTGCTAATCACCTTGTTTCTCTTAATTAACTATTTAATGGAGAGGAAGAGAGGTGGGATGCTCAACACATGAGCTAAGAGAGGAAGGGAAGAGCCATGGAGAAGAGAGAAAAATCTCTCTTCTAGGTGGAGGCGCAAGGGAGGGGAGAGGAAGAGAGATGACGGCTAGGGTTTTCTCCCAAAGAGACCCCTTTATATAGCCAACCACTCTCATCCAATTTTCATACTATTTACAAGTATGCCATCCACCCTAAGAGGCCACCTAATGGGCTCTCTTGGGCCATCTTAATAAAAGGCCTTTATTCATTAATTCACCAATTAATGAATCTCCTTTAATTGTCTCTTCATTCTTCCTTAAATCGGGCCTTTAATTAACCAATTAAATAGAAGCCCAATTAGCTCAAACTAATTAAAGTAAGTTGAACATAATTAATTATTAACTCATTAATAATTAATCTATGATTAGCTAATGCATTATATTGTTTCCATATGATCCTTTTAATTTAATTAATTATAACGGTTCATAACGGTATATAATTAATTAATTAACTTATCACATTTTACAATACACATTATTGTGAATAAACAATAAATGCACCAAGTGGTTAGAATCCTATTTGTGCGACCCTATTTGAGGATTTATACTATGTTGGCCATGGAAATAAATCGTTATTTATTTCCAATAATCATAAGCGGTATCTAGCAACACGTTATGACTCCCAATTCGTATAAATAATGTACCGTTACAATATCTCAATCCTGCATAAGAAATAAAAGTATTTCTTTGTTTGATTCTTATGTCACACGATATCTTTGTATAATCCAAGATAGGAATGTGTCATTCTTGCAGATTATACATTTCTTGATCTAGAGTTGATCGTCTAGTTTGCATGCATACGATCCAACTCCATCAAGGGGCCCAAACAGATATCATCACTCACTAGGTATACTAATGAGGGACATACGGTTTTCTTGATGAACAACTTTTTCCCGCACAATTCAAGAGAACATAAATAAAGTCCTTATAGCAGCCTTTATCAGGAATCAACGTTAGACGATATTTATTGAACCTATCCTCATGTGGAAAAGGTGAACATCTCAAACTTAGAATCAAACTCATATGAAATAAACAATGACACATAACACAATCCATATGTTTATTTCATTGGGTCAAGTCCTGTACTATGTTCCAATAACATACACATATGCAATTAAGTTCGTAACTCCTTACTTATGATTTGTAGAACTTAATCATCACTTAACTTGCATACTAATCTTTTATGATAATTAATGTTCCTTGTTAATTATCAAGATTATGGACGATTTAGATTTATTATTGTCATTCTAATGAATGATCCACAGAGATCTACAATTCAGATCCTCAACCTGAATGATCTGTCAATAATAAACTCTAGGAACAAATGATCAAATATCATCATTAACATAAACTAAGAAAATAAGTCATTAAATATTGACTTCTAGGACATAACTCCAACAATCTCCCACTTGGCCTAGAGTCAATCAATAGTGACTTCTAGCCAGTGAAGAATTTAGAACAATGTCATATATCTATATATATACATGTCTCGAAACTCAAAAGATGTAATACACTTAAAGCAAGTTACTCATACGTCCATCACGCATGGATGCACAATTGCATCTTGTATACCGCTTAAGGTAGAGGTTAAGTTAGAGTGTTCGCTGTGTCCGCGAACCTATCAAATTTTATTTGACCCTATATACATATATACTCCTATATATGTGTTCTTGATCATCATCATGTGAGATCAAGTGACATCGTCATAGATCTTAGTTGGATCACCAATTTAATATTAGGTTCTTCAAGTTTAAGCTATGGTTCGAGATGCATAGAACCATATTAGCTTGACTGAGAACTTCTCGATCCATACTATCTTCTTTCATTGCTTCACAAGTTGCTATATATATTTTGTTTTTGGTGACGGAAACGGTTGTAATATCCCATTTAGAACACCTTCTAAATTTACAACACCACATTTAAACAAAATACGTAGCTCAATTGTATTCATATCAATCTTTCGAAAACTAGCATCAATATATCAATTTATATGAGCTTTCTTTCATCAGATAAAATATATCATTCTTTCTCATAAGATACTCGAAGATATTCTCGATTATTGTCCAAACGTGTTTTTCTTTGTATCCAGTTGATAACTGCTTGTCATACTCCTTGGGTACAACACATAGGGGCATGTGCATAAATATGGCATCCGTTATGAAACTCATAACAGAAGGATGCTCGAAATATATCGTGCACTCTTTTCGAATTGAGTTACAACACACCGAGTAGAACTCAAGTGTATGCCATACAACTTGGTTAGACATCCTTTCTAGGAGTCTATCTTTTCATGTTACTAGAACACTTTGTCATTATATGCACGTTTTCTCAAACCTGAAATCCATCATAATCTATCTCCATAGATTTTGTTTCATTGGATTTAGGTGACTTACCCAAGTTCTCTATTGAGAAAACATTCTCCAATGAGATCTTGACAATATTCATTTCTTTAATTTTATTCCCAATTAATGTCTTGTATCTTGTACAAGACATGTAACATAATAATGCTCCCACTGAATATCTTGTCTATACAAGATACTTTTGACGAAGTTCAACTCCTTGACTTTCTTGTCAAAATGTTTATTCCAATTTCCACAATACTTGCTTCAATCCATTAATGGATCATTGAAGCATATATATGTTTCTAACAATACAACAAATCCTCGGTTTGTGTCAAATACACTACAACTTCCTTCATTCAATCGAAGAAGACGGTTTTGATGTATCTTTCCATATATCTATATATACGAAATATAACTATTGTTAGAATGATCTTTATTGACTTATACACAGCTACAAGCGAGAAGCCGTGCTTTGTACATGGTCAACTTGTTATCGACTTAGACATAGCATCAATCATGAAATTGTGCTTTGTACATAGTCGACTTGCTATCCATATCTATCTTTCCTTTTAAAGATCTAAATGTTCTAGATGGATCGCTTCTTCTTGAACATCAATCAAGGTCTATACCTTGTTGTTATATATATGGATTGCACTTAAAGATCATATAGATTCAAATCATACTTGTGGAATCGGGTCTTTCCATCGCTTCTTTATTTATCAACGGATCCTCATATGTCAAGTACGAGGATGTTGTGAAACCTATGTACTTTTCAGTTTACGCAATTCACTCTCGTTGATCTTTGTAGGATTGGTGCTTGAGGTCTATGAACTACTTCTACAACAACTTGTAGAATAAGTTCTTGATCCTAATATATTGCACGAGTTTCTCGAACATCATCCATTTGTGAGATGTTTGAGTACTCTTTAGAAGCGAGCGTGCTTATAAACTTCTTCCTTTCACAACTGCTTGTGAGTTAAGTTCCGCTCAACTTCCACTAAGCACCATGTATGGAGTGACAAGTTCCCTATAAAGGTACTTCTTGTAGTGACGCATAAACTCCTTTAATGCTCACTTTACTCCCACTACTTCATCTTAAGAATATCATTCTTTAAGATTACGTTATGATGAGCAACAACTACTTTATTCTTATCATGTTCATAGAAGTAGTACCTTTTGGCTAATTCAAGATATCCTTCAAAATAATAAGCGTCTTATTTGGGTCCAAGCTTATCAATCAATCGAACCTTGAAATAAGCTTCTCAACACCAAATCTTGAGAAACAATATACCTAGAGATCAAATCTCGTAAGATATCTTTCTCAATAGACTTCGATGGAATTTTATTCAGTGTAAACAATATTGTCCTCAAACACAAATCCCTTACATGAGTCGAACAAGTCAATTTGATTTATTACCGATCGAACTATATCAAACAATGTTCGATACCTTCATCCTTGGATACATTTTTCAATGTTCCTCATGGAGCGAGTAGTGAAACGTATTTCATACTCTTTAGGTAATATATCAAACTATATGACTTAACTATTTACCATGATCCATCTTAAGACTTTTGCTTTTATTGAATAGTTTTTCAACTTTACTCTTGAAATCCTTTTGATCTTGTCAAAAGATTCATACTTATGCCATATCAAATAGATACGTTAATATCTACAATGATTGTTGGTCAAGTGGTAAAGTTTCAACAACCTTTCAATTGCACAAGTACCTATAGGTCTATATACATCAATATGTATAAGTCTTAATAAGGTTACTTGTCCTTTAAACCTTCGTAGTTCAAAGGCGCTTTTGTCATTTAACAAACACGATTCGCATGAATTTCAATTGATTTTGCAATCAAATTGATTTACGAGCTGCACATTACGTAGACTCTCATAATGCGATTCTTGTTTATATTCGACTAAGCGACTATCTTACATAAAAGTCAAATACTTTATGTGAAGTCTTACATATTTGTCATTCGAAATTTGTTTATCTATTTCAAGCAAATTCAATCAAGATGCGTGAAATCTTATACACAAATTCATAACAATAAGAGAACGACATTTCTCTATTACAAAACATGATCATCCATCATCAAATATGAAATGGAGATAATGTTTTATAAGATGTTTGGAATAAGGTATATAACCTCAAATTCCTAAACAAATTCTTTATTTAGTAAAGATAACTCTACGTATTCAATGGTAGCGGCCTAGACGTATAAGCCATTTCCAAAACGGAGTTTACTTTACTTATCTCGAACTTTCTCTTATTCATCATTGTCTACACATTTCGTTAAATGCGAGCACATGAACTAGCACCTAATTACTAGTGTGAATTAGAGATAGTGAGATAATTTGAACGACAAATATCTCAAGGTTTAGAACATCATGGTATTTCGGACAACCTTTCAAATGCCTCCCATAAATGGCAAATGAAACATCTCATGTGACACACGGTCACTAGTGAGGATCTCAAAGTTTCAACTCATATCTTGGTAAAGTATTCCTTTAATACTTAACCAATTACTTTTAGCACTAACAAGTGTGCGAACAATATATCCTTTATCCATAGAAAGAGATTGTATGACAATATCAACAATCCTTGATATTGGAGATCTTAGTATCTCTAGTTGTCAATTAGCTACTCAAACCTTTCGGTTCGCAAGCTAATGAAATATTTATCTTCTTATAAGAAGAGTCTCTTGGTTAACTCACACTCCATTACTCGATCATAAATGATTGAGTCTATCTTTACTTTCTCTAAGAACGTCTTCTTGAGTAAATGGATGAGAGTGTAGAAGTCTTAGTATAGTCCTTATGAATTCTCCAATTCAAAGGTCTAGAACTTCTAAAAGGATATAAGCATTCGCTTTATTGAATAATTTTCGTCGAAACTAATCAATCATTGCGAAGCTATTGTTCGGGAAGTCGAGGAACGTTTTTGGGATTAAACTTGCTCAAGTTTCTCATTTCCAAGAACATGTCTTAGAAATCGGTATTTCTTCTCCAAGTAAATACCTTATAAACGAGCTTGTCGTTTTCCAAAGATTGACCGCAACGAAATTAACATATTTAATATCTATAACAAATTCAATTTAAGGTCATTTAGTTTATGCAATGTTTTGTTTATGGAATGATAAACAAAAACTCCCACTACATTTAATTAATGTCCCTAAATGTAATGGATTCCAAGATCCTCATTTTCGTTGAAATAGGGGCCAGCGTCGGCATGACACCTAAAACAACTAGATAAGGTAGGTTCTCCAACCAATCATATCTTGTCCATATGATTCTTGGTTTGTGAGATATCATAAGTATATCTACAAACTTCGTCCCAACGTCCAATCCGAGTGGGTCCGTTGTAAAGCAACTTCTCTCTATTTGCTCCTAGTAAATCCGATTTACACCCCGACTACAATGATGGACTACGATGTCCGCGTCGGCAGGAATGCATCAATAGACAATCAATTGTATTGAAGGGGATAGAGAGAAGGAGGACGATTTGGCTAAATCAAGTTAATTTGGGACATAAGCAATTACGTGACTTTGTTTGGTGGTCGTGTAAGCATACACCCATACCTACCTATGATAATTCAAGGCATTCACAAACAATCACATAACATAAGCATCTCAAACATTGTCGTGGGTTTGTATGGCTCCCGCTTGCATTAGTCTTCGTCGCATCTCCATGTAACGAAACTAATCTAATCAAACCCTCCCACTAATTACTAAGATCCTATCTAATAATTAAGGGAAATAAATACATGTGATAAAATTCCTAAAACCCCGCCTAGGCCTTAGGGGCATGCAAGCCTCACAAGTTACATCAAGAATTAATCAATTATTAATTATCAAGGCACCTTAGGCCATATTACAAGCAATCACATGCATTCACAACATTTTACAACACACAAGGCATTGAAATCTTGAGCCATATCAAACCCACATCCTCCTACAAAACAAAGTTAGCACATATACAATATACATGATTCACTTGCTCTTAATTAATTTTATTAATTAGAATCTTTGTGCATACTTGTTGCTCAAGTTTTCCGAATGCAAAGAAGGCTTAACCTTAACAACTAATTGTTTAAGCCCTTTTAAATTAAATCCAACTATCAAAACAGAAAGGAGGGTATTTAAGGAGTCTTCTAATTAACATTTCAATAAATTGATTAATTAGAAACTATTTTAACTAATTAAAATACGAAATTCGGGACCCGAAAAAATTCAAAATAATTCGGTCTCCAAAAAATCTGAAATAAATCCAGAGAACTCCTTACAAAGATTGTGATTACCTGTAGAAATCTCAAGAAGAGATCAATTATCATCAGGGAGAACCAAAAAAGACAAATCCTCAGATTGTGCGCGAAGCACCGTTAGAGAAAATTCTGTTATGGGTCTCAACCTTTTGATCTGTATGATCATCCCCTTGATATTTTTCCAGCAAACAATTTACATAGAAAAATACTACATACAATAGGCTATCATTCCATGAAAAGAAAATCCACAAGTTATATTCAAGATCAACGAGATAACAAGCATTTAAGCAAGGTATCCTGTTCTGGAACAGACCGTCGACCAAAAAGGTTTCACTCGGTTGAGGTATCAAATCTCAATGAAAATCTATGAAATTAATTTTCACAGATTCCAGACTTAAAGGAGAACATTTCCATTTCAACACTTTTCCATAAAAGTTTCTCAATAAGTACAGTTTTTCAAAACAATCAGTTTGTTTGAAAAAACAGATCTGATAACTTCATCACTTTTCATCCTTGAACGCCCACATAATATCCGAAATATGCAACAAAATTTACATATCCAGAAAGAGCATCAAGTTTAGAATAATCCTATCTAAAAGTTACAGGTACTTTGTATACAAACTTATTTGTTACCAACCACAACAACAGAACTGTGCAGCAGAATAACAGATCTGCGCACCGTTACCGTTTAAATCACTAAAAATTCATTTTACATCGAATTTCAATGATTCCAGTGGGAAAACAACCACAACTCAAAGGGCTACAACCTCCAATAAGAAGGAAAAAATTTCAGAGAGATTTACACCACGAAAAACAAGCAACAAAACAGAAAACAGCCTTTCCAGGGCCAGCAAGCATGCACATCACTAATTAACTTAATTAATTACGAATTCTCACTTAATTAAGTGTGAAAAACCTTAAGCACGACCATAGCTCTGATACCACTGTTAGGAAATGCTCATAATTTAATTCTAGATTAATTACAACTAATTAATCACCATTAACAACAAGCAAATCAAGAGATCTAGTGCTAAAGCAATCAACACATCCAATCAAGTGAGAAAGTAGGAGAAATTGTACCTCTCATGAAATTGTATTCATGAGGCTCGAATCCATGGCATGGGAGTCGATGGGGTGCGTGCTCCACCATCTCCACCATCTATGGCCGCCTCTAGCCCACCAAGGACCCACCACCAAGCTCAAAGAGAATGCTAGTTCTCTTGAACCTCTTGCTAATCACCTTGTTTCTCTTAATTAACTATTTAATGGAGAGGAAGAGAGGTGGGATGCTCAACACATGAGCTAAGAGAGGAAGGGAAGAGCCATGGAGAAGAGAGAAAAATCTCTCTTCTAGGTGGAGGCGCAAGGGAGGGGAGAGGAAGAGAGATGACGGCTAGGGTTTTCTCCCAAAGAGACCCCTTTATATAGCCAACCACTCTCATCCAATTTTCATACTATTTACAAGTATGCCATCCACCCTAAGAGGCCACCTAATGGGCTCTCTTGGGCCATCTTAATAAAAGGCCTTTATTCATTAATTCACCAATTAATGAATCTCCTTTAATTGTCTCTTCATTCTTCCTTAAATCGGGCCTTTAATTAACCAATTAAATAGAAGCCCAATTAGCTCAAACTAATTAAAGTAAGTTGAACATAATTAATTATTAACTCATTAATAATTAATCTATGATTAGCTAATGCATTATATTGTTTCCATATGATCCTTTTAATTTAATTAATTATAACGGTTCATAACGGTATATAATTAATTAATTAACTTATCACATTTTACAATACACATTATTGTGAATAAACAATAAATGCACCAAGTGGTTAGAATCCTATTTGTGCGACCCTATTTGAGGATTTATACTATGTTGGCCATGGAAATAAATCGTTATTTATTTCCAATAATCATAAGCGGTATCTAGCAACACGTTATGACTCCCAATTCGTATAAATAATGTACCGTTACAATATCTCAATCCTGCATAAGAAATAAAAGTATTTCTTTGTTTGATTCTTATGTCACACGATATCTTTGTATAATCCAAGATAGGAATGTGTCATTCTTGCAGATTATACATTTCTTGATCTAGAGTTGATCGTCTAGTTTGCATGCATACGATCCAACTCCATCAAGGGGCCCAAACAGATATCATCACTCACTAGGTATACTAATGAGGGACATACGGTTTTCTTGATGAACAACTTTTTCCCGCACAATTCAAGAGAACATAAATAAAGTCCTTATAGCAGCCTTTATCAGGAATCAACGTTAGACGATATTTATTGAACCTATCCTCATGTGGAAAAGGTGAACATCTCAAACTTAGAATCAAACTCATATGAAATAAACAATGACACATAACACAATCCATATGTTTATTTCATTGGGTCAAGTCCTGTACTATGTTCCAATAACATACACATATGCAATTAAGTTCGTAACTCCTTACTTATGATTTGTAGAACTTAATCATCACTTAACTTGCATACTAATCTTTTATGATAATTAATGTTCCTTGTTAATTATCAAGATTATGGACGATTTAGATTTATTATTGTCATTCTAATGAATGATCCACAGAGATCTACAATTCAGATCCTCAACCTGAATGATCTGTCAATAATAAACTCTAGGAACAAATGATCAAATATCATCATTAACATAAACTAAGAAAATAAGTCATTAAATATTGACTTCTAGGACATAACTCCAACACTCGTGTCCGTATGATGGTGGAAAAGGTCCCATGAAATCTATGCCCCAAACATCGAATATCTCGATCTCAAGGATTGGATTTTGTGGCATTTGTTGTCTCTTTGAAATTCCTCCCATCCTTTGACATTGGTCGCACTTGAAGACAAAGTCTCTTGCGTCCTTGAAAATTGTTGGCCAATAGAAACCGGCTTGTAAGACCTTTGCTGCGGTTTTGGAAGTGGATGCATGACCTCCATAGGCGGATGAATGGCAATGCTTGATTATTGGCTCAACCTCATCATAGGGGATGCATCTTCGAAACATACCATCTACCCCCTTCTTCCAAAGAAATGGATCTTCCCAACAATAGTATTTGATGTCACTGAGAAACTTTTTCTTTTGCTTGGACGAAATTCCATAAGGCAGAACCCCACTTACCAGGTAATTAGCAAAATCTGCGTACCAGGGTAACCCGACGGTCCGTCTGGGAGGCTCCAGACGGTCCGTCTGGTTGACCTGATAGATCTGATGCATCAGTTGATCGTCTGGAAAGGAGTCATTGATGGGTAGGGATTCGTGTTCTGACACCTTGAGTCTTGAGAGATGATCTGCCACAAGGTATTCTGTTCCCTTTTTGTCGCGAATCTCTAGGTCGAATTCTTGTAGAAGGAGAACCCATCGAATGAGTCGAGGTTTTGCATCCTTTTTGCCTAGCAAGTACTTGAGGGCTGAATGGTCCGTGTAGACGATGACTTTAGACCCGACAAGATAGGATCTAAACTTGTCGAGAGCATACACCACCGCTAGCAATTCTTTCTCCGTCGTGGTGTAGTTGATTTGAGCCTCGTCTAGTACTTTGCTTGCATAGTATATCGCGTATGGCTTCTTCTCCTTTCGCTGCCCAAGAACTGCCCCTATTGCAAAATCGCTTGCATCACACATCAACTCGAAGGGTTGATTCCAATCAGGTGGTTGAAGGATGGGTGCGGTAATGAGCGCTTCTTTCAACCTGCAAAATGCATTAACACAATTTTCATCAAAATTAAAATCAACATCTTTCATTGTCAAATTAGTTAATGGTTTTGCAATTTTTGAAAAATCCTTGATGAAACGCCTATAAAATCCCGCATGGCCTAGGAAGCTTCGAATGTCCTTTACGCATCTAGGTTGCTCCATCTTCTCAATAACTTCCACCTTCGCCTTGTCTACCGCGATTCCTTTCGAAGAGATCACGTGTCCTAGCACCACTCCTTCTTGCACCATGAAGTGACACTTCTCCCAATTGAGGACTAAGTTCACCTCTTCACATCTTTTCAACACCTTAGTGAGATTAGCTAAACAATGATCGAATGAAGTTCCATAAACTGAGAAATCATCCATGAAAACTTCCATGTCTTTCTCAATTAAATCCGAGAAGATGGCCATCATAGCTCGTTGAAAAGTGGCTGGAGCATTGCATAATCCAAAGGGCATCCTTCGATAAGCATAGGTTCCATAAGGGCACGTGAACGTGGTCTTCTCTTGGTCGCTAGGATGGATTGGTATTTGGAAAAATCCTGAATACCCATCCAAATAGCAGAAGTAGGAGTGATTCGCAAGTCGTTCCAAGAGTTGGTCAACAAAAGGAAGAGGGAAGTGGTCTTTCCTAGTGGCGGAGTTGAGTTTCCTATAATCTATGCACATGCGCCATCCAGTGACGATCCTAGTTTGAATCAACTCGTTCTTCTCATTCTTTACCACCGTGGTTCCTCCTTTCTTTGGGACAACATGCACCGGGCTTACCCATTTTGAGTCCGAAATTGGGTAGATGATTCCCGCACTCAAGAGCTTAAGAATCTCTTTCCTCACAACCTCCTTGAGATTTGGATTTAATCGCCTTTGATGCTCCACTGAAGGTTTGTGATCGTCCTCAAGCAAGATCCGATGCGTGCAAACGGATGGACTCAATCCCTTCAAGTCGTCTATGGTGTACTCAATTGCTCTCCTATGCTTCCTCAACACCTTTAAAAGCTCACTAGTTTGGTCTTTGTTGAGTTGGGCACTAACAATAACTGGGTAGGAATCATTTGGTCCTAAAAATTCATAGCGAAGAGACTCTGGAAGGGGCTTCAGCTCTACTTGCGCAGGGTTGACCTGACTGTCCAGTCGGTCCGTCTGGGGGGTACCCGACGGTCCGTCTGAAATGTTGACCGCAGCTATTAGAAGAGGATTATCTCCAGAATTAGGGGTTAGGTCCAGTTGACGTTGTCCTAAATCTAAATTCCCTAAATAACCTGACCAAGTGGCGAATTCTAACGAGTCAATGTCCAGACGGTCCGTCTGGAGTGGACCAGTCGGTCCGTCTGGAAACAACTCTCCTAGTTTCTGAGCCATCTGTTGGAACAAGTCTGACAGCTCCTCTTCCATGGTCGAATCCGGGGGGTAATGGTAGGCCCCAAACAGCTTGGAGTTGAAGATTCCTTCCACCACTTCATCATAGTTCGTCTTTATTGCTTCCACCATGTAGCACGAGTTGAGGTTTGAAGGCATCTTCACGGTATTGGCGATTTGGAACTCCACTGTTTCTTCTCCAATGGCAAGAGTCATTTGTCCATTTCTACAGTTGATGAGAACTCCCGCGGTCGCTAAGAAAGGTCTCCCAAGTATGATAGGCACTTCGGGGTCTTCTTCCATGTCGACTACCACGAAATCTACGGGGACCACTACTTCACCAACTTGGAGAGGTACGTCCTCAACTATTCCTAAGGGTAGACGGGTGGATCGATCGGCCATCTGCAGGGTCATGCGAGTGGGCTCCAAGTAAAATCCATCTCCAAGCTTGTTGAAAATCGTTTCTGGCATGAGGCTCACGCTTGCACCTATGTCTAACAATGCTTGTCTAATGGTTGCGTTTCCTATCTTGCATGGAATTGTGAATCTCCCCGGATCTCTCATCTTCTTGGGCAACCTGTTCATAAACAATTCATCAGATTCTACCGTTAGTGCTACCGTTCCGCAGTCCTCTAGCTTCCGTTTGTTGGATAGCATGTCCTTAAGAAATTTGGCATAGGCAGGCATCTTTGATATGACATCGGTGAAGGGCAAGGTCACTTGAAGTTGTTTGAGAATCTCCAAAAACTTGCTATACTCCTTTGCTTCCTTAGCCTTCACTAGCCTCTGTGGAAAGGGCACTTCAGGTCGATATTCGACTGCAGGGTCCTTCTCCTTAGAGCTTGATGCTGATGCTTGGACAGGCGACTGAAATTCTGGCTAGTCTGCGGCTCCAACGGTTCGTCTGGAAGGTTCCAGACGGTCCGTCTGAACTTCGTCTGGTGCCTGCTGAGGGGTTGGCATGTCAGGATCAGCGTATTCTGTGCCGCTTCGCAGCTTGTGAGTCACGGCCTTGCATTCTTCTCTTGGATTTGGCTCTGGTTGTCCAGGAAACATTCCCGTCTTTGTGAGTACCCCTTGTCCGGGTTGGTTGGTCATCGGATTTTGTTGGAGGAGTTGACTCAATGACTCTCGAATTTGCTTCATCTCATCATACACCGAGTGATTCCAATGGGATTGTTCTGCCATGAATTTGTCAACTGTTGCTCGATGTTGTCGGTAGTAGGCCCCTGGTTGGTTGTCATGACTCGCACCATTGAATCCTCCTTTGTTAACCGGATTGGGCATAACTGGGTTGGCTGCACCGTTTGGATTGGCATATGAGAATCCAGGATTGTTCCTCTTGTCCCTATACCCATACCCTTGTTGAGGATTGGTAGGGGGGACAAAGACAGGTGGGTTGCCTACGGCATTGATATCGGCCATTGGCTCATCGCGAAGTAGCATGTAGCATGATTGGGCTGAATGACCGTCCTCAAGGCAGATTTGGCACTTAAGTTGTTGCACTTGATTCACTTGCTGCGGCTCGGTCTTGGCTTGCATGTTCTTGAGCATCGTGGTGAGTGCATCAAGTTGTGCCTGTAGGTGCGTGTTATCATCGACTTTGAGCACACCTCCCTTCCCTTTCTGTCGCACCGACCAATTGGTTTGGGATCGTGCCATATTTTCGATTAGGGCCTTTGCATGCAAGACTCCAAGATTCAAAAAGGATCCACCTACAGTTGAATCAACATTACTACGAGTTAGATCATTCAAACCATCATAAAAACTACAAATCAAACGACTATCGGGCAAGTCATGATGTGGACACATTCGTTGCATATCCTTAAATCTTTCCCATGCTTCAAACAAATTCTCGTCTTGGTCTTGCTTAAAGGTCAACAAATCTCTAACAATACTAGTGGTCTTAACCCTAGGGTAAAACCTGTCTAGGAAAGCTACAGCTAGGTCATCCCATGTGGTAAATGGCTTATCACCAAAACTATCCAACCAAGACTCTGCTCTATCCCTAAGAGAGAAAGGGAAAAGATTTAGCCGGATTATGTCAGTTGAAACATCTTCAAGATCCAAGGTTGCGCAACAGCGGAGGAACTTTTGTAGATGATGGTTGGCATCTTCATGCGGACTTCCTCCAAAAGTGTGTTGTTGTACAAGGGTAATGAGGGATGGATTTAGGAAGAAATCCCTAGTCCGTGCTGCCTTTGGCGGGTCCACCCCTCGTCGGACATTGGCTGCGGTTGGTGCGCCTATCTCACGAAGTGGGCGGTGGAGATCTTGATCCTTTAAGGCCTTGAGAGCATCGTCCAAGGCTTGCTTGAATGCCTCGGGATCAATATCTCCTTTCTCTTCCTCATCTCCCCTGCCATTGCCTGCGCCATTGAGGTCGTTATTCATGGTGTCGGTGTCGGAAACGTCAGTTTCGTATGTGATCTGGATGGATGGTGTCTCAGGTGAGTTCCAAACGGTCCGTCTGGTATGGTTCAGACGGTCCGTCTGGAAGTCGTCTGGTGTCTGGTTTGCTCCAAACTGGCTTCTGACCCCCCTGTTGTAGGTTAAGGGAGTCTGTTGCTGTGGAGTTGCAGACGATTGTCCTTCTTGTCCCTCAATTTGCTTTTCCGGAAAACGAACAGTTCGGGAAGCAAATGAAGCTGAAGATTGAGGGCTCTTCGCACGATTTCCCTTGTTCCTAGTAAAGTGGTTGTGATTGGCTGGAGTTCGAGAGTTGTCTTTCTTCCGTCCTCTAGCCAGCTCGTTCAATCTACAATAAAGGACAAGAGAAAATTGTGAAAAGAGAATAAAGTCTTAATAGAATTAAGAAAAGAAGTAAAACTATGTTCATCGTCCCCGGCAACGGCGCCAATTTGATCGAGGCTTAAACCTTAAACAAATACCTTGGTTCTACCTGATTTAAATCAATCGTAGTAAAGCTAAGGGTCGAACTACGGGGACGGGATTATAATCTAACCTATTCCTTAATTTGCTTAAGACCTTGAGAGAGAAAATAATTATTTTAAAACTAAAGTAAAGATTTTAAAGTTTAAATTCTAAGGAATTGAAAAACTAAATTAAAGAGTATTAAAATCTAAATTTCGGAAGTTAAATGATTTTGAGTAAAACTTAATAAAAGGTTTAGGGGTTTTAGTTGCAAACTTCTTTAAATAGTTGATTCCAATATATTGATTAATTTCTTAATCAATATATTTGAATCACGGTTAAACAAAAGATTTGAAAGGTTTTTAATTTTACTTGTGCAGATTTAAATAAAGATCCAAAATCAATGAATATAAACTCTCGTTTCAATTTCAAATCAAAAGGATAAATCTTTAAATCAATTAGAAAACCTAAGTTAATCAACTCTCGTTTTTGGCTTAAGGATTCTAAAACCTATCTTTCATACAAAGGATATCTCGCAATTCTCATTGCGAGAAGGGTTCACCTCTCGGTTACTTGATTCCAATTTCATCTCTCGACTACTTTCAATCCTCAATTAGTCAAATAAAATCATGCAAGGGTATAGATTATCATTACCAACTAGATAAGGCCTTAATCTACTTGGTTTAATCAATTCTACCTAAGCAATCACGAATTCAACATAGAAAATAATCAAACCAAAAGATATAAATCACAAGAGAATATAAAAACCGATCAAAAGATTCGAATAACAACTATTTAAATTGGTTCACAACTATTTGCCCCTAAAAAACTAAATACTTAGCCTAACATCGTATCAAAACAGAATAATAAAAGAGGTTTAACAAACAACATAGAGTATTAAGACAGATTACAACAAAAATCAATGCTTAATCTCCTACAATTCTCTGTCGAAACCTTCAGTCGGACCGTCTGGATGCTCAGTCGGACCGTCTGACAGTATCCTGGTTCTGATCTCGCTCAATTCTCTCTCTAACTTGTGACAGGGGTTAAGGATGCCCTACCCCTGCTTTTATACCAAGGATAAACCGTCATATGGTCGTGCTAAACGTGGGAAATCAGATTCTAGAAGAGTATTCCTGGCATGGTCGAAATTAGCTGTGTCTGGCATGAAGTAGTCGGTCAGTCGGTCCGTCTGGGACTCCAGTCGGTCCGTCTGGGCTCTATTTTCAGCTTCTTCCAGAAAATCTGATTCTATTTCCAGAATGTCCCAATTTGGTGCAGATTTCGTCCAGAATTGTCTTATTATTGTAGAACCTGAAAACAATAGGGGCAAAACAGAAGTACCAAGGCTTCTAACCTAAAAACATAACAATTCTATCAATATTTGAGCAAATAATTAACATTTTAAGTCCTAATTAGGGTTAGAATGTAGCATTATAAACCGTCTATCAATAAACAGAGTAAAATAATAAAAAAACACGTCCTGTGCAGCACAATTAGGGATCTCCAATTTTGTGTGTTTTGTCGTGTCATATCAAACATGATTTTTCTAGAGCCTCGTATATATCGTGTTGTGTAGATATAAATTAGTTTTTTAATCAAGGTGTGTCGTGCTAAATGGTCAAAGGAGCCGGTACAACACGTATTTGGGCTCGAAATGACTAAAGCTTCATGTCGTGTCGTGTTAGACGTGTCAGATTATATTATTATTTTAAAAGTTAAAAATATTAAAAAAATTGAAAGTAAAGGAAAAAAATTATTAAAACGTAATAATTAATTATTTGGTTAATCTTAACATTTTTAGTAATATTTTTTTTTATAAAAAATAATAATTATATAAGAACAATATGAGTCAAATGATGGTAAATAATATGATATAATATTATAAATTGAATTTAAATTATTAATTTTCTAAAATAATCAATTTAATAATTAAATTCATGTTGATGTGTTATTGTGTCGTGTGTTCATGTCGTAGTGCATGCCAAATTTTGTCGTATTGGATCGTGTCAAACTTTCTAATGTTCCAACATGACACGATTATGGCACGATACGATAACACGATCATGTCATGCCAATTCTATTTTTGTGTCATGCCGTATCATATTAATAAGGCCATTTATTTATAGAGGCATAACTCACTCTGTGAAATAGAGTTTATCTCTCTTCTACACCAAGCGGGAATTGAACCCGTTACCTCATATTAATAAGATTAATATACATTGCGCTTGTACAGAAATTGTTGATGCAAATTAAATAAATAACATGAATGATATTTTTTTTGCGTATAAAAATACTTACATTCCCTGTTTATTGCATCTGGTACGAAAATATAAATATTACATAATTAAACTTCTTATTAAAAAATCCAAATTAAGATCCACATGGCTTTCCGAAAATACGATGATTTATGGATTACACAAGAACAATATATGAGTCAAATGATGATAAATAATATGATATAGTATTATGAACTGAATTTAAATTATTAATTTTATTAAAATAATCAATTTAATAATTAAATTCGTGTTTATGTCGTGTTGTGTGTCATTATGTGTCGTATTGGATCGTTCAAACGTTCTAATGTTCGAACACGCCAAGATTATGGCACGTCATGATAACACGATCGTGTCGTGCCAATTTTATATTTGTGTCGTATCAACATGCACACGTATCGTACCAACACGATCATGTTGTGTCATTTTGGAGAACAATACAGCATATACATATTAATAACATTATTAATACATATTGCGCTTGTAAAAGAAATTATTGATGCAAAATAAATCAATAAATAAAGAATGATATTTTTTGCTCATAAAAATACTTACATCAATACAGGAATTGTTACATTCCTGTTTATTGCATGTGGTACGAAAATAGAAATATTTCAAAATTAAACCTTCTTATAAAAAAAATCCAAAAATCCACCTGGTTTTCCACAAATACAATGATTTATGGATGCGTCGCTGTCAAGCAATCTAAAATTAATAAAAAAGGAAATTATGGACGCTATTTTTTACCTTGCACATTGGAAGCGTAATTATAAATTAAATTAACTCCCAAAAAATTTTGCTTGTCCGTTCATTGTGCGGCGTCCTCTTGTGTCTCTCTCCGTCTTATAAACCACCGTCTTCTCGTTTCTTCTCTTCTACTGCGTCATCTTCTTCTCAGCATAATAAAGTGGACACTTTGGTTAGTTTATCTATTATCTTTCAATTATTGCTTGTGCTTAAAGCTCTAATAAAAACATTTCTGGTAGTATATGCATGCCTTTCTAAATTTTTCATAAAGACGTTCCAATTAAGTATCGAAATCAGAATCCCTATCTAGCTAATTCATCAATAAAATAAGCTAAGGTCTCGATCAAAAATAATTTTTATGCGGGATTTCATTTCATTTCAATTGATTTCGCATGATTTTGCTGGATCTAACAACATAAAAATTCCAACCAAATGACATTGATTAATCTAAGTATATATATCCTTCAGCAGCTATATTTGTATATAAGGACAACAACTTTATTTCGTAAACAAGTCATTTGGTGTAACATCTATATCTATTTCGTATAATATATATAACTGAATCAAAGCAAGCACATCTATTTTTTATTATTTTCCAAACAAGATGGAAAGAATTGGAAGCTGCTTTACTGCTTGCATATATTACAAGAGAAATATCACATCTATGGTATTCTTATTTTAAACTTTGGATTTAATTATATAAATGAGAAATTAAGAGAAATTCTTGGACATAAATTTAACGTCTTTAATTAATCCATTTGTATACTCACAGAGAGAACGATTTTAATTTTATAAAAGTATCCAGTTTGTTTAATCTCAAACCATAAGAAGGGGTTTTGAATTTTTTTTTTTTAAACAGGAGCATCAAGAAAGGTAATCCTTTTAACCCTTTGATGGAAATGGTAGCGTGTAAACAAGAAGGCCCGTTCCCTTCGAACTTTTTCTATCAACCATGGATTATTCAGTGTCACGGGGCAAACAAGCATACAACAACTTTTATTGACCCTATGAGAACAAATACTGAAGAACGGGAGATAGTTGAGATGAAAGGAAAACTATGCTTTGGCTGCATCGATGAATGTCTCTTTCTATGGGACGAAAAAAGCAAAGAATGTTTTCTCCTTGACCTGAACTCTCTATCAAAATTCCACCTTCCTCCCTTACCAAAGGAAGACATCATTTTTAGTAATTTTAGCCTATCATCATCTCCCAATCATCCAAATTGTACCGTCATACTCCATGGAGTGAAACTAGATATGGAGATCACCAGTACAGTGTCGGTGGTGGAACGCTTTCTCCTATGTTGTCAGCTGCATGACTCAAAGTGGAATAAGATACCTCTTGATCAAGATATTATAGGAGCAACTAGTGTCATCTTGGATGGGAAACTGTATACATGTGGCATTTGTTGTATCATTGTATTTGATGTCATGTCCTTGCTCGCCAGTCAGGTAGATACAAGGACCATATCGATACCTATGGTTACTCAATACCCAAAAAACGACAGGGTTAATATGCACTTGGTGGAATCGTGTGGATGTATTTATTTAGTGAGAATGTACAGCTACGGTGGAGGACCAACCAATTGCATTGACATCTACTGTCTAAATGCTTATACGGATGAGTGGTTGAGGGTAGATAGCATTGGTGATCGTGCTTTTTTCCTATCGGATATGAGCTATGTTTCTGTGTGCACGCCATATATTGGAGTTGAGAGCAATTGTATTTATTATGTACCATTCTGCTCTGAAGATGAACGGAAGATCTATAAATTCTGCCTGGATGATCATACAATGGCCTTCAATATAATACCAACAGAAAAAACTGCATATGAGAGCAGATTCTGCTGGTTTGTTCCTACAAGGTGAGAGATGGTAACTAGTTTTAATATTTTGTTTCATAATTCTGTTTCCAATTTCCATAAAAGCAAGTGTCCACTGCTTTATGTCACTATTAAATAAATACCAATCTATATTTTGCCACAATGTTATTCCAGTGTTCAGTGTTCACTGCTTTGTGCCACTAATTTTTAAATACGAAAATTTGTTTCGGCCATAATTTAATTCCTGCAGTGTCACTAATTTTTAATACGAAAATTTGTTTTGGCCATAATTTAATTCCTGCAGACAAGTGTGCACTACGGTGCTTCACTTTTTGTGCCTCTTGTTTTATTCTGAGTCATAAATCAAGAAAAGATGTTAAGTACCATCTCATACCAATGAGGAGTATCAGTTTGCATCTGCAATCAACATTGCTTAGTTTCCAAATTCTCAATTTACTTGAGCCTTATTAAGTTCTCATAATAAAAATAACACCATCATAATCATCATCATCATCACTACATGCATTGTAGTGGTCTCGCCATCATCTTCTAATTATTTTAAGATCAAAATACCGTCAAAGCATTAATCATTTGCTAGTTCTAAATTTATTACTATTTGCATCTCAGGCTACAAAGGAAGGATTCTTCTGCATTGCCAGCAAAAGTTTTAAATGAGGTATGATGTGCTTTCTTCATCTGAATCATAATACATTAAGAAATCAATGCATCTATATTATTTGTTTATTGTAAATTTATTACTTTATGCTTACTTGAAACAACCACAATGTTGTATGTCTGGACTTCTAAATTTATTTAAATATTTATGGGAAACTATTTAACTCTGAATTAATCATTTTCACAGGCTAGTGAGGATAAGGGATTTAATGATAATTTGACTTCAAGTTCGATTCAAAAGGCAAAAACATGGCCGTGGCTCATGTACCAGGAAAAATTAGATGGCAAGTGCAAGCTCCTTGATCCTTTAAATGGGATAGAATATTCAACAAGAATTCGGCTGCCTTCATCTGTTTTACCTGCTCAGATTCTCTGTTCCAAAGATGGCTGGGTAATTTTGCTTGATGCGGCTAATGCACTGTTCATGGTCAACCCATTGATTGGAGAAGTAGTCAAACTACCTTCTATTGATGAACTTGATGAAGGTTTCTCTGGTATCACATTTACATCGGTGCCTACTTCTGATTGTCTTGTGCTAGGATATTGTACCAACAGAAGAGATGAATCCATTAAAATCTACAAGTGGCTCTCTGGGGACAAGGACTGGACTATCGTTTATGGTGACGGAGCACTTTTTTGTGCTGCCAATACAAATCCTGTTGTTTTTCAGGGAGAGCTCTATTGCTTGGGAGAGACCGGGGAGCTCAGGGTGTTTAACCCAGTTGAAGAGACTTGGAGAATGCTCGATAAACCAGAACCAGTGTACTCAGAAGATGAGGCTCCTTTTCAGGGTACCCAAGATTGTTATTTGCTAGAATTAGGCGGAGATCTCGTGTCAGTTTTCAAATACAACTATTTTGATTACAACGTACGCATTTTCATGCTGGATAGATGGAGGATGGAATGGGTACCAGTAAATGATCTTGCTGGTTGGACACTTTTCCTTGACGCCAGATGTTCTTTTGCAAAGTCATCACCACTCGAGCGCTGGTCCAACAAGATATTCTTTTCAGCAATTCACTCTAGCACAACCAAGACATGTGCAACATATTGTATAAAAAGCAAAAGATACGATGTTAACTTTTGTGAAACAAGAAAACCGTTCGATTGTGTTTGGCTTTGAAACAAATTTGATTAGAAATAGTTAAAATTGTTGAACCCCTGCTAGTAATGCAATATGGCACTTGTTATTTAACCTTGTTAACGCCCTTATTTTAATATATATTTTGTGTAACCGTTTCCCAATTGTCTATATTTTATTGTTCGATTTAAATACTTTATTGTTCAATGTTTTTCTCTTTCTTTCAGTAAATGATTAATATTCAGTATGTAATTGTACTTTATCGTCCAGTTAAATGCTTTAGTGTTGAGTATGTCATTTATGGTCATTTTAAATGCTCTAGCGATCAATATTTCTTTTAGTTCAAGTGCCATAAAACTCAGTCTGTGCTTTCCATAGTTCACTTAAATATTTTGGTATGATTTGTGTCCAATTTTTCGTATTCAATATTTTACAATTAATTGTGTACCTTTAGTTGGTGCCCGTTGTTTATTATTTTACAATTTATGAATAGGGAAATTCTTTCCTGAAAATATTGATTTATCAAAAGATGGAAGTTAAAACTCTTCAGTATTGGCTTTCCAAGAAAGACCAAATCTTATTATAACGCAATCACGTTTAACTTTGTAAATATACAAATATGATAAATTTAGGAAAGCATAAATTGCTTTTGCCAATCAAAATCTTCCCTGATCTCATTCATCTCTTTGTTCAAAACATTGTCCCGCACCAATTACGTTGGTTGGATCACGGCTCTGTATTTCCCCTTGACAGTAGGTAAGGTAACCCACTCGTTTAACACTCAACCAACGGAAATTAGGTGCGATCAATGGTCTCCTAAATTAGTAAATTCACTAGGAATCCTACAAGAGGTGCTCCCCTATAGTTATGTCAAGTCAACTTGGCGTAGTTTGCCTTTGCTGGATCTACTGCCATTTTTCTCGTAAAGCTTGCCTTCATCTGGTTTCCACTGCTGTGTTATCAGTCAATTCCGCATGTGGCACCGTTTCCATTCATCTCCATAAGTACACTTCATCTACGCTTCCCATCTTAATTACATGTTCCGATTTAGAGCAATCCGAGAAGAGCATGAATTGCGAGATGTGCTACTTAGCTGCACAGCTTGAATTGAATTTGAAAGGGACAAATTTTCAGCATAGAACAGGTCATGCATGACTCGTGAGTCGTGAGCAGCTTCTATGTGTTAAGCAGTGAAAACATTCATCCCGAATGTTGATTTTATAATCTACCTAGATTCGGCCCAATGGGCTCTGGGGTCAATCTGTCAGCCCTCGTGATTAATCATAGGCCAGCATTCTCTTTTCCAAGGCCTGCCAGTTTCAGAGTATGCTTTGTTTCTATATCTCGTTTTGTCAAGTTATTTGGTCGACCTGTGAATGATTTTTGTTGTATATGTTGCATTTCTTAATAACTGACTGAAGAAAAAATATCTCATACTAGTTTGCCAGTTGGCATTGTGATGATTTGCTTCATATTTGTGCATCAATAATAGTGGCAACTTTTCTTTCGATCTTCAATGTCGTGATTTCAAGTTCATCTATTTATTTACTATTCAATTATATTTGCTAATATTTGATAATATTTATACATGCACATCTTTTTTATAGTTAACTTTTCCATTACTTAACCAGCTAAGGGCAATTACTAATAGCAGCTATTTATAAATAAAATAGGAAATAGAGCAATTGTATTAGCGTTAATATTACTTCTTATGTAAGACGAAAAAATTCAATAAATAAAAAAAAAACTAGCCATGAAGATCAGCCAAGAAGGTCGCCAGGGGATAAATAAATAAAAAGAAAAAAACCACTCAAGAAAATCAACTTAGGAAGAAACCGCTAGAAAACAAAATTTTCCGGCAAGAAGGAACAAAACCTGAGTAATTAGGATTTTTGACGTCATAATTTGAGGGAGACAGTTGAGAAAAAAAAGTAGCTGTTATTTATAAAATGCAAAAAAATCAATTGTATTGGCGTTTATATATTATTTTCTTTTGTAAAGATTACAAATCTATTTGAAGTTGGAAATTGAGCTACGGCTATTAAAGCCTAAGGCTTATATATAAATAGAATATGTACCATTGTATTGATATATCAAAACTAATAGAATTAATTCTTTTATATACTTATTATTTTAATATTAATATAGTACAAATTAAGAGAGATTCTGTGACCGTAGTACAAATTGAGAGATCCACTTAACTTTGTACTTGATTATTTCCAACACAAGTAACGCTACCGAATACAGCCATAAATTCAGTGGACATCCATGAAAAGGGTGAATGCCTTAGAGTACGTATCTGGCATGCAAAAGAGGCTTTAATTAAAAAAGGCCTACATAAATGTTATTAACCAGTGTTTTTTATATTGTTCGGCATTTTATCTCGTTTTACTAAATACAGCCGTTTCGGTCTCTTTTCTCAGAATTTTTTGGTATCCGATAGGATTTTTTTATTTTTGAGGGTAATGCCCTTATCTTTTTTCATTGAAAAATTAAACTTTACAATTTAGCCAGTGGCTAAAAGGAGATAATAAAAACACTATTATTAACACTCAATAATCATCAATTGCACACACCATATAAGAGTTGTTTTATCGATCATCATTTCATAATCATGTTGATGATGAATAAAATCAAGCTACTCATGAAATTATTTTAGTGATTTCATGCAAAAAGCTAGCCATACCTAACTAGCTTGATCATGCAAATTTGGTCTATAAAAATTTAGATAATTTGCTTAAAAATCTCTCTTTGTGCATTTGTTTGGGGAGAAACAAACAGAACTTGGGTGGTCTGTAAACATTTTAGATAATTTGCTTACAAGCCTCTCTTTGTGCATTTGTTTGAGGAGAAACAAACAGAACTTGAGTGGTCTATAAAAGTTTAGATAGTTTGCTTAAAAATCTCTCTTTGTGCATTTGTTTTGGGAGAAACAAACAAACTTGAGATATTGGCGGATAACCAATAAATGCAAAAGTATAATTCATGTCTTAATACCCCTAATCACTATAACAAAAATGATTTTTGGAAACACCACATTAGCACTGATTTTCTAAAAATTCGGTTCTAAAATTATCCAGTGACATTTTGGAAATTATCAGAGGTTCTTTCTAAAATAAATCGGTTTTTTATGATGCTCTTCTCCCAAAGCAAGACCGGTTATCATGTTTTGCTACATCAAAAAGCGTTAGTTAGAAATTTTTTAATTTTTTAATTCAAGATTTAAAATTTGCAGTTAATGTTAAATTTACTAACAAGATTTAATATATAACTGCATGATGCATTTTGTGGTTATTATTGTACAGCCCTCGACAAAAACGATGTGGATTGCGGATTCTCTAAATGACAAGATGTTTGATTCCCCGATGATAAAGACATACAACATGTAAGTTGTTTTAGTCAACACATGCATTATCTATAGTAAGTAAATATCTACAAATTAATTCTTTCTAACTTTATATTTTAATATTGCAGTCTTTTATCTAGATTGAAAATAGGTCCCAAATTCGATATTCACTTTATTCCGGTACACAGTTCGACTAATAGTTTCATTCAATTTCTTATTTATTAGATTTAATATTAATTGTAACAAAATTTGTTCTTGCTTGTAGAGTCCACGTCAACCGAACAGTATCGATTGCGGGTTTTATCGATGAGGTACTTGCATATGACCCTGACTAACTACATGACATACATGCAGTTGCCAAAGGTATAAATTATAATATACATAAAATAAATGGTTAAGAATTAATTAGGTTTTAGTGTTTGATGTGTATAGGGTTTTAGAATGAGAATTTACCTATAGTGTAGAATTTGAAAATCAATATTATCCTTAATTATTAAGTTTATTTGAATTAATTTGAAACCAAATAGTTTTATTTTTAAAAATTGAATTTGTTTAATTGAATGCAGGTTTTATATCCGCCAGGTAAACCTTATAGCGACGAAGAGCTTAACCTTACTTATGATGCGTTTTATGCATGTTTACGTAAATTTGTATGAGTTTTATTTTTTTTATTGAATGTGAATTAGTATATTTGATATGATACTTTTATTGTTGTTAATTAAATTATTTTGTTTTGATATATGAATTGTTTGTTTTGGTATATTAATTGTGTTTGCTGTGATGTATATGCCAATCGATACGAATAATGTTTATGGCTAGGAAAAATGGGGCTAGCCCAAACAAAAAAAAAAATTAATTGTATTTTATTATTAGAACCGGTTTTTAATAAAAAAATTCTAAAAATACAATTAAAACCGGTCCAAAAGAGGGGTTAAAAATAGTAAAAAATTCAGTACATTATTAGAATCGATTTTTTGTAATATATTAAAACTGGTTTTTTTTTACTAAAAACCGGTTCTAACAATGTACTGAATTTTCGGATGGAAAATGTCTTGTTTCTAGCACCGTCATTTTTAGAACCGGTTTTTTATATGTTTTTAGCACGAGGTATTTTTAGTACCGGTGCAAAACCGGTTCTAATAATTTTTATTAATCGGTTCTAATAATAAAAAATGGCTTAGTGAATACAATTTCTACGTACGTTTTATCATTTTATGGTGCTGATGTTTCTGACGAAGCATGTTTCTTATGTGCTCATTTTTCTGTAAAGAATGAGACGTTTCAATCCAGACATGTATGATTATAGTATGAGAAGTTGGTCTGCATGGGATTTTCATGTCAGTGCTGTGAGATGAGCAAGTCCGTTGTTTTCTTTGGAATTGTGTGTTAATCAGCCTTTCGCAAGGTGTTTTTCATGTTGGGATAGGCTTCCAATTGATGTCAGGCTGGTTCCTGAAGGCTCTACCTAACGTGTAAGCCGGCCCGTCCCTGCTTTTGCAACTTTTATCGAGAAAAGAGCAATTCGACTAATCGAAGCACAGAAGTGAAAAGGCCGAAAGCAGAGTAACCAAAGGATAAAAAAAAAAAGAATTTCCAATATTTGAGTATCCTATTCCTGGCCAAAATCACAATCGTATATCATAAGTTCAAATTAGGAAATTCTCACAGTTGATCCAGAGAGAAAGCTTGCGAAGCCCTGTATCTGTCATTTTATACTGGTAGCGGCATAGAGGCATTCCCGACGATTAAGAGATCAATCAAATCCAAATAATTGTATAAGGCGGTATCACAAGGTGTCTGCTGCTGCCTGGCATTGACTATAGAGGTGGCTGGAAGACCGGCCTTTGATCTAATTGCAACATGAAATCTACAGATAATATTTGAAAGGAATGAACTGTTGATCTTAACCTGATGAGTGGGACCCATATGATGGAAGGGTTTTGTCAAGGGCAGAGTAGGTGGTGTTTGTGCACAAGTCATTTGGCTAAGTGCGCGAACCGTAGATTATGCAGTCCTGATTAGAGACTGCGCATAGATTAAATTGAGTCTTGCAGTAAATTAGTCTGTTTATAGCTATCAATTGTAACAAAACAAGATTTATTTATTTATTTATTTTGGAACTATAAGAAAAGAAAGCAAGATTTTGGCAAATCGAATGAAATAATTGTAACTTGAGATATCACTCTCCTGTTTTCCTTCATACCAGCAACCCCATTTATCTTTTCCCTTCACAATAAGTAATTAAGTAGATTCATCAAGCGTTAGGAGCCCAATTGAAGCAACGGTCTGATTTTTTTGAGAATATTATACATGCGCATCTTATTTGATAGTTAATTTGCCATGACTTGGTTTAGGTGTCGGAAGTCAATTTTCATTTTTCTCTCTTTGTAGTCTTCTTATTTCTCTCTCTCTCCTAAACGGGTGTAAAGTTTTCTGTTCAGTTCACTCTAAACGTACGGTCCTAAAATAATTCCAAAAATTTGAACATTTAATGTTCAAATTGTGCAAGTAGTCCAAACTTCCTATATATTAAATCCCTACCAAACTTCTATGTATCGGAAAAGTAAAAAAAGTAACCAAGGGGAAAGGCAAACAATGAAACAAAGGTACCGATTTGTTTCTTTTATAAAATTGTTGTTTATCTATGTGAGCTTTTTACAAGAAAAGTGCATCTTTAATTTTAATTAAGAAATCACCAGCGATAGGCCATGTTTGTTTTCTCTCAGTTTCTTTTCTTTTGCTGATTTTTTTTTCCATAAGACTGTCTATTTATTAGATGTGGTATTCAAATATTGAGCTTATATACTGCGAGAATCTAGTTCCTTATATGATATGATATAAAATAATATGGCCATATGATTTCACGCAACCGAACTAATCTTCAAAAGATAAGATATGTATGTAAAAATTCTTGACCAAATATCAACGCTAGCTTTGTCGTTGTTAATTTTTGTCCGAGTTCAATTTGCATAAATATAAGAATCTCTTCTTGTTAATTAAACCCAACATTTTCTATATGTTTGTAACGCCTTAAAGTTTTTACAATTTGCATTTCTACCCACAATAGATATTCCCTGTTTCTTCCACACAAGCGTGTTTCAAACTTATAAAAAGGTCTGACAGGTGACTGAATTTTCGAAAGTAACAGAAAATTGAATAAATATTAAATAAAACATCACAAGTTATAGAAGATCCATATAGATGGTTTTATTTATCCACGCGGTTAGTTAATTAAACAATTGCCAAATAAGAAGCCTTAATATTACAGCAAGTAGGAAAGGAAATTATAGAAACGCAGGATGCTATTCGCAAATTTAAAAAATAACAAGGATCACTTGCAGAAAGCCCACATATAGCATCTCTAAGAATCTCATGGAGATATCGAAAATATCACTGAAAATATCTCTCACAGTTTCTTTACATGTACATCAATAGTATGCTTTTCATTTGTATTTTTTAGATTCCATACAAAGTTCTGACTCCCTTTCCTTACAAAGACAAGGCATATGCTTTTCCCTTTTCTTTTGTTTATTTATAAAAGAGCCTCTCTCTTTCATTTGACAATGCAGATTATCCCTGTATCATTGTTCCTTTGAAAATAATTGCGAATAGATCTTTCATTTCAAAATTATATTCCCAAAATATCGGCAATGTAGAGTTGAATTTAGTTCTATATTCCCAAAAAAAAATAATAATAAAAAGATTGGATGATTTGGATGGAGTTCTTATCCTGGGAGGGATAAAAATAACCAGTTGGTTGAAAGGAGTTAAGAGTTGTTTTGAATTCAATACGTTATGTTGGGATGGGATAAAGATAAGCAATGTTAGTTTTAGCCTGGAAAAAAATGAATAAAAAAGATATATAATATTAAAGTACAAAGAAAAAGGAATAGAGCCGAAAATACCATAAGGCCAACTTTCTTTCTAGCCATTCTACTGAATCTATTAGTATTAGAGGGTTTTTGGAGTTTAGTAGAACCTTTTGGTCATTTAACAATATCTTATTCATCAATACTTTTATCCCACCAAACTACCAAAGCAACCAGCTTATATTTCAATTTTAAATAAACTATAAAGAATAGTGCAACCCTTTTAGACTATTAGGTTCCGCTCCAGAGGGTGGGAGTCGGAGCAAAGGGAAGGAAGGAGTTTACCAGGTACTCCGCTCCAGAGGAGGAGAATGGACGGAAACCTGGAGTACTATAGAGACAGAAAGAGGGAGAACTTGGTTACTTACAAAATCGGAGGGTACTGAGTTCCCTTCCTCCTCTCCCGAGTACTCCCCTCTGAAGCGGAGCCTTAGTGTATCACTACTAATTCAATTCTATTATGATTGGTAGTTAACAACTGGACTGATGACATTTTAGTTATTTTAACTTATTTACACAAAAAATTGATATTTGCATCTATTAATTCTAAAAACTAGACTGATGACATTTTAGTTATTTTAACTTATTTACACAAAAAATTGATATTTGCATCTATTAATTCGATGGGTGATGTTGCAGAAACTAATATTAGTATCCACATTATCCTTTAGTACTTAAGACAAAAATATTAATGCTATTGCAATGATACGTTGAAATAAATGAAATTATTACTTACTTTGATAGATGACAAAAATAAGACTGATTTTCCATAAACTGAAATTTTAAGGACGCTATATTGACTTTTCTACTTTAAAACCGAAATTTGAAAATGAACAATACTTACGTCGATCGTTTGTACAATCTAATCTGCAATTTTATATGCAAACATTGTTTTATGTAATAAATGATAACAAATGTTGGTTGGACGGTTGGTTGTATTAAATTGATAAACGTTTTTCATGTAACTGCATTATCAATGTGCATTCCTTTCTTTATTTTACGAAAATAATTTTGTATCTTGCCATTCAAGTGATTATGGCTACACATTTGTAACCATTCAGGCTTTCAGCCACTCTAGTCACGTGTGGTAAAGGCTTGCTCGCTAAAGTTAAAAGTGGAAATTATTTGATGTTGTTTTGCTTAGAAGTCCCAAATTGCTCTTGCTTTTTCGAAAATCCTTACAAAATTAATGTAAATTTGAAAATTTCGTGTTTTCAAAGACTTTTTAATTTGTCAATTTAAGAGAATTTATGTCGTTCATTTTTTAATCTAACATTAAATAACTCAATTAGCCTCTGAAAATCTAAAACTTTGTTTTTCTACAATTAAGGCACTGCATCTTAAACAAACAAAATGAATACATTGTTTTTATTTCTACTATGACTCCACAGTAGAAGCACAAACGAAAAAGTGGAAGATTGTGAGGTTGGACGATTATGATGAAGTGAGATATAAAAAGGAAAAGATGAGAGGTGAATTTAAAGTTTTAAACTCCATTGGAGAGACGAATATAAGATGTCATTCCTTTTAATGATTTTTTTTTTTTTTGTTTTGGGGATGCACGAGAAATAACTAAGTGAGCTAATTGGAACAAAAAAAAAAAGTTAGAGCAAAATTATTATCCAGTAGTATTTTAACTAATTGCGTACATAATGAAGATGTATTAAAATAAAATTAACTATTATTTCTACGCATATGATGATGACTACTTTAATAGCATACATCTTGAGTTGAAATCAGAAAATATCTTACTTTACTAGAATTCATTTTTGGTGTAGTGAATAACGACATATATCTTGAATGAAAGTAGTAAATTTAACAATCCGGTAGAGGATCAGTTGTGTATATTTAAAGTTGAGAAATTCAATTCATCTTTATCTCCAAAGGGAAAAAAATTCTTACCAATCAACTGTATCAATATTCCATATTCTCTAGTGAATAGCAACAAAAATAATCCTTTTTGGATGTTATTCCTTTCAAAATCCTTTAATCAAATCAGCTGATTATTTTCTCATAAAATATTGTCATCTGGAAGAAGAGAAACAATACAATTACATAATATAAAGCTATATGACTATATCACTAATATTTGTGCCTCATGTGATATGTACACTATCCCATTTGGTTTTTATCCACTTTTGAACAATAAAAAAAATGCCTTAGAAGTTTTTGTCATACTCGATTTTAAAAAATATCTAATGACACACGATTGAAAATTTTGATGATAAAAATAATGATTTAAGACCATTCTACATACTCTTGTCATCATTCATTACTTTCTCTTTTCAAATTTAAATTTTTCCAAAAAAAAAAAAACTCTCATTCATATCATTCCAAAAATAAAAAAGTGGGAAGTGAACACGGTGAAAACTTTCTCAAAAGGTTCTAACAAAAAAAGAAAAATCTTCACATGTTCGCCAGTAGTAGACTTTACTTCATCACTTTGGTCTAAAAGGTCAAAAAGGTAAGAAAGCAGTTTTACTCTTCACCGTTTCAGTCTTGCGTGAGACAGCTCTCTCCAGTCAATCAAGGGAATTGATTTGGACATCCCTTGATTTGGACACCCCTCTATTTAGTCCGACCACTCTTAAAATATTTAGAAGACGAAATTACCCCTGAAAATTTTAAAGACTGAATTACCCTAAATGTTTAAAGTAATTAAAAACCTAGAAAATATACCATAACTGACTAGTTAATAACACCACCGCACAAAGATTAAAAACACAAAAACTATAACGCCGCCGCTAATTTTCTGAAGAAGAAGAATCAAATCGTTTCTCTAGTTCTGGAAAAGAAGAATCACATCACTTCTCAAGAAATTTCTTACTTTCATTGCAACAGGTACGAGGCTTATTTTATTAAAAAAATTATAATTCAATAACTGATTATAATCCTATGTCAAAAATTCTGAAATCATTAAAAATCTAAAATAATTAAGCCAGCATAACAGACACGAATGACGTATTCATGAAAATATATTCAGTGTACAGATTTCTCAAATTATTTGCTTTAAAAAAAACAAAAATATTATACAATTGAGATATTGCTAATATGCTGCATATGAAAGAAAAACAACTGATATCATTAGCAGATTGTAGTTATCAATGATTGATGTCACCAATGAGATATTGTGTCATTGTATCTTCTACCTGCACAAAAAAATAAAATTGATGACTCACAAAAAATTGACATTTTTCATGAATCTCATTAGCTTTGCTTTTATACAGATGGATCCAAGTACTGAAGAACAATTGATTTCAATAAAATTTGAAACTCGGGATAAATTGCTTGATTGTGTTCGAGCATTTTACTCAAAAAGAGGCTATATTTTATCTATCCTTCGTTCAAAGGCAGAAAAGTCTGTGGTGTTGAGATGTGATAGAGGTGGCAACTATCGAAATACCCACAAAATTTCAGAGGAACAAAGAAAGAAGTTTACAAGTAGTCGGTTAGCAAATTGTCCATTTCAGCTATATGGAAAGAAGAACGAGGAAGGTACCTGGGCAATTGAAATACGGAATAATGAGCACAATCATGGTCCTTCAACTGATATTTCTGCTCATGCCTCACTCCGTCGATTAACTCCTGATCAATTGGAGTCTGTAGAACATATGTCAAATTGTGGAATTCGGCCAAAACAAATACTCGCATCTCTTCGCCATGATGATCCAGACACGCGAGTTATTGCAAGAACTATCTACAATGCCAAAAAGAAGATCCAAAAGAACAATTTACAAGGTAAATCAGCAATTCAGAAATTATTTGAGGACCTTGGTGATGGAAGGTTTAAGTTCAACATTTTGCGTGATGAAGAAGACCATATTACCCATTTGTATGTTGCTGATCCAAGATCAATCCTGTTAACTAGAAACTTCCCGAACATCTTTATCATGGATTGCACCTATAAAACAAACAGATACAAAATGCCATTGCTTAATATAATAGGCATGACGAGTTTCAATACATCATTTTTCTCCGCGTTTGTTTTTCTTAAGAGGGAAAGAACTGAAGATTATATTTGGGCTTTAAGAATGTTTAAAGAGACTCTTGGAGAAGTAAACCAGCCATTGGTTGTTATTACAGATAGAGAGCTAGCACTCATAAATGCCATACAAGATGTTTTTCCGTCAACAACTAACATTCTTTGTATATGGCATATAAATAAGAACATTCTTGCAAAATGCAAAATGTATTTCCAAACTAAGGAGGACTGGGAGACATTTTCATCAGATTGGCAAAAAGTTGTATACTCATCGACAGAAGGTGAGTATATTGATAACTGGCGTGAATTTGAAACAACATACAAGGAGAAGAACGAAGCACTGGTGTATATAAAAGAAACTTGGCTACCATTGAAGGAGAAATTTGTTAGCGCATGGACAGACGGGCATTTACACCTCGGCAATCGAGCATCATCAAGAGCAGAAGGAGCACACTCTAAACTAAAAAAATATTTAGAAGTATCAACAGGTATGTAAAATTTAAATCAACAATGAAGCTAGCATAAGAGGTTTCATGTGTAATGGCATACCTTTTTGTCCTGTATCATTTCACACAACACAAGCACAACCCTTTCATAATAAAGTAATCTGCAAATTCATACAACACAAACAATAAGCATCATTTCACAAAAAAAAAAAATCAGTAAGCATCATTGCACACGACACTAATATATTTGTTCACTAACAATTATAATTTCACTATTTTTATTATTTCTTTCAGGTAATCTACAAATTGTCAAGAAGAAGATATGCCTAGCCATTGATAATGAATTTAACGAGATAACGGTGCAACTTGCAAGGGAAAAGGCTCAAGTACCTCATGCCTGCGATATTCCATATTTCAAAAACCTCATATACCGTATCTCAACTTTTGCATTTAAGGAGTTACATGAACAATACATGATGGCCAAAAAGGGTACCATGCATCCTATTTGTACTGGTAAGTTCACAACAACAATGGGTATCCCGTGCGCACATAAGATGGAAAATTGGAGAACTGGTTCGCTATCTCTTGATCAAGTACACCCGCATTGGAGAATTGATACAAGAGAATTGAACAATCCTGATAGCAATTTAGGTGCTGATCATGATGACCAAATAGAAAATATAATTGATAATTTCCGTAGAGAGTATCACAAGTGGCCTCTTGACAAAAAAAAGAGAGCAGAGGAAATAATTCAACAGATTACCATCCAACCTGATGTGCTCTTTGAACCCACAATTACATCTCGTGAAAATAGATTTCAAGTTGCAAAAAAGAGAAAAGCAAAAAATTCTACCAGACGTGATCCATCACAATTTGAGATTGTTGAAGCAAGATGGCAGTCCAATTCTTCAAATGGAGTCACTCATGCTAGACAAATGCACCAAGATACTAACATAGCTGCTGCAGAATTTGAAGTTCCTACAACAGTATCAGATGGTGGTGTAATTGATTGGATTGATTTAAATATGTAATATTTTAAATTTCTGTCATTGAAAATTGTAGTTTTATTTTAGTTAAATAATTATTGACAATTAATAAGAGTATAACAAAAAATGCTAGCAACAGGAGTTGATATGAAACTTATAATTATAATAATATCTTTTTTAAAGTATTAAATTGTTTTGAGCCTCTTTTTACAGAATCTAATTATAATAAAACTATGCCATGGCCAGCTTGGTACAGTTCCAATTTGGAGTCCACTGCAGGTTAATAGATTAAAACAAATGTCTTTTTTGTTATTTCTCAGGGCATGGAGTATGATGCATATACAATACTAGTATTGTACAGAACAATGAGGAACATTGGAAATTAGAAATTTTGCCGACTATCTATTTGTCCTTATTCTCTTTTTATAAAAAAAAATGAGATTAGAATATAATTGTACCATCAAACGAAGGTTGTTCTTCACAATAAATGTTGTGTATTCAACTCTGAAATAAGTAAGAATTGAGCAATATTTAGCTATTAATGTCAATTTTTCTTCAAATTGAGCAAATTCAAGGAAAAACGAAAACAGGTAAAAGAGATAATACCTAAAATCAATAGCTTGGTAAGCAAAAATTGCAGCTTGTCCCCTCCTTTAGCAACCAAGCTTGCTCCAGACTTGGGCCTCGCATGTGCATAAACTTTTCTACTTTTTTATTTTGATGTATTAGACCAAGAGAGAGGGAGAGTAATAAAGCTCAAACGAAAGAGGAAAAGAAGAGACGGGTAAGCATCTTGCGGAGCGCTTGTTGGAGCTGAGTGAGAAGTGAAGGGAGAGAGAGGACTAGAGCGAATAGAAATGAAGGAAGGGAGAGAGAGGACTGAAGCGGTCCGATAGAATTGTGTGTTCTCTTATCTGATAGAAATGAAGGAAGAGGAGAGGACTGAAGCGGTCCGAGCGGAGTATCCGAAGCAAGACGACGAGCGATCTGTTTAGTTCTAAGTAGTGTGTTCGGATGTAAAAGGTTATTTTAGTCATTTTGAAAATATAAGGGTGATCGGACTAAATAGAGGGGTGTCCAAATCAATTCCCGTCAATCAAGCGGAGACTCTAGCGTATGCTACGGAGAAATTTTCCAATTATACCCCCACTCTCCTTGCTTTACGTCTTTACTTTACCTAATTAACCTATAATTACATACGTCTTATCCTGCACTAATTACTAATCCCAAGTTCGCACCGTACACGCAACCCAGTAAATTATTCTAATTCAAGCATTAATTATTTGTCCCAGAAACAAACTCTACATAAGAAAACAAAACCCAAAAAGAAAGACAATAGACCCGAGCTTTCCGATTCTTCCCTTTCATTCCCGAGAAATCATCGCATACACCCGGTCCATCATATTTCAAAGACGCAACTACCACTTACTAATGGGCCCCACATAGCAGTAAACTTGTAGACCAAGTTTATGTAATAAAATTGTGGTACAATTCTTTCCTTTTTTAAAGCTCCCTCTTGCACTCATTCCAAGCCTCTCATCTCTCTCTTCTCATTGCACACAGACACACTGTGCTAAGCTACTATCTCTAGTCTTCTTCTACTCTAGTGCTCGTACAAGCACAGCACGAGACAACCAAGCAAGGCAGAGAGAGAGAGAGAGAGAGAGAGAGACCTTGAGTTGTGCCTCCTTTGGTATCTCCTTTCGATGCGCTTTGAGTTGACGTGGCCATGGCGAACAACCACCAGCAGCCGCCGCAACCTCCTCCCGACGACGACTTCTTAGACCATTTCTTCACCTACGGTATCGCCACAGACGCCTCCGCATCTGGCGCCGGCGTCGGAGGCGCTCCGCCTCCGTTTCCGCTGGCTTTGAGTCTTGATCAGGGAGCAGGCGAAGGATCCGCTAGCGGAAAACGGATCCGAGATGAACCCGATAAGGTATTAAGCGCTCGTCGGCTTGTCGAATTGTGAAATTTAGGCGAACTTCTCTTCGTATTTACCTTTTCATAGTGTTTTTTTCACTGATACCACTATTAATCCGTTTCTTCTAAAAATGCCCTCTGCTGAAGAACTTGGAGTAAATCATTATAACTAATCATAAGCTGCATGCTGAGAACTTGAGTAAGAGTGGGTCACTTTGTAAAATTGAAAAGATATCAAGGATGCATGCGCAAATGAATAATTGTTTGTGCGGGCTTACTTGCAATTTGCAATGGATTTATAATTTTATATATCAATTTTTCTCGTTTCCTTTTGGTTCAAAATTTCCTAGTATGGGGATATCTTGTGCATTATTGCAGAAAAGCTGAGACTTTTTTAATCACGTTGACCCCCTAATAAATAACTAATTAATATATCCGTCCCTGGAGAATCTGTCTTTTCCCAAAGGGCCATTGCATTCAGGCACTTTTAACTGATGGCGCGTGCACAATTTACTTTTATGGGTAATTTTGCAAAGATTCTGCAATTAATTTTGGGTTTAGTTTGTAAATGACGGCTTTTGTCTGGTATTGTAGGAACGAGAGGCGGTACAGCTGACTGGTTTGTTCCCACCTGGATACGGACATGTGCAAGCTCATCAAATCAGGCCTAATCCCCCACCTCAGGTCCATTTGTTTCTAGAACATTACTTTGTTTTTTTAATAATTCCTGTTCTTTGTTTTTACTGATCAGCCACTCTGTACTGTCTTCTTTTTAAGTATGTTCTAAAGTTGCTACTTATTCTCTTGCATATGATAATGAAAAGATATTTCCAACTTGCCACAAGGTCTTTTTTAGTACCTCAACTTCCTAAAATTGCAATTGCATTTCTGTCGGTAAATACTGTTAAGCCTTTAATTTTAATTATCATTTTTGCATGCACAATATATTTTGCAATGAATTTTAGTAGTGTATGATTTTTGCAACCAATATTCTTTGGAGAAACATTTATAAAGGGCTGCAAAAGCTGTTAATTGTAAATTTAAATCTTAAAAGATTGTCATCCTTTTTGTTCTTGGAACTAGTCGTATTCTTTTTAAAATTCTTATGAAATTATTCATTGTATTATTTTAAGATTTTTTTTTTTTTTTTTTTTTTTTTTTGCAATTTCTTTTCAGGTTTTCCATGCACAACCAAAACAAGGGTGCGCACCAACCCCGCCACAACCGCCAGCCCCACGACCGAAGGTCCGGGCTCGTCGTGGTCAAGCAACTGACCCCCATAGCATTGCTGAAAGAGTAATCTCTCTCGCTTTCTGTCCCTGTCTTTGTGTCTAATTTTTGTCTACCATTACAGCTTGAAACGTCACTACCATCCAAATACAGAGATCAGATCAGCCAGTCCTATATCACTAATATCTTGTCTTATTATCATCATATATGTGTTGGCATTATGCTGTCCCGTAAATGGATGTGATTGGTTCTTTTATTTGAAATAAAAAATTATATGCATGATAGCATAATGCGAATGATAATTTAACTTGTCGTGCAGTTAAGAAGAGAAAGAATAGCAGAGAGGATGAGGGCGTTGCAAGAATTAGTGCCTAACACTAACAAGGTAAGCTTGTCATTTTTTGTATGTTTGAAACTAAATCAGTTTCTGAAACAAGTTTTCTTCTCTTTAATGAAAATTGAAATTCCTTTAACGAGTCTTGTACTTATATTTCATTGTTAGATTTCCTTTAAAATTCTTTGTGGTGGATTTTTTTTCTTCTCAATGAATTTATACAATTTATAGAGACTTGCTTTTTGTGCTTTATTTTGCTTAAATAAATCAGAAACAGAATGAAAAGATTTATTTTCCTTAAATAAATAAAAACAGAATGAATTGTTAAAATGATAATTGTAGACTGTCATATATGGGTTTGTTTACTTGCGCAGACAGATAGAGCGGCAATGCTTGATGAGATTTTGGACTACGTAAAGTTTTTGAAGCTTCAAGTTAAGGTACCCCTTCACCTCCCTGCCCAGCACCTCCAAAGAAAGAAAAAGGAAATTCTGAACCCCAAAAATATAGTAAAATAGTAGTAATTAAATATATTAATGATCACATCATGATGATAATTATGATGAAAAATGCAATATATAAAATCAATATCACTATTTTTCTGTAAGAAAATAATCATTGCCAAACTTCAGGTCATTCTAGTTTTCCTAACCTAATGGACCTCATTCGCAATATACAGTTCTACCAATTATTTGGTCCGTTTTACTATGTAGAACTTATGAGAATGTTGGAAAGTGATAAATTTGCCGCAGATTATCGCCCTAAACAATGAAAAGTAAATGCATAGACTGTCACCAAACTATGGGCCCTAGCAAAAAAGTGCCTGGCACTCTGGAATTTATAGTAGGTGTAAAACCCGGCCACCTTTATTTCAATAAAAGAGAAAGGCATAGGGACCACATGATGGCAATTGCTGAAAAGAAATTTTTCGACAATTTTCTGAGGAATCTCATGCGTCCTTGAGATAACTTTGTATTTAGCCATCATCATGGTTTCTTTAACTCTTATATTCTTGTTTACTTATTTAGTTTTAAGTTTTTCTTATATTGTGATGATGGTTGGTTTGCATATAGGTCTTAAGCATGAGTAGACTTGGAGGTGCTGGCGCTGTAGCACAGCTTGTGGCTGACATTCCAGTCTCTATAGCGGTATTTAAATTTTTATTATTGATTTCAATTTATAATTGGATAGAGTAAATTGGAATGATTGATCTCTTTGGCAAAATATGAAAAGAGAATTAATTTCTAAGAACATTAAAGTTATATGCATGTTTCTAAGGGTGTTATTTCCTATTTTATATCATTTCAAAAATCTGTTGTACCCAACATATTTATTAAATTATGGAAGTCCAATGCATAGTTTTTAAATGGGTCACTACTATTTCAATACCTTCTTCGAAAATTAGACAATTTGTGATATATGTCTAATTAAAAAAGATTGAATTAAACATGCATATGACCTAAAGGGAGTTGTACCTTCTTCAAAATATGAAAATATCATATTGAGCTTGCACGTGAAAGCATTGTGTAATTATCCATTGTCCTTGCTTTTCTCTCTAATTTCTTGAGAAGTGCTAAAATGTCCAATTTTCTGATTCTTGTTATCCAATTAGGTGCTGTTGAGAACGTAATAATATTCGTTCTCTGCTTTTTTGGAGTTAAGGGAACTCCTAATTCAGACCATAATTTGCTCTAGTCTGCAGAAGTGCAGATATCTTAGAAAATAGAAATCATGATGCTTTATGATGTTTTCTCAATCAAACTGTAGTCATTTTGTCTATGATTGGCAAGTCAGAATTGTGCTGTCTTACCTTTTTTTCTTGCATAAATTATTTTCAATCCCCTCCACTTGAGTCATTGAAACATTAAAATTTGATTCTCTGACACATCTTCTGCACCACAAATATTGTCGAATTCAAACATCTCTTTTCTTTTCAGTAATTTTCTTGTGCACCCTCCAGAAACCAAACAGATGTCCAATCTACGAATTTCATGTTTCCTGTATATCTATAGAAAATAAGATGAGGATTGTACGTCTGGACCAATTTTTTTTTTCCATTTTCTATTGTTAAAATTGGATATTTTTGTCTCTTTTAGGGATTTGTGGAACTCCTTTTATTTCATAACTCTTACATTTGAATATTCATTATTCATAATTTAGTTGTCTGATTTAGCCATTCTCCGTCATTCTGACTTGAATAGTTAACCAGCCCACAAGGGGTGGAGATGATAACTTTTTTATTCCTTTGTCATTCTCTGTTTGGCATATTCTCTGTTGAAATTTTTTATTCTTCTAATAATAGAACTCTTATATCATTGCTTTTTTTGTCACAACATGTACGCTAGAACTAAAGTATAATCTTGTTCGTCCTTTTCGATTTTTTTAATTGAATTAACAACTTCCAAAGCGTCATAAGAACCATATTTATTGCAAGTGGGCATTAGATGGTACAGCAAGCAGGATAGTACCAGACCTTGTTCATCAGTGGTTGTTTTCAGCATGGTACTAATAGTAATACCTACCAGTAAATGATTCTTTCTTTAATTCTGAAGAGGAAGTCAACTAGTGGTAGTATGCTGTTACAGACCTTTTGTGATGACTAATCATCTCTATCTGATACTGAATTCAGCAGGGGGAGGCAAGCGAAAGTGGCAGCGGGGCTCACCAGCAGATATGGGAGAAGTGGGCGACTGATGGAACAGAGAGACAGGTTGCCAAGCTGATGGAGGAAGATATCGGATCTGCAATGCAATTCCTTCAGTCAAAGGCATTATGCATGATGCCGATCTCCCTTGCGATGGCTATTTATGATACACAGCACCATCATGCACCTGACCCACACCAACCAGGAGTAAAACCAGAGCCCAACACCCCTTCATAGTTCCATAGTATATACACAATATATATAATAACCCTTAATCACTAGGATTTACATTTTTTGTTCTGGGGCAGTTCAACTTTTGGTACTCTTTGACTTGCATACTTAGTGTGCAATTTAATGGTCCTATTAAGAACTTGAGGAACTACTAGGAAAAGAATGAAGCTCCAATGAAGAATTGCATGAAAGTGAGAAGTTGAAGAGCGAAAGTGGAATTGTGCATTTCACCATCTAACATGTAGTAGGAGAAGACGTCAAAGATCTCAACGTGTAAGAATGCTGTATGATGTCACCTTTTCTCTCTCTTTCTCTATCTTTTGTCACTTTTTGGTTTTCTTTTGTCAAAGATGTATTTGATTGCAAAAGGGGATAGGAGTGCCCAAAAGGGGTCTACTCGTGTTCTTACATCTTTTTTCTGGTTTCTACTGCTCTATGAGTGAATTGAAGATAAGAGAGATAAAGGTAGCCTAATTTTACTATAAAAGCTTTTATTTATTTATTTCTTTCTCAGGCTTCCCTTATATTTTGGGTGTGATGGCTTTTGGGGCTGTAGTGCACTAGCCATACACTTGGTGGTGGGGTCTAAATTTGCTTTTTGTGGGCTAGTGGAATGTGTTAGGGCTAATCAGAAATGGTCTTTGTGTCCATAATTTTCACACATTATGTTTGACAAAAATTTGAAAAAGGGGATTGTGTTGAAAATGGATGCTGATGGTGATAGTGATGTTGCTAGCAATGTTATCTCATTTTCTTTAAAATGTATGGATTTGTTTTATTTTTAGGCGTGCATTTGTTTTTGCTTGGTAGTGGGATATGCTTCTCAAGTGGGGTTGAGATTTCTCTTTCTATTCTCTTCTTCTCCATAGTGCTGGTTGCGTTTGACAATGACGACCTTAGGATTAGACCTGCCGGCCTTGTCGTGTGTATATATTTTTCAGAAATATTGCATGTTGTGTGTATATATTTTTGGAAATAATTCAAATAACAGACTCGGTTGTTATGCGGAAGTTATCGATTGACAATACTACAACCAAGGATCTTAATTCTTAACTGCTATTTGAAAATTGAAGCTATGTTCTATCTTTTATGTTTTCCTTGAACGGGTGAAATATTCAAAAGCGATAGCCTCCTTGAGTCCTTGTTACATGTTCATATGATATTAGTTTATTACTTGACTATTGCTAGTAATTCAGCTCATGGCTTATTGTTCCTGCACTGTAAGGAAAAAATAAATAAATAGCCTAATCAACCTCGATATTTGTGCTGAGCCATACTATTATTGTGTGTGGCTTTTGGTGTGTGCGTGCGTGCGTGTGTTTTCACTTCTTTTCTTTTTCTTTGTTTATTTATGTGGAGACTGGAGAGTATAGCTCCCAGAATGTAAACAAAAACAAATTACCGGACCTTAGCAAAACGCGTTAAGAGAACCTTTCGCCCATTTAAGCCCAAAATAAACAGTCATGGTCATGGGTAAATTTAAAAGCCTTTTTAGCCCAATAAAAAGCACAAACCGAGAATCCGAAAACTACGTATATAGAAGCCCAATAACCCGAAAAGTAAGTAGAATAAACCCAAACCCCCAAAATTTCCCTCTGGAATCTCCTCTCATTTCAGTGTCTCACCATGTCTCTCTCCAAACACCTCACCAAGCTCTTCTCTTTCTCCCATGCCACTCCCTCCGCCGCCTCCGCCGCTCGCCACCTCCGGCGCCGCCTCAATCCACCACTCCCTCCACCTCCTTCCTCCCTCTCCGCTTCCCTTCTATCTCTCCACAACAACATCCTCCAGCTCCTCTACTCCGGCGAACTCGCTGAGGCATTCCTTCTCCTGCGCCACTCGTTCTACTCCAATTTACCACCTTCTGTTCACACCGTCAATGCCACCCTCCGATCTCTCCTTCTTTCGCGCCACCATTCTGACTTCCTCTCTCTACATCGGTTCTCTATTCAGTCCGGTATGCCTCCTTCTGTCACAACCCATAACCTTCTATTGCAATGTTATGTCAGTCTTGGCCGATTCGACACGGCTTTGGAGCAACTCAGGTTGCTTGAGAAGGATGATTCGGTTGTTACCCCTTCACCGAGCAGTTACCGGGTTGTCATTCAGGGTCTGGTGGAGAATCGGAGGCTTGAAGATGCAGTGAAGCTTAAAGATGAGATGCTTAAGAAGGGATTTGTTGGGCCTGATTGTAAAGTTTACAACATTTTGATGGGTGGTTTTGCAAAGGCCGGCAATGGTGATGTGGTTATTGCATTGTTTGAGGAGCTCAAAGAGAAGCTTGGTGATGATGCCAAAGTGTCTCATGGTGTGGTGTGTGGGAATTTGATGAAAGGTTATTTCTTGAAGGGCATGGAGAAAGAGGCTATGGATTTCTACAACAAGGTTATGGGAGATGGCTCGGGGGTTAAATTTGGGGTTGACAGTTATAACTCGGCTTTAGATGCACTTGGTAGGAATGGAAAATTGGATGAGGCTGATAAGTTATTTGAGAGGATGGAGAGGGATCATGACCCGCCAGTGCGAATTGCACTCGATGGCAATAGTTTGGATTTTATGGTTGATGCATATTGCTTTGCTGGTGAGTTCGGTAAGGCGGTCACCATTTTTGGTAAGATGGAAGAGAAGAATATCAGCCCTGGTGTAAAATCGTACAATAAATTGATTGAGCATTTGGGAAGGAACCAGTTGGTTGCTACCGCAGAGGCTGTGTTTGAAGAGATGTGTTCAAAAAATGTTGACCCTGATGAGTCTACTTATGTGTTACTCATGAAGGCTTGTTTTGCGGTTAACAGGGCTAATGATGCTTTTGGTTATTTCGAAAAGATGGTGAAATCTGGATTAAAACCGGGTTTGATTGCACATGTGGTGGTTATGAATGGGCTGGTGAATTCTGGTGAAGTTAATATTGCACAGGAGGTGTTCGATAAAATGCTTGAGAGCAGTGTTAAGCCAAGTACAGTATGCTTCGAGTTGCTACTGAAGGGATATCTCAAACTTGGGAACCTTGAAGGTGGTGTTAAAATAGCAAAGCAGATGCTTATGGATGATAGAATAATTTTCAGGGATGAAATGAAAGAGCTTCTCGTAGGAGAGCTTACAAAAGGAGGTAGAGAGGAGGAAATGGAGATACTATACAAAGAGGTAGAAAGAGAGAAGGCAGAGGCAGCGGAAAAGGAAGCGCAGGAGAAGGAAAGAGCCAAGGCGCTTGAGAAAGAGGAGCGACAAAGGAGGCGGGCTGAGTTGGCAGCTAAAGAGGCAGCTGCAGCTGCCGCCAGTCAAGCAGCCATTGAGGCAATTCTGGGTTCTAGAAGAAATGTTGATGCAGAGGAGGAAGCATGTGCCGATGGCAGTAATGGTTTTCTTAGAAAAATAGACATTCCCAGTGAAGAGGATGAACGCTTCAATGATCATGAAATATGAAGAAAATTGTTCAGTTGAGGTGTATACCGTTTGATTCATGTTTCACATTTTTTTTTCCTCTTATGATTTTTGGGTATTATTTATTGTTGATTCAAATAGAGAAAAGAAAAATTGAATTCAATTTGCCCACCGGGCTGGATGTGATATACAGGAACAGGAGCCTTGGTATTATTTCCTCTTCATGCACACAACGTCATTGCTGATTTGTCAGTATAATAGTTGTAAACTAGCAATTTCTTAGCTCAAAGGATTATCAATCTAGAAAACGAATGTATGGATACATCTTATATGGATTGTTCTTCTTGGTATATCTATGGTCTATAATTACTAATGCCATTATCTATGTCGTTACAAAACAATACTGGAACTTTCACGGTGGTAAAACTAATTTGCAGTACGTTCCACAAATTTAATATATTTATTCTCTGAGTGAGGTGAACATCCCTCTAGCCATATGGATCCAAAATGTGTCTTTGAGAAATTTTGGTAAATATTGTTTTCAGATTCAAGCTGTGTAGCCGTGTAGGCAAAAATTTTTTCAACGATGGGTTGTACACTTGTACCTTGCGCATAATAAAATAAACAACTCCGAGCTAAACGTATTTAATTACGTAACAGGTGCTGAAAGTAAACATGACCTGGTAAGAAACTATGATGTCTGGTTCTCCAAAATTACAACCTGGTGACTTCTTTAATTCATTTTGATGCTCAAGGGAGTCATCTTACAGCAAGTTTATTTACATTTTTAATAGTTTTCATGTTTTATCTTTTATGCTATTTATTCACTGTTTTTGGTGATCCTTGCTTCGAGCTGTTCAAGATGCTAGAAAATCATTTGCAATAGTCACAAGATGCATAAGGGAGGCGCTTAAACAATAGAAGATATTCAACAGAATTTTATGCAATATAGTTATTTATTGTACATTTTCTGTCCTATTTAGAATAAATGAGAATGCAACTCTAAACTTATTCTAAAATTCTGAAAATTTGCAAACAAGCTTATGAACATATTTATGAACTTTCTGTGAAAGCACTTTTACATAAAAGTCCAAGATTTTGTGAATGACAATTTTATTTCATAAAATGCCCTTGCTGCCTATATTAAATCATATAAAATATCATAAAATTCCTAAAATGGAAAATCTTATTCCTTGTTGTCCATGAGGCTTAGTACTTGCTGTTCATATGCATTTCATTATTTTTTTATGCAAATAACCCTATATTTCACCTATTTCAATTTCTAGCCAGATGAGATGAACATGCATTTTTTGTCAAATCTCTCCTTTGATTTGTCTTGAGAGAGAGGAAGAAATCAACAGAGTGGACCTTGTCCCCTCTGTTGATCTTTCCTTGATAGTGAAAATGAGGAAGTGAACCGAGTCCCCTCCCTCCAAAATGCAACTACTTATCCTAGCATGATGCAAGTAAATCAATCATGATATCATGATGCAAGTAAATCAAAATGCAACTAATAACTTATTGTTCAGAAGAAGGATTCAGCAAAGTGGACCTGGTCCCCTTCATTGTTCCTTCTTCTAAATAAATTCAAGCACACTATTATTTGGTGACTGAAGTCAAGATGGAAGAGAAACAAGCAAACAAACTATCACTCAAATCAAACTGTTTCCTTTAATTTCACCTTTTTCTTATATTGAGCAAGTGCTCGATGAATTGACCCTCTTTTCTCAGCACTGTTTATGCTATTACAAATGTCTAAAACCTAACCCTCTCTTGCAGCTAGTCACCTCTCTCTTTCTCTGGCTTTAATTGTGGTTTATATAGGCAGGGGTCTAGGGTTTCAATCAATGGCCGAGAGCTCATCTTCACCATTCAATTTCTCTCTCACGGCTGAGATCTCGTGCACCTACGGTTTGGTTTTTCGCAAACCATGGGCTGAGATTGCTGGTTTGACATCTGTGGACGGAGAAGAGGTCACGTCGACGACTTTCTCCAATTTCACCACTTTCACCCGGCGTTGGCGCGGTAAGAATCGTGATTTTCTTCTCTTTTTTTTTTTTTTACCAGGGAAGGGACGATGCTGACACGCAAGGGCCTGCCTGTAAGAGTTAATGAGAGAGGTAGAGATAGATGGATCTGTTTCGTCATGAGCCAATGGACCAGCGAAGATAATAACTTCTTTAGGTGCATGAGCCAGGTCCACTCAAAAAGCCTTCCCGCGTGGTAAATTTTAAAATGCAGCGACATCTCTCCTCCCTTGTGGATCCCCGACAGAAGGTTGGACGCGCCAGAATTCCAGAATTTTGTGGGATTTTCATGCTTTTCCATTTAACTTTTTATTAATTATCCTCTACCAATTGAAAATAAATGATTTGGGGGCCTTCCCAAGGGTATTTTTGGATGATATTTGATGGGTAAACTTAGAAAAATGTGAAGAATTTAATGGTTCAAAAGGTTTTGGGTAATGTCTCATGGATTTATTTTTAGTAATTTTGTGGAGTTTTGGGGTTTCTTTGCAAAATGGAGGATTTCTGTTGAAATTTTTGAGATTTTTAAATCATGATAATTCATCATAATTCATGGAAGATTTTTGGGTATTTTTTGGTATTTTTTGTGAATTTTTGGGTTTCTTGCATTTATTTGTTATAAAAATGGGTTATTATTTTATGCATTTTGGCATAATATTTTTGGGTCAAACACTTATTTATACTTTAATTTATGAATATACACACAAGCGAATTAATTAAAAGAAAATTGTGTTAGTTTTTAGAAATAAAATTGCAATACTGAAAGTGATGAGCAACGAAATTCAAATGAAATCGAAACAAGTCAGTGTTCTAACTAGTAGATGCATAACTTGGTTTTAATCTTTTATCCATGTTATTTATTATATTAACAAACATTTCTGAAATGAATTGTAATATTATATATAGTAAAAGGATCAATCCAATTTTTTTTCTTGAAGATAGAAACAAATGCAATAATAAACTCACTTCTTATTTGCTCCTGCCATTAATGTGCTGGTTAATTCTTCTCGCAAGAGTTAAGTTAAAGTTAATCTTGGCAGGAGTATAGGGTCTTGAAGGAACTGTTTCTTTGTTGAGATGTGTTCGACCCAAAAATATTATGCTGAAATGCATGAAATAAATAACTCATTTTATGACAAATAAATCCAAAAAAGCTCAAAAATCTACGAAAAATACCAAAAAAACTCCAAAAATTCTCAAAAAAAAAATACCCAAAAATCCCTCATGAATTATGATGAATTATCATGATTTCAAAATACCAAAAATATCAACAAAACCCTCCATTTTGCAAAGAAACCCTAAAACTCCACAAAATTACCAAAAATAAATCCATGAGAAATTCTACAAAGCCTATTGAACCAAAAAAATTCTTTATATTTTTATGAACCTACACATAAAAGTTTATCCAAAAACACCTAAGGAAAGACCCTCAAATGATTTATTCTCATTGGGCAACAAAAATATATAAAGGAAATTAAAGAAATCGGATGGAAATCCCACAAAAATCAAAAGACTACGGCGCGTACAACCATTGTAGAGGATCTCATGGGGGTGCGAAGTCGCTGCAAATTCAAATCTCTTCATCCCGCCTTAAACTTGCCTACACTCGATGCGTGAGCCGAAAGATCTGGCCCATCGCTGGTTCACAGAAGACCAAACCCACCTATCTTTCTCTCCCTCATTAAACATGACATGAGGGCCCCTGGCTGTCAGCTTCATCTTCTCCTCCCTGGTAAAATCGAGTTATACAATTTCTTACCGTGGAGACGCCGGGTAAAATGGAGGAGAAGGGCTACTTGGCCTTTCCAGCTCAACTGATGCAAAACCACACTCCTTCGCCCATTGTTTTGCAAAACCAGACTTGAGGCACGACTAAATCCCGACCCTTGATGAGAATTGGGTGGTTGCGATGCTGCCGTGCTCGAAGAGGAAAACCCTAATCCCTAGCCTATATATACATCAAATTGGAGACACTAAAAAAAAGAGGAAGCCAGCCGCAATCAGGGTTTAGGTTTAGACAATTGTAATTAGGTTCAATTTAGTGTAGGCAGTGTTGAGAGAGGAGAGGCAATTCATCAAACATTTGTTCGAGAGGGAAAAGAGGTGAAATTAAACAAATTGGCCTTGTAAAATTTTGTTTGGAGATGAAATAAATCGAATTGAAGTGTTAATTGGGGTGGTTTTTCTTCCTCCATCTTTATCTCGGCCACCAAATAATGGTGTGCTCGAGTATGTGCATTGAAGCTCCTTTGAGTCATGGTCTGAAGCTTAGCTCAGTCATGACCCTAGGATGGTTATTGGAGATGTCACATGAAGGTTTGGAGCTTAGCTCTTCGCTTCATGTGATGCTCTCGTGTTTCACATGAAACCAGCCATGACTGTCACTAGATGGCTTGTAGCTTAGCTCAATCCTCTAGTGATGGCTTTAACTTGACTTGGCATGGGTCCTTAGCCTAGCTTTGGTCCAGCCATGTTCAAAAGAATAAAAAAAATACAAACACATTAAAAATGGTGAATTAAAGGCATGTTACCCCTAACCAGTCCCTCTTTCTATTAATTTTAGTATTTGAATGAGTAATATAACACGAATTTTAGGTATCTTAGGTTGTTATCTCGCTGTCATAACAAAGGATACATATATGTACATAGATATACAGCTCTTAATAGGGATTACATTAAGTAAACAAATATTTGCTATCTACTGTTCTAAGTGCATCACTCATACGTGTTGTGGACTTTGGAGGTGACTTTTCTGTAAATAAGCAATTCAAACAAAATTCACCAAAAACAATGTTTAATTATATAAAAACAAAAAAATTGAAAATTGAGAATAAGGTGGAAGATGCTTCCTTTGATCTCTGCATCGATTTAAACATTCAAACAAGCTCAAGGGGACCTAAATTTCACATTATAGCAAACTCAGTCGCTATAATTCCACTTACACGCAAAAATGGAAATTGAACAAAGAACACAAAGTTCAATGCTTTCTGCCTTGTGCTTCATGCATCAAAATATAACATTCCAAATCAAAATAAAAGCATGGAACTCATGTAATTGAGCTGCTGAATCTATTCACATGGTTTCTGGTGCAAGGGAATGACTTTGTGGGCCTCACAGCCAGAGCTCAGATCAGGCCAATATGGAGTCGAGTTGCCTCAGTCAAGATAGCCTCTCTCCAAGCTTCCTCATGCCAAATTGAACTTCCCTTTGTTCTCAATATACTATCACCAGTGAAGGAAACCTAAGACTGGCAGAGGGAGACGGCTAGGACACTCAAGACGCCATTAATGGCAGCTTGAGGACCTTCAAATGCTATACGACAACGCAGACTTCTTTAGCACGAAAGAAGCCCATAAAACTCTTCCTCTCACCCCCACGATCTCAACGCACCTAGAATCGAATAAAACGGTGGCCGGAGACGCCGTAATTCCGCTGGAGAAAAACCAGGGGGTTTTCTGCAAAAAGGACAAAATATGTCAGAGGGAGAAGAAGTTCAATCCGCGATTTATAAGGATCCTCTGTGGCTAATTTAGTGTGGCAACTCACGTCACTCGTTACACGAAATCCAGAGTTGAGTCAGCGTCAGAGGCCAGTCAACGCCCACGTGGCCCAATCAGAAAATTCCAAATCAGCAAAAAAACTTCAAAAATTATTTAAAAATAGTAGGAAACTTAGAAAAATTCAAATAAAATATCTATAAAATCCTTAAAATCTGTAGAAACTAGATTTACTGATATTTTGATATGAAATTATCTTAATTTATATCTCTTTTGTATTTTTAAAATATTTTCAAATTAAAAATGAATTTTATAACTTGTTAAAGACTTCAAAAATTCACCAAAATTAGTAGGAATCTCATAAAAATCCAAATAAAATATAAAAAAATTTCTAAAAATCTAAATAAATCTGATCCAATATTATTTTCTATTAAATTTTGATAAAATCAAGAGTTTCTTATTTTTGAAGCGTTTTATTATGAAAAATAAATTGTATAAACTCTGGAAAAATAGTAAAATCTCCTAATAAAAAATCCTAAACCAAATTTTAAGATAATTTCATGATTAAAAATAATTTTTTCATCATTTACTTTATATAACAAAATTCTAAATTCCTAATCCCAAATAAAAAAAATCAATCAAAACTAAAATAAAAACATATTGAAATCTAATTTAAATAAAAAAAATCCATAATTAAATTCAAATCAAAGCTCAAAGAAATAAAAAAAATTAAAATTTCAAATTCCAAGAATTTCTCCAAAAGACATAAGAATGGTATCTTAAACTTTCGAAACAAATAAATAAAAAAAAATATAAATAAATAATAAAACAAAATAAATAAATAAATAAAATAAAATCCAAAATCAAGATAAAACCAGGTTAAATTTAAATCCAAATTAAATTCATCAAATTTAAAAATCCAAAAATAAAATAAATAAAATAAAATATTAATAAAATTTAAAAATCAAGATAATCCCAAATAAATCAATATAAATTAAAATTAAAGTTCAAACCTCTTAATAGAAATATTTCAAATAAATAGTTTTAGTTTAGATGTCCTTAAAAGCTTCAAATAAATAGTTTTGACTTTAGATATACTTAGCGTTTCTCAATTGTGTCCCGTCTATTAAGTCTGGTATCATCAATTGAGTCCGGCCTAAGCAAAAAAGAAACAAATCATTAACATCCTCAATTGGGCCCCGTCAATTAAGTCTGGTACCGTCAATTGAGCTTGGCCCAAGCCCCAAAATTAACTTAAACACAAAATCATTTAAACAACGACTTTTCTAGCCTATTACATATAATTCCTTTAATCTCTTAATCATAGGTTCTCGTGGAAAACCACGAGGTATTTAACAATAGGGGCCTGCGCCTATTGGAAAGAAATGATCCACAAATTAATAAACCCTTATGAGAATGGATTTTAGTCGATGTTCTCTGGTCGTTAAGAGGCATTAATACTTGAATTTGAGCTCGTGAGGGGTGAATCTAAGACTTATTCTCGTTCTTGAGGAAACCCAATCATTCTTCGAGAAATGACGAAAAAGTCACCACAAGATGGTATAATGATGTATGTAGATTGTAGAGATAAAGGATATGAATTGAAGAAGAGAATGATTTAAATCTTGACCCTTCCAACATCATGGTTGCATCAAAATTTCACATTTGATCGTAATTGATGTATTTAATTGCTTACGGGCTACTTGTTAGAGTTATATCTTACAAGCCAATCATTATCTGGCTACTTCTATGGTTTATGTTATTGATGATATTTTATTATTTGTTCTTTAATTTATTTATTGATAGATCATTCAGGTTGAGAATTTGAATTGTAGATCTCTATAGTTCATTTATAATTAAATGACAATAATAAACCTAAATTATCCGTAATCTTGATAATTAATAAGGAATATTAATTATCAGATAAGATTAATATGCAAATTAAGTGATGATTAAGTTCTACAAATCATAGGTAAAGAGTTACCAACTTAACTGCACATGTATATGTTATGGAACATAGTAAAGGACATGACTAAGCCTGTCAACGAAAAGGACAGACACGTGATTCCGTGTCGTTTATTAGAAACGAAACGAATAACGGCCACATTTTGAATTTCGTTTCAATAACGAAACGGCAAACGAAATACCAAATCTTATCATTTCGACCGTTTCAGCCTAGTTTCAAACCGTTTCATGTGTTATTTATGAAGTGGAACAGTATACGAAACGAAATACTGTGACGTTTCGTAAACGAAACGGATAACGAAATGGACTGGTGTTACGTTTCATTAAACGAAACAAAAACGATTTGGGCCCATTTCGTGCTATTGTGCCACGTTTGACAGGCCTAGACATGACCCAATGAAATAAGCATATGGATTGTGTTATGTGTCATTGTTTATTTCAGATGAGTTTGATTCTAAGTTTGAGATGTTCAATTTTTCCACATGATGATAAAGACTGTTATACGGACTTTATTTATGATCTCTTGAATTGTGCAGGGAGAGGTTGTTAATCAAGAAAACCGTATGTCCCTCATTAGTATACCTACCGAGTGATGATATCTGTTTGGGCCCCTTGATGGAGTTGGATTGTTTGGTCAACTTGTATAATCAACTCTAGATCAAAAAATGTATAATCTGCAAGAATGACACATTCCTATCTTGGATTATATAATGATATCATGTGATATAAGAAACAGACAAGGAAATACTTTTATTTTTTATGTAGGATTAAGATATGTGTAGCAGTACATTATTTATGCGAATTGGGAATCATAACGTTTTGCTAGATACCGCTTATGATTATTGGAAATAAATAGTGATTTATTCTCCATGTCCAACATAGCATAGATCCTCAAAGGGTCACACAAATAGGACTTTGACCACATAGTGCATTATCTATTATTCGCAATAGTGAGTATTGCGGAAATATGTAAGTTGATTAATTAATTATATATCATTATAAATCGTTATAATTAATTAAGTCAAAAGGATCATATAAAAATAATTTAATACATCATCTAATCCCAAAATAATTATTAATGAGTTAATAGTTAATTTTAGATCAACATATTTTAATATAAATGGTTATATTTATTAATTGGGTCGTTATTTAATAAGAAAATTATAGTCCAATTAAAGAGCAAACTAATGAGACTTTAATTAAATGAATTAAAGACCCAATTGAAGATGGGAAATGGCCCAACCATGCCCATTTAGTGGCATCCAAGAGGAGTGGCATGAGGTGTAATTTTTTGAAAGTTTTCTCTATGGTTTGAGCTCTATAAAAGAACTCTTTTTGGAGGCTTCCAACCCTAGTTCTTTCTCTCTCCTCTCTTCTCTCTTGTTGGAGGCGCCTCCTTTCCTTTCTTCCATTTTTTGCTCATGTGTTGAGTTCTCTTCTCCACTTAAATAAAAGATTTAATTGCTAGAAGAGAGAAAGCTAAAGGGATTAGACTTGTTCTTGGGTATACTAGCATATACTTTCAGAACGAGGTTAATCTCCTTGGTGGACTCGAGGACGGTGACTTGGTGGTGGAGGTGGTGGTGGAGAAGGCACGTCATCAACTCCAAAAGATTAGAAATCGATCATTTTTGTTGCTATACAAAGAGAGGTATAACTCTTACCCTTCTCTCTTGATTGGATGATGCTGAATGCTTTGCACTAGTTTCTTGAGGTTGTGCTTGTTAATTTAGTTAATTAGTAGCTTAAAATTAAAATTGAGCACCTAAACCCACTGTCTAACACTACTGATATTATTAAATAGGTTTTTTTTACTTTGAAATAAGGTCATTTATTATAGAGGCATAACACACTTTTTTAAATAGAGCTAATCACTCTTTCATATACAGCAAAAATTGAACTCGTTACCTCTAGAATAACAACAGAGCTGCTAACTACTATGCTGGACTCCCACGCTCTAAATAGACTTTTTAACATGATTCATTACCACGTAAGTGTATGACCGAGTTGGATTATCAAGATTATGAACGATTGAGATTTATTATTGTAATTTAACAAAATAAGACACAAAGATCCACAATTCAGATTCTCAACCTGAATGATCTGTCAATAATAAACTCAAGGAACAAATGATCAAATATCATCAATCACATAAACTAAAATTAAGTCATTAAAATACTGATTTCTAGTACATAACTCCAACATTAGCCACCTATCTCGAGACAAAGCGGTCGTCAACGACGAAGAACCCTACCTAGAATGCACCGTTCTAGGTTAGGTCGATCCGTTCCAGACAAGGCAGAGCAACACCTTTAGGGAGATTAGCTATGCTGATCGTCGTATCTTTATTGATATTCTTTCTTTATGGCTTTTCTTATTGATTATTAATTCTTGCTAGTATTTTATTATGAGTCATGAGTAGTTGTACTTAGGGCTATAGTTGAGAACCTTTGACTTTGTTACTTAGTTTATTATGAAAGTTTAAGTTTGTTAATTATTATTGTTTATGTTTTATTCTTGTGCTTTAATTGATATTTGTTATTGAATGTTGGCTTCCAAACGAAATTTGTTTATCTAAGAATTTTGATGGTGCCAATCTTTAGAAGTAGCCATAGAAAAGTTTAAGAAATGTGTAGATGAACTTATGAGGTGGCCTACACACTCAATATGTAGGAACGATATTAGACTAATTGTTAACAAATGCGGTGATAAAATGAAACAACCATCATATTTACTAAACAACAGCTTTTGAAAACAAATAAAACAGTACACTATAAAACATAAACTACCATAAAATTTCAAGACTTTTAGAATAATTATTAAGGCTGATGCAATTTCTGTTGAAAATCTATAATATTAATTAAGTCGTGATAATTTTTTATTTTTATTTTTGACTGAATTTTTAACAGCATTTTTTTTTCTATATTGTCAATTCAATATGCAATATTTTGACAATCTAAAATAGGTTTTTTTTCTACAATTGAGCGTTATTTTTATATTAAAAATAGTTTTCTTTTTGTAAATATATTAAAAAAAGTTTGTACTAATCATTATTTAATTTAGAAATTAAATATATTTAAAAATTTAAGTTAGTTCGTGTTGAATTATTGTCATCTAGAAAAAAATAACGCAATGAAAATGCGATTTCCATGCCTATTGTTAATAACATTATATATATTTCACTTGTAAAGAAATTGTTAGATGCAAAATAAATAAATAAAGAAATATGTTGTTTTTTTTCTCATAAAAATACTTACATCAGTATAGAAATTTTTACATTCGCTGTTTAGTTCATCTGGTACCAAAATAGAGATATTATAAAAATAAAGCTTCTTAAATAAATAAATAAAGAAATCCAGCAATCTAAAAAAAAAAAATAAGGAAATTATGGACGCTATTTTTTAGCTAGCACATTGGAAGCATAGTTATCAACTCCCACAAAATTGTGCTTCATTCATTGTGCAACGTGCTCTTCCGTCTCTCTCCGCCTCTAAACCACCGTCTTTTTTGGGTTTTCTCCTCTACTGCATCATCTCCTTCTCTCCAGAATAAAGTCGGCGCGCACTTTGGTTAGTTTATCTGTTATCTTTCAATTGCTTGTGCTTAAAGCTTTAACATTTTTCTGAGAGTATGCCCAATAACGCTCCAAATTCTCTTGGTCCTCTGCTAAATAATAAAAGTTTATTTACACCTATCCTAATTAAGTTCCTTGCATTAATCAACTAATAAGTATATAACTATATATTATTTATTTAGCAATTAATTGGTTTAAAATTTCCTTTTTATACTATCTACTGCATTTCTAAATTTTTCCTACAAACAAACGTTATAATTAACGGAATCAGAATCCTATCTAGCAAATACATTAATAAAAAAAAGTCAAGGTCTTGATCAAAATGATTTTTACGCGGGATTTCATTTCAATTGATTTCTCATGATTTCGTTGGATCTATTAACATAAAATATTCCAATCAAACGACATCAAATCCGTTCATTTTGATCAGAAAATTTTAATTAAATGAAATCCCATGTTACTTCGATCGGGAAGTAATTACTTCTTTTAATTCATATCCCCCAAATATATATATATATATATCAAGGTTTTAAAATGCGATTTATGCGGTATGACGGTTGGGTGGTGATTTAGTGTTTTTCGGTGATAAAACGGTAAAAAAACGGTTTATGCGGTAAAAAACGGTGATAAAACGGATAAAACGGTAATGCGGTATGAATCAAAATGGTGAAAAAACGGCGAAAAAACGGAAAAAACGGAGTTTTTTAAAAGCTTGATATATATATATAAGTAAGAACTCACCTACATGATGAGTCGCGAAACGTCCTGTCAGATTTGAAACCTAGCTAACTTGCTATTTACTTAATTAGTCTTGAATTTATCAGATGCCCATATATATGAAATGTGAGTCTTGTCATTTGATATATTAATGTTACTGCCGATCGATTAGTAAAATTCGAATTAATTGTTTGTTGATCTGCAATTAATGGTCGATGCTATATTGATACGACAAATTAATTAGCTGGCAAATAGATCTTTTTTTTTATTATTAATTTAAGGTTTTAACCCCCTCACTCAGTAATTCAAAGATAGGAAACAGTACCAATTGGGAGGGGAATTTACATGTCACTTTTTTTTAACCAGTCATTGTCATAATGATGAGGTGTGCTAACGTTACCGAAATTAAAGAAACAAATCCAGACATTGATTAATCTAAGTATATATATCCTTCACCAGCTATGTATGTATATATGGACAGCAACTTTAATTAGTAAACAAGTCATTTGGCGTAACATCTAAATTTTTTTGCCAACGCTGGGCTTTCCCAGCTGGTATGGCACTAAACTCTCTACGGAGAGTTCTGGGGTTCGAGTCCCACCATGGCGCGTGGGGCCTGTGTGGGTGTGTGGGAGTGCCTACGGGCCATGTATCAAAAAAAAAAAAAAAAAATATTTCGTATAATATATAACTGAGTCAAAGCAAGCACATCTTTTTTTATTATTTTTTCAAACAAGATGGAAAGAATTCGCAGCTGCTTTACTGCATGCACACATTACAAGTGAAATACCATATCAATGGTATTTTTATTTTAAACTTTTGATTATATTATATAATGAGAAATTAAGAGAAAGACTTGCACATAAATTTAACTTCTCTACTTAATCCATTTGTATGCTCACTGAGAGAACGATTTCTATTTTATGAAAATATCTAGTTTGTTTAATCTCAAAACATAATACGGGCATTTATTTATTTATTTATTGTTTAACAGAAACATCAAGAAAGGCAATCCTTTTATCCCTTTGATGGAAATGGTTGCGTGTAAACAGGAAGGCCCGTTCCCTTCGAACTTTTTCTGTCAACCATGGATTATTCAATGTCACGGAGCAAACAAGCATACAACAACTTTCATTGATCCTATGAAAATAAACATTAAAGAAAAGGAGATTGTTGAGATGAATGGAAAACTATGCTTTGGCAGCATGGAAGAATGCCTATTTCTACACGACGAACAAACCAAAGAATGTTTTTTTCTCGACCTGAACTCTTTATCAAAAGTCCACCTTCCTCCCTTACCAAAGGAGGACATAATTTTCTTAAGTTTTAGCCTCTCATCTTCTCCCGATCATCCCAATTGTACCGTCATACTCCATGGAGTGAAATTTGATTGGGAGAATATGGCAACAGTGGAATGCTTTCTCATATGTTGTCAGCCCCATGACACAAAGTGGAATAAGATACCTCTAGATCATGAAGATATAATAGGATCAACTAGTGTCATCTTGGACGGGAAACTGTACATGTGCAGTGCCCGCTGTGTCATTGTATTTGATGTGATGTCCTTACTCACTGGTCAGATAGATAAGAGGACCATATCAACACCTAAGGATGCTCAATATTATCCTTGGCACGAAGGTGCCAAAAGGTACTTGGTGGAATCGTGTGGACTTATTTATTTGGTGAGAATTTACCATTATGGTGGAGGGCCAACCAATTATATTGACATTTACTGTCTAGATACTTCCTCAGATAAATGGTTGAGGATAGATAGCATTGGAGAACGTGCTTTTTTCCTATCAGATATGTGTTATGAATCAGTTTCTTCATTGGATGTCGGAGTTGAGGGCAATTGCATCTATTATACATCCAACCATAGATATGTACGGAGGATGTATAAATTTTGCATGGATGATCATACAATGGCCTTCAGTTTAGCATTGACAGAGGATACTGATTATGAGAGTACATTTTGCTGGTTTGTGCCTACAAGGTGAGACGTACTAAGTATTTTCAGATTTAATTAAGTTCTTTATTTCCATATATACAAGTATATATTTATAATTACTGCCTTGCTTGTTACTAAATACGAGATCTATGATTTTTAATAACTCAATACATATAATATAAGTGTGACTGCTTTGTTTCACTAATTACTTATAATAATGTCTTATTTTCCACAATTCTTCTTATATACACCAGCATAAACTACATTAATTGGCGGATTTGTGTCTTTTACCTGTCTTGTTGTTCATTATTTTTTTGCAGTTCTGATCTTACTATTTTGCATCCCAGGTCCAAAAAGATGATTATGGGTTCTTCTGTATCACAAACAAAAGTTTTGAATGAGGTATGGTATACCTTATCATCTGAATCATAATTGAGTCGAAATCAATGTTATAAGATTTCCCTTAATTTATTATCTTATTCCTAAACACAATATCAATCAGTGCGTTGTTTGTCGGAGTTTAAAATTTATTCATATTTTTAGAGAAATTTAACACAATTAATTTTTTTTCACAGGTAAATGAGGATAAGGTAGTTATGGAGAAGCAAATTACCAGTAACATCTCTAGGCCATGGAATAATCTTCCTTTGGATTTGGTGGAGTTACTTTTACCTCATTTGTCACTGGTCGACGCCCTACGTCTTTTTACTGTATGTAAGAAATGGAATTTGACTTCAAATTTAATTCAAAAGGTGAAAACATGGCCATGGTTCATGTACCTGGGAAAAATGGATGGCATGTGCAAGCTCATTGACCCTTTGAGTGGGAAAGAATATACAACAAGAGTTGGGTTTCCTTCATTTGTTTTCCCTACTCAAATGCTCTTTTCCAAAGATGGTTGGGTTATCATACTCGATGCAGCTAATGCTATGTTCCTGGTCAACCCATTGAATCAAGATATAATCGAACTACCTTGTCTTGAAGAATATGATGCAAGTTTCTGTGGTATCACATTTACGTCAGTTCCGACTTCATCAGATTGTGTTGTGTTGAGATTTTGCATCAACAGAAGACATGATACCATTAATTTCTATAAGTGGTGCTCTGGGGATGAGGAGTGGACAATCATATATGATGAAGAATCGCCTTTCCATACTGCCGCCAATACAAATCCTGTTTTTCTCCACGGAGAGCTGTATTGCTTGGCTGAGAACGGGGAACTCGGAGTTTTTAACCCAGTCAAAAAAACATGGAGGATCCTTGATAAACCAAAACCGGTGTACCTGGAGGGTGAAGTTCCTTTTAGGGGTAACCAAGATTGTTATCTCCTAGATTTAGATGGAAATCTTGTATCAGTATTCAAATACAACTATGCTGATAATGACGTACACATTTACAAGTTGGACAGATTGAAGATGGAATGGGTACCAGTAAAAGACCTTGCTGGTTGGACGCTTTTCCTTGATCCTAGAGGTTCTTTTGCAAAGCCGTCGCTGCACAAGAGCTGGTCTAACAAGATATGCTTTACAGCATTTCACTCCGGTAGAACAAAGACATGCGTAACATACTGTATGGAAAGCAAAAGATATGATATTAGCTTTTGTGAAGCAAAAAAGCCATTCAATTGTGTTTGGATTGAACCGAATTACTTGATGAGAAGAAGGTTTTAATGGCTGAAATCTGCTAGCAATAGAGTGTACAAACTTATTATACTTGTTCTTGCTTCAAAAAATATATGTTAAGACCTTCCAACTGTTCCTGTAAGCGATGTACGAATGATTATTTGAAATGTATATTCATATTTCTACTGTTTGGAACTGTTGTTTATTTATGGCTTTTAGTTCATCAATTCCCTTTTCTTTTCATTTATTTTCTCTTTGAAAAAACTACTGTCAGAATATTAACTAGCAAGCCCCTTTGTAATTCCTCTCTCGTTCAAGAATAAAACTGCTATGGTATCAATATGTATGTGCGATTTGATTAAGATTAATACCATGCTTCTGAAAATCGGAATCGAACCGGAATCAAACTGTTGATCGAAGGAGTCAAATAGGACGAATCAGAAAAAAATTTGGTGAATCGGATAGGAAAATCGGATTTTTACTGAAATCATGTTTTACACATTTAAAATTAAGAGAAAATACAATAAAAATTAGGAGTTTTTTTAAAACAAGCTAAAAAAAAAAAATCAGATATTGGAACTATAAAATCAATTAAATTATAAAATTTATACAATTATGAAGCCATTGTGATATCTCAAAAAAATTGCAGTATATAAAATTGTGAAAATAATTAAAATAAATTCATTTGTAAGATATTTTTGTAATAAAATTTTGGATAAAAAATAATTCACTAAAACACTATAGGTCCACAACATATCAGTTAGAATCTTAGAATTAAAATTAAAATTTTTATGTCGTTGGATCACTTTTTTTAATGAAGCATGTTTTTATTTTAACTTGTTTGCACTTCACAACAATTTAGACCATTCAAATTTTAGAAAAATATTGAACTGAATTTGTCCAGTTGGAGTTGTCTTCTCCAAACTTTATTTCCTGTGTACTCTCTTATATATCGTTCTATTGAAAAAGGGTTCGGTGCACCCTCCCTTATCATGCTATAGATAAATGGTTCAATCCACCCTAACAGAAATGGTGCCGACCTCCACCTATGAGTTTGCTTTTCCCTCCTATGGTGCCGAGTGCTGACCACCCGTTCCACCAGCCTTCCATGCGTCTTCCTTGACCCTAGCCACCTCAGACGCTGTTCTCGACAACCCTTTCTCCTCTCTTGCGGTTAATGAACACCACCATCAATGGCGATTTTTGATGATTTCACCTGATTCCGTTCCAAACTGCCTAAAATCGGCTCGATTGGTCTCTGGACTCTGGTGATTCCGAACTGATTTTGCCGGTTCGAATCGGAATCGGCCGATTTTTGGAATCATGATTATACATGCATCCAGCCATAGGTATGCACGAAGGATGTAAAAATTTTTCATGGATGATCATACAATGGCTTTCAGTTTAGCATCAACAGAGGATACTTATTACTAGGCAGAAGGAGGCGGCTTCCCAGCCATTTGATTGCTAGAAAACTACTATTACATAAAGAAACATATGATTACAATATGAGCTTATGTATGATACATTTCATCAATTATAATTTTTTTGTTATATTTACTTACCAAATAAATAGAAGGAGAATATATGTAAGAGTTGGTGTGTAATCAAGTTAATGCATAGATTAATTGTTTGCAAGAAAGGAAGCATATAGAAAATTTTAATTGAAGCATTGATAAATATTATAATATTAATAATATAACCATACATAATTTGATACTAATATATAAAAAAGAATAGGGAAAAATGTTTGGGATCCAAGTATTGAAAACATAAATATTAAATATGTTTTAGAGATATGCAATTGTTTTTATAGATTAATTGTTAGATGCTTTGGAAGATTGATCTGTTCTTCATGCATTATTACTATATATAACTTTTGCTTGATGGTTGACTTCTTTCTATAGCCATTTTATTTTTCTTTCTAACTCGGTCCTCTGCTTCATTCTTAGTTTGAATGTTCTCTACTTCTATGATAAAAGGATCACCACCGTAGACTACTCTTTTAACGAACAATTGAAATTTTGTATCGGCGATAAAATAGTCTCGGATGAATATGGCCGCCTGTCTGCATGGTTCTTGTTCAGTCTTTTCATATGTTTTTTTCTTTTTTTTTTTTTAGAACAGCTTGGTAGAGGCTACCAAGTTAAAAGAAAAAGAGAAAAGAAAGAACAAAAAAGAATAGAAAAAAGAAACAGAATTAGCAATGCCTAATAAACAATCGCTGCTGCACTATTATCCAATGTAGCAGGGAGTCGGCTGTCTTTTCTTCACCTCTGAAAACACGATTGTTTCTTTCCAACCAGAGGGCCCACAGTACAGTAATCGAGATCGTAGCTCTGCGATTGGAAGTTGAATCTGATCCCGAATGTAAAACCTGAAACAACATATCATGCACATCATTGAAGCTCAAGGTTTGTAGCGCTGGAAATTGGCAGTGCACTTTGCTCCAAAGCTCATCAGCAAAAACACAGTGACAGAAAAGGTGATCAGTGGTTTCAAGTATATGCTGGTGGCACAGCACGCATCCTTGTTGAAACAGAATGTTTCGTCTGAGCAAGGAATCCTCTGTAAGCAACCTTTTGTGCATCAACAGTACTGCAATAAATTTGATCGAGGGGGGCAGCTTGACTTTCCAAATTCCTGCACCATGAAGGTTTGTTTTTCCTGCACTAATCAGCATATTGTATGCACTGTGTACTGAAAAGCTTCCTGAGTTGTGCCATTTCCAAACCACCCTGTCTGTTGAAGCATTATAATTTAATGCTCTTAAATTGAGAATTGCATTGTGAACTTGACCCTGCAGTGGCTCAGGAAGGGAATGAGGTGAGGATAACAACTTGTGAACTGATATGTTGGGCCTGAATTATGAAATGCGTCACCAGGTCTTCCATGTTGTTAGTAAGGTACAGACATATCAGGCAATCTGTTCCCTGTTTTTGTCAGAACCATGGAGAATGTTGGCTCTTAAATTCTTACAGAAATTTGTCTTCAACATCTGTTTTTCTCAAATCTATTTTTTTTATTCTGTTTCCATATCTTTATTCTCTCTTTATCCAGAAAAAAATAAAAAAATAAAAAAAAAAAACAAAAATTTGTGAATAGTTATTTTCCCTTTATGAGTTTGCTTGGAATGGTATTTGGTATGTTATTTTGTATCGTGGACTTTTTATAGTAAATTTGACGGCTCTAATTACTTTGGGTGATATGTCTAATAGAAATAAAGTTTTCTTTAAAATGGTGCTCACCAATCTCTTCTTTCAGTCTGTACAGCGGTCAAGTGCATATTGGTATACTGGCAAACAATGTGGTCTGACAAACTGAGGGCTAGTGTTTGGAGTCTGATGCCACTGATGGAGTTACCAGAGCAGCTTGCTAGGATGGAGGAGCTAGAAAGAACGGGTCCAGAGACAGATGGCTTTATGGAGGGTCCTTTCGAAGCCCATTATGATTTTGGAGTTTCTTAGTTTTTTGTTGTTATGCCATTTTGTGCGTGGCTGTGTTTTGATGATTATGAGACATAGATGATTTTGGGCACCAGTACAAAGATCATAGGGGTACTGGTGCATATTTACCTTTCCTTCTTAGTGCAATAAGGCAGCCATCTAGGAGATGACATAGCAAAGATAAACTGCTGTCTGTGATTGGGTTTACTTTACATTAATATGAAAATGGTGGAGTCCTCCACTTATTTAGAAAAAAAAAAATTAATTTTTCATTAGTTTTTATGATTTATGGGTTTAAATATTTTCGATCATGGTGTGTTTTAATATAACCATTATTTTATTTTACTTTTTTGGAAATTTTATTTGTCCTTTTTGCCGATTGATATTCTGTATACACAAAACATTCATATTAATAGAAAATCGTTTTGATATTCTTTAATTAATTTCTTATACTTACTTTGTTTACCTGTTCAGTTTGATAAGCTGTTAAGTGTGCACTCATTGTAAGCTGGGTTGTTCGACCCAGTGATTTCGCTCTATTCCGCCAATTAAGTGGTCCTTGGTTCGATTCACGGAGAGAGCGTTTATTTTCAAATTTCTTATAACAAAATCTTTGGTTCAAACCACCCTTCAAAAAAAGTATGCAGTCATTGTAGCAATTTGTACAATCTTTAATACAATGATTGGTGTTCCATAAGACCTGACATATATACTGAGTAGAATTAATTTAGTGTCTTTCCTGATTTGTGCCTAACCCCATATCACAAGGCCTGTTCTTCATTCATGTATGTAAGAATAATCAAAGTAAGAATGTGTGCAAAAGGGGTCATAATTGTTTCATTTGAATTAGTCTGATAAGTGAAATATTTAGCCATGACCTGTGACCAAAATAAGCACCTGCGTCCATGGTTTTCTTTATTTAGTTCCTTTATTATTATTTTATCATTTTTTTTATAGTCTGTGTCATATCCCTTGGATAAAGTCACAACAATAGCTACTATTTCTCTTTTTTTATGCAGAAGGAAGATGCCAAATGCAAGAAGGACCATGAAAACTATACTAACTAAACAGTGCTTGACCAACACTTAACCATTTCTATCTCTGATTTTGGAAGTTATGCAAACTAAACAGTCATGAATTCTTGCATTTTGATGGAACAGAGAGTATGTACTGCTCATGAGTGTAGACTCAAAGGCCTAATCCCCCATAAGCAGCAATACAACTTCCAGTGTTATGGCATGGAACTAATGTCAGCTTTATACAAAGAAACACAGATTTTATTACAAGTGAAAACCATATACAGTGCCTTTGAGTGTAAGCTCAAAGGCTTAACCCCTCAAGTACAAAGACAGGATTCAACTTCAAGTTTTAGAAAGGTTAAATTGCTTTTGAAACAAAGAAAACAAAAATCTATATGCTATATACATGATGCTATGCATGTGTAAACCCGGGCACACCATGGCTTTGGTGGCCGAGCTGAAATAGAGAACCTCAAAACAGAAAGAAAAGATGAAACTCTCTTTATTGATATGAAAACTGCATGGTTTACAAGTTAGGTCTATATATGCCTTTAAAAATTGTCACCATCTCAATATAAAAGAAACATAAATTGTCGATTAAATTTTTTACTGTACTAGGCAAACACAGTTATTAAACTTATTTGTTAGATGAAAAGACAAAAAAAAAATTAAAAAACGTGAGAAAATAAAATTTGGCACTACAATCATACATAAAAGGCTTGAAATTTTCTCTTAAATTACTTACTAGGGCGTGTTCAGATCGCTTAAAAATAAATTTATGATTCGTTATTAAAAAAATAGATATATTTCTAGATAGTACAGAATAAACATATTTTGATTATTGAAATTAAAAGTTTTTTTGTACGTTGTATTCCTAATACTCTCGGAAAATCTTTTAATCGGATTAATAATGGACCTCCATAATTTTTTATTCGGGATTATAAACGCAGACAATTAATTAATTATAAGAAAATTAATGTCATGACATTGAGCGTTTAGTTTATTCCGGATTAAAGCCCAATATAAGAAAATAAAAATAGAGATAGATCCGAAGGTTTATATTAGCGTTTCAAATTAATCAATGACTATTTCTGATGATGCCACCTTAATCCCACGACCCACGATTCCCCGCTGAACTACCCACGTTCACAACCAATCCCAACTACCCACGTTCACAACCGACTGACCGAGTACTGACTAAAACTTTATTATATACAGTCAACCTTTCCAGTCAAAATAACAAGGTATTGTAGTCTCAAGAGATCAATCTCACGGTCACGGAAGAGTGAATTCAAAAAAAAAAAAAAAACAAAAAATTGTAGAGATCGAGACGACAGATGGAGCCTGAGAAGCAGCTTGTGTGTGCGCAGTGTGGAAAGGTCCTGTTAGGCTGTTAGGTTAGAAGATAAGTGGAAAGCTGGGGCAGCGGAACAATTCAAAGCGCTTGTTGACCATGAAAGCAACTGCCAACGTACGTAATCCTCCAGGTCAGAATTAAGAAGGAAAAAGAAGTAGAGGAATTAGAATCGTTAGTTTGCTTTGTTGTTTGGGATTATTTTATTATAATTTGGTGTGCATTAGAGTTTAATTAGAAGATTGTTTTGTTTTTTATTTCGATTTTTGCATGGTAGATTAGGCTTTTTGTAGTATTATTTGGTGTATTGATGTACTTCGTTTAATATTAGTGCCTATACTTTTCAATATTTTTAGTTTCATTAGTTCGTGATAAATTTTTAGTTCCTATACGTGCCATATTATTTCTTTCCGTTTCTTTTCTTTTTCATTCTTTTGCTATATATGATTTTGAATTATTTTCCGGAAGACATATTATGAGTTCCTATTCTTTTAGCTAGTAAGATAGTTTGTTAATTAGGTTTAACACGTAATTATATTGAGAAATTATTTATATATTTTTGAGAAGTTCCATATAGATTGTTAGATTACCCACGCAGCTAGTTATTTAGTTAAATAATTTCTAGCCTGAATTTGTATAATCTAATTACATTCGACCTGCAGATTATATATAATTGTTTCACTGTCCCTTAAGCATGATTGTGAAGTGAATAGGTCTTTATTTCAGAATTTAATCCAAAAATATGGGCAACGTTAAGTTGATTAGAGTTATAAATTCAGACAAAAGAAAAAAAAAATATATACAAGATGATTTAAATGCTTCTTTTTTTTTTCCTGGCTAGGAAAGAAAAATAAACCGTTGTTGGAAGGAGTCAAAGAGTTGTTTGGAAATTAATATATCATATTGGAGTAGGAAAAACATAACTCACTGGATAATAAGATACATTATAAAAGGGATATGCAATTAAAGAATAGTGATAGGTGTTAAACCAACATTCATTAACTAGAACGGCCAAATGGCTCACTGATAATGGTGGTGCTTGCCTTATTCAATCCTTCTCTTTATATTTAAGTCCATTGATTTGTCCACTTTCTATTAGTATGTCTTTTACTTTGCAAACTTATACTAACTTTTGGATTTAATTTTACGAAAAGAAATGTCAACTACAAGATGTTAACCAAAGAAACATAAATGATGTCTTAAGTATTTTAAATACAATGAGGTAATTATATTTTACTATACATATGCACTTTTCTTAATATAATATAATGATAATTTAAATTTCTTTGATGAGTTTTATATTTCTCAATAGACGTGCATTATTATTTACTAGTGCGAATCTCGCATGTTGAGCTATTCATCTATATTTTTATTATTTTACTATTGAATTGTAATATCACACTATTATTAAGGAGTTGAGGGTTTTTTCTTTTCTGTTATACGGTATAGCAAGGCACTACATAGATTGAAAGTAGTGTAATCACGATCTCAAATTATTGTGAACTTTTAAGTAAAAAAGGGAAAAGTTGTTAATATGTAATGCGTTGCATATATTGAATAGAAAAGGAAATCAAAGTTATGATGTTCTGAACTTGTTTATAAAAGAGAGGACGGCAGCGTATTGATAATTTGATATCTTATCAATAAATTAAGAATAAAAAAAATGTTTGCGAGAGTCAATAAATCACCAAGTAATTGTGAAGAAAGATTGAAGCGATAATATTCACATTGTTCGGACTACTCATAACGAATGAAATGTACCGCACTCTAGAAAAACTTAACTTTTTAATTGTACTCGATACTCTGTCACTCGGATCAGTTTCATTAAGAAAATAGATTCAAATAAAAAAAAAATTACAATCCAATCTATATACTAAAAAAGAAAATATAAGTCTAATCATTTATTTTGATATAACATGGATACAGCTGAAGAAAAATCCAATCAAATTATTTTTTTTCCTCTCTGTGTGATTTCATTGCAAATCAAACACGGGTCCCAATTTCTTTCTTTCTGAAAGCTTATATTAAACAAAAGGACAGTACATGTTTCGCTACTCTCCTTCGTTTCATTAGAGCGCTCATCCTAGTTCACCAAGGAGATTGTGATGCGTTGCCTAAAAACTACTGCAATAAGCAAACGAAAAATGTAAGCCACTTTCACCATCTTATCTTTATTATTTCAAAACTTTCTAATAAGAAGAAAATCCAAAGCAAATTTAGTTTGTCAACTGAGGGTATTAGCTTTTTAGTTTAGTGGATGCATAGCAAAGTACCTTTAAATGCAATTAATTAGTTAAAGCAACTTTTTTTTTGAAGGTAGGGAGATGATTATCTCTCCTACAATTGTATTGAACGAATAAGTTTCGTACAAGGTAAAAAAAGAAGAAAGAAAGAAAATACACAATCAAACTATATACAAGTCAGAAAATTAAAATGCTGAACTTTAAAAAAACTATTAGCAGTTTGCGATCCATGCTTTGGTGTCTTCGATTGTCTTATGGACTGTCTCATGCACATTTATTTGTGCGCCTTCAAAAATTGTCGCATTGCGCATCTTCCAAATATTCCACATGCCTGCCATCCAGACAGACTGTGTCATAGTTATCCTTGTATATCATCTTCAATAATTGACGGTTTTGCAGCCATACTTCCCACAGTTGATCTGACAAATTAATTCGTGCCCCATGGTGTAAGAAACATTCCCAAAGATTTCTCGCAAAGGGACAATGTAGAAACAAGTGAATGCTCGTCTCAGAAGCATTCTGGCAAAGAGCACAATTCCTATCCACTTGCCATCCTCTTTGGTACATATTGTCTCGCGTGAGTAATCTATTCTTCATTGCCAACCAAAAGAATATTTTTATTTTCAGGGGTGCTTTTGTCTTCCATAGGTAAGTATGATAAGGGGATCTCATACCCGGATCTCTCAAGAATAAGTAGGCGCTCTTTGACGTGAAGTTCCCATCACTTGTCCATTTCCACCGTACATTCGGGTCTCCTTGTGAAAATTCAATCGATGAGGAAACCAGGTGTCTTGTGTGCATCACATCTCTAAGTCCATAAGAGATTTGATTAGAAGACGCCAAGAATTCTATGAATATTGTCCCATAGAATTAGTTAAAGCAACTTATAAATGAAGCATCTAATTTTATGTCAAAATGTGCTGACCAGTGATCCTGATCAATCATTGTGGCCTTAATGCTCCTCTTATCCTCTTATCTATGTATAATATTTGTCTTTTCTAACATACTCGGTCTAACTATAACTGAACTAAAAATTTAAGAGGAGAGATCACTAAAATGCATATACGCTGACAATAAAAAGCACCCGACCCAAATTTATTTCTTAATTAATAAAAAAGGGTACTACCTATATGTTAGGCTTTGATCAACTGTCAAAAACAAAAGGATCGTCCTTGGCAACCCTGCAGAGGCAGAAAGAACAGCATAAGTGTGGATGAGTATATGATGAAACATAGGTTGTCAATTAATTTCCAAATTTGAAGAAAAGTATAAGATCATAGTCATCAACACAAAAATCCTCACATCCAGCCGGGGATATCATGACTTTGGAAGGCAGACACCCCAATCGAAAAGCTACCTCGCATGGTTTTCATGTACTCTGAAATGATAAAATCAGTTGAAGTACTTAGCAGATGAAAACTTTATCCAGTGCTTTGACATTGATTCTTTGATGTTGGTGCAGCAAAGACTAACATTTTTTATTAATACAAAGAACTTTACTTTGTAAGTAATAATCAATTTGGTGTTAAGAAATGGAACTTCCTTAATTATTGTATGAAGAAATGGCAAGAAGGTGTGATAATCTAATTGTTGTATTTTTATTAATATGTTATCCCAGTGCTGATAATCTAACATTTTCTTAATTGTTGTACCAGTGCTGATTATTACTTAATTCTGAAACAAACCAAACTTGATTGATAATATAATCCACAATATCCAAAGCTGTTGCTCAATTAACTATGGAAATCAAGAACTATTGAAAATCAAGAATCTATTTTGAGGTAACATGTATAAGTGAGAAAAATTAGGTGTATACATCAACAAAAGATGGCAAACGAAAAAAGGAGAAACTACAAATGAAACCAAAGATATAGATAATTTTTTAAAGGAGATATGGATCAATCAACCAATCTACCTAATCTACCTATGTGTGATAATTCTCATTTATGATGCAAATCGTCAAGACTCAAGACACTACTAAATTACCATGGTTATATACCAAATTCTATGTTACCTTGGGTGCTACAGAGAGCAACGATTAGTGAGCATGACTGCTACCTTCAATTTCATCACCTTTTGTGCCACACCTTAGTTTGACCTTCAGTCACTTAGGAGAATGATGGAGAAAAGTATACAAAGAAATGATATCTGCAATAGAGGCAAGAAATTAAATTGTCAGAAGCGAGACCTCACCCTCCGTCAAAAATCTCTACCAGAACTCAAGAAATGGATTAGAAGAGATTATGAGAGCACCTCAATTAGTACTAATAAATATAAATATATAAATATATTACAAAAGACACCCGAAACTTTTACAAGAAATTGAGCAAACAGAAGATAAAAAAAATGGAAGAATCATAACATCAAACTTTAATCAGTCCTTCTGTGCTGAGAAATAGATTGTGCATCCCACTTGATTGGCTTTTAGGCTTGGAAATTTGATGGATAAAGACACGATTTGCGAGAGAAATTAGTACCAAATTTTAAGGCTTGAGCAAATCAATTACAACATCAATATATACCAAGCTCTTAAAGTATCGAGGGGATTCTGAAATAGCAAACCTGCAAAGAGAAGGACAATAACTAAGAAACAACAGGGAAGAAGCAAAAGCCAAAAGAAAAAAAAACAGCATAAAAGAATAGGAGAAACCTGATATATGTAGGGAAGAGCACAATCGAGCAGCAACAGAGATGAGAGCAAATCAGATTAGTTAGGTTTTTAAATTTTGCTGACAGTAAACAAAAAAGAGCATGGGGGGAGAGACAGAGAAGGAGACGCAAATTTTCGCTCTGAAAAAAAAAACCTAAAATCAATCGCTGAGAAAGAGACGAAACCGAAATAGCAACAGCAACAGGGAGAAACGGGAACAAGAAGAGACCAAAGCTCGTCAGTGATTGCACTTCATTTTTCTTTTATTTAATTTCAGATTTCAACTCAACCCTCAACATTTCTGTTTATATTTTATTCAAAAAGTTGAGTTATGTCAGATCTCGAAACTTTCTATCTTAACATTTTACAGATAAATGACAATGCCATAAACAATAATTTTTTTTTTCAAAATGTTTTCTTGGTAACTGTTTTTTGTCATTAAATTGCCAGTATATTTTCTGTTATCCACTCATGGAAGAGTCAAAAGGAAGGAAAATAAAGGCAGGTCTTAGATAACACATTTCACAATCAGGTTTCATTTAAATTATGCAAAGAAGTCCCTCTTTTTTTTTTTACACGGCTTCGAAATTTTAATTCTCACTTCTGTATTGTCTATTATCTTATACACCCCTGAAATGTGTCATGACCATTAATGAAGTCCTTTAGCCAACTTTTACAATGATTTGGAACCTGCAGTATGAAACTCTACAAATTGCTTAACTGTCCATATTTTTCTCAAAATAACTTTTCTATTGTCCTTGTCTTTCTTTGTAGGGGCAGCAAACAACAACCAATTCATTTAATTAAGGTTATGTCCTTGTAACATCTGTCATTACACATTTCTTTTAGACTGTTACTTGATTACTCTCAATTACCAGTCATCAGTACTGGTCAGGGATTTTCTATCTCATTTCAACAAGGGAGGTGCTTTTAGGATTTTTATTGAGTAGTTTGGATGTGGATATGGATTTGGTGGGGCCATATTCATGGGCTCCTTACAGTATGGAATTGGGGCATAGGCTCAGTTAATGGAATATTTGTGAGTCATGAAATTGAATCACAGGGTCAGTTTACAAGTGCCCATATGCTTAACAAAAGATTTTATGGTTGTTGTATTGTTCTATGGGAGATAAAGGATGGTGCTTGGTTGGATAGAGAGTAGATAGCTATTTCTGGAGTGTGGGAGGGTATGAGGTTGAATTTGCGGAAGTGGAAAGAGACTGCTTGAGCTTTCTAAGTTTGCATAAATGGCAATTTTTTCTGGTTTTGTATTTTAAAAATAAATATAGGATCAATTTAATTTTTACTTAAAAGTTGATAGGCATCAATTTAACTAGAAAAAAATAACATAACAAGCTATTAATGCAAAGTCCAACAACAATTAACACACACAATTAGCTAAAAATTAACACACACAATATCACCTTACTACTTATTCCTCAGATCGAGGCCAACCAGCACCCCAACACCACCTCTGGAAGCCGCCTTACTACTCAATTTTTCTTCTTCTTCGTGCGTTCATGCTTGTTCTTCACCTTCTCTTTCTCGGCTTTCATCTTGGCGATTTGGGAGCTACGGTCTTGACAGGTGTTGTTTCCATTGTGCTCGATCATGACCCGCCAGTGCGAATTGCACTCGATGGCAATAGTTTGGATTTTATGGTTGATGCATATTGCTTTGCTGGTGAGTTCAGCAAGGCGGTCACCATTTTTGGTAAGATGGAAGAGAAGAATATCAGCCCTGGTGTAAAATCGTACAATAAATTGATTGAGAATTTGGGGAGGAACCAGTTGGTTGCTACGGCAGAGGCTGTGTTTGAAGATATGCGTTCAAAAAATGTTGACCCTGATGAGTCTACTTATGTGTTACTCATGATTAATGAAGGCTTGTTTTGCAGTTAACAGGGCTCATGATGCTTTCAGTTATTTCAAAAAGATGATGAAATCGGGATTAAAAAGAGAGAAGGCAGAGGAGAAGGAAAGAGCCAAGGCACTTGAGAAAGAGGAGAGACAAAGGAGGCGGGCTGAGTTGGCGGCCAAAGAGGCAGCTGCAGCTGCCGCCAGTCAAGCTGCCATTGAGGCAATTCTGGGTTCTAGAAGAAATGTTGATGCAGAGGAGGAAGCATGTACCGATGGCAGTAATAGTTTTCTTAGAAAAATAGACATTTCCAGTGAAGAGAATGAATTCAATGATCATGAAATATGATGAAAATTGTTCAGTTGAGGTGTATACTATCTGATTCATGTTTTTGGGGTATGATTTTTTGTTCATTCAAATAGAGAGAGAAAAAAAAAAAAAAAAACTAAATTCATTTTGCTCACCGGGATGGATATGATATACAGAAACAGAATCGTTGTTACAATTTCTTCTTCATGCACACTATGTCATTGCTCTATTGTCAGTATAATAGTTGCGATTTCTTTATGTAGCTCAAGAATTGTTAATCTATCTAGAAGACAAATGTATGGTACATCTTATATGGATGATCTTCTAGTTCTCTCTTTTAAGTCTATAATTTACTGATGCCATTGTCTATGCCGTAGTAGAAAGCTGGAGCTTTGACGGTAAAACTAATTTTGTAATACATTTTGATATAATGTTTGCCTCTCAGTGAGGTGAACATTTGTCTACCCATGTCGACTCAAAACATGACCTAGCAGTTTTATCAAGTAACGCAAAGAAATAAGAATCACAGAAGAGAGAGAATGTCGTTGTCTCAAGCGGAGAGTGTGACGCCGCCGCCACTGACCCCACCACAGTCTGGCCTCTCAAGGATAATGTTGTCATTTTACAAGTTACAACAAGCTATGGCCTATGGGGATGTTAGAGTCAGAGAGACCGGTGGATACGCTATGTGCGTCTCTACGGCAGTGAGGGGGCCACAAGTCAATGGCAGAGATACGGGTGCTCAAGTTATGAGTAAATTATATTGATTGCCTCAAGTTACCAACATATATACATTATGTCTTTGACGACATGCATCTCTTTTAGTTACAAGTTTTAACAATAGATGCCTTTTAACTATTTGACCAAATGCATCTCTTTTTTTAAGACTAATTTGACGACATGCATCTCTTTGTTTTATTTAGTGATCGAATCAATAGAAAAGCATCTAATACCACACGACCCAAAAGTTCACTAAAACTTTATTCATGCTTCAGTACATGATACTATAATATGATCTAACAAAAAATGTAGCTCCTCTTAGTTGTAATACACCACCTAATCAACATTTTGAGTGGTTTTCTTTCTTACCCTCATGAACAACAAATCAGTGACAATTTACCAACTATTATCCATAAACATTATTACAAACAAAATATGCAAGTAGCAAACAAATCGCATCTTATTAGCCAATTTTTTTTTAAGCATAGCATATAACAGAACCATTAATCAGAACCATTTTTAAGCTATTTACCATAACCATTGACTGGTACACAACCCATACCATTGACTTGTACACAACACATACCATTGACTGAACACACCCATAAAGTGATCTCGTTCTAGTAGCCTATTCCTAATTACTCCAGAAAAAAAAAAAGAAAGAAAAAGAAAAAGATAAATTAATGTCAATAGAAACAATGGTTGCTTTTCCTAATTACTCCATAAAATCTGTGTATATCTTTACAGAAACACATATGTCAAAAGAAGGACAACAACATCCAAACATAAAAAAAAAAAAAAACAAAAAAAAATAGAACTAAGAGATATCTGCACATTAAATCAATAGTTCATTTCTAATTGCACCATCTAAACTATGTATGTAACAGGTAGATTCTACTCAGGAAAGTGACCAATTATATGTCAAAATGACAATGAAGGTTTGGCCTATACATGAAAAATCTCGAAATATTTGGTCTAATTTGCAGATATCTATACTTGAAGAAAAATTGGGTACCTTTATAATTATCATTTTCTAATTTACTTTCTTTATATTACTGGAAGTGAGAACTCTTATATGTAGAACTGAAAATTTGTAACAATTTTGAATTATCAAAATTTATTTGCTTATTACTTCTTGGGTTTACTAGTATGAATCACAACTAGAATCAGAATATAAAAGTGATAACAAATATATAATTCAAGTATCAGAAGTCACACATACCTGAAATGTTGATTCCCTTCAAACAGCCACCTTCTCCACTCACAAAATTGTTGATTCCAGCTCTCTACGTCTATAATAACATCCATAGAACATTAAACATAAATTCATCTAAACGATAGGCATCATAACAGATTTTAATTTATCAAATTAGTAGTACATGAAAATAAAATAGACACTACATTAATCGAACTAAACACTACATGTCTCATTAATTAAACTAAACACAACATGTCTCATTAATCAAACACTACATGTCTAATTGATTAAACTAAACACTACAGCAGAAATTACAAAAAGGGATTCCTGAATCAAACTAACTAGAATTCTACAAATGATACATCCATATCATCATTGAGGAGGTGGTGGTCGGAAGCCATTTACAAATTCATCGGGTACACATCCTTAGGGTCAAAAGCTTGAGTGCAGTGTTGGTTTGGAAAAGGTTGAGTGAATTGGTTTGGAAAAGTTTTGGCTATCCAGTAGGACACATCCTCATCTTTTCCATGCAACCAAATTATTCTCACTGAAGGATCGGTGAACTTTTCCATGATGTTAACACGTAGTAGACCAAGTATTGGAAGATTACCCAGCCTGTCTACACAATGCTTTATCTGCTTGTCTTCAACATTCATTTTTTCTAGTCTTTTTTCAGCAACAGTCAACAGACCCTCAAAGATTGCAACCATCTCTTTGAGAAAGGTGTAGTTGTTAGCACTATTCTCAGCCGCTATCTTAAAAAACTCAGTTCTCCAATCAAATGCACTTTGTATTTTCTTTCCCTTTGATGAAGGTTCATCCCCATCAGTACTTTTTTGCTTGTTTGAACCTGATCTCATACTAATTGGGATGGTGCCATCAGAGTTTTGTCGACCCATAACATTAGGACCAGTCTCATCAGGTGCATTAGGATATGGTTCTTGGTCCACTTTAACCTCTATATGACCCTGTACTGAACCTCCAACATCTGGAGTATCACAACTACCAGATGAGTTACCAGTTCTTCTATTTTCTGTACTGGCTCTATTGTTACGCCTCAGCTGGGCGTCTCCTCTTGGCCAGCGGCCTCCAAACAGATTCATTATTTCCCTGTACCAAGGAAATGGTCTTCTTAAGAATTCTAGCTTGTTTGAATTACTCTGCATACATAATTAAGAAGTATGTAAGACAAACATATACCTAAAAATAAAAACTGATCACAAATATTGACATACCGCAATTATTGACCTGAGAACATCTATTGCATCTTGAGTTTATTTTAATGTTGATCTTAGCATAGTATCAATCACAGGGGTAGAACAAATACTAAATAGTGAATAATTTTGTGAACAAACCAAATCCACTTCCAGGTGAAGAACTTCATGCCAATACAAATTCATTTGTTTTTTTTTTTTTTCCTCAAAATTCAAACACAGTAGGAAGATAATATGTAAATATGGTTGCCTATACTACTATTTTTTTTTTTTTAAAACAGTGGAAATGAACTATGAAATACAAATCTCTTTTTTGCTTTGAAGTCCTGGAAAACTTTTTAAATAGTACTAAATCTAAAGGTAATTGCTTTAGGAGGAACCAGTACTACATCTAAAAGGTCATTGCTTTAATTAACTTAAAATAAGCAGAATTAAAATGAGAGAAGAGGATATTGGTTCAATGCAAATGGACAAGAAAAGGAAGGATTAAAGAAAGATGTAGCTGTGCTACTCAAAGGAAGGCAATCAGTTGTCCACCTTACTGCTCACGCCAGTGCTAGATCGAAGAGAGAATGGGAGAAGAGGTGATGATGAGTGAGGGAGGGACAGAGAGCTGAGGTGTTTCGGTTTGAGGCTGAGGTGGTGCTCGAGTGAGAGAAGTGGCGGAGGGAAGCGTGAGGTCTGTGTTGTGGGGTCGAGTGAAGGAGGAGGGACTGAGGGAGTGGTAGATGCTCGGCTGGGACCTGGGTGGAAGGGAAGAAGGAGAGAGGAGATGAGGGGTTTGTGCTGTGCTGAGAGAGAGTAGAAGAAGGGTACTAAACAGGAAGGAAAAAAGGGATCATCGAAGGGCGATGAGGGGTTTCTCTCATCGTAGAGGACGATGATCGGGGCTGTCAGAGTGGGGTTCGGACCCGAAATAGAATTGGAGGAGAGAGAGAGGGGAAAACTCGGGTGAAGAGGAGGGGTTCAAGTCCGAGATTTTTTGTGGCATTTTCATGAGGTCAAACATGCAACAAATGGAAAAAGAGATGGATCCCATGGTGGATATAAATCCAAAAAACAACTATAATATATATATAACGGTTTAGAAATTCTACAATTTATGTTTCTAAGTTGTACATATTTATTTAGCATAAATTTATTTTAGCACCGATTATTTTAATCAGATCTGACTTGATGGATACGGTCAAGATACGTAGGCGGTGCGCGAATCGTGTTGGTTATTACCATAAAATCACGAGACAGCGAGCATAACATGCGGCCCAACAGATTGTGCGTTCGGTTTTTACAACGGCACATCATAACAATACTATATACCACCCTTATACTTTTCTATTTGTCATGTGGGACTAACACCAATCTCTCCAAACCGGACAAATGACAACCATCCTTTTTATTTATTCGATTGTAAAAGGGCCGTGGGCCTGTAAACTTGGACACACGATAAATAAAAAAAATGGCCCTTGATCCATAGGCATAATCCTTTATATAAAACCGATTATGTGAAGGAAAAGAAATAAAAATTAAATTATATATATATATATATTATATCGCCGCATCCGAATCGGAGATTTTTTAAAATTTTCGAATCGCCGCACCCGAATCGCACCGGGTGCGGTTCTCGAACCCGAACCCATGCAGCCTAGCTCATAATTTTTGTTAGTTTAATATTAATCAAAATTCTTAATATAATTTTGTTTTTTAAATTTTCCAGGTCTTAACAACCGAAGCATTAGAGTATGGATGTTGAGAGAGATATGAGAATATTTGTAAATGGTCAAGAGAGATCAAAAGATTTGAGAAGATTTTTTCGAGTGACCCCAATGTGACCCGTGCCTGTAATATACGCAAACACGCACCAACGCCTCAAGCCTTGGAAGTTGGGTAAGTCTAGGGTTTATAGGAGTTTATAAGGTAATATAGGCTGCTATATTAATCTTATATAACTCTCAAATTTAAAATTTTTCACACTTTCAAGTCGGGTTAGTGTTTTTCAAAATGACACGACATGAGCGTGAAAAGTTAGGTACATATCTAAGTATAGAACTAAATTTTTATCGTTTGAAACTCCTATAATCCTATCTAAATTTCTCTCTAAAATCTTATGGTTTTAAAGTAGTAAATAAAAACTACAGAGTCTCTGATATGCAAGAAGTGTAAAAAGTTTATACATGAAGACATAATTTCAATACAAAAATACACGTTAAAGGTCAGACACTTGGACAACAGTAACAGCAAGAAATGCGATTCTCTAGTTATGAAGAAGGCAACAGAGGATGAAAAAAAAATATATTACATACATATAGCAATTGTTTATTAAAATATATTTTTTGTTTATTTATATTTAAAATTTAAAATTAAAAGTACAGTCACACTTGCATATATATAGCAATTGTTTTATACATTACGCAAATAATTTTTTTAATTTGCATAATTATATAAATTTTTTTAATTTATCTAAATTTTCTTAGACAAATATTTTAAAATTTATACAATTATTTTTGTTACACCATTTAATTTTTTACAATATAATTAAAATTTAATTAGGGGTGTGTTTGGATAGAGGCCGGATAAGAATAGGAATAAGGATAGAGGGCCGGGTTTAGAATCTCGTGCCAATCCTTATTCCTAATTCCTATACCAAGGTTTTGTTGGTATAGGAATAAGGGCCGAAATTAGTCCATATTCCTTATTCCCATGGTATTTGGTTTGACACCGGAATAAGAAATAGGCCTCTATTCCTTATGCATGCTCCATTTGGATTTCCTAAGAATAAGGAATTAGACCCTTTATTCCTTATTCTCAAACCAACCAAATTAATTTGATGGGAGGTTATTGAGGCTGAAACACAAACAACCACACAGACTTATGCCACAAAACCATCTAAATCCTTCTCATGGAATCGGAATTCGCCGCATCAGAGATATGAACCGCGGAACCGCATCCTCTACCCATCTCTTAGAGATGGGTAGGGTGCCCATCTCAGAACGTGAGCCGTCTGATCTAATCTCAACGGCTAAAGGAGCCCCGTGCATTCCACCACTCCCGAAAAAAATTATTGGCCCGAAAAAAATGAACCGTCCAGATTAGATCAGACGGTCGTGATGAGATGGGCTAAGAGATGGGTAGAGGATGCGGATCCTATGAACCGCACCCGAAGTTCCGATTCGATCCGCATCGCTCTCCATTCTCCAAGACCAACTCGAATCTCTCTCGTCTCCCCGGCTCCGTCACGGTGACATCACTCCAGTTCCCCACATTGTTAAAAGGAGACGCAGAGAAAGACCCAACGAGCAGCCGAGCAGGGAAGAGGTTAGTTTTACGAGTATTGGCCTCACCTGTGTTCAATATCCTCTTTCATTCTAAGAGTTGTTTGGCGATCTATTTAATTTAGTTATGAATTGGTTCTCTTATGTTTACCTATTGTTTTCAACAAATGCTGAGTGGAGGAAAATGTAGCATATCGATGATTCTGTTATATAGGCAACAATCTCTTTGATTCTTTTCTAATTGTCGTTAAAGAAAGAAATATATATATGCGTATCTGGTAGTTTATAACTACTTTGTTCTTCTTTCTTAAAAAAAGCAATGACTTGTTTGTTACTTACTATCAGTGCGGTGTCTAATTTTGGGCTAACTAGTCTTTTTAGTACATTTGTGCCTTTTAGTACCTGAATTGGTACTGGCTAAGAAAAGCAATCTACTGTGATCAGATTGTTATTTCTTAGAAGCTTAGGTATTAGTCTTGTAGTTTTTCCACAAATCACTAGGAAACAGTTTTATGAATACTCAAAGTCAGTTGTTATGCTAAATTGTGGTTTTCATTTTGTTTTTGGAATTTTTGGCTCAAATCACAAGTTATTGTTATAAAAGCATCTCCATGATTGCAATTTGAAACCTCCTTTTTTGTCTGAATCATCGCATGTACTGACGAGAATCAATTGAGACTGAACACCAAACTAATCCAAATAACTGAAAAAAAAATTCATTATACTTGATCCGATTACAAAGGATTTCATTTTTTGTATGCCGGTATCCGATTGGCCTAGTACAATGGCATTTTGGTCCAGTTTCATTATTTAACATAAATTACCAGATGCATAAAATTCAAAGATTTTGAATTGGCCCTTTTGCTGTTGTTGCCTGTCAGTACCAATATTAGTCCATACTTGATAACTTGATAACAGCTGTAACTAAGTACTAGTATGTTGCTCAGGTAAAATATTATTAGCAAGAAAATATTCTTAGGTATGAAACTGGCAACCTAAATGGTTCATGACATTAAAACGAAGTCACTTGAATAGAAAAGTGGTTGATCACTGCTGATATGAAATTATTTATTTATTTTTTTCATTTTGTTTGTGGAAGATTAGTTTCATTTGATATGGCAACTGGTGATTCAAAAGACGTGCTTAAAAATGTGGATTGGAAAACAGTTGGAGATACCGGTACCTCTACTACTACAAGTTCAAGCACACCAATTGTGAAAAAACGTTTGCCAAAAAAAATGAGACAGGTACCAGATTACTACTTCATGCCGCGTCTCTCTCGGCCAAAGGCTTTCGTTATCTACGGGGCCTGCATTGCAGCTGGTATTGGTGCAGGAATATTAGGAGAGATATGGATAAAGAAAAAGATCAAAGGTAAGTCATAGTGTAAATAACAGTACAGTACCTAGTTTTGAAACCTAGACTGGCTGATATGAAATGTTGGCCCCTTAAATTTCTTGGTGCCAAATTTGCATCTCGGTCACCTAGGCTGGCTAAAATTACAAATTTTATGTTAGCTGAATGGCCTATTATAACTGTTAATGTGGATGTAATGGCTTTATTTATTAGGAGTTTTCTGATAATGTACTTGATTGGTATTTTGAATTTGTGCATCGTATATATCACATAATAATGGAAAAACATTGATTTGGTGGTTTCCAAAGAAGTGCAGGACAATTCCATGTCTACCTCTTGAAAACTCCAACATATATACGGACCCTCCCAACATGAGTACTTTGAATACCCAGTGCAACGATAAGGCATACCCATTGATACTTTGTTTGTTTTGTATTGGTTCTACAATCTGTTGTTTTTTGTAAATTGCAGAGGATGGTGGAGTCATCTGGGAAATCAAATGAAAATGGATAGTGCTATGCAGACGCTGCAGTTTAGAGCAAAGACTTGTTTATCAGTGGTAGTTTTCCAGAATCACTTCTTTTTATATGAAGTACCTCAGTTCGGGGCAGGATGCATCAAGTTTAATATGGAATCATGGATTCAGATGGTTTGAATAAATTATAGGCAACACTTTATTAGGAGATGTAGAGAGAATTTGTTATTATGAAATGCCTTGTTTGTTTCTGATATGAAAATTTTGCATACAATTATGTTTTTTCAGGCCATTTTTTTTTATTTTTTTTTCTGTAACCTCAAGTACCATGGGTCTTGCTACCAAAAAGTGGTTCTTTTCATTGTCTTTATTGGGGTAAGCATGTACTGAAGTGCTTACAAGTTTGGGGAATTTAGGTAATTACAGGCTGCTTGGTTTACTGTTTCTTCAATACTTGCGCAAACAATCCCAATGACATCTAGGCAGTGAAAAGGGTCGAGGTGAATATTCTAGCAAGTACAACAAAACTGTCAAATTTGCACATGAACAACTGCAAAAGTGTGTCATTAATTCACTTGGTAACAGAACTTGAGTTTCATGGTCGATTAAATCCTTGCTTAATTTTAGTGTTTTAACGATGCTTCCATTGAGGATGGATTAGGAGACTAATCTGACAATTTACAAATGCTTCCATCATTAAAAACCCTTCTACTGTGTTTAAATTTTAAAATCAGACAAAATAGTAAATTCTGACAGTTTTCCTTATTAGATTTTTTTTTACCCTACTGTTGTTATATATCTTATTCATTAAAAGCAAAGAAAAAGCCCAATATTTGCTGTAATTGGACATAATTGGTACATTCTGTTCCCCTCCGGAAAATTGAAGGATGTGTTCCTTCTGTTCCCCTCCATTTGAGATTGAAAACTGGAAAAATGGAGTAAAAACTTTTTCTCTGTGCCGAATTGTAGATGTGTAGAAGTTTCCAACGTCCTATAATCCCTCCAAAAAAGACGCCTGGCTACAGTAGTCGAATATTTCTAAAAGCATCTCCAAAAGAACCTTCGAAAGATAACATTTTTACATTGAAAAGTTGAAGGCAATTCATACTTTTATCAGTTAATTTAACAATGTCGAGTATAGTCCAGACTTTTTGATCGGACAAATAATTCTTCATGCGAATTTTTTAAACCATATAATACAATTAAAATACCACCTCAACTCGTATATATTTTCTTAATAGTTAATACTTTATATTGCTCTCCGTTGTGCCAATAAGGAAAGGAACATTTTTCTAGGAAAAGGGAAAAAAAAAAATCTTGGCAAGCGGCCCCCAATGAACAAGGTTACTACATTAAAATAAGGCCAAGTCATATGAATTTGACGACCGATGTATTGAATTGGTATAAAAGTGATCTTTTAGGCCTGGAAAATGGAAACCGAAATAAAACCTCCAAGCCGCAAATGAGGTTTTTTTGAAGCATGCTCATGCTTCTCGTCTTTGTTGTGTAAGAAATGCCATTAACCTAACCAGAAATCATGCACGCACAATGAATGCAGTTCAATTACAATGCCTTTATAAGTCCCCATCAATCCAATACCTAGTACGGATTTTATGTCAGAAATATAAATTTTCTAAGGCATCGGAGGAAACCAAAATATGAGTTAGAAATGGAGAATAAAATCTGATGAATAGTTTCCACAAATGCCGTTGATATTAATAAATTCAGATTCAAAAAATGAAGACACTGGAGTTGAATTAATTATACTGTAAAATAGTAATTTGTGCTTAGTTGCATGCATGTGAATTTACAAACAACTGATTTTATTTGCAATTATGGTGCTATGGTCATCCCCCTTTCAGTTGGGATAGCTTCTTCCTAAACTAGTTAATTAACAGCATTTTTCGGATTGGGACCCCCTTCAATTTACTCTTTGGTTCTTGTGGAGCAGGATTAGCTGGATATGTCTGTACTAGAAGAAGTTTGACTGCAGCCGGACTAAAATGCGAATGCTTCTCCAAGCGGGATGGCTTGAGCATTTTTTTAAATCCTTATTTCTTACATTTGAATATTGTGTCTTATTTTATTTGTTCTAAACTAATCAGTAGTGATTATCTTGATCCCCCATGTTTTCTTGGTTGGTTTGATATTGTTAGAAGCCTATATTGTTAATTGATCTGACTTTGAACCATTTGTTGATCTGGTTTAGATACATGTGTTAAGTGTCAGGTTTGTAGCATGTAGGTGATTGTTTTTGTATTTGCACTTAGCTTCTACATTAATGGAAGTTGGTTTACTAATTTTGTAAAAAAAAGAAAAAAAAAAATTGCCAAATGAAGTTTCAATTTAAATATTGCTAAACAAGATGATAAATCATGGCAGATTCAGATAACCAACAAGTTTTGGCACAAAATTGCAAATAAATAAATACTTTTTATTAGACTTTTCAGCCTAAGCAACTTAAATATTAATAATGCGTTAAATTTATTGAATAATATAGTGCTATTTATTATGTTGACTTACTACCAAATAGGTTGAATCTTGTAAAATTTAAAATTTGAAATAATAGTGATTTTTGTTTGTTGACTGAAATGTAGATTTTTTATGATTAAATACATATACCCATCCAAAATTATAAATTGTTAGTTTCGATAATACTAGCAAACATACCCATCCAAAATTACAGAGGGGAAAAATTAAGAAAAACTTACATGTGTGCTCTATTTCCAAAATGAAAAAAAAATATTAGTTTAATAAGGTTTTCCATATATAAGTCTTGTGCTTTTCTTCCCAAATTAAACAGTGCACAACTAATCGGGAGGTGCTTTGGGCAACATAATTTTCACTTGGAGCAACATCATTTTTTTAAATAACTAAAATACCCTTCTGAACTTTGAACTCTTTTCATGTTTCATTTTTTCTATCGTAAATTTAGCAAACCTTCCTAGGAATACAAATTTTTCATGATTTCGTCATAGTAAAATTCTATTATAAATCTTTCTCTGAAAAAGGCATGTCATGAGCATAATACATATGGACATTATATTTATTATATATTAATTTAATAATTTGTATTAAGATATTTTTTCAGTTAATGGTTAGTACTAATGAGCCATTAACTTCTATTAAGATTGTAAATAAAAATCTAGCGCACAAAAAAGAAAAAGAACAGCTGACCTCAAAATTTAGAATTAGGCATACAAAAAAAATCATTTGAAGAATAATTAAAAAATTCAGGAGATTGAAAAAAAAAATTCAAAAAAATCGAACAAAAATTAATGAGAATTTACTAGAAAATTTTTGGATTATTCTACTAGAAAATTTATGAGGAATTTATAAGGAAAGTTCGCTGAGGGCATTTTTGTCCACGATATCTTCTAAACGTTGCTCCAAGTGAAAAAACAGGTTGCCAAAGCACCTCCCCAACTAATCTAGTGACAATTTTCTTTTTAATTTTCATGAGTGCACAACAAATTCTGTGATATTTTTTTTCCTATTAAAAGTAAAGAACCAATAAACTTATATATATATATATATATATATATATATATAGAGTTTGGCTATGGTGAGTTGCAACTCACGGATCCTTCCGTGAGTTGCGATCAAAACACTTGGATCTGATTCAAAATGACCGATCCAAACCGTCCAATACGATCTTCATATTGAAATCTCCTTCCAGACCAAATTTTATATTTTTTCGAAAATTTTAAGTATTTTTTTCGGATTTTTTAAAACTGTTGTTTTTCAACGGTACATAATTAATTAGATTAGCGATTTTCTAAAATTCTAAAAAAATACTTAAAAAATTCGAAAAAATATAAAATTTGGTTTTCAAGGAGATTTCAATATAGAGATCATATTCCATGATTTGGATCGGTCATTTTGAATTAGATCAACGAGTTTTGATCGCAACTCACGGAAGGCTCCGTGATTTGCAACTCACCATAGCAAAACTCTATATATATATATATATATATATTGCTAACATCTAGCCATTGATTTTGATTTAAATGACCAATGACTAAGAATGCATAGAGTAAACATTTATTTACATCCATTGCCTAATTATTTTATCCCTTGAATACTTGCTTTTATAAGCAGTATGGATAGTGACGAACAAAAAGTTCTACTCCAATTAATGTACTAGACATTTCTTTTGCGGGAAGCTGAGACTCACCCAGATTTCTTTTAAACTAGAAGGACATATCGAGGTTCGCTCGATATAGATATCTATAATAAGAATATTTTTATAATAAGAATATTTTTATTATATTTTTATAGTTTAATTATGTTCATTTTTGGATATATTGTAAAGATAATTTATCTTTAGAAATATAGTTTAGTTATTGTACGCACTTTGATTTGATTAAATTTAAAGAGTTTGGTCAATTTTAAAAAAAAATATATATATGTGTGTAAATATAGTTATAGTTATCTGAAATAATGTTATTTATATTATGGTGATATTATTCATGAAACACAATACGTTTATAAATGATTTAAAATAAAAATATATATATCGTAAAAGATATGATGTGTTTTTTTTTATATTTTCAATTGAATAAATTTGATTTATATTTTGTAAACCAAAATTAAGAATAATGATGAAGAGAAATTAAGGTGGAGAGAAACACAACAGAGAGATGAAGACACATGATGAAAATGAAAATAGGAAGGGGTCACAAAAAACAGAAAAAAAATAATGTGCTGCCAAATTATTGTCGACGGGTGAACCGAGTCAGTTTTATAAGCAATAATACCTGACACACAAATAGTTACATATTATCATATTATAGAAATAAAGAAAAATATTCTCTCACAACTATTTCACAATATTTTGTGTCGAATAACATTTAACTAAAAGATTTCGACACCCACACAAATTTATTGATAATATTGATATTTAGGTTTTTGTTTTCACGGCCTAAAAAGATCACTTATTCAAATCCATTCAATGCACGGGGCGTCAAATAAATGACTCGGCCTTCTTTTAATTTTTAATTGGCTCACTCATGAAAGCGAGATAACGAAGGTTATTATTTTGAGGAAGGATATCCAGCAACTACAATTTTATTACTCCTAATTAATTAGATTCGGCATAGATTTTAAATTCCATTAAAAACGAAACAAAGGAGAACTGATAACGATAATTTGCAAAAGCAACAATTATGACACCAAATAGCAAGTAATGAATAAATAATAATTAATAAATTACAGTATTTCATCCCCACTGTAAATCATTAACCTCAAAATTATTTGATCTTGTAAGATATCAGAATTGCCATCAATATGATTTAAGACGGTCAAATCCTTTAGTATGATATTGGAAATTTTACCACCTGACCCTAAAAAAAAAAAAAAAAAGATATTGGAAATGACCGATAATAATCTAGTTTCTTTTAATATCCATTACAAAAGTATCGGAATAGTATTTAAAAGCATGAATTATTTGATCTATTACGATATAATTATTTTTAACATATTGAAATTCATTAAAAAGTTAAAAAATAAAAATTTAACTTTCGAAAAATCGAACTAGGATTTTCTATTAACTGAAATTGGTCTTCTAGGTTTTGACAAGTTTTAAATAGGCCCAAAAAAAAAAAAAAGGAACAACAAGCAGCTTAATCTGACTCTATTGGAAACTATACCGGGCGGGTCGAGCGTTTTTTACAGGTTCAGTTTCACATCAGTTTATGTGATTATGTCTATTTTTGACGGACCATGAACGGTTCCTACTCGAACCATAACTTGCTCGTCCGGTCATGATTTTTAGGAACACTTCTCGCAAGTTGATACTTGCAGCACTAGAAAATGATCTAGATACTATTTTAGAAATTATTACTTCTATTGTTCAATATTACATTATTGCTGTCATTAAAAATTTCAGTACTATAATTATAAAATTCACATAACTTGTTTTGGGCTGAATAAACCAAGATTTTCTCCCAATTTCGATTGAATAATGTCACATCCCGACACATAGGATGTAACATTCCCGCCACGAAAGTACAGATAATTGTACTCTCGTAAGGCTTAACCTGATCCCTGACCGTTTTTTTTTTTTTTCAACAGATAATATAATGAATATTATCTAACAAAAGTATAAAGAAAAGAATTAAAGGTAAAAGACAAGCACCCATTCATTTCCTTAACTGTATCACTTATAATAACCTGAAGGTACAGTACAAGTCAACTATTTGACTTGTAAGTTTAAGGTTCATTTACAAGTTTAAAGTCTAATTCAAATATAACACTAAGAAAAGACCTAACTAGTATATATATATATATATATATATTCAAAAGTTCAATCTAAATAACTATATCATAGGTAAACCATCTAAACTATATCTGGTACATGGTACGTTGGTGTTTAGATTGGGCACAAACGTCTTTACGCACATGTAGGAATCATTAGTAGCCATCAGCATTGATCTCCTGCATCGTCTGCATGTCATCTGGAACCCCCAACCGCCGAGGAAACATGTAAACCAAAAACGGAGTGAGAATAAATTCTCAGTGCGGGTTTTAGTTCCAGACGTGGATTTCTGGTCGAAATCTAGGTCTAGAGTAACACCCGTAAAATCAACATGAATATTAAATCTTAACTTGAATAAATAAACCATCAATAAATATAACTAAAATACTTTAAAACAGTGCAATGTAATATTAGTCATATTGTACTCAATGCAGTATAGCGGAAATGAAATTCAGTTAAGTCTCATGAACTTTCACATGCATATAAACAATCATGAATAATTATAAAATAGAAACTTGTCCCAGAACATATCACAGACAAGCATCACATTCCAAATTCTCATTCTTTCAACCATTCCCTAACCCAGGGCAGGCATGAGGGACGTGTCCCTAACCCTGGACAGGCATGAGGGGATTTCAGTACATGCTTCAAATACTCACTCAGGTTCCCTTACCCAACAGGTTGGGTGGCAAGAGGGTAACCCCTCCCTTAACTAGCCGGCAAGAGGGCATAGCCCTTGGTCTAGGTGGCAAGAGGGAGTTCACTATCCGTATAGCGCTATCGAACAGGCCGAAGCCGGGGATCAGCCGACTTCGGGGAGTGGTGATTTGATATCCATATCATATCATATCCATATCACATATCACAAATTCCTTTCCACATTCATTCATGTATCATCACATTCCATATTTCAGGCTATCAAGCAAGAATAGAATGAACTGGTACAATTCAGTTCATCATAACCAAATGAATATGCAAACTTGCTTGATCTCATATAACAAATTAAACAAAGGAGATGAATCAACATGAGTTGTAATATCTGTTCCTATAACCTAATATGATCAATTCACAATGCAATCAAGAAATTTATCAACATGCACTACATATAATTTAAAGTTACCGAGACCGGATTTCTATAAAAATCCACGTATCCGCACCTGTTGTTGGATCGGATTCCGTCTTCGCCAAGTCTCCTGTACATTAGTCAAGAACCGTTAAGATTTGGCTAAACAGTTCGTAAATTGACTTAATATCCTTAAATGTGGTCCGGCCTACACTACCAGACTGACCAGTACTTCATTATTTAATATAGTAATTGTTTGTGCTTTCAGTAAATTTAAATCTTATTATTTATTATTATATTATTTCTGTCTTATTTTTTTAACTTAGTTTATTTTATTTCTTAATTAAATTATTTTATTTATTTCTTAATCAATTATCCAGTTATTTTATGTTTAATATTACTTTTAATATAATCTTTGTTAAGCATTTATTAATTAGTTTATTTACGTTTATATAATTTTTCAAATATTTTCTTTAATATTAATCTATTATATTTGTTAAGTGGTTTATTTCATTAATTAAATATAAATTACAAATCTGAAAATCAAAAATCAAGAATTCAGAAAATTATAAAGATTATAAGATAAATTTAAAAATCTAAAAGTTATTTTATTTACTTCTTGTCCCATTGCTAATTGTTTAATTAATTAGATTATTTAATAATTGATTTTGAATTTCCATTTATATGCTTTATTCTTTAAAATCACTTGAATGTCACTAATTCATAACTCATATCTTGAAATGATGGTGTCACCTAATTATTTTATCAAAATGATATCTTGATAAATTATTATTTAAGCGCAAACCATCATATCTTGATTATTTATATTTCGGAATTAAGAATATTTTACTTTATTTTATTTTTTTTTTTCCAAATCCAACTTTATCCGTCTCAACAATTTTGTATAAAGTGTTGCATAAGCTAACAATTGCTTAGCATTATCATTAGATAATTAACTTTGTTATAGTTTGATTTTGACAAGTTCAATTAATCAACCTCCGGATAGTTATGTAATTAAAAAGCCTTAAAACTTTCATGAGTCTTAGAAACTATTCGTCTTCTAATTAAATGGCTTCCTCAATTAATTGTCAAGCATCATACTTTTTATGAAGCAAATAACTTAATTTTAGTTCAAATACCAGCATCATTTACCGAAAGAGCCCTTGTACAAGTTCAAATGATTTTAAGAAAAAGTACTTGGCACCAGAATAGTTTGCGAGTAGGTCTTGGGACTAGGATTTTGAACCAGTACCATTATTTTGGTGTTGTACCAACTGGTACGGAGGTATTCTCTTATTGGCCCAAGAAAAAAAAACCCACGTAACAATTTCCTTTAAATATTTTTATTACGTATAATATCATTTTCATAATTTAAGTACAAGACAAGTTATAAGGCCGGCTTATATCAATTTTTTTCCCATACCATTGTTAATCTAATCAACTCAATCTAACTATGATCATCTATAGTCCTTACTACTAAACCATAGAGAAATTCGCAAATTTATTATTATTATTATTATTATTATTATTATTATTATTATTGTTGTTGTTGTAATTAACCCACCCTAATCTCAGCTTAAACCCTAGATTTGTTTCCAAAATCCTTAGTTGCTAACCGAAATTTAAAATAAAAAGGGTAACATATACCTTAATCTTCACTCGTACTCTCCTCTGGCTCCTCTTCCCTCTTTCTCTCTCAATATTATTTTGTCCTCTTTTCAAACCAACCAAGAATCTGAAAACTGAGCCCCTTTATCCCATATTCTCCAGCTAGAAAGAAAAAACTTAGGCAACGTGGCTTTAATCTAAACTGCCACGAGTTCTTAGATAGGGAGAAATATTTTTTTAATAAGCACAGCCAACCCGAGCTTACCACGTTGTCTAATTGGATTGATATCAATTTACTAGGTCGGTTCAATCAGAGATGAGAACAAAGAATTGAAAGGGAGGACAACCCTCGATTTTGATCGAACGGGTCCGATTTTAAATCCAATGGTTCAGAAAAATTAGGAGTTAAATTCCACGATCCCATGGCCTCAATTGATCAGATAGTTGGTATATTAATTTTGGTAGTTAAAATTTCCGAATTTTCAATTAACTTTGATCCCAAAATTTCAGAGTTCATTAATAAATATTTCTATAAGTTAGTTCAGATGATTTTGCATAAATTCTACTGTATATTTGAGTCAAGTTTAAATCTAATCATATTTGTTTTAGTTTCTTGATCTTACGGTTTATTTCATGTAATTTGTGTCATTGTTTTTAGATGACATACTCTTGTAATTTATTTTATAAAGTTGATCATTCACGTTGATGATTCTTAATTTAATAATTTTCAACTTTTGTTACTTTGTTGATTATCATTGTTTATATATTATTTAGTTATAAATATGATATAATTTCATTTTTACAATTTTTTTTTATCAAGAATAGAATATTTATTTTAATATATGAGCTTGATATAATGTTACATTCCTCCCCCCTAAAAAAAAATTTCGTCCTCGAAATTTCAAAAGAAGGATTTAGGATTAATATTTTCAAGGTCAAGTTCTACTATATCCTTTTTGTCATTTTACTGAAATTTATGATTATTATTTATTCTTCTTCTTCTTATTTTTTTTTTTCAGTTATGCCAATTCTTCTTTATAATTTATTTTGCTTCTTTGTTGCCAGTACAGATATATCAGGGTATGACTTCAATTTCCTTGGTAGTCAGTCAAAGAAAAATAAAGTAATACTCTAAATATCATAAGATCAATATCAATATTGGTGACTAGCCAAGATTGATTCAATCTTTGTACATACATATTGTCAATACTATTATCTATTTGATTTCATAATAGTTCTCTTTAAATTAAAATTTAACAATTAAATATTTCAGTTATTTTTATAATGATCAGATTTGAATTCCTAAATCACTGATTCTTGTAAACCAGATCATAAGATTTGAAAGTGACCTGATTGTCAAATAGGTTGATCTATCTAACTATCCTGACGCACTCATGTCGAAAAATAAAAGAGTAACCAAGTTAACCGAGCGTTAACATTCTCCAACCCAAGTGTAGAAGTTTCTTTTTTTTTTCTTTTTTTTTTTCCTTGAATTCCATATTTTTCTCCATCTGTATTTTTCTTGCATCAATCATGGGCTGCTTCCACCCTTTAGATTCCATTGAATTCACAGTTTCTTGCAATTTTCACCAATTGTGATTATTCCGACTAAAAACCATCAAAACTAAAATTACATGTCCACAGTACATTCTTCAGAATTTAATTTGTTCTCTGGAATTAGTATTCATCAGTTAGGGGTCATATATTGTTCAAATATGAGTTTTATGCCTCATATCCTTAAGAACTGCTCCAAAATTAAGATGTAGTTCTCGTATCCCATATGGAGAGTTTCTTTGGACAATAAATCTGAACTGTCATTCAGAAATATGTTTGGGTAGCCAGAAATATTAAATATGAAGATGGAATCTAATTCTATTGATTCAACTTGATTATAGCAACTAGACAAGTCCTATATTTGGTTTCTACCAAATATATATATACAGTCTCAAAAGTTGAAATCTTGGGTATTGAGTCATTAAGTTTTCCGGTATTTCGAGGTATAAAAGGTTCAGTTTGTAATCCCAAAGGTTACCTCTTTCCTTGCACTGTTCATCACAATTGAATGTTGAATCGGCTAACATGTCTCCATGAGTACATCATAATCTAAAACTTCTGTATCCAGTACCTCAATCTTTAATCCTTATTGTCTATAAGGGAGCCGCAGCTTCGGTACTGTCCAATTCTTCAAGTAATTCATCTTAAGGATATCTAACTTATAAAATCTTATTACCAATTTCTATCCTCTCAAATATTCCTCCTATTGAATAGGCACAATAGAATAACTATTTCCAATATTTATTAACACATAAATGGTTATCCGGAAACAATAAAGTACCTGTTAACATGTTTGTCGTTCCGGTATTTGAGTTTTTCCTTACTTCTCCAATAACTTTCTCTGCTACTGGTGCTTTTTCCTGAATTAGTTTACCTACCGTGTTCGTTGTATGCCTGTTTGATCTTCGATTAGCAAAACTTCCACTTGTAGTATTTTGTTTCCGCTGGGTTGTCCATATTTCACAGTTAGCGCTGGTTCCACAGATAGTTCCTTTCTGTTGATAACCATAGGGTCTTGGGCAATCCTTAACCCAATGATCTGGACTACCACAGTTATAACAAGCACGATTGAGGTGTCGGCACTGGGTTTCTGGATGTGGACGTTTACACCTGTTACACCAGTTAGATTTGGATGGGTGGGGTAATTTGATTACAGTGGTTAAAGATTGTTTATTCGGCTTTGTAGTCTTTGTCATTGAAGTACCCTGTCTAGGTACTTTGGTCCTTTGTTTCTGAATATTTTGGTTCTGACTCAGGTTTAGTTGAGTCTTTCTCTTTAAATACACATCTACCTGTTCCGCTGAATCCATTAATGCTTGCAGCCCTTGATTAGCACTATTATCCACAGCTATTGCAATATCTGGATCAAGTCCATCCAGATACTGACGTCTTTGTCGGTAGGCATCATTGGCAATATCTGGAGCATATTGGGATAAACTCAGAAACTGGCTATTATATTCAGTAACCGTTCGCCCCAGTTGTTTGAGTGTTACAAATGTCAATCGCATTGCTTCCTTATACACTGCTCCCATAAACCTTTGTTCAAAACGTTCTTCAAACCATGTCCAAGAAATTTGGGCAGCATCTCCTTCGTAATCCCGTTTTATTCCTTTCCACCAAAACCGAGCAGCATTCTCCAAATAATAGGTGGCTAGACTAACTTGTTGTTTTAAAGGAGCTTGACATACCTCTAATCGAGACTTTATTGCAGCTAGCCATTCCTCCGCTGCTTTAAATCCATCTTCTCCATTAAACCGGGGAGGTTCTAAGCGAGCAAATGTTTCAAATTTTCGAAATGCCGCTTCGCCCCGATCCCAGGGACCTTGTTCAGATCTACTTGCTATCCTCCGACCATGTTCATAGGCTTGTAGCAGACGATTCACTTCATGATCTTCTTTATTCACTTGTTCTTCTCTTTCAGGCTCTCGTGCTCTACGCATATTACGTCGTTTTTGCCGTTCACTAGTGTTTTCCATTATTTAATTCTAACAAAAGAAATTTTATCCTACATTAACTATTAATATAGAGATATTATAAATTATTTTTAATATAGACAAGTAATTTGGATGCATGCATGCCTAGCCTAATGCAGAAATTGAAATAAGTCGCCTTAGCCCGACTTCTACCCACGCTTTAGCGAGACTGGTTAAGGCTTACACCATACTAACCTAAAGCTCTGATACCACCACAAGACTGTCACATCCCGACACATAGGATGTAACATTCCCGCCACGAAAGTACAGATAATTGTACTCTCGTAAGGCTTAACCTGATCCCTGACCGTTTTTTTTTTTTCAACAGATAATATAATGAATATTATCTAACAAAAGTATAAAGAAAAGAATTAAAGGTAAAAGACAAGCACCCATTCATTTCCTTAACTGTATCACTTATAATAACCTGAAGGTACAGTACAAGTCAACTATTTGACTTGTAAGTTTAAGGTTCATTTACAAGTTTAAAGTCTAATTCAAATATAACACTAAGAAAAGACCTAACTAGTATATATATATATATATATATATTCAAAAGTTCAATCTAAATAACTATATCATAGGTAAACCATCTAAACTATATCTGGTACATGGTACGTTGGTGTTTAGATTGGGCACAAACGTCTTTACGCACATGTAGGAATCATTAGTAGCCATCAGCATTGATCTCCTGCATCGTCTGCATGTCATCTGGAACCCCCAACCGCCGAGGAAACATGTAAACCAAAAACGGAGTGAGAATAAATTCTCAGTGCGGGTTTTAGTTCCAGACGTGGATTTCTGGTCGAAATCTAGGTCTAGAGTAACACCCGTAAAATCAACATGAATATTAAATCTTAACTTGAATAAATAAACCATCAATAAATATAACTAAAATACTTTAAAACAGTGCAATGTAATATTAGTCATATTGTACTCAATGCAGTATAGCGGAAATGAAATTCAGTTAAGTCTCATGAACTTTCACATGCATATAAACAATCATGAATAATTATAAAATAGAAACTTGTCCCAGAACATATCACAGACAAGCATCACATTCCAAATTCTCATTCTTTCAACCATTCCCTAACCCAGGGCAGGCATGAGGGACGTGTCCCTAACCCTGGACAGGCATGAGGGGATTTCAGTACATGCTTCAAATACTCACTCAGGTTCCCTTACCCAACAGGTTGGGTGGCAAGAGGGTAACCCCTCCCTTACCTAGCCGGCAAGAGGGCATAGCCCTTGGTCTAGGTGGCAAGAGGGAGTTCACTATCCGTATAGCGCTATCGAACAGGCCGAAGCCGGGGATCAGCCGACTTCGGGGAGTGGTGATTTGATATCCATATCATATCATATCCATATCACATATCACAAATTCCTTTCCACATTCATTCATGTATCATCACATTCCATATTTCAGGCTATCAAGCAAGAATAGAATGAACTGGTACAATTCAGTTCATCATAACCAAATGAATATGCAAACTTGCTTGATCTCATATAACAAATTAAACAAAGGAGATGAATCAACATGAGTTGTAATATCTGTTCCTATAACCTAATATGATCAATTCACAATGCAATCAAGAAATTTATCAACATGCAATGCATATAATTTAAAGTTACCGAGACCGGATTTCTATAAAAATCCACGTATCCGCACCTGTTGTTGGATCGGATTCCGTCTTCGCCAAGTCTCCTGTACATTAGTCAAGAACCGTTAAGATTTGGCTAAACAGTTCGTAAATTGACTTAATATCCTTAAATGTGGTCCGGCCTACACTACCAGACTGACCAGTACTTCATTATTTAATATAGTAATTGTTTGTGTTTTCAGTAAATTTAAATCTTATTATTTATTATTATATTATTTCTGTCTTATTTTTTTAACTTAGTTTATTTTATTTCTTAATTAAATTATTTTATTTATTTCTTAATCAATTATCCAGTTATTTTATGTTTAATATTACTTTTAATATAATCTTTGTTAAGCATTTATTAATTAGTTTATTTACGTTTATATAATTTTTCAAATATTTTCTTTAATATTAATCTATTATATTTGTTAAGTGGTTTATTTCATTAATTAAATATAAATTACAAATCTGAAAATCAAAAATCAAGAATTCAGAAAATTATAAAGATTATAAGATAAATTTAAAAATCTAAAAGTTATTTTATTTACTTCTTGTCCCATTGCTAATTGTTTAATTAATTAGATTATTTAATAATTGATTTTGAATTTCCATTTATATGCTTTATTCTTTAAAATCACTTGAATGTCACTAATTCATAACTCATATCTTGAAATGATGGTGTCACCTAATTATTTTATCAAAATGATATCTTGATAAATTATTATTTAAGCGCAAACCATCATATCTTGATTATTTATATTTCGGAATTAAGAATATTTTACTTTATTTTATTTTTTTTTTCCAAATCCAACTTTATCCGTCTCAACAATTTTGTATAAAGTGTTGCATAAGCTAACAATTGCTTAGCATTATCATTAGATAATTAACTTTGTTATAGTTTGATTTTGACAAGTTCAATTAATCAACCTCCGGATAGTTATGTAATTAAAAAGCCTTAAAACTTTCATGAGTCTTAGAAACTATTCGTCTTCTAATTAAATGGCTTCCTCAATTAATTGTCAAGCATCATACTTTTTATGAAGCAAATAACTTAATTTTAGTTCAAATACCAGCATCATTTACCGAAAGAGCCCTTGTACAAGTTCAAATGATTTTAAGAAAAAGTACTTGGCACCAGAATAGTTTGCGAGTAGGTCTTGGGACTAGGATTTTGAACCAGTACCATTATTTTGGTGTTGTACCAACTGGTACGGAGGTATTCTCTTATTGGCCCAAGAAAAAAAAACCCACGTAACAATTTCCTTTAAATATTTTTATTACGTATAATATCATTTTCATAATTTAAGTACAAGACAAGTTATAAGGCCGGCTTATATCAATTTTTTTCCCATACCATTGTTAATCTAATCAACTCAATCTAACTATGATCATCTATAGTCCTTACTACTAAACCATAGAGAAATTCGCAAATTTATTATTATTATTATTATTATTATTATTATTATTATTATTATTATTATTATTATTATTATTATTGTTGTTGTTGTAATTAACCCACCCTAATCTCAGCTTAAACCCTAGATTTGTTTCCAAAATCCTTAGTTGCTAACCGAAATTTAAAATAAAAAGGGTAACATATACCTTAATCTTCACTCGTACTCTCCTCTGGCTCCTCTTCCCTCTTTCTCTCTCAATATTATTTTGTCCTCTTTTCAAACCAACCAAGAATCTGAAAACTGAGCCCCTTTATCCCATATTCTCCAGCTAGAAAGAAAAAACTTAGGCAACGTGGCTTTAATCTAAACTGCCACGAGTTCTTAGATAGGGAGAAATATTTTTTTAATAAGCACAGCCAACCCGAGCTTACCACGTTGTCTAATTGGATTGATATCAATTTACTAGGTCGGTTCAATCAGAGATGAGAACAAAGAATTGAAAGGGAGGACAACCCTCGATTTTGATCGAACGGGTCCGATTTTAAATCCAATGGTTCAGAAAAATTAGGAGTTAAATTCCACGATCCCATGGCCTCAATTGATCAGATAGTTGGTATATTAATTTTGGTAGTTAAAATTTCCGAATTTTCAATTAACTTTGATCCCAAAATTTCAGAGTTCATTAATAAATATTTCTATAAGTTAGTTCAGATGATTTTGCATAAATTCTACTGTATATTTGAGTCAAGTTTAAATCTAATCATATTTGTTTTAGTTTCTTGATCTTACGGTTTATTTCATGTAATTTGTGTCATTGTTTTTAGATGACATACTCTTGTAATTTATTTTATAAAGTTGATCATTCACGTTGATGATTCTTAATTTAATAATTTTCAACTTTTGTTACTTTGTTGATTATCATTGTTTATATATTATTTAGTTATAAATATGATATAATTTCATTTTTACAATTTTTTTTTATCAAGAATAGAATATTTATTTTAATATATGAGCTTGATATAATGTTACAAATAAGCTATTAAGCTTTACACTTTTACGCAAATTTAGTTAACGCTCTTTTGCTACGTGGTTGATACTTGAGATTTATCAAGTTAAAGATTGACGTTTGTTTGTCAATCTAGATTTGATATACAGTTCTACCTTACATTAATTTGATCACCGTACTGTAAATACATTGGTTGATACCGCCGAGTTAGGACTTAGGAGTTGATGTTATTTATTTATATTTAATAGTTAGAAATCGAGGGTTAAAAAAATTGAATGATACAGTTTAACTTCACTCCATTTTTTTCTTTTATTTTTGCCATATCTAACTAGGCAGTACAGTGTTCACACATAAACGTCCTATCATCAATAATCAATAATAAATAATCAATAATCAATAATCAATAATATAAATAAAGATGTGTGGGTGTCGGTCTCTATTTTAGTTAGTATTAGAGCGACACTCCATGAAGACCTTTGATTTTTTTTGCTTTCACTTAATCTGGTCCGTTCCTTCAGATGTATGTTAATTTTTTATGTGTTACTTATTGTATTGTAGTATGTGTTGCTTAGAATTGTGTTATCTTTATGTTGCATTATAAATATCTATTTTGATTATATTGCGTTATATTTATCACATAATTTATTTCAACCTCTCTCTTAGTTGCTTCTATGAGAAATGATGAAACAAAATTTTTTATTTATGATAGTTTAGAAACTTAAGTCAAGAAAAATAATTCGAATGCCCAAGCAAACTACTAATTCTTAATTTTTTTTATAATGATAGAGATCTTGCTTTTTTTACTACTGTGTTTTTTTGCAATTTTAGATATCTTCACAATTCTTTCCCATCAATTTTCTAGGTATCAAATTCCTCCATTCATCCATGATGACATTATATATTTACTGAATTTCATATTGATGGCGAAGATTTTTATCCTGATGATGAATATGATCATGTTGTCGACATGTTTGACAATTAATATTTTATGTAGAAATTTATATTTATATTTTAAATTTTATGGTATCATCAATGTACGTTTCAATAGTTATTCCTTTTAGCTCGAATTTAATTTTTATGTTTCTAATATTTTTCCATTGCATTCCTCTCTTATTGTCAAATTACTTCACAAAAATTATATTGTCAATATAACACATTTCAACATAAGGAGATATAATTTATTACTTCCAACCGGAAAATAAGGTTCCCTTGAATCATGCTCATGCTTCTTAAGTTATTTGTTTGATATGATTCGTATGAAAGAAGTGTGATTAACCTAATTAGAAATCATGCACACATAATGAATAAAATGCAATGAAATTAGAAATGTTTTTATAAGTAATTAAATCAATCTAGTACCTAGCATGGGTTTTTTTATATCGCGTATGTAAAATTTGTGAGGCATAGGAGGAAACCAAAATATGAATTAACAAACAGGGTTATTAAGAGTTTCCGAGTCTATATATACTTAACGAGTAACATTTAGATTTTAAATGAAAATATGATGTGGTCATCAGTATTGTTTTGTATCGGTGTCAAAACATCTCATAGGCGTTCAGTTGCATCCTGCGCTTGAATTAGGTAGGTATGATGTAGCGTGGTTATGCATCGCCTTGAAGGCGGCTGTTAGATTTGTAGGTTACGAGCTAGCTAGGTTTGGGCGAGTTGGTATAATTGGCTGTAGATATTGTTGGATTGTGTAATTGTGTTTTCAGTTTACAATTGAAGTAAAAAATTTTCATTTTTTTATATATGCAAATGTCTTCATTTCACTTGCATTTTTTTTTTTAGAGGACTTGATAGCGGCTATCAAGCAAAAAAAAAAAAAAAAAAAAAAGTAAAATAAAGAAACAGAAATAAAGTAGAGCAAAGAAACTCTAGTCTAACACCCAGCTAGCTACGGCAATGCTTTCTGAAGAGGTCCTGCTGGTGTAGTATCCACTGCACGAGGGAATCTGTGTTTCTGGCTTCCTGTCTGAATATTCTGTTATTTCTTTCCAACCAAACAGCCCAAACCGTTGTGATAGTGAGCACTGCCTTGATATTAGTCGGGTCTGCAGCAGTATTGGACAGCACATGAGTCCAAAGGGACTATGTATCAGTAAAGCTTGGAGGTAATTGAAAAGGGAAGTAATGATGTAGCTTCGTCCAAACTTGCTGGGAATATGTACAATTGCAAAAGAGGTGTGTTGTTGTTTCTAGTGATGCACAGCTACAGAGAGCACAACCTTGATTAATCAGGATATTCCTTCTGAGCAAAGCCTCTTGAGTTAAAATTCTGTTGTGAAAAAGCAGTAAAGCGAAGATTTTTAAAGGAGGAGGTAAAGTGAAGCTCCAAATTGGAGAGGCTGGAGAAATAGTTTTGCCTGCAGAGACTAGCATATTATAAGCTGACTTGACAGAGAAAAGCCCTGAGGAATGCCATTTCCAAACTAATCTGTCACTGACTTCTGTACCATGTAGAGATGGTAGAGAAAGAACTGCGTCATGCACCTGTTTTGGCCATGGAGCTTGTAATGACCTTACTGGAGAGGTTAGTACGGTGTGAACAGTCAAATGTGGGGTGACAGGCTTGGGGATGCTGTTGAAGAAAAACAAATGCCCATTTCCCCAATTACCAAACCAGAACAAAGTACTTCGGCCGTCGGCAATTGAAGAAGTTGTAGAGATAGAAAAGATGTGCCGAAGTTGTAACAAATCCTTCCATAAAAAAGATCCATGTGTCAACCAGTTTAGTGGTGATTGCTGATTTCTTGAGGCAATTAGGATCCTGGCTATGTATGACCATTGAGAGGTTGGATTGTGAAATAATCTCCATAACCAACGAAGTAAGAGCGAAATATTTAAGAGTTTTAAGTCTAAGACTCCAAACCCTCCAAGAGCTTTTGGTAAGCATACCCTGTCCCAAGATAATAAGTTAATTCCTCTTGTATTTCTGTTTGTGTTGGCCCAAAGGAAATTCCTCCTTAATTTATCGATTGCTTTGATGACCCATGAAGGAAGTCGGAATACCGACATAAAAAAGATGGGAATCGAGGAGAGGACAGAGCAAACAAGTGTTAAGCGACCCGCTCTTGAGAGTAATTTGTTTTTCCAACCTGCAAGTTTGACTTCAAGTTTCTCTAGCAGTTGGAAATAAACCTCCTTTGGTGGTCTTCCGGAAGTCAACGGCAACCCGAGGTAAGAAAGAGGTAAAGAGGATTCATCGCACTGTAGACTCTGAAAGAGTTGCACCTTCTGGTTGTCCGTCAAGTTGAAGGGTATGATCATTGATTTTTCAAGATTGAGGTTTAAACCAGAACAAAGGGAGAAGAGAGTTAGAGTTAACTTGAGAGATTGCACTGCTTTTCCTTTAACAGTTGAAAAGACCAACGTGTCGTCCGCATATTGAAGTATGTGGAATGGCGAGCGCAGCTTATTAGAGATATTAAAAGGTATTGAAGTTCCGACCGCCTCGCACATCTTATTTAGGACATCAGCTACAATGATGAACAAGAAAGGAGACAACGGGTCTCCTTGCCTCAAGCCTTGCGCATGTTGAAAAGTGGGTCCAACTCGATTGTTGATTAGCAATGCGGAGGTTGCAGTAGTGAGTAATAGCTGCATCCAGGAGATGAATACTGTAATTTTGTTTTCCCTTTTGCATAAAGGCCACGCAGGTATAACATTAAATTAAGAGATAATTTGTTTTATGTCACTATGTAACACTTCAATTTTAAATATGTCATCACAAAAATGTTTAATTAGATATGTGTCTTTTTGCATCTAAATTTTCCCATATAAAGAAATTTCAGCAATTCACAAGTGAAAATGAGGTTAATAAAAGCATGCTAAAGTCACATTCCAGAAGGAGGGGTTCAATTTTGAAGCAAATCACGAGCCTAGACTAAAACCGGCATGATATTGATATTAATGTGATACATCATATGTTGCATTAATTTAATATTCATAAAAAATATAACACAAATATCATGGATGATTTTACAAAACAAGAAGCTAGAAGACATGCAACAAGTGGTACTTGGATTAATTGATTATATGAATTATTCTATTAACTTTAGAAAAAATCATTTATGACCACCGAGTCCATCACATATTATGAAAAGGCATGCCAAATTTCATATAAAATATCCAAAAGGAAGGTTGTCAAATAAATTTTCTTGTATTGAACTGAATTAATATTCTTAAAGTCTGAGAAATGGATGCATCCAATAATGAGGTAAGTTCAGCAAAGGAAAATGGAGATGAATAAACTTGGGCTCACGAGGCCCTCGTTTGAAAAGAAATCAAAGTAGCAAACACAGCCCAAAGAAACTCAAAAAGCTCGTCCCAGCACAGCTCCTCTTCGATCTGTCCCGTGGACCCCACCTGTCAGCGGTCTAGTTGACTAGTTCCCAGACAAATAGCGCGCCGATTAGTTCTGCTTCTGGGCCCCATTTTCAACGGAAAAGAAACGAAAATAAAAGAAGGTCGAAGAGGAGGAAGCTCCGCCTCTGACAAGAATTGATTCCGGCGATTTCCTCCGCCGTTGTCGGAGTTCTAAGTCTCGTTAGAAAGCCCAGGCCAAGAAGAACGCAGTGGTGAGCTCTATAGCACTCAATTTGAGATGAGAAGTCTCGAGGCAGAGAGAGAGAGAGACAAAAATTGAAGCAATGGGAGCACGAGGGCTCAAGCTGTTGGTGCATATAGCTTCACAAGGATGCTGTCAGTAAGTCCGTAAGGTGGAACCATCATTCAAAGCCATGACTTGGTTAAGCTTTGCGTAAGGCCTTAAGCGTTGATTAACAATGCCTAACAAGCTTAGTTAATAATTTAAAAATGTTAAACGTGGAGTTAGGATGCTTCGGATTGAAAACAGATGATAAATGGTTTAGAAATCACTGGAGAGGCAATTGGTTTCGACTGCAATTGAGAAGAAATAAAAAGATGAAAAAGTGAAAAGCATGTTCTATGATCCCCGAATGTACTGCTCTCCAAATCAAATAAGACAAACCAAAGAAACTTGTTCCCCCGATGAACAAACATGTAGGCAGTGAAAACTGAAAAGGGTCGCGGTGAATATTCTAGAATGTAAAACAGAACTGTGAACTTGCACATTAACAACTGCAATACTATGAAATTAATCTCTTGATAATAGAACTTGATTTACATGGTCCATTGATTCCTTGCTTTATTTTAGCGTTTTCAATTAGTAGATTCACCTGACAAGTTACAGTTGCTTACATCATGAAAAAAACCCACTACTGTGTTATAAATCAGACTTACTCAACGGCCAATTCTGACAGTTTCCTGGCTAGATATTTAGTTTAAAATCAGACATATGCAATGCGTTGATCCAATGTTTCTATAATTGGACAGGATTTGTACATTAAGAGTTGAGGCCAATTCATACTTCTATCAGTTAGTTATGTCGACCATAGTTCCAATACAACTCTTTTTATGTCAGATCTACATTTTTATTAGTTAGTTTAAAATATTTCAGATTTTCAATAATCGGACAAATAATTCTGGATGCAAAATTTTATAAACCAGATAATATAAAATCTGATCCTAACTCAAATATATATTTTTATTACTTTCTCACCTTCATTATTATGTTGCTTTCCTTTGTTCCAACAAGGAAAAGAACATAAAAAGATGCAGTCACATGATGGCTTCTAAATTGAATGAATGAAAGTGATCTTTTAGGCCTGCGAAATAGAAAATAAACCAAAATAAGACCCCCAAACAAGAAATAATGTTCTTTGCATGTTCATGCTTCTTGTGTAGGTGGTTTTTTGTTATGTAAGAAATGCCATCAACCTAACCATAAATCATGCACGCAGAATGATTGGAATTCAATTGCGCGTTTTTATAAGTTACCATCAATGCAAAATCCCTACTCTCTACTATGCATTTGATATCAGAAAAAAAAATTATAAGGCATCGGAGAAAACCAATGTATAAATTATAAATAAGAGTGATAAATAATTTGTACAATTGAAATTGGTCTGACATGTCTAGATTTTAAATAAAAGTATGACGTAATTCAATTAATTATACACAGTAAAAGTAAACTAGTGATTTCTGCTTAATTTCATGCATGTGAATTTACATATGATTGACTTCATTTGTAAGTATAATGCTTTGGTCATCTTCCTTTTCGTTTGGATAGATTCTTTCTAAACTAGTTGATCAACTGCTTTTCAAATTGGGATCCCCTTCAATTCATTCGTTGGTGCTTGTGGAGCAGGATTAGCTAGATTTAAATGCACTACGTGAATGTTGATTGGAGCCGGATAGAAATGCATGTGCTTCTTCTGTCAACCAGTGTTTAATTTTTATTTTTTACGTTTGAATATTGTTGTTAAAATTATTTTTGGTTAACTAGTCAATAGTGATTATCCTGATGGTCGACGTTTGGTTTGGGTATTTGATATGATTAGAACTATAGATTTTTAATTGGAGAGCAATTTTGGTGCCTACATTTTTTGATGCATCATCTGTCACATATCCTGAGTCGTTCAATCAAATTTTGATAAATGGTCCAGATTGCAAGCTCTTTATTCCGCTCCTCTTCATCTCCATCGTGCTCTCCTCTCCGTCTCTGTCGTACTTTGAATATCCCATGCAACATAGGGCATGAAACAAGTCTGTTATTTTTGGTGAATTGCAGAGCATGGTGGAGTCATCTGGGAAATGAAATGAAAAATGGATAGTACTATGTTGCTGCAGCTAGGAGCAAAGACTTGTTATTATTCTCCATTGTTACTTTCTTGAAGTACCTCAGTTCTGTGTAGGGTGCATTTTGAGTTGAACATGGTATTATGTCCTCGAAAGTTTGAATAAATTAGCAAAAATAATTTATTAGGATATGTAGAGAAAATTTGTTATTATGATTTATAAAGCGCCTTATGTGTTTTGATATGAGAAATATTGATGACACATGTTTATTTAGGTATTTATTTATTTATTTTCTAATTCTCTAAAACCGATTGCCTCACTATGTTGTTGGCAGTGGTTTCATTTTCTTCTCTGGGATGAAGCTGCACTCGACTGTTCAACAGGTTTTCTACCATTTTGTAATTAAGGCTGCTTGATGGAGAGTGTAGCTTTTCCAGAATGTAAACAATTTTGCGACCCTTACCAGACCAGACTAACAGCAGCAAAAGCGTATGAAGAGAAATTCGGCCCATTTAAGTCCGAATTTAACAATTATGCGTAAAATTTTAAAGCCTTTTCGGCCTAATAAGTGTTGACCAGTCTACTTGTGTGCTACTCATGAAGGCTTCCTTTGCTGTTGACAGGGCTAATGATGCTTTCCGTTATTTCAAGAAGATGGTGAAATCGGGATTAGAACTAGTTTAATGGCACACGAAGTGGTTATAATCGGCCTAGTGAATGCTGGAAAAGTAAATATTGCACAAAAGGTGTTCGATAAAATGCTTAGGAGCATTGTCAAACCAAGTACAGCAATAACAACATGCTTCGAGTTGCTGCTTGCTACTGAAGGGATATCTCAAAGTTAGGAATCTGGGAGGTGCTAATAATGCTTTTGAATGATAGAGTAATTTTCAGGGATGAAATGAAGGAGCTTCTGGTAGGAGAGCTTACAAAAGGAGGTAGAGAGGAGGAAATGGAGTAATTATACAAAGAGGTAGAAAGAGAGAAGGCAGAGGCAGCAGCCCGGGAAGTAGAGGAGAAAGAAAGAGCCAAGGTGCTTGAGAAAGAGGAGAGACAAAGGAGGCGGGCTGCGTTTGCGGCCAAAGAGGCAGCTGCAGCTGGATTGTCAGTAAAATTGTTCCTCTTCATACAGAAACATAATCCTTATTATTATTAGTTCCTCTTCATACACACAGCATCATTGCTGAATTGTCAGTACCATAGTTGCAATTTATGTATGTAGCTCAAGGATTATTAATCTAGAAGGCAAATGTATGATGCATCTTATATGGATGAATTTCTAGTTATCTCTATAGTCTTTAATTTACTGATGCCAATGTATATGTAGTAGTAGAACAACATCGGAACTTGCACCTCTGGTTAAACTAATTTGCAATACATCCCATAAAAAGTTAAAATATTTATTCTCTTGGTGAGGTGAACAACTCAACATCTGCCTAGCCATATGTATCCAAAATGCGTCTTTGAGAAATTTTTATAAATATTGTTTTCAGATTCAAGCCGCATAGGCAAGGCTTTGAAAGATGCTGTTAAGTGAAATCTTTGGCTTCAGTTGTTAATTGTTATACATTGCGCATAATAAAATAAAATAAACACCTCCGAGCTATAACTTATTTATTTATGTAAGAGATGCTGAAAGTAGTATGTGAAATGGTCAGAAGCTACGATTTCTAGTTCTCCAGAATATATTACAGATACTAAAAGTTATTTTTGTTTGATTGTTCCTCAGCTATGAACACCGAAAAAAAAGTAGTTCTAAGAAACAAAAATCCTGTGCATATATTTAACGAATTTGTCTTAATGTACAGTGAAGTGATCTCATCATTAATTGGTTCAGATTAGGATCTCTTATCCATGCTTCATTTCCTGTTTGTGCAAAATTTTCCAAGACGGTAGAAACAATTATTAAAAACAGCAGTATAGATTGAACTTAATATCATATTACATGCCCAACTGAGTTCCCTCGTGCTATTTTATGTCTGCTCTTGCATTGCACAGTTCTCTCAAAAAGTTTCAATGGCTTTGTAAGAGCCATGTATTACATTTGCAAGCTTTGCAATCCTTTTTAATGAGTAGGATGACGGTTTCATTGAACCTAAGAGAGGTCTAATTCAGGAATGTGCAATGTTGTCATACATGTTTGTTTTGTGTAGTGGATGTTTTCTCTTGATAGTTGGAAAGATGAGATAAGAAAACAAAAGGGTTAACGAAGGAATTTAGTGAGATGAATCCAAACACTAGTTAGATCCCATCATGTTTGCAGATGCCTAAAACACTAAGTCCTATATGGAGCTGTCTCTAATCACCGGAATCATATTGCATATGAAAAATTGCAATATTATTAAAGATAAACTGTAATATTGCCATTAGTTTTATTATCTTGACTTAGTTTTAGTTTCCCCCAATTTCTTAGATTAGTTTTTGAAGCCTTCATCAGATGCTTTTACCGGTTTATGAAGCCTTTGTAAGATGCTTTTACTGATTTATAAGTTTTGTGAACTCAATTCAAACGAATTTGGTAGAATGATAGCGAAACATTTTTTTCCCAAAAAAATAATAAGCAACATAACACATATAAATAGTTTGTAGCTCATGCAATTTTAAATTTGCACCTACCACTTCATGCTTGTTTGTTTGGGAAAATTAAAACGATTTTTTTGTATTGATGGCGCCCATAAAACATATTACTGCAAAAACAAAATTGAATATCGAAAGATGAAAACTTGTCGGTGGATTGTTCGAGTCTTATATGAAAAGATTTCATGAGTAAAAAATTGCTTTCGAAGTTTAGTTGCATTCGGTGGCGGATCTAGAAAAAATATTTAGATGGGCTGAGTTTATAAAAACATTAGACCAAAATAAGTTCATCATATATCCATCTCATACAATGTACCTTTGAGTACTCCAATGGCAGAAAAAATTAGCTGGGCTAAGGTGGAACTTCATGGGCTCGATGACGTTAGGTGGGGCTAGAGCCCCACCCGACCCAATGGTGGATCCGCCCCTGGTTGCATTGCTTTTCTAGATGAAATATATCTCTCTTCAAAAAAATTATAAATGTTAGATATATATGTTTTTTATAGACTATGTGTAATATAGTTTTAGAATCATGCTAGATTAAATTATTTTTTCAATAATCATAAAAAAAAATCGTTTAGAGTATCAGAAAGTTGGATATTATTAAGGAACAAAAAAAATCACTAATAAATAATAGGAGAGAGAAGTGAAAAGACTATGGAAGCTGTCTCTTTTCTGGATATTATTAAGGAGACAAAAAATAATAAATAAATAATAGGAGAGAGGTAAAATGGACTATGGAAGCAGTCTCTTGACACTAATTGACAGAAACAAAGCTTCGAATAAGAAGTTGATCACAAAATCGTAATTTATTTGTTTATCTATGTTTTTTATGTAGTTATAATTTTTCTTATCCATTAGTAATGTAAATTTTGGGTTTTGAATTTTGTAACTTTTATTTATTGAATGAAATTATGAGTTGATAATCCTCAATTGACTTTAAAGACGAGGCCGTAAATATGTTTGGAATCATATGATAAAATTAATGGTCAAATAAGATAAAAAAACTTTTTTGTCGAAACTCAAGATGTAATCTAAATTATCAGTTAAATCAAACAGCAGACACAAATTTTATTGTATTCTGCTAGTATTAATCTATAAGCATTAAACGAACTTGAATGCGGAAATAAAAACCAAGATCCAGTTTATCTCCAGCCATTGCTTGTCAAGGAATAGTTGATCGAGATCACTATAATCAAAGTACACTACTGAAATCGATAGACTTCCCATGCCTTGATGGTAGAACTCCAAAAAATCAGTTCAGACCTCGTCTTTTTTTTTTCTCTTTCTCTTTCTCACTAGTTTCTTATGTGGAAATAGAGAGAGGAAATGACAACTCACTTCTGTCCATCACATAAGGAGATGGATTGTTTGCTAGCAACTTGTACAATCATCTCTACATCAAGAAATATATAATTTGCAAGAATGACACATTTCTATCTTGGATTATTTGGTGGGAAGGATTGCGGCCTCCCTCAAATTCCACAAGTTACTGATAATTCTGAAATCAGATGGGATCAAGAACCATCAGAGTCAGTTTATGCATTAGAAAATATGGAGTATCCACTCCTAAAGAAACTGGCAAAGGAATCGGTGTTCTCAACAGCTGAATCCTCACTTACAAGGATACCCCCAGAACCAATAATGGGTCCAGCAATGTATCCACCAGCAACAAGCAGTAGACCTCAAAGCCTGCAAGTACCTGAAATACGAGCCAGATTAGACAACATCAGAGGAGGATATGCGAGACAAATGGATGAGAGGTACAATCTCCCATCAGCACAAGCCAACCAAGGAGATAATGATATCATGTGACATAAGAATCAAAACAAGGAAATTACTCATGTCTTATGCAGGATTGAAGTATTGTAGTTGTACAGTATTTATTTATGTTAATGGGAAATCATAACGTGTTGCTAGATACCGCTTATGATTATTGGAAATAAATAACGATTTATTTTCCATGGCCAACATGATATAAATCATCCGAGGGTCACACAGTACGAAGCTCTTGACCAACATTGCATTATATTTAGTTTGTTTATATTGGAGAATATAAAATATGATAAGTTGAATAATTAATTATAAAATATTTTGATTAATTATTTCAAGGGATCGTATGAAACTAAATTAATGTTAAATCTATCTATTAATAATTATCAAGGAGTTGATATTTATTTTGTCTCATACAATTAATATAATTGTAGGAATTATATTAATTAATATGTTATCTTGTGGTATATGAAATTGGACCTAGTTTTAAATGCAATTTAAAGGGATAATTAAAGAGACAATTGACTTAACACAAAATGGGCTTGGAGCCCATTATGTGGCCGACAAATACAAAGGAAATTGGTTCCTTAGGGTTGGTGTAAAGTAGCATATATATACACATATATATGGTGCTTTGAATGGTCACCTTTTACATTGTATCTCTCTCCCTCCATAGCCGCACTTTTCAAGTGTGTTTCAAATTTTTCAGATCTGAAAAGTTGAAGCTTATTTCTTGCATTTTAATAGGACTCATGTGCTGAGTATAGTTCCCTTAGGGTGTGTTTGGATGGTTGAAGAACTAATAGTTCATGAACAAGAACTAGGATAGTTTGTTCCTTCACTTTTTGATGCCAGCATAGTGGTCCCTTCATTTTTTTTGCGCCAAACAATATGCACCAATAAAATATATTTTCTCTCTCTCTTTCTTCACATGGGAATAGTTGAAGTGGCCACATGTCCAAATTAAAATATATTTTCTCACTCCTCCAAATTCTTGTTCGTGGGCTTGTCCCACCTTTTTGCTAGAACAACGAACAAGCTCTGTTCGCGAACTTGTTCTTTGTTTGGTTCCATCTGGTTTCGCTTAGTTCACGAACAAGGCTTGTTCGTGCCATTCCAAACATACCCTTAATTAATTAGTGAATTAATTGAAGAAAGAGAAGCAAAGGATTAGGCTAATTCTTCTTGGTTTACTAGCATAGACCAAGCAAGAAGTTGGTTAATCTTTGTGGACCTAAGGTGCAGCAAGGAGGAGAAGGAGAGCACGCCATCGTCTCCTATGCCAAGGTCGAAGCCTTCCCGTTACTAGTCGGGGAGAGGTATAGACCCGTTTCTCTATTCTCATGCATTATTTGCGCTATTCCACTAGATCTTGACTTGTGCTTGGTTTAATTAGCTTAAATATGATTTAGAATTAAAATTAGCACTCGGAATAAGTTCCTTCAAACATGATGACATAAGAGTGTTATCTAACACATGCCTTTAAATGTAGGTCGTCTTTGGCATGGAGTTAGCTTTGCAAATGGATATCTGATCGTCTGATCCAAAATCAAAATTACTAATTAAACTTTTATTTTCAAAAAATAAGCTCAGACTTGCCTCTTACTAAATCCACCCCTTAAAAATAACACGAAAATGAAAGGGAAATTGTAAGTGTATTTTAAATTAAATGAAGAAGAGAATCATATGGTGCATCTAAATTAAATCTAAAAATTTAATCGAAAAATAATTTTTGTAAAAATTATTTAATGATATGAAAATATATATGATAATTATTTTATGTTTAGCAAAAAATTATATATTAATAATTATCTAAAAATTTTTAATTTATTGTGCACGATTTATTTATTTAAGAAAAAAATTTATAAAATATTATATTATACCATTAAATTTTTTTACAATTTAATTTTAATAATAATTTGATGAAGCTTGGAGGCTGAAACACAGATAACCACATCACCTGTGCCACAAATAATATATTTCATTCTCTTAAAATCCGAATCACCGCAACGCATTTTCGATTCGAGCCGCGTCGCTCCCCGACACTAAATCCGAGTCCGTCGCCAGTCGCCTCCTACTCCTAAATTTCCCTCTCTCACGCTGTCAGCCACATCAGTTCAGCACCCCATATTGTTAGTCCAAAATCAAAAAAAGGGACGAAAAGACGAGCAAGTCGTGAAAAGAGGACACAGAGAAAGAGAGATTCAGAGCCAACGAGGCGAGAAGAGGTTAGTTTTACTATATTGGGTCACCTGTGCAGGCTGTGCTCAATCTCCTCTTTCACTCAATTAGTTGTTTGGCTGATCGAGTAATTGCGATATATGAATAGGTTCTCTTATGTTTGCCTTTGTTTCTTACAATGGGAGTAGAGGAAAAAGTAGCATATACCTGATTCTGTTATATATGCTACAATCTCTTGGTTCTTTTTTCTAATTGTTGTTAAAGAAGACCAAATAAATGCCTATCTGGTAGTTTACAATAGGGCTTATTCTAAAGGTGATATATTTTTACTGGCATTTAATTCTATTATTAACATTAGTGTTGATATAGACATAGTAGTATCTCCACTATTGAAGTTTTTTTCTTTTTTCTTTTTTTTTTCTGAATCATGTTGTGTTGAAATGAGAATCAATTGAATCTTAAAACCAGACTAAATATTAATAACTGCAAAATATCATCAAACTTGATCCAGATAATTACAAAGGATTTTTTATTTTTTACTGGTACCCAAACATCCTTATTTAACGGCAAATTTTTTACTGGTACCCAAACATCCTGATACAATGGTGGTTCTATTATTCACTTAAAAGTTTCTGGTATGTAAAATCTAAGATTTTGATTTGGCCACTTTTCTGGTGCCGGTGCCTCTCAGTTCCAATATTAGTCAATACATGATACTAGCTAAGTACTTGTATGTTGGTCAGGCAAAAGATAATTGAAAATAGAAGAAATGACTTATCAGTGTGGAATTGTCAACCCAAATGATACAGGACAGTGAAACTAAGACTATTAACGTTTGATCATTGTTTATGTTATTTTTAATATAAAGTGGTTGATCACAGCTGATATTGAATTTTTTTTTTTTTTTTTTTTCTGCAAGATTAGTTTCCTTTAGTATGGCAGCTGGTGACTCAAAAGATATGCTTAAAAATGTGGATTGGAAAACAGTTGGAGAAACCAGTACATCTAATACTGCGACAAGCTCGAGCACACCAATTGTGAAAAAACGGTTGCCGAAAAAAATGAGACAAGTACCAGAATACTACTTCATGCCGCGTCTCTCTCGCCCTAAGGCTATTGTTATCTATGGGGCCTGCATTGCAGCTGGTATCGGTGCGGGAATGTTAGGAGAGATCTGGATAGAGAAAAAGATCAAAGGTGAGTCATTGTTTAAATCACAGTACAGAACCTCTTTTAGTTGGGAATTGGTTCCTTTTCCCCTTCCATTTTGGCAAATTCTAGCTGATAGGAAATGTTTACCCCAAGAATTCTGTGGTGCCAAATTTGTATCTCGGTTACCTAGGCCAGCTAACTTCCAAATTTTTTGCTTAGTCCCATGGCATATTCTCTTAATAGTTTATGTGGATGGAATGGGTGTATTACATCATAGGAGTTGCATATGCTGAGGTACTTATGTAGCTCAGTCTAATGAATAAGTTCGATTAGGTGGTTATCAAAAGAGTGAGGGACAATGCCATGTGTTCCTCTGGAAATACTTCAGCATATATATTCCCAACATGAGAAGTACTTTAAATACCCAGTGCAACCACAAGGCCACGCCCATTCATTTTTTTTTGTTTATTTTGTATATTTGTTCTACAATCTGTAAATTTTGGTAAATTGCAGAGGATGGTGGAGTCGTCTGGGAAATGAAATGAAAATGGATAGAATCATGCAGATGCTGCAGTTTAGAACAAAGACTTGTTTATTAGTAATAGTTTTCCAGTGTTACTTTATTTTATATCAAAGTTCCTCAGTTCAGGGCATGATGCATCGAGTTTAATGTGGTATTATGGATTCAGATGGTTTGAATAAATTACTGGCAAATCTTTATTCAGAGATGTCAAGAGAATTTGTTATTATGAAATGTTTTGCATGTTTTTAATAATGCATGCACAGACATCTTAGTTACCTTGAGACTCTTCTTGTGTTACCACTTCCCAGTAAGATTTCATTTCTTTTTCGGGGTAAGGCTGAAGTGATTAACAAGCTTGGGGAATTTAGTAATTTAGGCGCTAAGTTTACTGTTTCTTCAAGTTTTGTGTTCATGCAATCCCAACAAAATCTAAGCGACGGAAAGAAATATTCTTGGAAGTACAACAAAATGTCAAACTCACACATTGACAACTGCCAAACTATGAAATGTTTTGCCTTAATTATCTTCACAATAGAACTTGATTTCCATGGTGGATTGAATCCTTGCTTTATTTAGTGTTTTAACCTGACCTCCATTGAGGCTGGATTAGGAGATTAATTTGACAATATATAGTTGCTAGTATCATGATAAAACCCACTACTGTCTTTACAACCAAACATACTCAATTGTCAATGCTGACATTTTTCTGATTAGATATTTATCATCCGATTGCTATAGTTATACATTAAGCCGAGAAAAGCCCAATATTTGCTGTATTGAACAAGACTTTTGAAAGTTGAAACGTGAAAATTGAAGGATATCATTTTATTTGCCGAATTGTAGATGTATAGAAGTATTGAACGTCTGATAACTTCTCCAAATAAATTTGAAAGATAACATTTTACAATGAACAATGGATGCCAATTCATACTTCGATCAGTTAGTTTAACTATGCGGCGTATTGTTCTTATACAACTAATTTCTAGTCTGACCTAGTCTGTAAATTATGAATTTAGATCATTAATAGTTAAGTATAGCTCAATTTTGATTAATCGGACAAGCAATTCTTGACTCGAATTTTATAATTCAGATATTATATAAATCCCATCCCAACTCCTATATGTTTTTTTTATTATTATTATTGCTATATCACATTCATTATGTCGCTGTCCTTTCTGCCAGTAAGGAAAGGAACAGTAAAAGAAGGCCGTGTCATATGAATTTGACGGGCCATACATTGAATGGATAATAAAAGTCAGCTTTTAGACCTCTAGAAAAAAAATCCGGTTCTTTCGAAGCGTCCTCATGCTTCCTGTGTAGGTGGTTCTTACTATGTAAGGAAATACCATCAACCTAACCAGAAATCATGCACGCAGAATGATTTCAATTCAATTGCGTGTCTTTATAATAAGTTCCCATCAATTCAATCCCTATTCCCTACTATGCATTTTGTATCATAAAAGAAAATTATAAGGCATCGGAGAAAACCAATATATAAATTATAAAAAAAGTGATAAATAATTTCTACAATTGCAACTGGTTTGGCATGTCTATATTTTAAATAAAATAATGACGTAATTCAATTAATTACACAGTAAAAAGGTGATTTCTGCTTCATTGCATGCATGTGAATTTACAAGCGATTGACCTTATTTGTAAATATGGTTCTTTGGTCATCTCCCTTTCGGTTGGGATAGATCTAAACTAGTTGATTAACTGCCTTTCGAATTGGGTTCCCCTTCAATTCATTCTCTGGTGCTTGTGGACTGTGGAGCAGGATTAGCTGGATTTAAATGCACTACCAGAATATTGATTGGAGCCAGTCAGCCAGATTGAAATGCATGTGCTTGTCAACGGCGGATGACCTGAGCAGTGTTCAATCCTTATTTTTTTACATTTGAATATTGATGTTTTTTTTATTTTTGATTAAGTAGTCAATAGTGATTATAATGATGTACAACGTTTGGTTTGGCGGTTTGATATGGTTAGAGCCATATATTTTTAATTGATCTGACTTTGAACCATATGTTGATTAGTTGGCCTGGTTTAGATGCATGTGTTAATTGATCTGGTCTGTACCCTGCTTTTACATTAATGTAAGTTGGTGGTTTTACCAATTTCGAAAAAAAAAAAGCCAAAAGGAGTTTCAACCTAAGATTGTTTTGTTTAATGCTTGCTTTGTTTTTTTTTTTTTTTTTTTTTTTTTTGTTGTGTTTTTTAATGTTGTTCTTTTCGTACTTTTAACTTTACAGCCTCTTTCAAGCATTTCGAAAAAAAAAAAATGCTAAATAAGAGGATGAATCATGGAAAATTCAGATAACCAACAAGTTTTGGGCTGTTGGCACAAAATTGCGAAAAAACACTTTTTTATTAGATTTTTTAGACTACGAAAATTTAATATTAAAAAAAACACTGTTTTTGTGTGAACACCACTACGACAGAAATGATTTTTGGAAACACTCAATTAGAAACGGTTTTTAATAAATTCGTTTCTAAAAATAGATAGTGGCATTTTCGCAATTGTCAGATGAAATTTTTAAAAACAGTTTTTTATCAGAACCGTTTCTAAACTTTAAGCAAAAAAAAAAAAAAACACTATATATTATTAGAAACGGTTTTTTACTAAAAACCGTTTCTAATAATCAAAACTGATTTCATTTTTTTGTTTGATGTTTAGCAACGGTTTTTTACTAAAAACCGTTTCTAAAAATAGTATTTTTAGAAACGGGTTTTTTACTAAAAACCGTTTCTAATAATCAAACTGATTTCATTTTTTTGTTTGATTTTTAGAAACGGTTTTTTACTAAAAACCGTTTCTAAAAATCAATTTGAATTTTTCTTCATGTTTTTATTTTCTGATTTTATTATAATGCAAAATAATTAACTACTATATATTTTTCATTTCTGATTTTCTATTAAAATTACGAAAATTAATATTAAGTTAGAATTTTTATTAAATATATACTATAAAATAAATTATATACAATTTTAATATGTTATTAAATTTTTTTTAAAAAAAAATATTAATGATTTTTAGAAACGGTTTTTAATTAAAAAACCATTTCTAAAAATCAATTTGAATTTTTCTTCATGTTTTTATTTTCTGATTTTATTATAATGCAAAATAATTAACTACTATATATTTTTCATTTCTGATTTTCTATTAAAATTACGAAAATTAATATTAAGTTAGAATTTTTATTAAATATATAATATAAAATAAATTATGTAAAATTTTAATGTGTTATTAAAATTTTTTATTAAAAAAAATATTAATGATTTTTAGAAACGGTTTTTAATTAAAAAACCGTTTCTAAAAATCAATTTCAATTTTTCTTCATGTTTTTATTTTCTGATTTTATTATAATGCAAAATAATTAAGTACTATATATTTTTCATTTATGATTTTCTATTAAAATTACGAAAATTAATATTAAGTTAGAATTTTTATTAAATATATAATATAAAATAAATTATATACAAGTTTAATATGTTATTAAATTTTTTTTTAAAAAAAAATATTAATGATTTTTAGAAACGGTTTTTAATTAAAAAACCATTTCTAAAAATCAATTTGAATTTTTCTTCATGTTTTTATTTTCTGATTTTATTATAATGCAAAATAATTAACTACTATATATTTTTCATTTCTGATTTTCTATTAAAATTACGAAAATTAATATTAAGTTAGAATTTTTATTAAATATATAATATAAAATAAATTATGTACAATTTTAATGTGTTATTAAAAATTTTTATTAAAAAAAATATTAATGATTTTTAGAAACGGTTTTAAATTAAAAAACCGTTTCTAAAAATCAATTTGAATTTTTCTTCATGTTTTTATTTTCTGATTTTATTATAATGCAAAATAATTAACTACTATATATTTTTCATTTCTGATTTTCTATTAAAATTACGAAAATTAATATTAAGTTAGAATTTTTATTAAATATATAATATAAAATAAATTATGTACAATTTTAATGTGTTATTAAAATTTTTTATTAAAAAAAATATTAATGATTTTTAGAAACGGTTTTTAATTAAAAAACCGTTTCTAAAAATCAATTTGAATTTTTCTTCATGTTTTTATTTTCTGATTTTATTATAATGCAAAATAATTAACTACTATATATTTTTCATTTATGATTTTCTATTAAAATTACGAAAATTAATATTAAGTTAGAATTTTTATTAAATATATAATATAAAATAAATTATATACAAGTTTAATATGTTATTAAATTTTTTTTTTTAAAAAAAATATTAATGATTTTTAGAAACGGTTTTTAATTAAAAAACCATTTCTAAAAATCAATTTGAATTTTTCTTCATGTTTTTATTTTCTGATTTTATTATAATGCAAAATAATTAACTACTATATATTTTTCATTTCTGATTTTCTATTAAAATTACGAAAATTAATATTAAGTTAGAATTTTTATTAAATATATAATATAAAATAAATTATGTACAATTTTAATGTGTTATTAAAAATTTTTATTAAAAAAAATATTAATGATTTTTAGAAACGGTTTTTAATTAAAAAACCGTTTCTAAAAAATCAATTTGAATTTTTCTTCATGTTTTTATTTTCTGATTTTATTATAATGCAAAATAATTAACTACTATATATTTTTCATTTCTGATTTTCTATTAAAATTACGAAAATTAATATTAAGTTAGAATTTTTATTAAATATATAATATAAAATAAATTATGTACAATTTTAATGTGTTATTAAAATTTTTTATTAAAAAAAATATTAATGATTTTTAGAAACGGTTTTTAATTAAAAAACCGTTTCTAAAAAATCATTAATATTTAAGATTTTTTCCTTTTTTAAATATTTAATGGATTGTTTAAAATTATATGATATATATACAAATTATTTTATTATATATATATATTAAAAATAATAAACTTTTATGATATATTTTCTAGATATTTAATAGATTATTTTTGTTTTTTATGATTTTTAATAGAATTTCTGAAAAAAACGAAAAAAAAAAATCGGAATTGATTTTTAGAAACGGTTTTTAAGTAAAAAACCGTTTCTAAAAATCAATTCCAAAAAAATCTGATTTTATTTTTAGAAACGGTTTTTAAGTAAAAAACCGTTTCTAAAAATCAATTTCAAAAAAATCAGGTTTTATTTTTAGAAACGGTTTTTTACAAAAAACCGTTTCTAAAAATCAATTCCAAAAAAATCTGATTTTATTTTTAGAAACGGTTTTTAAGTAAAAAACCGTTTTTAAAAATCAATTTCGAAAAAATCTGGTTTATTTTTAGAAACGGTTTTTTACAAAAAACCGTTTCTAAAAATCAAACCAAAATTATAAACTAATCTCTCTCCTCTCTTTTCTCTCTCTCGTTCAAAAACTACCCCTCCTGAAATTTGTATAACTCCCTCCTTTGATCTACCTCCTCTCTCTGCTCTCTCAACACAGCCACTGAATCAATTTACTATTGGAATTGTGTTCTAAAAGTTATCTTATAGTGATTACTTTTATATGTTATATTTATGAATTGGATGTTATTACATTTTGTTCCATGAGTTTATATTCATATTTAGAAGTGTTCAAGAAGATGCTCTTGGTCTTGAACCGCAGAACTCTAAATAAAATGAATATATATCTCTAAAATGTTCACAGGTCTTGGATATTAGCAGGAACACTGATATGCCATATAAGACTGTCGTGTTGATTAAAAGTACGTTGTAGTTCTGTAAACGTTGATAAAGGATTATCATTTAATAACACGAGTATATGAAAAGTTTCATATATTGAACAGACCTAATTGATAAAAATATTATATGGATTGTGTTTGTGTCATTAATATTTTTATCGTGTCGTTAATTCTAAGATTGATATGATATATTTTTCACATAAGAAATATGCAACGTAATTATTATTAAAAGCCATTTGAAGCAAGTGGTGATAAAAGTAATAGTTCTTTGTATGTAACTTGTGTAGGAGGAAAATATATATGTCAATAGCTAATTGCCACTCATTAATTGAGGAATGATATTATAAAGGGCCCCTTGGTAAAGTGAGATTATAAATGGATCCAATATAACTGAAGTGCAGTTATAATTATATAATCCTACTTATTAGAGACCAAGAAAAGATTATAATACGAGGATGACACAGTCCTACTTTGTATAATAATCAAAATATCATATGGCAAGGAATAGACACAAGTAATGTAAATAACATTACTAGAAGGATCGTGTTTCGTAAAAGGATTTGCTAAACATCTATATTATTTGGGTAGCTGTAATGTATGCTAGAGTACCGCTTACAGTTTATGGAATAAAATAATTATTCCATTGCCAACATAATATGGATCCTCAACATAGGTCACACCAACTGAATGGGAAACAAGAAATATATTTTCTATGTACAAAGTTTCATGTTGCATGAAATAAAGTGCAAATAGAAAATTATATCACATGACGTGAATAACTAGCAAAGAATAAATTTATTAATATGTGTATATTATGAGGATAATATAAGTTTCACATATTATAATAATATATGAATATTATTATGAAATGTATAAATTTATTTGAAGCCCAAGCCCAATTATTTTAACAAATGAAGAAGAAAGAAGGCTTTAAATTCGGGTCAGAATTTGAGCCAACTTTAAACAGAAAAATAGTATAGAAAACGATAACCATTTTGGGCAAATGATATATGAAAATTGTAGCCCTTGAAGTGTAGAATCCAATGGTCCAAGTTTCAGGGCGTTTGGAGTTTTCTACAGAGAGTTATCAAGGTTTTAGTGCTGCAACGTCAGAAATTAAAGTGCTGTTTTTAATTTCTGGTTAGTGGCTTTAAATGCTATATGAAATTGAAAGGTTTCTTCTTGTGTTTTAAAGGTAAAGCAGATCAGAAACTTTATGATACAAGTAAGTCTTCATGTGTTGAAGCTTTGTTCTTCTTTTCTTCTAAATACTTGTTAAAATATTCTATCGATTAAGAAATCGATTAAGATACGGGCGACGGAGCTAGGTGTTGACGGGAATTCGCTAGTACGGATTCGACTGTCATTTTGTTTCGGATTCAAGGTGAACCGAAGAGGAACAGAGCTTCGTTAAAGACCATAGGTATGGTTCTACAATCCTTCTTATAGGAATATATTTGATTGCGATGCAAATAAATAAAGAAAGTTAGCAATAGTAAGAACGATCCTAGATGTTATCGGTTAATAAAATTTTAAAAATTACCCGATTAGCATCATGAAATCCTTCAATTGGTATCAGAGCCAGGTTCTTTATTATTGCTAATTAGACTATTTTATTATGTAATTTTAATTACATAAGTGCTTAGTTAATTGTTCTTTTGTTTTGCGGTTCTAAAATTCGTGTTGAATTTTTGTTACACGTTTTGCAATATTGTAATAAGATAACTGGTTAATTATTTTTGTATTTTCTAAAATTTTTACTACAGTAGAAGAAGTTTAGAATACGATAATTATATAGATCAAGGTTTTTGGACAGATCTATGAGATTAAACAAAAATAAAGAAAATAGTGCGCTGCTGGAATTTTTCAGCAACAGTAGCAGTTTTTGCTGAAATCAAAATAACGTTTTCTCTCAAATGGATTAACATATTTTGATGAAACCAGTTTTTAAATTTAGATATTGAAGTCTAGTTTTGAAATAATAAAACTTTCCTATACAAAAGTTTTATGGAATTTCGTCACAAAGGCAAAACAGCAACAGTGCGCAGTTTTTCTGTGATAAAACACAATAACGGTTTGTATTTTCTTTTAAATGATTAAAAGATTATTTTTCAAACTATGGTGCAAATTGTAACAGAGAATTATAAATCATTTTTTGGGATTTAAATGATTTAGAGAACCGCAATTACTTAAGAAATGGAAATTAATTAAAATGTACAAAATAGTGCATCGATATGCAATTCCTATTATAATTTTGTTTTGCAGGGAACTGAGTTTGTATGTCTCATTTCAATGCCTTGTGTGATGTAAATTTTATGTGATGTGTATGTTTGATTGTAAGCAAGTTTAATAAGCGTTTATTAATTAGGCACAAAAGGCAATTTATGTATAGGATGCCTTTATTTATTTTTACATCATTTGCATTGTGAAAATGAGATGGGTTCCTAATACTTGCACTTAGCAAATTTTATTCTTGAAAGGATTCATAATAAAGTTTGGGGCAGCATATTTATTTTTATGCAATTTTTCATCCAATGGTGCAAGAAGACAAAGCGGTGGATGAAGAGAAGCGCAAGAGGCATACAAACTCGCAAATGTTTTGTGATTGTTTTATGTTATGTGCTTTATGATTATATGTGAATGATATGTTAGGATAGGTATGGGTGTATGGAAACAGGACCTACCAAACTATAGTCACATTTGAAATGTCCAATGAAAAATTAAGTATTTTTCCTTCTTATTTTATCCACTTTAAGCTAGAGATTATTAAGATGCATGAGTGTAATTTCTAATCTTTAGAAATCGTGGAATGTGTTAGGACATATTATCTGGCCATTGATAAATGGATTAAATGTGAGGCATTTGGTACATTTATTTTATGGAGATAATTAGCCGAACATATTGACCAATAAAATAAGTTTGCTTAAAGGGAAGTCAAGATCTAGGCTTGAAGTCCCGGGAAAATCGTTTAGTAAGAAAAGGTTCTTAATAAACAACAAGAGTCATAAAGTTTAGAAAATTGCAAACGATTGCAAAAGTTTTTCTAAAAGGTTATGATTAGTAAAAGATTACTTACCTTGATTTTATAATTCGGATGAGTTCGCTTTATTTATGATAGGATCTTGAATATACTGCATAATGGACAAATATTAAATATGTGGTATGAAGTTTTACATAAATATTAACATGAAATCCTTTGATTTATTTTATAGAATGACAAACAACGTAATTATCCGATCCATACTCGAAAAGTTTCCGTTGGAGAATGATGGTTCCAATTTCCTTGATTGGGAATTGAAACTCCAACTTATCATCAGGTCGGAGGATCTTGTCAATGTATTGGAGGAAGATGCTCCAGTACTAGATAAGGATCCCTCTGATGAAGCAAAGGCCAAATCTGAAAAGTACCGCAAGGACGAACTGAGCGTTCAAGGTCTCATGTTGGCAAGTATGGCTACTGAACTTACTAGAAAGTTCATTAACAATACTCCAAAAGAGATAATCGAACGTCTCTCCAAGATGTTCCTGGAGAATGCTCGTAAAGAGCGTTCAAAGATCACCTTAGCTTTCACAAGGTGTAACATGGCAGAAGGATCTTCTGTCAACCAACATATGTTGAAAATGTTGGGTTACCTTGAGAAATTGGAGAAGCTTAATGCTCCAATGCATGCTGATTCTGCTGAGGATATAATCCTTGGTTCGTTGCCTCCATCTTACAGAGATGTAGTCATGCATCTTCACTTGCGTGAAAAGGCAATGACCTTGGATGAGATCCATCAGACTTTGAAGCAAGCTGAGGACGATATGAACAGGCACAAGGGAGAGAAGAATGTTCTTGCAATATCACATAATAGCAAGAAAGCTCAAAAGGGAAAAGGCAAAAAGAAGATATCTAAAAAGAACAAGGGGAAAGGAGAAGCTCAAGCGAGCACCTCCAAAGGCAAAAAGAAAAAACTCGCCAACTCCGCAAACCGAGTGCTATTATTGTCATGAGTTAGGACATTTCAAGGCGAATTGTCCAAAGTACAAGGCTGACTTAGACTCAGGCAAAATAGAGCGGAAGCGTCCCAAGGTTCCGAACGGTATCTATGTTATTGAAATTAATTTAATTTAACCACATCTATTCACGATTGAGTAATTGATACAAGATCGAGTGCTCATATTTGTGCAAATATGAAGGCACTAGTGAATATAAGACATCTCAAGTGAGGTGGAGTCACTTTGAAGGTGGACAATGGTGTTAGTATCTCGGCGATGGCCATTGGTTCAATAAACCTTCATTTATCTAGTGGTTTAATAATTAATTTGAATAATGTTTATTATGTTCCGTCTATATGTAAGAACATTATATCTGTGTCGTGTTTGGACAAAGATGGTTATGTATTTACTATTTCAAACTCGTGTATGAGTATTGCAAAAGATGGAATTTTCTATGCAAATGCTACTGTTCATGATGGTTTATATTTGCTAGAAGTGAATGATAAACATGTTCTAAATGTCAATAACAAAAGACTCAAAATATCTCATAAAAATAATACTCTTTTATGGCACTATCGTCTTGGTCATATAAACGAGAAACGCATTAAGAAATTACAAGATAGTAATCTTCTTGGTCTCATGGATTGCGATGCAATAGAGACATGTGAATCTTGTTTAGTTGGTAAAATGACTAAGAAATCTTTCAAGAAGAAAGGTTCAAGGGCAAAAGACTTGTTGGAATTGATACATTCTGATGTATGTGGTCCAATGAGAACAAGTGCACGAGATGGTTTTAGGTACTTCATTACGTTCATAGATGACTATAGTCGTTTTGGCTATGTTTATCTAATGAAGAACAAGAGTGAATCTTTTGACAAGTTCAAAGAATTCAAGAATGAAGTCGAAAATCAACTTAATAAGAGAATTAAGATTTTGCGAACTGATCGTGGAGGAGAATACTTGAGTAATGAATTTGGTACATATCTGAAGGAGTGTGGTATCATACCACAATTGACTCCACCAGGAACACCTCAGTGGAATGGTGTATCTGAGAGGAGAAATAGAACATTGCTTGATATGGTTCGGTCAATGATGTGCCAAATAGAATTGCCTCTTTATTTTTGGGGACATGCATTGCTAACTGCTGCTTACACACTGAATATTATTCCATCCAAATCTGTCGAGAAAACTCCATACGAGTTGTGGACAGGAAAAACTCCTGAATTATCTTTTCTCAAAATTTGGGAATGTGAGGCTTACATCAAACGATTGATGTCAACCAAACTAGAACCCCAAGCGGAAAAATGCTTTTTTATAGGTTATCCAAAAGAAACAAAAGGATACTACTTTTGGCACAAGTCAACAAATAGAATATTAGTTGAAAGAGGTGCAATTTTCTTAGAGAAAGAGTTTCTCGAAAGAATCAAAAGTAATGGAAGTAGTGTAACGCTTGAGGAAACTCAAGAAACATTACAAGACCTCGATCAAGTCATGAATGACACACATGTAGATCGAAATAACCCAACCATAGTTCCGACGGCTAGTGGGAGCATTAGTGTACAGGTTCCTCAACCTATTGAGGAAGAGGTTCACGCATCACCACATAGTGTTCAATCGAGTATTGAACTAATTCCACAAGAAATTGTGCAAAAGGTTCAAGATACTCAAGATGAGCATAAAGAGCTACAAGAACTAAGAAGGTCAACAAGATCTAGAAAGAAACCTGATGTATATATCTAGGACTTTATGAGATCTTGGTAATGGATATGAAAGATCCAAAGACCTTTGAAGAAGCAATGAAAAGAGAAGATTCAAAATCATGGTATGAAACCATTAAATCTGATATGAAATCCATGTATGATAACCAAGTGTGGATCTTGGTAACCTTCCTCAAGGAAAGAAAGTTGTTCAAAGCAAATAGGTTTTCAAGAGGAAGATGGACATGGATGGAAACATGACAACATACAAGACAAGGCTTGTAGTGAAAGAGTTTAGTCAAGTTCAAGGGATTGATTATGACGAAACTTTCTCGCCTGTTGCAATGTTTAAGTCAATTCGGATATTACTAGCCATTGTCGTATTTTATGATTATGAAATATGACAAATGGATGTCAAAATAACATTCCTTAATGGGAATTTGAAAGAGGATGTGTACATGGTACAACCTCCAGGTTTTGAAGATCCAAATAATGATAGTAAAGTATGCAAACTTCAAAGGTCTATTTATGGACTGAAGCAAGCATTGAGGAGTTGGAATAAGCGCTTTGATGAAGAGGTTAAATGCCTTGGATTTATTCAAAGTAAGGAAGTTTATTGTCTATACAAGATGGTCAGTGGGAGTTGTATAACCTTGTACATACAAGATGGTCAGTGGGAGCTATATACTTTTTGGTTTTGTATGTTGATGACATACTATTGATAGGCAACTTTGTTCTCTTAATGGAGCAAACAAAAACTTCATTGAAAGAGATTTTCTCAATGAAAGACTTGGGTGAAGCCCAATATATCTTAGGAATCAAGATATGTAGAGACAGGTCACGTAGACTAATTGGTTTTAATCAATGTACATACATTGGCAAAATGTTGAAATGATTCGACATGCAAAATTTCAAGAAAGGAAATGTACCAATAAGTCAAGGTGTAACACTTAGCAAGTCTCAACGTGCTGTGACACGTAAAGACATTGAAATCATGAAGAATGTAGAATATGCTTCTGCAATTGGTTCTATCATGTATGCTATGGTTTGTACACGATCTGATGTCACATATGCTCTAGGTATGACAAATCGTCATCAAGCCCATGCAGGTTCTGCACATTGGAGTGTAGTCAAGAATATCCTTAAGTATCATAACAGAACTAAGGATAAATTTCTTCTGTATGGAGGGAAATGAGAACTCGTTGTAGAAGGCTACACCGATGTGAGTTTTGCAACCTATTATGATGATAAAAGGTCGCAATTTGGATATGTATTTAGTCTGAATAGATGTGCTGTTAGTTTGAAAAGGTTCAAACAATTAGCAAACAGCTGACTCAAGCATCCAATCAGAAGTGATGGTTGTTGCTAAATCCAACAAAGTAAATGTTTGATCAAGGAGTTCATTGAAGAACTTGACGTGGTTTACACCACAAGATCAAACATATGGATAGAAAAATAATTTGTCATTCAATACTTCATTAAAGAAGATAGATTAAAATTATTAAAGGTGAACACGGATAATAACACAACATATCCACCAACAAAGCCTTATTCTCAAGCTAATGGCAAAGTCCACTTTGATTCCACGTGTTTGAAGATGCATGGAAAGTGGATAGAGATAACAGAATGAGTCAAAAGGCAACCCAAGTTTTAGAGTTAATACATAAGTATGTATAAGAAATAACTTTAAGAACAAGTGGGAGATTATTGGAATTGTGTTCTAAAAGTTATCTTATAGTGATTACTTTTATATGTTATATTTATGAATTGGATGTTATTACATTTTGTTCCATGAGTTTATATTCATATTTAGAAGTGTTCAAGAAGATGCTCTTGGTCTTGAACCGCAGAACTCTAAATAAAATGAATATATATCTCTAAAATGTTCACAGGTCTTGGATATTAGCAGGAACACTGATATGCCATATAAGACTGTCGTGTTGATTAAAAGTACGTTGTAGTTCTGTAAACGTTGATAAAGGATTATCATTTAATAACACGAGTATATGAAAAGTTTCATATATTGAACAGACCTAATTGATAAAAATATTATATGGATTGTGTTTGTGTCATTAATATTTTTATCGTGTCGTTAATTCTAAGATTGATATGATATATTTTTCACATAAGAAATATGCAACGTAATTATTATTAAAAGCCATTTGAAGCAAGTGGTGATAAAAGTAATAGTTCTTTGTATGTAACTTGTGTAGGAGGAAAATATATATGTCAATAGCTAATTGCCACTCATTAATTGAGGAATGATATTATAAAGGGCCCCTTGGTAAAGTGAGATTATAAATGGATCCAATATAACTGAAGTGCAGTTATAATTATATAATCCTACTTATTAGAGACCAAGAAAAGATTATAATACGAGGATGACACAGTCCTACTTTGTATAATAATCAAAATATCATATGGCAAGGAATAGACACAAGTAATGTAAATAACATTACTAGAAGGATCGTGTTTCGTAAAAGGATTTGCTAAACATCTATATTATTTGGGTAGCTGTAATGTATGCTAGAGTACCGCTTACAGTTTATGGAATAAAATAATTATTCCATTGCCAACATAATATGGATCCTCAACATAGGTCACACCAACTGAATGGGAAACAAGAAATATATTTTCTATGTACAAAGTTTCATGTTGCATGAAATAAAGTGCAAATAGAAAATTATATCACATGACGTGAATAACTAGCAAAGAATAAATTTATTAATATGTGTATATTATGAGGATAATATAAGTTTCACATATTATAATAATATATGAATATTATTATGAAATGTATAAATTTATTTGAAGCCCAAGCCCAATTATTTTAACAAATGAAGAAGAAAGAAGGCTTTAAATTCGGGTCAGAATTTGAGCCAACTTTAAACAGAAAAATAGTATAGCAAACGATAACCATTTTGGGCAAATGATATATGAAAATTGTAGCCCTTGAAGTGTAGAATCCAATGGTCCAAGTTTCAGGGCGTTTGGAGTTTTCTACAGAGAGTTATCAAGGTTTTAGTGCTGCAACGTCAGAAATTAAAGTGCTGTTTTTAATTTCTGGTTAGTGGCTTTAAATGCTATATGAAATTGAAAGGTTTCTTCTTGTGTTTTAAAGGTAAAGCAGATCAGAAACTTTGTGATACAAGTAAGTCTTCATGTGTTGAAGCTTTGTTCTTCTTTTCTTCTAAATACTTGTTAAAATATTCTATCGATTAAGAAATCGATTAAGATACGGGCGACGGAGCTAGGTGTTGACGGGAATTCGCTAGTACGGATTCGACTGTCATTTTGTTTCGGATTCAAGGTGAACCGAAGAGGAACAGAGCTTCGTTAAAGACCATAGGTATGGTTCTACAATCCTTCTTATAGGAATATATTTGATTGCGATGCAAATAAATAAAGAAAGTTAGCAATAGTAAGAACGATCCTAGATGTTATCGGTTAATAAAATTTTAAAAATTACCTGATTAGCATCATGAAATCCTTCATTTACCTCCTCTCGCTGCACGAAACTTGGGGTCGGAATTGACTTTTCAAGATGTCTTCAAATAAAACTGTATCGGCTGCACGAAATTTGTTCAAGATGTCTTCAAATAAAACTGAAGAGTGAAGATAGCTAAGGTATTAGATAGTGTCTTCAAATAAAACTCTTTCTTCATTTGAACTTGTATTGTTATGAACTTGACATTTTGCTTAATCCAATTATAATTGTAGAGACAGAAGATCTGCCTAATTATTAGAGAAATAAGAGGTTATTGAAGCCTATTGAAGCAAACAAAAAAAGGCAGCCTATTGGAGTTGATATAGAAGAAGTTAAGTAGGATCTACGTTTATTTTTTCTTTGTAATTTGTTCTTTTTTTTTTTGTTTAGTTGTTTAATTGTATCTTGATGAAAGTAGATGAGTAATTTATATGTGTTACTTTGTTACTTTAATTTTGTATTTGTTCGTTATAGTTGCATGTGTTACTTTTTTTATTTTGTATAATGTGTTAATTATATATCTAAAATATGTGTAAAATATTTTGATGAAAAATATGTGTTAATTATAGAAAATGACAAAAAAATTTCAACTGCTGCCCTCAACAATATGTTTAAAAAAGCATTATATTAATAATCAAAAAAAATAAAAAAAAAATTCGGATTATTATTAGAAACGGTTTTTAACTAAAAACCGTTTCTAAAAATAAAAACCGTTTCTAATAATAATCAAAAAAAATAATAAAAAAAATAAATACATTTCTGTTTATTATTAGAAACGGTTTTTAACTAAAAACCGTTTCTAAAAATGTATTTTTAGAAACGGTTTTTAGTTAAAAACCGTTTCTAATAATAATCCGAATTTTTTTTCTGTTTTTGGAAACGGTATTATTAGAAACGGTTTTTTATATATCTTTAGCACCACCTATTTTTAGCACCGCTGCCAAACCGGTGCTAAAAATATATAGAAAACCGTTGCTAAAAATGAAAAGTGGCGTAGTGCACTCTACTGGCTAGCTAGATATGGCAAAAGTAAAAGATATGGAGTGAGTTAAAAGTTAAAACTAGTGTCAAAATTCAACATTTTAAACCCTAAATTTGTAACTAATAGAGTACAACATTAAAAAAATATATATATTAGAGTACGAACAAGCCCAGGCAAGTGTCTGGCCTTCATTCGACGTGGATCCGCCCCTGCGTGTGTTGATCAAACTAATATAAAGTATGAACTGTATATTAAATCTAGTTCGACAAATAAACGTCAATCTTAATTAGATGGGTATCAACTACGTAGTAAAAGAGTGCTAACTAAATCTGTGTGAAGTATATATAAAGCTTATTCAATCAAAGGTGGGAGAAAATTTTGGTTAATTTATTCGGTCCAAAACAAGATATGTGAATTTTAATAATTGTAGTAATGAAATATTTAGTGACAACAACATAATGTAATGTTAAACAATAAAAGTAATAATTTCCAAATAGTAATCCTTAATTTCTAATTCTGTAAGTATCCACATATAGTTTGTGAGGAGTGTTCTAAAAATCGGAACGGACTATAGCTAGTTATGGTTCGACTACGACGACTAGGAATGGTCACCATCAGCCGAAAAGAAACTCAAACTCATGTTAAACTGAACCAGTAAAACGCGTCCAACTCGGAACAGTTTCCAATAGAACCGGCGGAACCAGACCAGTTTAATAAGTTGCTTGGCTTTTTTTTTCGCTGGCCTATTAAACCTAGTCAAAGCCTAGCCTAAAAAAAAAAAATCTGGTTCAGTTAAAGAACATCCTACTTCAATTTTTCAAAAGACAAATTATAACGTTTAATTATTTTTTCACTGATTTTCAATATGTAACAAATAATAATATCGTAATTGATCGAATAACTCATGCTTTCCTAAATATTATTCCAACACTTGTTGCTGGACATTTTTTTTAGACAGGCTGACACTTTAGTGCTGGACATAATTAAAATTTAAAACAAACTCTCATCTGTCATTTTCAATGTCATACTCAATTAAGAATTTGACCGTCTTAAATTATCTTAATGGCAGTTCTGATGTCTTGGACACATACAAGATCGAATTTTTTTTTCAGGTTAATGATTATACAATCGGGATGAAAACTGTATTTATTAATTATAATTTATTTAGTTACTAGCAATTTCGGTGTCATTTATTGTTGTTTTTGCAAATTATGGCTATCAGTTCTCCTTTTTTTTTTTCCCGTTTTTAATGGAATTAAAACTCTAAGCGGAATCTAATTAAGGAAATCAAATTGGTAGTTGCTAGATATCGTTCCTGAAAATGTTACTTTATCACCTTCTCGCTTTCATGTGAGCCAATAAGGAATTAAAAGAAGACCGAGCCATTTTAATTTGACGCCCCATGCATTGAATGGATTTGATTATGTTATCTTTTAGGCCATGAAATCACAGAACCCAAATTAGACTCCCAACCGGAAAATAAGGTTCTCTTGAAGCATACTCATGCTTCTTATTAAGTTGTTTGTTTGTTATGATTCGTATGAAAGAAGTGTGATTAACCTACCAGAAATCATGCACACATAATGAATAAAATGCAATGAAAGAAATGTCTTTATAAGTAATTAAATCAACCCAATACCTAGCATGGGTTTGTTTTGTATCATATATGTAAAATTTGTAAGGCATCGGAGGAAACCAAAATATGAGTTAACAAAAAGATTTTTTATGAGTTTCCAAGGCTATACTCAACGAGTATCATTTAGATTTTAAATAAAAATATGATGTGGTCGTCAGTTTTGTTTTTTATCGACTCCAAAGCATCTCACAGGCGTTCGGTTACATGCTGGGCTTTGATGAGGTAGGTATATATGATGTAGTGTGGTTATGCATCGTCTTGAAGTCTGAAGGCGGCTTTAGGTTTGCAGGTTACATTCAACTAGGTTTGGGAGTCGTTACCAAATTGGTGTTGGTACTGGGGTATAATTTTTCAAATTGTGTTTTCATTTTACAATTAAAGTAGAAATTTCATTTTTCATATATGCAAACATCTTCATTTCACTTGCATTTTTTGTGACATCAATAATGTAAAGTTGAACAGTTAATAAAGGTAATAATTTCTAAACAGTATCTAGATCATTTTCTAGTGCTGTAAATATCAACTCGTGACTCGTGAGGAGTGTTCTGAAAATCAATTTTCAGACCGGACTAGCAAGTTATGGTTCGACTAGGAACTGGTCACCAGGTCGGTCAAAAGTAACCATAAACTGATGTGAAACTGAACCAATAAAAAGCGGCCAACCCAGTACAGTTTCCAATAGAATTGTCGAACCAGACTAGTCAGCAATAGAATTATTTTCTTTTACTGGCCTACTTAAATCTAGTCAAAACTAAGTCTAAAAAAATCTAGTTCACTTAAAGAAAATCCTAGTTCAATTTTTCAAAAAAATAATTTAAGTTTTAATTTTCAATGATTTTCAATGTGTTGAAAATGATTATATCGTAATTGATCTAATAACTCATGCTCTTCGACAAATTATTCCAACACTTTAGTGGTGGATATTAAGGCACTGATCAAAATCATTTTTTTTTTTTAACATGGAATTTCATTTCATTAGAAAATTTCTTATCAAAATTAATGAATTTCGTGCAAGCTTTTAAAAAACGCCGTTTTAACGCCCTTTTTTCCGAAATAACGGTATTTTGTATCCAACTGCACGAACGTCACAGAAAAAAGCGACAAAATAACGTAACGCGTCATTTCCGTTTTTTCGGCGATTAAACGCGTCATTTCCATCATTTCCGTTTTTTCGACGACAAAAAGTTATTCTAGTTTTGCCCATGATCATGAACCTTTTAGTTGACATATGCATTTTAGAATTTTTATACAATGAATAAAGTTTTGTACTTCAATATCAATAAACAATAATGGTGAAAATGACAAGTTATCATTGTTAGCTCAAATTTGAAGAATATAATACATAGAATATTATCAATCTGAAGAATATAAACCCAAAAGAAGAATATTTAAATAAGATCATTATCACCGTTTTTTCGCCGTTTTTTCACCGAAAAAAACATCGCACCGTTAAATCAAGTTCGGACCGTCATACCGAAAAAAACGCATTTTAAAAGCTTGATTTCGTGTCATTTAATTAGAATTTCTATGTTATTAACTCCAATGAAATCCTGACAAATTAATTGAAATGAAACGAAACGAAATGAAATCCCGCATAAATAATATTTTGATCAAGGCCTATAAGAAACCATCATCGGTCATTTTCAATATCATACTGAAGGGTTTGACCGTCTTAAATTATCTTAATGCGGTTCTGATGTCTTGGACATAGAAGATCGAATTTTTTTTTTTTCAGGTTAATCATTTGCAATCTGGGTGAAAAACTGTAATTTATTAACTTTAATGTATGTAGTCACTATTTATTGTCATTAAATTGTTGTTTTTGTAAATGATTACTATCAGTAAGGAGTACATTATTCTATGCAAGCGGGAGTTGCTAGATCGATATCGTTTCTCAAATTGTTGGTTTATCTCGTTTTCCTGCGAGCCTAACGAACATTGAAAGAAGGCCGAGTCATATTAATTTGACGCCCCGTGCATTGAATAAATTTGAATAATTGATCTTTTAGGCCTGCAAAATGGAAACCCAAATAAGACTTCCAAACAGGAAATAAGGTCCTTTTGAAGCATGCATGCTCATGCTTTTTATGAAGTTGTTTGCTTGTTATGAAAAAAAAAGTGCCATTAACCTAACCAGAAATCATTCACGCAGAATGAATGGAATTCAATTGCATGCCTATATAAGTTCTTATCAATCCCATACCCAGCATGGTATCTATATATATCAGATATATAAAATTTGCAAGGCATCGGAGAAAACCAAAATATGAATTATAAAAGAGGTTGATTAAAAGTTTCAAAGACCATTACTGGCGAGTAAAATTTAGATTTTCAAGAAGAATATGGCATGATTGATTTAATTACCCAGTAAAAACTACGTTGTGCTTATTTTCACATATCTAAGTTCATGTCTTCATGTGACAGACTACATTAGTAATTAGACAGGATGACAGCACAGCCACTAGGCATCTGGTGCTGTTGTAATCTCAACTAATTGATTAACTGCCACTGCAATTAGGACCCACCTCATTTTGAACTTTGGATGTAGCATTAGCTGACTTTGAATCTCCGACAAGAGGGTGAATACATTTCTGTTTCTTTGGGAATACTAATTTCTTGTGGTTTTTTTATTCATGTTTAACTGATATATTAGTGATTATACCAGGATGACGAATTTGTTGGTTTTAGTACTCTAAAATCAGGTCAAATTTAATTGATTTGGTTTGTTGGGGTTTTTATTTTCGCAATTGTACTTTTTGTTTGTGCTAATGGAAAAGCTAGTAATTTTATTACTTTTGTCAAAAAATGCATTTATTTCAATTGATATTGTGTAATAAAAATGCAGTATAACAGTTTCGAAACTTCAAACGTTGCTTTTGTTTAGTGTCAACTGTGGAAATTGTTTCAGAGGAAGATTAATAAAAGACGCAAATACTTGTAAAAAAAAACAACAAATGTGCCATTTCCAATTTTTGTTTAAATAAGGAAAAAAATATTCTTTGGAGTAAAAAATTATATATGTTTATATATACTTTACAATATAAGTAAAATTAACATTTTTTATATATATTTAAACATCTCCCTTTTACTTTTAAGTTGGAGGCTCTTCTTATTCCCCCTTCCCCCCCCCCCCCCCCCCCCCCCCCCCCCCCCCCCCGGGGGAGGATGTTTCCTGTATATCGTATCTTGCTGTAAGTCTGGGATGAGTACCTTGTTTCTGCTATAGACTTAAATTTAATTACAAATGTACAATCATAGGCAGCAGAACCCAATTTTCCCTGACTATCCTTATTATGGTACAATGGTACAATCTTAAATTTTCTTTCCTTCGAGTATGGAAATATTTAAAAATAATAATACTCCTTTTTGGACAATTACATAAATATGTCTGATAATAATAATAATAAAAATAAAAATAATAATAATAATAATAATAATAATAATAATAAAGTCTATCAGTGAGTTTGGTATGTTTGTGAACAAGATTAGAATTAGTTATTCATGATTAAAAGTTTTGTTTTGAAATGAGTAAGAAGAAATTTAGAATTAGTTATTCATGATTAAAAGTTTTGGGGGCGTTTGGTTGTGTAGTAAGGGGTTGCATAAGTTAAGGATGCCTAAGTGTTTAAGTATTGTTATGTAATGGATGTTTGGTTGTGTAGTAAGGATGAGTAACTTAATGCATGCATATATTCATATCAAAAGACTAAAATGCCCTTAAATTTGAATATTTAATTTGAATTAGTATTATGTATTAATAAGACGTTATGAACTAATTATTTTAAAATGAGTAAGAAGAAATTTCCTTATATATAAATATGCTATTTCAAATTAGTTTTCAATTCAGTATAAATTTTAATTTGAATTTATTTACATCATATTTATTTTGAATAAAAAATTAATTCGGAATAATTTCTTATGTTTTGTGCATCGAAACGCACCTTCGTGTTTTGTAGTAATAGACAACTTGAGCAACTAAAATGATGTGGAATTGTGGGCCTTTGATATAATTTACGAGATGTTTTAGGCTATGCTCCAGAGCACCTGTATAAAGGAATGGAAAGCTAAGGAATGACAAGGGATGGAGAGGGAGGTAGGGAAAGATAGAATTTTACATGCTGCATGACCATAAGAAAGGAGAGGAAGGGAACATGGAGTAAGTAGTTACTTTGACTATTATATCCTTGTGGCAGTGTTAATTTTTTTTGAACGCTAACTTTGTCCAGGGGCATTTACGTAATTTAACCGGTCTTATTCTTGGTACACTCCAAATCGGAGGTAACAAAAAACGTGGCTGTAATGGAAGTTTGTTTATTTTATTTAACTCTCCTCTCTTATTTTCATTCCTCCTGGAGCGAGTAAATGGCCTAACTTTCCGTTCCTTTTCCCGCAAAATGCTTTCCTGGAGCGCCTTAAGCAAAATGGTCAATTTTTAGTTTCGCACTGAATAATAGTTATCTCATTCCAATGATTTACTCCCGACTTGCATGTGAATTTACCTAGGTAGTTACTACCTAGTTTTCTAAAAAAAGACTTGGATGTGAATTCAGAAAATATTAGGAACCTTGATAAAATGCGACATGCATATAATATGTAACAAGAAATGAAAAAAAAAAAGAAATAAAAAAAATTGGCGACATCCTATCACGAGGAGGTCCAAATCTAACAGTCAGTTTAGTAACTTTAGTTGTGTAATTACCAGAAATATTTTTTACAGTGGAAGGAGCGATTTTATTAAAAAAAAAAAAAAAGGTTATTATTTGAATGCAACTAGGCGAAGGAGCGACGTTGATAAAAAGAGCATGTAGCGTTTGGTGCGCAAATCTTTCAAATCCAACGGTTTTGGTGGCACCGGATCAAAAAGATATCCAAATATTATATTTTTATTTTTAATTTTTTTGAATTAAGATCATCGATCCAAATCATCCCATTGGGGCATGGGCCCATGATTTGGGAACAAGTCACATTTACGACTGTCCCGACAAATGCTCTAGGCCAATTGGTTGCACACACGTGGCAACTTGAGGATCAATTATTTATATTTTCCTATGGAATAACACTCTCCCCGTCCCCGACTTGACAGCTGGACAATTACCGCCCATGTGAATGTAAAGCAGTAAATATAACACGTTCATTTATCCTATCTACAATTCTACAACTACATTATTATTTTTTTTTTGACATTTGTAACTGCCCTCTGCCCGTAGGCAATCTAACATCTACATTATTGAATTCTAAGCCAGGAACTGTTTCGTTTATTTTTTAATTTTTTTTTGCGATAACAAATATATCGAAAATACAGTTGCAGATTCTTTAAATCGTTAATTTTTTTATTTGACCAAAAAGTTTTTCAGTAGTTGAATATCATGTACACGGATTAATTTTATTTGACCACATAATAAATATCAATGAAACTAAATCATAATTTCTTCAATCGCACAAGAACTGCCAATCATTTTCAGATTTAATAAATTCGATCTATTTCCTATCTAAATCATATAAAGATTGAGAGGTGATAAAAAAAAGTTGGGACTAAAAAAATAAAACATTTGTAAAATTGAATTTACTAATTTTATGAAATTTGTGTTCATCATCAAATAATATCTTTTATAAGTAATTGAATAAGAAGTCATTAGTAATATAAACAAAATTCATTATAATTTTTTTTTAACTTGCACCTTTAATCGGTGGAAATTTGTTTGTTCTATTTCGACAAAAACGAACCATCTTCTCTTTTCAAATTATTTATTTTTTTTCTTATATATGTGGATCAAACTTGGAGGCAGTATTAAGAAAACGCCATCCATCCACATATATTAAATATTTCGTTGTAGAGAGAAAAAGACCAATAACTTTCGGGGTTTAATTCCAAAAGGTACACAATAGATTTTAGTTGCTCGGGAATTTACTTTGGGCACTCCTCAAATTAACAAACACTCCAAATTAAAATTTAGGACTAAGAGAAATATCTCGATTTCATGCACCAACAGACAGGATATTTTGGTTTTTACTTTTTACCTGCAAAATTTAATAGTGTGCAAAATGACCCTCCAAAACACGAAATATTCGTTTTACTGCTGCCAACTCCAGCACTGTGCTTTTCTTCTTCCGTCCTTCCGATTCTATGTATGACACCGACCAAAATCCATAACCCAACAAAGAGAAAGCAAGAGAAATGCCATGACCCAACAAACTCAAATGGGTCGTTCTCCATTGCTCTTCCTTCTCCTAATAATCACTCTTTCTCTAGCTACCATTACCAAATCCCAAACTACAAACACACAAAACATCACTAGTATTAACATTGGAGCTCTCTACACATACAACTCCGTCATTGGTCGCGCTGCCAAGCTGGCAATTGAGATGGCACTAGAAGATGTGAACTCAGATCACACCATACTCCCTGGCATCAAGCTCAATCTTGTCTCACAGGATACCAATTGTAGTGGGTTTCTTGCTACAGTTGAAGGTAATTTACCAATTTAATTTATTAATTATTTTAATTTTTCAATGTGACAGAACTGTGATTGACTTTTTTTATTATTAAAAGGTGTTGTCTCAAAGTAGTGTACTGGAAAAATAAATGTATAATTTTAACCCAAGTGGGTGTACTCTTTGCTAGCTGCTTACTAAAGAAAAATCATATTTTGGCTGGGTACATGTGCAACAAGGGCTATTAAGTTTGCACTACAATTTTAGTTCACAATTATTTACATGGCAAGATCAGATTGAGGCAGAGGTATATGCAGTTGATGTCCTGATTTTCTGAGGGGCAAATACAAACTATTGCTTTTGGTTAGCTTATGTGGGAATTTCAATTGACAGAGAATACATTAGATTGTATTGTACCTTCTGTATCTGCTTTTTGTTGGAAAAAAGGCTCATGTTAATTGGGACAGTTATACTGACAGCTCTAACAATCAACACTATACTTGTCAGAAATTTTAAAAAAATTAATAAAATTCTTACAATGTTCTTATAATATGTCAAATTTTGAATCCGAAAACTAATCGAGATGATAAAAAATTTTTAAAGAATAATGATCTACTTTAACCTGGGATCAATATGTAGGGAACAATATTTAAATATGCCCAATTTGTTGAGCAGTTTATTTAAGATGATAGCAAACAAACCTATGAAAAAAAAATTACAGTAAATTTTGATGTGGGATGTTGGCATGTTGCCTTTGTCAAATAAGTTGATTGCCAATGTTAATATATCCTTTCCCTTTAAGCCACCCTATTGTTATTTATTATATATTTTTTTAAGAATGTTTTAAAATAAAAGATGCTAAACTAATGTTTATTGCTGTTTATCTTTCTCCGTTATATTTTAATTTATATACATAAAGTACAGTTTCTATTAAAGAAGTTAAGATTTTTTTTGGTAGAAGTGGATTGACTTTGATGTTATAAAAGAGAGATCGACCTTTAACTTATGCATTTCATATAGCAGCAGAGTGATGAGCTTTTTTATATATCAGTACATATACTGACCTTGGCCAGCCTGCTACCAGACAATGTTTTGTACATTTATAGATGCCATTTATTTTTTAAGAATAAACATATAAAACTATAAACTAACAAGTTTGTGCTAGTTCATTTTGTTAGATACCAAAGATATAAGAAAAAATCAGCAAAGCATTTCATGGATGCTTGTACATGAACAGAAGTCCCTTGATATAAAAATATCATGGTTCTGCTGTCTTTTGCATGTCTCTCTCTCTCTCTCTCACTCTCTCTGTGTCTGTCTGTGTCAATCTCCTATTAAAAAGCACTTGACTTTCTTTTAGTACGCTTTCTTTCTATTGTGGTCATTGTGTCAAATTTCTTTTCTTTTTTGTTCTGTAACTTTTTTTGGTTCATCAAGGGCAAGGGAAAGCCTTTATGTAGTGTTTCTTCTCTTGATTTCATATTGAATGGGAAGGCTCACAAGTCTTTGTTTACATTTAGTGGCACGCGGGATTACACCCATGTCCTATTGAAGGCCATCTTAGTAGCATATCACTTACTAGATGATTTGCTCTAATGTGGCTACTTATATATTCAAATGTCATAATTGTAGTTGGTATCACCTACAAATGCCTGTTATAGGTGCTAGATTTGTTTTGCTTCCAGCCTAGGATGACTAATTATTTATAATATCATTCATCATCTGAGCATTGAACAATTAGTCTGTTAGACTCAAATTTCAACTAGGTGTTAAGAGACTAAATAAACAACTAGGTTAATGCTTCTCTGTGTGTGTGTAAAACTCCATCTAAAAAACTTATCTCAAAAAACGTTTGTTCTGTTCATGAAACTTTCCAGCATTACAAGTACTCGAGAAGAATGTGGTGGCGATCATAGGCCCACAGTCATCAGGGGGAAGCCACATACTCTCCCATGTGGCCAACACCTTACAAGTACCACTACTCTCCTTCTCTGCAACTGACCCGACCCTCTCTTCCCTACAATTCCCCTACTTCCTCCGTGCCACTCGGTCTGACCAATTTCAAATGCGTGCTATAGCCGACATTGTAGAGTTCTTCCAATGGCAAGAGGTCACTGCAATTTATGTTGATGATGACTATGGTCGCAACGGCATTGCCGCCTTGGGGGATGAACTGGCTCTTAGAAGGGCAAAGATTTCCTACAAAGCTGGTTTTGGGCAGGCTGCAGACCTCACTGAGATCACTGATTTGCTGATAAGGGTCAATTTATTGGAGTCACGAGTTTTTGTTCTGCATGTGAACCCAGATTCCGGCCTAAATGTCTTTTCTGTGGCCCAAAAGTTGCGTATGACGGAACCCGGTTATGTATGGATTGTAACTGATTGGCTTGCTGCTGTTTTGGATTCTAAAGGGTACGGCCTAGGGTATGGGTATGAGTCGGTGGGTGCTAATCCCAAAGTTTTTAATCTGATACAAGGGTCGATTGTGCTGAGATGGCACACCCCTGATTCAGATCTTAGGATGAAATTTGTGTCCAGGTGGAGAAACAAAACAGGCAATACAGATTCCAGATCAGGTCTTAATGCATACAGTTTGTATGCTTATGATTCAGTGTGGATAGTTGCACATGCAATTGACCAATATTTAAAAACAAAAGGTAACAGTGTAGATTTCTCAATTGATCCAAAATTGCATGATGTCAACGGGAGCACTTTACACTTGGCAATGTTGAAAATTTTTAATGGCGGCAAGGGCTTACTCCAGAACCTGCTGAGCACAAACTTCACAGGTGTTACTGGACAGGTGCAGTTTGGACCAAGTCGTGACCTGATCCAACCTGCATATGACATCATCAATGTAGTTTCTACTGGGCCACGATTGATCGGTTACTGGTCAAATTACTCAGGTCTGTCTGTTGTTTCACCGGAAATCCTGTATCAAAAGCCACAAAATTTGTCAGGTCAGACCCGCAACCTATATGATGTGGTGTGGCCTGGTGGGACAGCACAGCAACCACGTGGTTGGGTTTTCCCAAATAATGGTCAGCCATTGCGAATTGGAGTGCCTAATAAAGTCAGCTTTAGGCAGTTCGTGTCAAGTGGGTCTAATTCTGGATCCAACAACAATGCTAGTGGGTTTTGTATCGATGTCTTCAATGCGGCAAGCAAGTTATTGCCATACCCAGTGCCTTGTTCATTTGTACTGATTGGAAATGGTACCAGTAACCCAATCTATGATGATATAATCAATATGGTTGCTCAAAATGTACTCTCTCTCTCTCTCTCTCTCTCTATGTATCTTATTCTTACCGTCTTTCTATCTTTCTATCTGTCTATCTCTACTAACTTGGTAGCGAAGTGTACAATAATAGTTGGCATCAGGAATTATACTTGTTAACTCTTAATTCAATAGCCTCTAGTGGAGAATTCCTGGTTGGCATCTGGTAGGCATGTTGAAACTTCCAATACCAGACCAGAGTTATACTGACGGCATGTCAATTAGAATTCTACCAAGACATTTGATGATGGTAAAACATGTATGAAGGTTTTGAACTATAGGTAACTAAATGACCATCAAGAACTGAATTTACTGGTAGTCTGGTACTACATTGGTCTGCTTGATATTGAGATATCCAGTGACTTATTGATCTGGTTTCGGTAGTTAACTGTACTAGTACTTATGTGCTAATAGATCAACTTGAATATTTTATATCTGTTAGTTTACTTGTTGATCCTTTTTATTTGTTTTTAATGTTTTAGAAATTGGATGCAGCAGTGGGGGACATAGCAATAGTGAAAAATCGAACTAAGATAGTAGATTTCACTCAACCTTACACTGGAGCAGGTTTGGTGATACTTGCCCCAGTTAAGCACCAAAGCTCAAGTGCCTGGGCCTTTCTGAAACCTTTTACACTCCCAATGTGGTGTGTTATCGGTGCATTTTTCCTCTTGGTCGGTATTGTCGTTTGGATTCTTGAACACAGAACCAATGAGGAGTTTCGGGGCCCGCCTCGTGAACAACTTGCCACTATTTTTTGGTGTGTTTTCACTCACTACCTCTATTTTTATTTACCCTCTTTCCACAGTCTTGTACCAGTACTGGACTAATCAATACCATATAATGGATTTCTATTTCTCACAAACTTAAAAGAGTAAAGTACATTATAGTTTTCACTTTTAAAGATCACTTTTAGCATTCGTACTTGTTTTCAATTTATCTTATTTGTTTAAATAAATAAATTTATTTGACTATTCTGCAGGTTTAGTTTCTCAACTATGTTCTTTGCACACAGTATGTTCTCTTCTCTCATCTCTGACTTATATAATATCAAAATACTCCCAAACCAAACTCTAGGAGACAGGTGTCAATAAGCAACCGAAAACAAAGAAAAAAAATGATATGGAAAATATATAATGGGGAGGACCTTTTTAAGGCATTTCTGAATACATTATGAGATGAATTTGTAGTCCAACATGTTTTATGGCAGACCAGACACATTGCTAGGTGCATACTGTGTAATATTTTAGTACCTGTCACATAGTAGTTTAAAAATAGGATGCAATTTTTTCGATATATTATATTATATTGTTTTAGCTTTTCTTTTTTCTTTGCAATTTTAGGACAGAACACGGTATCTGTGCTCGGCCGGTTTGTGCTGATCGTGTGGTTATTTGTGGTCCTGATTATTACATCCAGCTATACTGCATCTCTGACCTCGATCCTAACTGTCCAGCAACTCACCTCTGGTATCACAGGCCTTGATAGCCTCATAGCCAGCCATGACCCCATCGGGTATTGTAAAACCATATCTCTATATTATTATGCAATAATTTTATCGATCTGATGCTTCTTATTACTATTATTTGCAAAATATGCATATAATTTGTGGTTTTTAAAAAGAAAACAGTCAAAGCTAAACTTATTACTACAGACCCCAATCTGTTTGTTCTGTTTGAATATAATCTTTGTAGATATGCATAATAATTTTAATCAGCAAATACTAAGGTTTTTGGGTTTATTCTGCATATATAGATAACAGCACAAATAAACAGAAAACTTTGATAATATTTGAGCATTTGTTCAACGATTTAAATCAGCCATTTTGCTAGTATGCTTATTATTTGGATTGTTAAGATTGAAAAAATTACATTTATTTTCCATTATATAGAGGAATTACATTCCAAGTATTGATGTTGAAGATTACTCATTTGGAGTGTCTTATAAGTCAGAAGGCAGTGTATTATGATCATGGTTCTCCAATACACACCATTGTCTTAACCAAAAACTAATGCAGAAAGCATCACACAACTCTTGTTAAGGGACCAAAAGGGTAAATTTTATCTGCAAGAACTATCACAGTTATCACAGGAAAGGAATGGTACTAAGAGAACAACTCTATCCTTTTCCCAACCATATGTTTGTCATGACTATAAATTTACATTAGAGTCAACAAATTTTTTTACAGCTATCAGGTTGGTAAATTCACAAAAAATTACCTAATAGAGGAGTTGAGCATACCTGAGTCCAGGCTTGTGCCACTAAACACCATTGAGGAGTATGCTGATGCCCTGATGCGTGGTCCCCAGGGGGGTGGTGTTGCGGCAATAGTTGATGAGAAGCCATATGTTGATCTTTTCCTTTTAACTTATTGCAACAACTTCCGCATTGTTGGTCAGGAGTTCACCCGAGAAGGATGGGGTTTTGTAAGTTATTTTCCCAGATTTATTTACAAAGTGCAAATCATAGTGAAATTACAATTCATTTTTATTTAAAGATATGATTATAATTAAGCGGTAACTCATATATAGTTTGAAGACTTTATAATTTGAAAATCAATGGTAATGCACCTTCAGTCTGGTTTGAAGGGTCCATGTTTCGAGGCCTCATTCTATCCACTTTTAGAACATTAATAACTCAAATCTAAAACTCTAATGTCATATTAAAACTATTAGATGTGAGCTGTGTCACTTTTTTCTATGCATGCATAAAGAACTAAGCCATTTCAATATTTTTTTGGGTTAATTAGATTTATGCCGCCGTGAAAATGTGAAATTAGCAAAATATCGTCACTAAATGACAAATTAGTTTTATGCTATTATAAAAGAGTAAAAAATTAGTTCACGCCATCGTCAAATTGATTTGCTAATTTTACCCTTATAAATATGCCACTGCAATAATTTGAAATTACAAAAATGTCATTACTGAATGACAAATTAGTTTTATGTCACTACAAAAATTTGAAATAAAAATACCATCACTAAATGACAAATTAGTTTTATGTCATACAAATTAATTAAAATGAGTTTTGTGCCACCGGGATCATTGTACCTAACTTTATTTAACCATAAAGTTATATATCAGATATATGCCATTATCAAATTGTTTAAATTACAAATTGGAGATGTCATAGTTTTGTATGTATGTGTAGAGATAGGAGGATAGATAATATCAAGTGCAGTTGTTTATATTGTTATTTGAGTTTTAGAAACATTGCTGCCATTCATTTAGAAAGAGGCATCGTTAAAATGGAGTACTTGAACCAATTTAATTACAGCTTGCTGGGATCATTTAGGTCCTTAGGTTCATAATTTTGAGACTACTATATAATCTATTGTGATTGCATATGTATTCCTAACCATTGTATCATTCTTTTTTCTTTCTTAAAAGGCATTTCAAAGAGATTCTCCTCTTGCAGTTGACCTCTCAACTGCTATATTGACATTGTCAGAGAATGGAGAACTACAGCGCATCCATGACCTGCATCTGAGCAGCAATGAGTGCAGTGCTGAAGATACTGGTATCGGGGCAAACCGTCTAAGTCTGAGCAGCTTTTGGGGACTTATTTTAATAAGTGGGATCGTTTGTTTTTTAGCATTGATTATATATTTCATAAAGATATGTATCCAGTTCAAAAAACACTACAAAAAAAGTAGTAATACAAGCGAGGATCAAGCTGGGCCGCCTGAAAATACTTTGCATTGTGGCAAGCAGAAGCCAAGGCAGCTTGCTTCTTTTTCAAGTTTTAAAGAATTAATTGAGATGTGGGATACCAAGGAAGAAGATATCAGAAAGAAGAGACAAAATAGTGGAGAAATGTCGAGAAAGTATAGTGGTAATGGTAACCTAACTTCACAACATTCTATGGATTAATTACTAATGTAAATATGCAAGGTCTTTGTTTATATAATTTAGTTTGGAAGCCCTTTAGAAAAATGAATTCGGTAGTGATTAAGATTTTGGGAACAAAAATTGTAAAGATCAGAGGGTTCATTTTTGTTAGAAATCAAATATAAGATATGGACAAAATCTATTTATCGAACGAAAGGGAATACATGCTTTCTTTTGCTCAGATACTGGGGCTCATGCATGATTACTTTTTGTTATTTCCTAAAGTGTCCCAAGTTTGTGTCCAAGTTATTTGGAAATGGTAAGCAATCAATGTAATTTTTCACATGTTAATCCAGTAAAGGAGATATGGCAATGCATTATTAAGATGTGTGATGCGATGTGCAAAGAAAATGTTAACTAAACCATAAAAGTGGGAGATACTTAGCAGATCATATGAATATTTCTCTAAATATGATTTCGAATGATTGGCCTGGAATTTTCTTGGATGCATTAGGTTCATCAAATCATTCAGAAACTAAAATAGAAAAAAAGATGACACAAGAGACTAATACAGCCTTGTATAAAATTCCCCCAAACTAGTATATACAGAGAGAATGACTACGGTACACTCTAAAGCACATATCATGCGGTGCTTTAGAGTCGTTTTTGAAGATCCGAAATTCAAATGTCCGATCCAAACCATACAATATGTTATTCATGTTGAAATATCCTTAGAAACAAATTTTTACATTTTTGAAATTTTTTTCTATTTTTTTCATATTTTATAAAATCGCTAATCTAAAACATTGTGGGCCCTCATTTACAGTGATATTGTAAAGTAGGTAAAAAATAGTAAAAAAATTCCAAAAAATGTAAAAGAAGGCCAAGTCATATGAATTTGACAGCCCATGCAGACAAAAGTGATCTTGTAGGTCTGGAAAATGGAAAACCCAAATATGACTTTCAAACCGGAAATAAGGTCTGTTGCAGCATGCCCGTGTTTGTTATGCAGTTGGTTCTTTGATAGGTAAGATTGTAAGAAATGCCATTAACCTAAGCAGAAACAATGCACGCAAAATGAATGCAGTTCAATTTCATGCCTTTATAGCCTTCAAAAAAAAATTTTCATGCCTTTATATAAGTTTATATTAATCCAATCCCTAAAAGCATGTATTTTATATTAGAAAAGAGAATGGCAAGGCATCGGTGGACACCAAAATATGAATTACAAAACATTATAATGATTAGTTTGCTCAATTGCCGATGATGCAATAATTTCAAATTATAGAGAGGATGAAGTAGTAATTGAAATAATTATAGAGTAAAAAAGTGTTTTATGCTTAGTTGCTAATACACAAATGACTGACTAAATATGTAATTGTGAAACTCTATTTTCTCTCTTTCAGTTGGGATAGATTCCTCCTAAACTAGTTGATTAACCGTCCTTCAAAATGTGATCCTCTTCAATTCAATTTATTGGTGCTTGTGGTGCAGTATCAGCTTAATTTAAAAGTGCTACAAAAGGGTTGACTTGAGTAGGATAGTCTGGACAGAAATGTGTTCTCACGTGCGAGTTCACAAGAGCAGTGTGTAATCTTCTGTCATTTGGTTATTTTGTGTGTGTGTGTGTGTGCGTGTGTTTTTTTTTTTTTTTTTTGGTTTAACTAATCAAAAGTGCTTATACTGATGTTTGATGGTTGATGGTTTAATATGTACCAGGCATACAACTACTGGCTTAGAACAATATATTATTAATATTTAACTGTATTTAATTGATCTGGTTTCGAACCATATAAATTGATGGAATTTGGTGGTTTTATCAAATTTTTGTTAAAAAAAAAGATGAGGAAATGCATTTGTTTTAAAATTGAAGGTTTCAAAATTGATGGGTCGTTTTTTCTTTTTTTTAAAAAAAATAAATCTCAATTTACAGATTGCCAACAACGAAGAGTTTTTTTTCTAAAGATCTGCTGAAAAGCGGAATCAGTGGTAGATTCAGAGAGCCACTTTTTTTTAAAACAAAAAATATATATATTATATTCAGATAGCCTAAAAAATTTTGATCCTAGACAAGTTTAATATTCATAATTTGTTAAATACTTAAGCTTATTGAATCTTAAAGTAATTAATAGTCTACTTAAAAGGTTTTATATTTTTATATTTAAAATACAGTGCTCTTCTTCTTCGTAAAATTTGGAAAATATGTCTGAAATCGGTAAAGATTTTTGGTTGATTGTATCATCTATAAATAGACTGCTATGGAGATTGTATCATCTATAAATATACCACTCAATTCATAAAACGTTCTTTTTAATAATAGTGATGAACAAACTTCTGCTGTTATGCTAAACAAATCTTTTCCGAAATGCTGAGACTCGGCGAGTTCGAAATTCCATCAATTAAAAGGTTTTTGTCTTTGTAACGAGTTATGTTTGCGCAGGCCAGTCCATTAGTAGGATGCCAGCCTGTCAACACCCTAATGGCTAGTTAGAAATGGCAAAAATAAAATAAATGGGGTAAATGAAAACAAGTATAAACCCTCATTTTTTATATTTTTTTATTAAAAGCAACGCACTTTTTAAATGGATGTCGCTGGTTCGAAACTCAGTTGGAGGTCCATTGTAACATTTAATTTCGAAATAAGTTGAAAAACTTGACTTCATCTTGGTTCATATTCTGACATTCATATTTATTTTAGTATCAACCAATATTGTTAGACGTGGCGACTCAGGACACTACAAGCAAATAGACGTTAATCCTTAAGTTGATAATTAAGCATCAACCAAACCCAACAATATTTAAAAAAATGGAACGGACTAATTGGTTGTTCCGACTAGGAACCGGACACCATGTCGGTCCAAAATAAACATAAACTGGTGTGAAAATGAACATGTAAAAAGCGGTTAGTCCAGTACACAGTTTGTGGTCGAATTGGTGAACCAGATGGACGAGTTAAGCTATTGTTTGATTTTGTTCTTTCACTGGCCTCTTAAACCCATTCAAAACCAGCCATAGAAAATCTTAGTTCATTTTTTTTCAAAATATAGATTGTTAATTAATTAACCTACTTAAAATTAACTAGTATTGAATTTTCTAATATATGTTAAAATAATAATATTATTATATTGTAATCAATCAAGAATAAAATCCTAGCGCTGGATATTCTAAGCAATCAGTCATTTCAATGTCATAGTCAAGGTTTTGACCTTCTTAATTTATCTTAATGTTAATTCTGATGTATTGCACATATAGAATACTTCTCAGGTTAATACAATCGGGATAAAAACCATTATTTATTCATTCTAATTTGCTTATTCACTATTTAAATTTTTTTCTCCAACATGGACTGATATTGTGCAAATAATAATGATTATTAATACTAAAAGAACACGACGCATACTATTTGTGGTGTCATTTATCGTTGGTTTTTTGCAAATTCATACTCTCAGCTCTATTTTGTTTCTCGATCTAGAATAATTTTATAAATAGAAAAAAAATAAGCAGAATCGAATAAGGATAAGGAGCAACTTATATTTCGTGCAAGTGGTAGTTTCAAAATAGCGTTTTCAAATTTTTGCAAGTGGTAGTTACGTACACCAAGCAATTTTAATTTGACGGACCATGCATAATGCGTTGAATGGACTTTAATAAGTAATCTCATAGGTCTGGAAGAGGAAACACAAATAGGACCTCCAAACCGGAAATAAGATTCTTTTCAAGCATGCTCATGCTTCTTATGTAGTTAGCCATTGTTATGCAAGAAATGCCATCAACCTAACCAGAAATCATGCACGCAGAATGAATTCAATCGAATTACACGCCTTTATAAGTTTCTATCTCGATCCAATACCTAGCATTGTTTATATCAGAAATTTTTTTTAAAAAAATGTAAGGCATCGGAGAAAACTAAAATTTGAATTATAAAAAATGCTAATGAGTAGTTTCCATGACTAAAGTTGATTAGTAAAATTTCGATTTTAAATAAAAAAACGACGTGATTGAATTCATCTACAACCGGGTAAAATTGAAGTTGTGCTTAGTCGCACACAGTTGGATCGATACGGGTGACACACTACATTTGTGATGACAATGCGGATTAAGCTCACCAATTTGCTCTATTTTTGCATTAAAAAAAGAATGGAGGAAGACAACTCAGCAGTGGGACCCACAGCATATCAAACTCTACTGGTAGGATTAGCTGGTTTTGATACTCCTACATGAGTGACTACATCCTAGTCAATTGTTTGTGTTCTTCTCTGCGTATTTGTTTCCGGCGGTCTTTTATTCGTGTTTAAATGTTATAGTACTGTGATGTTTAGTCTGGTGGTTTCAGCATGTATTTGGGTATCACTACTATGTATCACTACTATGCAGTTTAGTCTGGTGGTTTCAGTATGTATTTGGGTATCACTACTATGTATCACTACTATGCAACTGGGTCAATTTTATTCATCTGATTAGTTGATGGTTGATTTCTTGAATTATACATTTAGTACTTTTTTTTTATTAACTATACTTATAGTTTCTATGCTAATTAATGAAGCGCTGGTGTTTTATGGCTTTTGTCAAAAAAAAAAATACATTTCTTTTTCCATTGAATGTATATAGTGTGTAATAAAGTATGGCAACGATTTCGAAACTTTATATGTAGATTTAATTTGTTTTGTGTCAGCTCAAGACTGTAAAAAGAAAAAGAAAAAAAAAGTAGATTATGGTAAACTGCGGATTCTGTTAAGAGATAAAATTAAATAAAAGATCGAGATACATGCAATTAATAAACAACAAATTGATGCAACATTTTTAAATGTTCAACACATTAAGAAGGAAAAAAATATATTCATTGTGTTTATATTATTCAATGTAATTATAAATGTCATTTTTTATATATTCAAATATTTCCATTTCACTTGCAACTTGGAGGTCTTTTATTTTTTTTTTTTTTCTTTGGGACGATGCATCCTTTTTCCTAGCTTGCTGTAAGCCTGGGATGAGTATCTCTTTTGGGCGTAAATTTGATTTGCGACAATAGGGAAAGCAGAAGTTTTACATGTAAAAACCCAAAACTTTTTTTTTTTTTATTATTTTATTTTATTTAAAAGTTTATTAATTTCTAAGAAAACTAATAATTTAATTATTAGAAAAACAAAAAAAAATCTAATCATAAATCCCATTTGTGAGTTAGAAACAATTTTATTTTTGAATCCGATAAGATGATTAATTTACGGCCATTGGAAAATTTTATTTGCTTAACAAATTATTTTATGCCATGTTAATTTCAAATATCTATTTTATAAATTTTTCTATAGATTGATTGGTGTCAAAATCCTAGTTTTAATTGCTGGAACATTTGATTTTCCTAATTCCTTTGATCTGAACCGTTTGATCTGAGTTTTAAACCTGTGATTTATCTCAGCCGTCCGATTGGTTCCTTTATTTCTCCCTTTTTCTCCTTCTCTCTCTTTCTTTCTCCGCCAAAGAGAGTCTTCGTGACTCTGTGCTTTTCTCTCGGATTCCCTTCTCTCCTCTTTCTCCCTGTCACTCCATCTCCCTCACCTCTGACAAAAGCTCGCGACTCTCGCGACTTCCGCCAACCACTCGACTCACCCACCTTGACTTCCGTTACTCTCGAGACCCCACCATCTGTCTTCCCTCACCTCCACCTCGTGACCCGTCACCTCAGCGACCGAACCCCTCTCACTCCCTCTTATTAAGTCACCCCTCTCCTCTCTCTCTCCCTCTGCGAGACCCATTGCAAAACTGGTAAGAACAAAGAAAGAAAGGTAAAGAGCGAGAGAGAAAGAGAGAGGCGGAGGCTGTAAAGTCGGAGCAGGAGACGGCGGCGTTAGCGAGGCGAGGTGGTGGTGGTGCCGGAGAGTCACAGTGGTGCTGGTGGAGCTTGCTTCCCCCTCTTCCTTTGTGCTTCCTCCGTTTCCTTCGCTGTTGGTAAAAGCTTTGAAACCCTAGCCCCTTTGCTTTTCGATCTGTGATGTTTGTTGCCTCAACTTGATATTGTGTGTTGTGAGGCCTTTGTGCTTGATTGAGGCTTGAGAATGCTTGATAATTGATCTGTGGAAAGTTGATGCCTCAATTTGATGTTGTTTCTGAACTGATGTGATCTGTTTTTCTGTTGGCTCGATGGATTTGAAGAATGCCTTACTGAACTGTTGTAGGATAGATGTGATTGCTGATGATTCCATCTGAGTTGTTGTGAATGCTTGTTTGGAGCTATTAATCGATATGTTAGTTGTTTGATGCTTCTGTTAGGGCTTATACTCGTCTTTCCCTTCTGTGTTGCTTGTGTAATCAGTTTAGAATAATTGTAGTTGTTGTTTAACATATTTCTTGGCTATATGTTGCCTTCGGCTTGGTTTCCTGGCTGGTACAGGCTTGGTACCAGCCTTGTACCTCTCTGTCTTGCGTTCTGGTACGAGTCCAGGGACTCATTTGATAACTCTTCTGATTTAGGGACTTATCTGTAAATGATTTTGAACTGCTTTAGGACTTGTGTATAATTGTTTCTGTTTTTAGGGTCTGTTTGGTAAATTGTTTGGTGAATATAAATGATCTAGGGTCTTTTGTGCAATTCTGTGTTGTTGGGTCGGGCTGAAATCAAGTGTACCCGATCCGTTTCCTGACAGGTGGGCCCTCCCCCAACCTGGGCTCTGTCCCTTCTTTCTTTGTTGTGCGGTTATGTTCTGTGGGCCTGTTGGCCTGTTCTGGTCCGTTACTGTTCCTTGTGGATTTTTATTTTTGTGGGCTGCGATTATTTACTGCTTGGGCCCAGTTCGTTTCTGTTTTGTGGGCTGGAATTATTTGGATCATTTTATAGCTTTTAACTTCTGAAAATTAAAACTAGAACTATACTATTGTGATGGCATATGTTATTTTTGCAACACAATTCGAATTTTTGAGTTAAAAGCTTTTGGCCGAGAAATTAATCGAGACGGATTCGGATATAAAATGTGGGCTTATACAAATGGGAGATGATTAGATTGTCCGTAAAATAATTTTCAATACAGATACTATGATATAAACGGACACAGTATGATCCCAAAATAATTTCAAACAAATTTAGTTTTCTTCGTTAACCTTTTTAAACGAATTTTATCTTGTTTTAGTTGTTTTATCAAAAGCGTTTCATACTTGAGCAAAACACTATTTAACTATTAACTAAACTTTTCAATTAATTTCCTAAACCAAACTAATGATGCCACGTCTCCAAACGTCGTAGTTGAACTTATAGAAATCGTCAAAAACGTCTTTCTACACATTAACTTTATAGTTGGAACTTAACAAAATATTTACAAAATTAGCAACTTAACTTTCCTTCTCAACTAGTTTCAAACGGAACTCCGTCAAATTATTTTTATGAACTAATTAAGTATAATAATATATTTTAATACCGAGTCCCTTTTTAAATTAATTAGAAGTTAAGTATGGTTATAGATAACCTAGCCGGAACTTGAAACCAAATTGAGGGATAAACGGGTTTTATCGTTAGATTAGCTTTAACGAAAGTTTCGTTCACCAGGTGACCAGGCAGACTATCAGGGAGACGAGTACTACCCCGAGTTCGAGGGCGGTGGCACTGAGCAGGACTACGTCGACCCTCCAGCAGAGTAGTCTTCCCTAGGCCCTACTTTCCAGGTGTGGATGCCTTAGGTTTTGTTTATTCTTTAGTTTAGGATTAGATCAATAATTAATTGTGTGCATATCATGTCATTAACATTAAGTAAACAGTTAAGCGCATCTCATTAACTCAAAACTAGATTGCACTTATAGGATATGCATGGCATATTAATAATAATGTGATTAATGAACTTAAAAGTGCCCTTAATCAACACTTGCATCTGGTGCGGATCAGGATAGCGAGACCGAGTGTGATAAGTTCGTTTTGTCTGGGGTTTCCATTATCGGGAGATTGCACCCAAGCTAAATGCCGGTGGTCTCCTTATGATAGAGATCGTGGGCAACGCGTTTCTAATGATCACTCAGCAGACCGACCGTCAGGCGGTACTGCGGTCACTCGATGGTTATTTGTTTTGTTTATTGTATTATATTACCATTTGACTTGACTTGAACTAAGAGCTGAGTGTGCCATTATAGCAGACTACCTCTCGATCCCCATGCGTCAGTTTACCGGTACCGTGTTTTACTGCCCACTTCTTTAGCGGGAATGTGGGAATAGGGGCAGAGTTGAGTTATCGAGCAGAGCTGAGTTAGGTAGATCTGTTGGTACGGTTCATGTCATATTGGGACTTGTGAGATTGATTATGGATTTTGTGTGACTTATGATTGACCATTGAGTGTGGGTGCTTGACTCTCGTATCGATATATTTATTCACCGTATATCATTATTATATTACTAATATTCTCCGCTTCTCCAGATACTTTTCATGTTTACTTGGGCATGTTAGGAATTGCAGATTAGTAGCATCATTTCTTTAAACTTTCACATAGATGTTACATTATAGGATTTAAAAATGTTTAAGTACGGTTTAGTTCTAGCTAGAGTTAACCAGAACCGTAGGCTCACTCTATCACCACACTGAGTATTAATGTACTCATCCCACAATACTTTGATTTGTGGAGACAGGTTCAGGTTTGGATGACACCGTAGAGGAGTCTTTGCCAGAAGACCAAGCCAAGCTGGATTAGTTAGCTTCCGTTGCATATTATGTAGTATTTGTTGTTTTATGACTGATCTTTTGATATGTATATTTATCAGTCTCTTTTGTTGTGTGAACGACTATACCATTATTATGCACTTTTATTTGTGATCATTTGCTTTCTGTTTCACTGTTTATTAGCCTTACGTGTGTGCAGTAGAGTGTATACACGTGGCGGGGTTGTCCATCTCGGATTATGGCTTGGTTCGGGGTGTGACATCCTTCGGTGGTATCAGAGCGAGTGTTTAAATCATAAATATCCCAGCTAATGAACTAGATAGTTACACTTAGTTTACCTAACTTTAAGTCTTAAACTTCTTTCTAAGTTGTTTTGGTTAGCCTAATTCTAACTTGCAATCTTTTCCGTTTGTAAGATTGCTATGGATTTGGCCAACTCTAGGGGTGGTCGTGGTCGTGGGCGTGGACGCGGAAGGCGTGCCGCTCGACAGGAAGAAGCTCAGCCTCAACAACCACCCGTTCCTCCAGCAGTTCCTACTCTTGGACTAGACCCTGCGACCCTTGCTCAGCAGTTCTGGGCAAACGTGGCGCAACATGCGGGACAAGGAGCTGATAGACCTCAGGTGGACCCGTTTGTGGTTGCTCGCCGGGAGTTTCAGAAGGAAAATACTCCTCGGTTTGATGGGAGAGGTGATTTCGCAGCTGCAGAAGAATGGCTCTTGGCAGTACAGGATAACTTCCGCCTTGCTCGTACCCCTGTCGAGTACTGGACGGAGATAGCTGCCACACTCTTTGACCATGATGCGAGGCATTGGTGGACCTCTCAGAAGCCACAGTACGTTGGCGAGGACCCTAATATTCCATGGGAGTGGTTTGAAGATGTCTTCCGAGCCCGTTTTCTGGGAGAAACTCAACAGGAAGAGCTGAGACGCCAATTTGAGACCTTGGTCCAGGGAAACATGTCTGCACAACAGTATGGTGAGACCTTTATTCGTTTGTCTCGCTATGCCCCGGACTTGGTGGCTGATCCACGCAGAAAGAGAAGCAGGTTTATCCGTGGTCTGAATCCTCGGTTGGCAAGTGTGATGGATACTTACAGTGGCGCGTCTGTCGAGTTTCTGATGGACAAGGCCATTTTTCAGGAAAGTTTGATGGTGTCTCGTGGCAAGACTAGAGAAGATGGGCAGAGATCAGACGGTGGCAGTGCTCGCAAGCCTGCTTTTCAGGGCCGTGGGGCGGTGACAACTCAGAACAGGCCGCAACCAACCCAGGCTCCTAACCGTTTCTTTTGCAGGTTCTGCAACCGGACCTACCCGACCCCTTGCTATCTTCACAGAGGCGGGTGCCGACTTTGCAACTCACCTGATCACTGGATGGCACAGTGCCCGAAGAACCCAAACCGTTCCATTGCTGGCTCGAGTTCTAACAACAGTGGGCAGACCTTTGTGCCGAATTCTGGAGCAGTTGGCCGTGGACAGTTTGATGCTGGTCGTGGCCGTGGATCTTTTGTGCCCCGTGGCGGTGGCCGCGGTGGTCCTCAGCGCGGTGGCCGATTTGGCAATGGAGGTCGAGGCGCCGCACAGACTGGTCAGTTCGGGCGTGATACCGCTCGTGTGCATGCGACCATTGGAGAGGACATTTCTGAGGCCGATGCCGTGCCCATTGAGGATGAGTTTCCTGAGGATGAGCTCATAGCAGGTATGGTTTCCATCTCCGATTGTTTTGCTTACTCGTTGATCGACACTGGGGCTAGTCATTCATTCGTATCCCAGGATTTTGTGAAACTTAATGGGTGGGAAACCGAACCGAGAGATCGAGTGATGTTAGTGCAAACCCCGCTTGGTAAAACTGTCTTAGTCGATCAGATTTGCAGAAATCTCAAAGTGCAAATAGCCGGCCGAAACTTAACCGCTGATCTTGTAGTACTCGACATGAGAGACTTTGATGTACTACTTGGCCTTGATTGGTTAACCACTCATCGTGCGGTAATTGATTGTAAGAACCATAGTGTCCGGTTTGGAAAGAAAGGAACCGTACCGTTTGTGTTCAAAGGTCGGAAACCAGGAACCCGGATCCCTATGATCTCAGCCTTGCAAGTGAAGCATTTGATGTCATCCGGATGTGAAGTGTTCCTAGCTTCTGTGGTGTCTACTGACTCGAAAACCGTAGATCTTGATACTGTACCCGTGGTTCGGGAATTCTCAGACGTGTTTCCAGAGGACTTACCTGGATTACCCCCGGATCGTGAGGTGGAGTTTTGCATCGAGTTACAACCAGGCACAACACCAGTGGCGAAAGCTCCATACAGAATGGCTCCAGCTGAACTCAAGGAGCTCAAGATTCAATTGGAGGAACTTCTAGAAAAAGGATTCATCAGACCAAGTACTTCTCCGTGGGGAGCCCCTGTGCTATTTGTGCGCAAGAAGGATGGAACTCTCCGTCTTTGCATCGATTACAGGGAGTTAAACAAGGTCACTGTACCCAACAGATACCCGTTACCCAGGATTGATGACCTGTTTGATCAGCTTCAGGGTTCTCAGGTGTATTCCAAGATCGATCTCAGATCTGGGTACCATCAGTTGCGGATTAGGCCTAGTGATGTTCCAAGGACGGCCTTTCGCACACGCTACGGGCATTATGAGTTTTTGGTTATGTCTTTTGGACTGACAAATGCCCCAGCATATTTCATGAATTTGATGAATCGTGTTTTTGAGGATTACTTGGATTCCTTTGTTGTGGTGTTCATAGATGATATTCTGATCTATTCTAAAAGTGTGGAAGAACACGAGCATCATCTGAGGTTGGCTTTACAGCGACTTCGTGAGCATCAGTTGTATGCCAAGTTTCCAAAATGTGAGTTCTGGTTGGAACAGATCTCATTCCTTGGTCACATCATTTCCAAAGATGGATTAGCGGTGGATCCTCAAAAGATAGTTGCAGTGACTGAATGGAAACCACCCACCACAGTGACTGAAGTCCGTAGTTTTCTGGGATTAGCAGGTTACTACAGAAGATTTGTTGAAGGCTTCTCCCGGATTGCTCTCCCTATGACACAGTTGTTACATAAGGGAGTTAAGTTTGAGTGGACTCCAGCAAGACAAAAGAGCTTTGAAGAGCTCAAGAACCGACTTGTGACCGCGCCGATTTTGGCAATGCCAGTACCTGGAGCTGGCTATGTGGTTAATACCGATGCTTCCCGTTTTGGGTTAGGATGTGTATTGATGCAGGATGGACATGTCATTGCATATGCATCCCGACAGTTGAGACCACATGAGAAGAATTATCCCACTCATGACCTAGAGCTGGCAGCCGTAATCTTTGCTTTGAAATTATGGCGCCATTATCTTTATGGAGAAAAGTGCCAGATCTTCACTGACCACCAAAGCTTGAAATATGTGTTCACTCAGAAGGAATTGAACTTGAGACAACGCAGGTGGTTAGAATTGATGAAAGATTATGATTTGGAACTTGTGTATCATCCAGGAAAGTCAAATGTGGTAGCCGATGCTTTGAGCCGTAAGAACCACGGAAATTTGGCTACATTGATCACACAACAGCATGACTTGTTGGAGGATATGAGACGCTTGGAGTTGTGGGTTGCACCACATGAGAAGACTGACCAAGTGACCGATTCAGGTTTGATCTCAAGTTTGGTTGTGAAACCAACTTTGATGGATGAGATTAAGGAAGCTCAGAAAGAAGATGCTCACCTTGAGAAAGTGCGAGCAATAGCACAATCTGGGCAAGAAACTCCCTTCCAAGTTGGAGAAGATGGAGTTTTGAAATTCCGGAATCGGATTTGTGTTCCGAACAAGCAAGAGATCAAGGATAAGATCTTGACAGAGGCACATGAGTCGGGTTACACCATTCACCCCGGCGAAACCAAGATGTATCGAGATCTGAAAATCTACTTTTGGTGGCGAAACATGCGCCGTGAAGTTGCGCGATTTGTAGCCAAGTGCCTTGTGTGTCAAAAGGTAAAGGCAGACCGGAAAAGACCTCCAGGTTTACTTCATCCATTGCAGATAGCCGAGAAAAAGTTTGATAGGATCACTATGGATTTTGTTACTGGATTGCCGAATACCAAGTCCAAGAAGAATGCAATTTGGGTCATTGTGGATACTCTTACAAAGGTAGCACACTTCATACCTTTTCGATTCGGTCTCACCGGAGAACAGATGGCACACTTGTACATGCAGAATCTTCATAGATTGCATGGATCCCCAGTTGAGATCATATCAGATCGTGACCCTCGCTTTACTTCTCGTTTCTGGAAGCAGTTTCAGAATGCTCTAGGAACAACCGTGACCTTCAGTACTGCTCATCATCCTCAGACAGATGGACAATCTGAGCGTACCATTCAGACACTAGAGGACATGTTGCGTTCTTGTGCGCTTTCTATGGGCGGAGATTGGTCAGATCACTTGCATCTCGCCGAGTTCGCATACAACAACAGTTTTCACTCTAGTATTGGTATGGCCCCTTTTGAGGCTCTTTATGGTCAGCGGTGCAGGACTCCGGTGTGTTGGGGACCTACAGGTACTTACCGACCTACCGGACCACAGATGGTTGAGGAAAGTGTTGAGATAATGAAGATAGTGCATGAGCGGTTGAAAGCTGCTCAAGACAGACAAAAGAAATACGCCGATCCGAAAAGGCGAGACTTGAAGTTTGATAAAGGTGATCAAGCTTTACTTCGGGTTTCACCTAGAAAGGGAGTTACTCGTTTTGGCGTGAAAGGAAAATTGGCACCCCGTTACATTGGGCCTTTTGTGATAGAAGAGCGGGTCGGACCCGTTGCTTACAGACTCACTCTTCCATCTTCTTTGTCGGGTGTACACAATGTTTTCCATGTCTCTCAACTTCGGCGGTATGTTCCGAGTGAAGCTCATGTGTTGGATGTCGAACCCTTGCAACTTGAGCGGGATCTGACATACAAGGAGAAACCGCTGAGAATCTTGGACGCGAAGGAGACCAGACTTCGTCGACGCACTATCCGACATGTTCTGGTACAGTGGGAGCACCACACTCCTCGCGAGGCGACTTGGGAGCTTGAGAGCGAGATGCTTGAGCAGTTTCCTGAGTTGTTTGTCTCTTCAGGTTTGCTTTTCTTCTTTTTCTTTTTCTTTTCCTTTTCTTTTCGTTTCGAGGACGAAACGTCTTTTAAGGGGGGTAGGCTGTAAAAACCCAAAACTTTTTTTTTTTTTATTATTTTATTTTATTTAAAAGTTTATTAATTTCTAAGAAAACTAATAATTTAATTATTAGAAAAACAAAAAAAAATCTAATCATAAATCCCATTTGTGAGTTAGAAACAATTTTATTTTTGAATCCGATAAGATGATTAATTTACGGCCATTGGAAAATTTTATTTGCTTAACAAATTATTTTATGCCATGTTAATTTCAAATATCTATTTTATAAATTTTTCTATAGATTGATTGGTGTCAAAATCCTAGTTTTAATTGCTGGAACATTTGATTTTCCTAATTCCTTTGATCTGAACCGTTTGATCTGAGTTTTAAACCTGTGATTTATCTCAGCCGTCCGATTGGTTCCTTTATTTCTCCCTTTTTCTCCTTCTCTCTCTTTCTTTCTCCGCCAAAGAGAGTCTTCGTGACTCTGTGCTTTTCTCTCGGATTCCCTTCTCTCCTCTTTCTCCCTGTCACTCCATCTCCCTCACCTCTGACAAAAGCTCGCGACTCTCGCGACTTCCGCCAACCACTCGACTCACCCACCTTGACTTCCGTTACTCTCGAGACCCCACCATCTGTCTTCCCTCACCTCCACCTCGTGACCCGTCACCTCAGCGACCGAACCCCTCTCACTCCCTCTTATTAAGTCACCCCTCTCCTCTCTCTCTCCCTCTGCGAGACCCATTGCAAAACTGGTAAGAACAAAGAAAGAAAGGTAAAGAGCGAGAGAGAAAGAGAGAGGCGGAGGCTGTAAAGTCGGAGCAGGAGACGGCGGCGTTAGCGAGGCGAGGTGGTGGTGGTGCCGGAGAGTCACAGTGGTGCTGGTGGAGCTTGCTTCCCCCTCTTCCTTTGTGCTTCCTCCGTTTCCTTCGCTGTTGGTAAAAGCTTTGAAACCCTAGCCCCTTTGCTTTTCGATCTGTGATGTTTGTTGCCTCAACTTGATATTGTGTGTTGTGAGGCCTTTGTGCTTGATTGAGGCTTGAGAATGCTTGATAATTGATCTGTGGAAAGTTGATGCCTCAATTTGATGTTGTTTCTGAACTGATGTGATCTGTTTTTCTGTTGGCTCGATGGATTTGAAGAATGCCTTACTGAACTGTTGTAGGATAGATGTGATTGCTGATGATTCCATCTGAGTTGTTGTGAATGCTTGTTTGGAGCTATTAATCGATATGTTAGTTGTTTGATGCTTCTGTTAGGGCTTATACTCGTCTTTCCCTTCTGTGTTGCTTGTGTAATCAGTTTAGAATAATTGTAGTTGTTGTTTAACATATTTCTTGGCTATATGTTGCCTTCGGCTTGGTTTCCTGGCTGGTACAGGCTTGGTACCAGCCTTGTACCTCTCTGTCTTGCGTTCTGGTACGAGTCCAGGGACTCATTTGATAACTCTTCTGATTTAGGGACTTATCTGTAAATGATTTTGAACTGCTTTAGGACTTGTGTATAATTGTTTCTGTTTTTAGGGTCTGTTTGGTAAATTGTTTGGTGAATATAAATGATCTAGGGTCTTTTGTGCAATTCTGTGTTGTTGGGTCGGGCTGAAATCAAGTGTACCCGATCCGTTTCCTGACAGGTGGGCCCTCCCCCAACCTGGGCTCTGTCCCTTCTTTCTTTGTTGTGCGGTTATGTTCTGTGGGCCTGTTGGCCTGTTCTGGTCCGTTACTGTTCCTTGTGGATTTTTATTTTTGTGGGCTGCGATTATTTACTGCTTGGGCCCAGTTCGTTTCTGTTTTGTGGGCTGGAATTATTTGGATCATTTTATAGCTTTTAACTTCTGAAAATTAAAACTAGAACTATACTATTGTGATGGCATATGTTATTTTTGCAACACAATTCGAATTTTTGAGTTAAAAGCTTTTGGCCGAGAAATTAATCGAGACGGATTCGGATATAAAATGTGGGCTTATACAAATGGGAGATGATTAGATTGTCCGTAAAATAATTTTCAATACAGATACTATGATATAAACGGACACAGTATGATCCCAAAATAATTTCAAACAAATTTAGTTTTCTTCGTTAACCTTTTTAAACGAATTTTATCTTGTTTTAGTTGTTTTATCAAAAGCGTTTCATACTTGAGCAAAACACTATTTAACTATTAACTAAACTTTTCAATTAATTTCCTAAACCAAACTAATGATGCCACGTCTCCAAACGTCGTAGTTGAACTTATAGAAATCGTCAAAAACGTCTTTCTACACATTAACTTTATAGTTGGAACTTAACAAAATATTTACAAAATTAGCAACTTAACTTTCCTTCTCAACTAGTTTCAAACGGAACTCCGTCAAATTATTTTTATGAACTAATTAAGTATAATAATATATTTTAATACCGAGTCCCTTTTTAAATTAATTAGAAGTTAAGTATGGTTATAGATAACCTAGCCGGAACTTGAAACCAAATTGAGGGATAAACGGGTTTTATCGTTAGATTAGCTTTAACGAAAGTTTCGTTCACCAGGTGACCAGGCAGACTATCAGGGAGACGAGTACTACCCCGAGTTCGAGGGCGGTGGCACTGAGCAGGACTACGTCGACCCTCCAGCAGAGTAGTCTTCCCTAGGCCCTACTTTCCAGGTGTGGATGCCTTAGGTTTTGTTTATTCTTTAGTTTAGGATTAGATCAATAATTAATTGTGTGCATATCATGTCATTAACATTAAGTAAACAGTTAAGCGCATCTCATTAACTCAAAACTAGATTGCACTTATAGGATATGCATGGCATATTAATAATAATGTGATTAATGAACTTAAAAGTGCCCTTAATCAACACTTGCATCTGGTGCGGATCAGGATAGCGAGACCGAGTGTGATAAGTTCGTTTTGTCTGGGGTTTCCATTATCGGGAGATTGCACCCAAGCTAAATGCCGGTGGTCTCCTTATGATAGAGATCGTGGGCAACGCGTTTCTAATGATCACTCAGCAGACCGACCGTCAGGCGGTACTGCGGTCACTCGATGGTTATTTGTTTTGTTTATTGTATTATATTACCATTTGACTTGACTTGAACTAAGAGCTGAGTGTGCCATTATAGCAGACTACCTCTCGATCCCCATGCGTCAGTTTACCGGTACCGTGTTTTACTGCCCACTTCTTTAGCGGGAATGTGGGAATAGGGGCAGAGTTGAGTTATCGAGCAGAGCTGAGTTAGGTAGATCTGTTGGTACGGTTCATGTCATATTGGGACTTGTGAGATTGATTATGGATTTTGTGTGACTTATGATTGACCATTGAGTGTGGGTGCTTGACTCTCGTATCGATATATTTATTCACCGTATATCATTATTATATTACTAATATTCTCCGCTTCTCCAGATACTTTTCATGTTTACTTGGGCATGTTAGGAATTGCAGATTAGTAGCATCATTTCTTTAAACTTTCACATAGATGTTACATTATAGGATTTAAAAATGTTTAAGTACGGTTTAGTTCTAGCTAGAGTTAACCAGAACCGTAGGCTCACTCTATCACCACACTGAGTATTAATGTACTCATCCCACAATACTTTGATTTGTGGAGACAGGTTCAGGTTTGGATGACACCGTAGAGGAGTCTTTGCCAGAAGACCAAGCCAAGCTGGATTAGTTAGCTTCCGTTGCATATTATGTAGTATTTGTTGTTTTATGACTGATCTTTTGATATGTATATTTATCAGTCTCTTTTGTTGTGTGAACGACTATACCATTATTATGCACTTTTATTTGTGATCATTTGCTTTCTGTTTCACTGTTTATTAGCCTTACGTGTGTGCAGTAGAGTGTATACACGTGGCGGGGTTGTCCATCTCGGATTATGGCTTGGTTCGGGGTGTGACATTACAATTCTCAAAAAGGGCCTACATAATCTGCTCATCTCTTCTCAAGCTAGTATGGTATAATTTTTTTTTTTTTTTTTTTGTTCATTATCTCTTTATTCCGAGCATTTTATATTTTAAAAGATGATACTTCTTTTTTCGATAAGTAGGAAAATAAGTCTGAAATTGGTAAAAAGTTTTGGTTGACTTCAATTGAGATTTTATCATCTTTAATGTACCAATCAATTCATTAAATGTTAGTTTCAATACTGCTGGTGACTGGTGAGCAGTTTTAACTACTATACTCGAAAGTTGAGAGCAGAGTGTTTTATTTCAACAAATTTGTTTTCAGATAGACTCGATGTTTGCCCATGCTTGCCCACTAGTAGGGTGATAATATATTTCAACTCCCTGGCTTGTTAGATATGGCCGGCAGAAAAAATGAATGGACTGAATGAAAACAAGTACCAGCCATATTATTTTTAGAAAATAGTATCAAAATGCTATCATGTTTCATATAAAAAAAAACGAAATAAAAGTTTGATGTGTAACCATTTTATTTAATGCTTATTTATCTAAGCATCGGCCATATTGTCCCGAGAGTCGACTCTGACCTGTGAATTATCAATTGTAAATGTTGTTCAAGTTTTTACAACTACTAAATATCATAGATAAACATCACCTCTGAACTAGACGGTATTAATTATATGTATTCACATATTATAGTATGTTGACCAAACTAGTCTGAAATACCATCTACTAATTAATCCATATATAGAGAGTAAAGAGTCCTTAACTTTACAAACATGAAACCAGGTACGAAAAGACTCAAAAGAATGTTAACCAAATTTGCGTAAAGTATGAAGCATTCATGTATTAAATCTAAATAGACCTAAATGGGAGAAATGTCGAAAAAGTATAGTGGTAATGGTAGCCAAACTTCACAGCATCCTATGGATTAACTATAATGTAAATAACTAAATATGCAAGGTCTTTGTTTATATAATTTAGTTTGGAAGCCCTTCAGAAAAATGATTTCGGTATATTAAAAGGAATGTTGGATGTCAGTGTCCGCGCCCTACTGGCTAGTTAGATATGGCAAAAATTAAACATAATTACACATTGTAACATGCTTATCTGAGTATCAACCAAAATTGTTAGAATTCAGAAGTGGACACGGACACTGTTGATGTCAATTCTAGAATTAATTGACTAACAAACAAACGTCAAACCTTAACTTAGATCAACCAAAGCACTGTTTGAAAAATCGGAACGGACTAGTTGGTTCGACTATGAACCGGTCACCAACTCGGTCAAATATAAACATAAATTGGTATGAATTTAAAGATCGACCAGTTGAGCTGCTTTTTTTTTTTTTTTTCCCCCTTCACTGGCGTACTTAAACTCAGCGCGCCATAAAAAATCTTACTTCTATTTTTCAAAAGACAGAATTTTAATTAACCTAGCTACTTCATATTATCTATTTTTTATTTTTTTTAATGCATTTCTATATGTGAAAATAAAATAATTATATTGTAATCAATCAAATAATTCATGCTTTTCTAAATATTAATTCCAATATTTAGTGCTGGATGTTGTAATTAATCCGTCATTTTCGATATTATGCTCTAGCATTGGGGGCGTCTTTAATTATTTTATTGCAATTCTGAAGTCTTGCACATATAAGATCGAATACTTTTCAGGTTAATGATTTATAATCACGGTAAAAAAAAAAACTACAATTATTACTTTTAATATATTTATTCGCTATTTAAATTATATTAATTTGTTCCAACAGGAAGGGCGGATATTGTGCAAATAATAATGATTATTACTCTAGAAGAACACGACTCATACTATTTGGTGTCATTTATTGTCGTTTTTGGCAAATTCTTACTATCATGTTCTATTTGTTTCTCTTTTAAAGTTTTAATAGATCTAGAATAACTGTAAAAAATAGAAAAACAAAATTAAGCAGAACCTAGACTGGATTAAATTTTGTGCAAGTTGTAGTTGCATTGCTAGATGTCATTTTTTTTTTTTTTTTTTTTTTGAAAATTTTGTTTTATCAATTATCACCTTAGTAAATGCAACTATAAATGTCATTTTTAATATTGTAGATTGATTGAGACCTCATATTTCATTTGAAATTAGGATTTTATTAAGTAAAACATGAATATTGTAGATTGATTGAAACCTCAGATTTCATTTGAAATTAGAATTTTATGTTGTTTCAGAGAAAGGAGGGTCGTTGCCTTGTATATCATTTTGGCTCTGTTTTATTGGTCAAAATAATTTTATAATTAGATTGTTTGGAATAAATGCTATTTCAATTGTTTCCTCTTGTTTATTAGATCTTAGTAATTTTTGTTTATATCCAGATGGATCTTAGGAATGAAAAACAAATAAGTTTCTTTCAAATTCAAGACTCGTGACAAATTACTTAAAGGAGAAATTTGTTTTTGTTGCGGAGGCTTATACCGATTTGGCTTGAAGAGAGGGGTGAAAGAAACGTAGAGGTGAGATGGAGCCCGGAGGCGGTGATTTTTAGCAAAGTGGGATGTGTGGGAAAGAGGTGAGATGGAGTCCGGAGGTGGGGCCTTAGGTGGCCCGGAGGAGGGGTGTGGGGTCTTAGGCGGCCTCGGCCCGGGGTGGAGGGTTGCAAGGTCAGGTCCCGGGAGGAGGGGTGCAGTGCCGGCCTAAATTATGTGCTTGTCATTGATTTATTTTTAAAATAAGAATCATGTTGCACGAACTTTGTTTTAAAATAAGCTACTGGGATGAATGTCATTTTACTTTTTCTTTTTGCAATTCAATATTTTTTTTTATAATATGGGGAACCAAGCATCTTGAATAGTACATAATTTAGGATTGGCATTCTCTTTTTTTCTTTGAACTAGGGTGTTGTTAAAACTTGAATAGTACTGGTTGTCATAATACAATTTTTGGTTCAATTTTAATGTTTTGATGCTAGAATTGGTTCAGGTCTGATGCTAGATACTATGTGTGTTAGTAGCATATCAGTTCTTAGAGTTGGTTCAGTTCAATAGTAATTTGATTAGTCCGATTACTTTGATTTAATTGATTTTGTTTCCTAAGTTCTCTTCTTTTGCTAACCAATACCCTCTTTCTGATGCTCTGGATTTGAATGAAGAATATTTTGCCTCAGGGGTATTTCTACAATGTGGTTAGCTAAGTAAAAAGAATGAAACTATTTAATGAACATATATTTTTTTGAATGAATTTCAATTGTATTGATTGCCGGCAGTATAAGTTTCATCTTCTGTTATCACAGTCCTTCCTTGAGTATTCATTGATATGCTTTGTGCGGTTTTCTATTATTTTCAGTTTCACACGCATATATTTCATAGCAATAAGGAATGTGAAAGTCTTTAGTATAAAAGTCCTGTATAGAAAAATATATGGTTTAACTTCCAATGTATTCTGGTTTTCAAAATACAGTGCAAAGGAATATATAGGAGGGATATTTCTGGAATGGAATGAAGATCTTTAATTTCATGCATGTCAGGTTGAAGATCTTTACTATACAGTGCAATGGAATAGAAATTTAATTCGTGTGTGAAAAGCTTAGGCCGGCCCTTTTCTCTTTGATTCATTTCTACCGTGTTTGTACGCATAAAATAATAGGGGTGATATACACCATTCAAAGTTTTCTCATTCGGCGTCATCCAACAGGCCTGGACAGGCCAAAATAGCCTTTTTTTTCACGTGCTGACGCCAGCAAATTTTTTTTGACCAATTTCCAAAAAAAATTTGGTGCTGACGTCATCAAATATGCTGATTTAAGGATTCAGTTAAATATTTTAAGGGTTGAATTAAAGTATATAAGTGTTCATTTAGATGCACCAATAATTTGAAATTTTAGTGTTTTGTGTTCAGTTAAATACGTCAAGGGATGAACTTAAAGTATCTATGTGTTCAGTTAGTTGCAACAGAAATTTGATTTCATAGTTTTTGTGCTCAATTAAACTAGTTAAATAAAAAAACAAAATGAACAGATACAACAAACATAGCGAACATTTACAAAAACAATATGAACATTTACAACAATAAACTGAACATATATACAAATTTCCTGAGTAAGAAATAAATGATCATATTCAACATACAAAATGAAATAAATTATTGTTGCATCTAACTGAACACTTACACACTTTAATTTAACCCTTAAAACATTTAAATGAACCCTTAAATCATCATATTTGATGACGTCAGCACCAAAAAAATTTCGAAATTTGGTCAAAAAAATTTTGCTGACGTCAATACGCGAAAAATCTGAGTTTGGATGGCGCTGGATGGGAAAACCATGGATGGTCGATACCAATTCTGTAAAATAATTGACAGGTTGATCAAATAAAGGCATGTTATATCCTTTATTTATCCTCTCTGATCTACAAACTGAAAAATATAAGTAAAGTTCAAAATTTCAGCTTTTGGATGGTTGCTAGACATATATATAAATTTACTGATTTGATGAAATAAATATTTGTATTTTATAAAATATTTTAGTGTAGTCTGTATAAAATTGAGGACTAAATGATAAAAATGTTAAGGATTGTCAGAACTCAAATGTGGTTGTATTAATTTTGTTTTTTTAGACATGCTAGATAGTGGCTATCTAGGAAGTGGTTGTATTAATTTGACCATACTAATAGTGTAATACAATATCACTTAATAGTTTCGACAAGGGTGAGATCACACCTGCCCTTTGTTTGATTCAAAATGCTCCCAGCTTGAAATAGTAGTCCTTACAGGTTCGTTGCCTAACCTTATATTATTTCTTTATTACCTTTTTCCATAGTAAGTTCTGTATTTCTTCATTTCTGCCATATTGCTGGGAGTAAAAATCTGACATCACGTTAGAACTCTCTGCGAAGTGAAAACAAGCGATCATTTTTTTTGTTAGAGTGCCTCCACACTGATAAAAATGTGTTGCAAAATAATCTGACATTACATCTTGCTGATTACTGCACCTAGAGAAGCTGGTTGTAAAATAAAAAAATCACTGGTTTACTTAGCACTTGGGGTGTGTTTAGCAGTTAGTGGGAACAAGTATGAACAAGGAACAAGAGTTAAATCTTGTTCGTGATTTTTCATGTTCGTAGTTCTCAAAAAAGACGGAACTGGGAACAAGGCCACGAACAGCATGTTTGCCCTGTTCGCGAATTGTTTGGTTCGCACGAACAAACTTTGTTCGCGAACAACTGTTTCGTGAAGCGAACCAAACATACCCCAAAAGTATTGATGGAGGCTAACAATTTTGTGATTTGGGACGAGCACAAACATTGATTTTTTATTTTACAACCAGCTTCTCTAGGTGCAGTAATAAGCAAGATGTGATTTCAGATTATTTTACAACACATTATTATCAGTTTATGATCTTAAAAATTCAAAATGATTAAATTATATACGTCAATTACGCACATAACGTGCAAATAAAGAGTGTTATGAACAAAATTAGAACATTTCAAGCGATTTTGCATTCATTTTAATTCATTTACTCACAACAATCTATATATTTAAGCTCTTTATACAGTGAAAAATAAGTTTATGATTTAGAAATATCACAAGGATTGGATTATACATGTCAATTACGCACATAAAATGCAAATAATGAGCGTTCTGGACAGAATTGGAGCAATCCAAGCGATCGTGCATTCATTTTAAGTTATTTGATCACAATAATCTATATTTAAGCTCATTATAAACTGGAAAATAAATTTATGATCTTAAAAATTCAAAAGGTTTGGATTAAACATGTCAATTACGCACATAAAATGCAAATAAATGAGCGTTCGTGATAAAATTGGAGCATTTCAAGCCATTTTGCATTCATTTTAAGTAATTTGATCACAGTAATTTATATTTAAACTCCTGATACAGTGGAGAATAAGTTTATGATCTTAAATATTCCAAAAGATTGGATTGTACATGTCAATTCTGCACATAAAGTGTAAATAATGAGCGTTTTGGACAGAATTGGAGCATTTCAAGCAATTGTGCATTCATTTTAATTCCTTTGATCACATTAATCTATATTTAAGCCCTTTATACAGTGCAGAATAATTCCATGACCTTAAAAATTCAAAAGGATTGGATTATACATGTCAATTACGCACATAAATTGCAAATAATGAGCGTTCTGGACAGAATTGGAGCACTTCATGTGATAGTGCATTCATTTTAAGTCATTTGATCACAATAATTTATATTTAAAGTCTTTAAACAGTGGAGAATAAGTTTAGATCTTAAAAATTCAAAAAGGATTGGATTATACATGTCAATAACGCACATAAAGTGCAAATAATGAGCGTTCAGGATAGAATTTGAGCTTTTCAAGCGGTTGTGCATTCATTTTAATTCATTTGATCACAATAATCTATATTTAAGCTCATTATACAGTGGAGAATAAGTTTTTAATCTTTAATATTCAAATAGATTGGATTATACCTGTCAATTACGCACTTAAAGTGCAAATAATGAGCGTTCCGAAAAGAGTTCGAGCATTTCAAGCGATTGTACATTCATTTTAACTCATTTGATCAAAATAATTTATATTTAAACTCTTTATACAATGGATGATAAATTATGATCTCAGAAATTAAAAAGGACTGGATTATACATGTTAATTACGCACATAAAGTGCAAATAATGAGCATTCTGGACTGACATGGAGCATTTCAAGCTATCGTGCATTTATTTAAGTTATTTGATCACAATAAACTATATTTAAGCTCTTTAAGCAGTGAATAATAAGTTTAGATCTTAAAATTTTATAAAGGATTGGATTATTCATGTCAGTTATGCACATAAATTGTAAATAATGAGACTTCTTGACATAATTGGAGTATTTCAAGTGATTGTGCATTAATTTTAATTCATTTGATCACAATAATCTATATTTAAGCTTTGTACACAGTGGAGAATAAGTTTATGACCTTAAATATTCAAATGGATTGATTATACCTGTCAATTACGCACATAAATTGCAAATAATGAGAGTTTTGGAAAGAATTGGAGCATTCGAAACAATTGTACATCAATTTTAATTCATTTGATCAAAATATTATATATTTAAACTCCTTATACAGTGAAGAATAATCTTATCATCTTAAATATTTAAAAGAATTGGATTATACATGTCAATTACGCACATAGAATGCAAATACTGAGCGTTCCGGACAGAATTGAAGCATTTCAAGAGATTGTGCATTCATTTTATTTCATTTGATCACTATAATCTATATTTATGCTCTTTTAACGGTAGAAAATAAGTTTATGACTTAAATATTCAAATGGATTGGATTATGCCTGTCAATTACGCACATAAAATGCAAATAATGAGAGTTCTGAAAAGAACTTAGAGCATTTCAATCTATTGTAACATCTATTTTAAGTCATTTGATGAAAAGTATCTAGATTTAAACTCCTTATACCGTGGAGAACAAGTTTATAACCTTAAATATTCAAATGGATTGGATTATACCTGTCAATTACGCACATAAAGTGCTAATATTGAGCGTTCTTGAATGAATTGGAGCATTTCATGCGATTGTACATCCATTTTAATTCGTTTTGATTACAATAATATATATTTATGCTCTTTATACATTGGATAATAAGTTTATAACCTTAAATATTCATATGGATTGGCTTATACCTGTCAATTACGCACATAACTTGCAAATAATGGGAGTTCTGGAAAGAATTGGAGCATTTTAAATGATTGTACATCCATTTTAAGTCATTTGATCAAAATAATCTATATTTAAACTCCTTATACAGTGGAGAATAATCTTATGATCTTAAAAATTTAAAAGTATTAGAATATACATGTCAAGAACGCACATAAAGTGCAAATACTGAGCGTTCTGGAAAGAATAGAAGCATTTCAAGCGATTGTACATTCATTTTAATTCATTTGATCACAATAATCTATATTTAATATCTTTATACAGTGTAGAATAAGTTTAAAACCTTAATTATTCAAAAGGATTAGATAATAACAGTCAATTATACGCAAATAAATTGCTAATAACGAGCACTCTGAAAAGAATTGGAGCATTTGAAGCGAATGTAAATCCATTTTAAGTTATTTGATCAAAATAATTTATATTTAAAATCCTTATACAGTGGAGAATAATATTATGAGCTTAAAAATTCAAATGGATTGCATTATACATGTCAATAATGCACATAAATTGCAAATACTGAGCGTTCTTCACAGAATTGGAGTATTTCAAGGGAATGTACATCCATTTGAAGTCATTTGATCAAAATAATTTATATTATATTTAAAATCCTTATACAGTTGAGAATAATCTTAAGATCTTAAAAATTCAAAAAGATTGCATTATACATGTCAATAATGCACATAAAGTGCAAATACAAAGCGTTCTGGACAGAATTGGAGCATTTTCAAGCGATTGAGCAGTCATTTTAATTCATTTGATCACAATAATTTATATTTAAGTTGTTTATATATAGGAGAATAAGTTTATAACCTTAAATATTCAAATGAATTGGATTATACCTGTTAATTACGCACAAAAAGTGTAAAAAATGAGCATTCCTGAAAGAATTGGTACATTTCAAGAGATTGTACATCCATTTTAATTCGTTTTATCAAAATAATCTATATTTAAACACCATATACAGTGGATAATAATCTTATGATCTAAAAAATTCAAAAGGATAGGATTATACTGTAGTATTCTGTCTATAGAATGGACTGGTTCAGTCAATACGGTGCACATGGACAGAATGCTGTGAACATCGCACCCTTTCATTAAACATTGCAATTTGCATCTTCTGAGCGTTTTGAACCCTCTATTTATATATCTCTATGATGGAGAGAGTATGAGATAGTGTCTCTTTCAGATCTAAACAGAATTTAGACAAGTGAGAGAGAGAGCATAAGGTTTTTCTTATGGGAGACAAGTCAGAACCGACTATTCCCTTGGATACACCATCGAGTATAGGGAAGTTACATCGGTTTCTGTAGTGCCCTCTCGTCAAGATCTCACTGCAGGAAGACACAAGATATGGAGAAGATCAGTGATGAAGGAGACACGCTTGGTTTGCGGGTTTCAAGTTCATCCATTCAACACTCGATTTCGATTAGCGATGGCACAAGGTATTTTACGATTCTGGGTTATTTTCGCATTCTAGAATTATTGTAGAACTTACAGTTGGTATCAGAGCGGGTTATGCCGCTGGATTGCCTTTATTGAAATAGGATTTCATAACAGTTTATAAGAAAATCTGTTGTAAGTGTTGAGTGAATTGAGTTTTTATCTGATTTTCTTGATTGTCTGAATTCGTGGAGCATTATCTCAAGATCTGCTTATCCAATTTAAGTGAGATTTTCAGAATTGGAAAGATCTCCGAGTCTACTTTCCAACGAGACCAACATCTTGAAAATCAAGTGGGTATACAGTGAGATAATCAAGTCGCAACCAGCAGTGGTCAGACAGTCGGGGTTCTGAATTTTCTGACCTTTCAGTATTACGGGCCAGATTTCTCTCAATTGATAATTCAGTTTTGCATGAAATTTTACTGGGATGTAGATATTTCAGATATCTTTCCATAGAGTGTAAATTTGCAAAATTCCGATAAAGTATGAGTGAGATATGCTGTCTGTAAGATAGGTCATCCTGACAGTTTGTCCTGTTTTGTCTGTGATAGTCTGTCTTTCGAGGGGCATAGCTTTTGATCTGTAAACTTGTTTTTGATGAAACTTGCGTCATAAGAAAGACCTTTGAATCTAGTTTCTGTAATGACCAAGAACACGAAAACAAATAAGTATAGAGAAAGTTATTGTCAGTTTACCAGAAAGTGTTCAGGCTGTCAGAAAGTTTCTGGATGGAACTTTGGACGCACCCTTTCGTGTGGGGCGACCCTTTTGGAGTTAGAACGACCGTTCCAACATAGTTTAGTCCAGAAATGAATTTTAAGATGAAAATTAAGGTATAATCAGACATATGATGGTTCTCCATTGTTAATTAAAGCTTGTAGATTACATAACTATTATGGAATTCTATAAAATAGTCACGGTTTGTCATAGAAAATAATTTTGTAAAGATGGTTGGCATTTTTGGTTAAGATTGATTAGTCAATGATGATATGCTTGAATATACTATAGTAATAAAGTATTGATGTAGTCCACAGACCATCATACTATCTGATATTCTATTAGTATTAGCGTTACAAGCATTACATTGATTAAACAAACTTGAAGAACTATACATGTGGTATAGTAATACACAAATTGTATTTATAAAGGATATGGCAGTAACTGTGCATATGATAATTATTTAGATATAGATAATTATAGTTAGATGATCTATGAAAGTTTACTAAACCCTAACTGTTATATAATCTAATATTTTAATTAGAGGCTAATTATCAGTGAATTAGGATTTCAGATGCAAATCAAAACGGACCGTTCTGGGCATAGAACGTACCGTTCCAGATTAAATTTGCATAAAGTTTCTGTTTGCATTACTCAGGCACATTGGAACGAATAGTCTAGTTTTAGAGCTGACTATTCTGAATGAAGTTGCATGAGGATACGTCTGGGTATTGATAGATTCAAACTGGGACAAACCGTCAGGTTCTGGAATGGATTGTCTGGAAAAGTTTGAATAAAGTTTTGTCTGATATTATTGTTAGATTAATTAGACAAATAAATTGATCAAGGATCAATTAATCAAGAAAGTTAGATAACTATGCTAGTTATTGAGCATATACATATATATTAGTTATCTAACTATAATATATTATGTCTAGTTGATTAATATATGTTAATTAGTTGAAGAGTAGCCACAGCATCTTCAATTACATTAAGGTATATATATTATATAGTGTATCTATAAATCACATTAGGAAGAAAGGACATAGCTTGTGTCTAGTGATGAATATATATATTAATATATTAAGGAGTAGCCACAGCATCCTTAGTTGGATTAAAGTTATGTATATATAAAGTTTATAAAATCACATTTGGATTAAACAGACACAAGATTGTAATAGATTAAGTTAACGAAGTTAGTATCGTCCCACAGGAATATTGACCTAGTTAACTTAATATATTAGGATATAATAGTTAAATTATGAATACTTAATTTGCCCACAGGGATTAAGGATAAGAATATAATTGACTAGTTATATCATGAAGTATGAAGAATCAAATCATAGTAATTAGACTGTGTAAGAAATTGATTCATAAAGTTGTAATGTTTAATTACATAAAGAGTTATAGCATGATATTTAGCCCACAGGTAATATTATGCAGGAATTGACTCATAAAGATAAATCACTTAGTTCGCATTGGTAAATTAAAGTATAAAGTTAAGTCTCAATATAAAGATAAGCATGTATCGGTTCTACTTTCATAAGGATAGCAGATTCCCTTTAGAAATGATAAGTATCAAAGTTCCTGAGTCGAGGATAATAGTTATAAGGTCTAGAAGGATACTGTTCTTCTTCATTAAAGTTGTAAGAATATTAAATTTATCAACCAGTAGGATCCACTTTTGAGGTTGAACTTATGAACATAAGTTATAATGAACAGTGGGAGCAGTTTAACTGCTTATGTTTCATGTTTATAAAGAATAAGTTCTTTCAATGTATAGTGATTTGGTTGATATGTATATTAATGTAAAGTTCTTACATAAGACATTAGATGAGTAGTTGGCCTCTTAGGTTAAGGCTAATGTAATAATACTCATCATAAAAGTTTATCTTTTATGTTTATTACCATTATAGGTGCGAGAGCACATAATGAAAATGAGGAATATAGTTATTCAACAAAAGAGTCTATATAATATTTCTGAGTCATTACTTGTATATTTTATTTTGAATACTTGTCCATTTTAATATAGTCTTATCAAGATTACCTATAAGGTTATAACACATATAAAGATAAATGGTCAGTTTCGTGTTTTTGACCATATGTGTTTAATAGGAGAATAGACATATTATGGATAAAGTTGAGAGTGTTCATATGGTTGAGATATGATTAACAAGTAAGAAAATGACTAGCTGACATCAAGCGTATAGCTTGAATTCATCTCTTTAATTGATGATTACTCACAATATATGTATCTCTACATACTTATAAGGTTTTAAGGTGGAACTAGAGAAACAATACAGTAAGCAAATAAAAGATTATGAGATCAGAAAATGGTAAAGAGATTAGAAATATGAAATATGACTAGGATATGAATCTAGAAATATTAAGTTCTAGAGAATGTTCAGATTAGTGGGAGTGATCAGTTTTAGGTCGTACAAAAACTCCCTCTAATTCATAATTGGATATATTATTAAGGATCAATAAATATTGATAATCCAATTATTGACATTCGTTAACCGACATATAATACAATAATAGATCAAGTTGAATATTTAATATTCAATATCAAGGTGATCTAATAAAGGATTAGGTCGGTTATCCTAGTTATAATATGTAGTTTATCTACGAGACTCTTATAAAAGTATTATTGTTGAATAAGATTCTGATATTTTCTAAGATAATGAATTGCAATTAGTCCATAGTATAGTATAATGCCAAGTAAAATCGGTAAGAGTCAATGGTGTGCAATGAAGTCTGAAATTTGGTTAAGTTACTTATGGTTTAAACCTATTGGTTGTAATGGATTTCTTAAAACCAAAATGATTCATAAGTAAACATAAAGTAATACCAAATTAGTCTTGTCACCAATTGGTTCATTTAGAAGAAGTAGTGAATTACATGAAGGTTTTCTCACATGTATTAAAGAAGATTCACTTAACATGATTATGGCATTAGTAGCTCATTCTGGTTTGGAGTTACATTAAATGGATATAAATGTTGCAATTCTTAATGGTGATCTAGAGGAGAAGGTTATATTAAATAACTATAAAAGTTTCTTCTTTAGAGGAAATAGGTATTTAGTTAACAAGTTAAAAGTATTCTATATAAGAATTAAAACAAGTATTTCACTAATGATATTAATAGTTTCATAAGGTTATTTCTTCATACGTTTTGAAGAAATATATGATGAACTATTGCATATATCAGGAGATTAGTGGGAGTTGATTTTATCTATTTGTTTTATATATAGATAATGTTCTACTTGTAACTAAAGATAAAAGATGATTATATAAGGTGAATAATTTCTTTCTAAAATATTGATATGAAGGATATGGGTGAAGTTTTGTTTGTGATAGAAATAAAAACCCATGTAGATAGGAATCAAGATATTCTTGATCTATCTCAACAAGCATATATCAATAAGATTTTAGAAAGATTCCAGAAGGAATGATATTCACCGCGTCCAGTACCTATTAATATATATGATAGATTCATTCTAAATCAGTATCCTCAGTATAACTCAGAAAGGAAACAAATAGTAAATACTTCAAGCATTTAGGCAATTTGAAAGCATAAAGTATGATCAGGTTTGTGCACAAGAACTGACATAGCTTTTGCCATTTAAATATTTGGACTGATATCATAATAATTAGGGGATAGACCACAATTAAATTGCTAAGAAAGTAATGATATATCTTTAAGGTACTAAAGATATTGTGCTTATGCCTCAACTGACTGGAAAGTTGAAGTTATTTTGGTACATAAACTGGTTGTGTCAATTTCAGTAAATCGAATTCAGGATACATGTTAGCCAGTGGAAATTGTGTTATCAAGAAGTATTTAACTGACATTGTCTATTACTTCAATATAAAGTCTAGTTTGTTGTGTGTTTTGAGATTACCCTCGATGGTGTTTGAAGAGTTTTATTGTGAGACTTAGAGTCATGAATTCTATATCTAAGTCATTAAGGATTCTGTATGATAATTCTGTCGCTGTCTTTCTAGTCAAGAATAATAAAGGTAAAGGTCGAGGAATCGACATTAAGTATTTGACTTTGAAAGAGTGCATTAAGAAGAATTAAGTGGTCATTAAATGTGTTCATACAGAATAGAAGCTGACCGATTCTTTGAATAAATACTGCAGCTAAAGGAATTCAAAGATCATGTAGCGGGTATATATAGGAATTGATCCTATAGTTAATATTAATCGTACGATTGTCTATTAACTCTTCATAAAAGTGTAGATGTTTTCTTGTGTTGATTGTGCGCACATATATGGTATATATATTTTGATCATAAGGTTAAGAAATACATCATAAAGATTGACTTGGAGTAGGCGTCGGGTTTATTCATAAAGTTGTATGCTAATCACATAAAAGGTTGATTTAAAAGTTTCATTGTGCATTGTAATCATGGATAGTAATATTCGCATTTATTAGTTGCTTTAAGCACTAGTAACGATAAGATGACTTACTGTCATGGTTCGTGCATAATGTTTCTTTCATTTCACATAGAGGAAAACAGAAAGCATTATTGCAATAAATGTAAAGGATGCAAGCTCAAGTGGGAGAATGTAGTATTTCGTCCATATTGTCAGATACAGAGCATCTGGACAAAGTGGTCTGATCTTGCACCCTTTCATTCTGACTCACTTGTGGTGCCTTCTGAGTGATGTGCACCCCTATATAAGCCTCTGTACTGATGGAATACATGAGGTTTTGCCATTCTTTCAGTTCATCTATTATATAGATAGCAAGTAAGAGAGAATATAAGGAAAGAGATGGGAGACAAGTCAGAACCGACTATTCCCTTGGATACACCATCGAGTATAGGGAAGTTACATCGGTTTCTGTAGTGCCCTCTCGTCAAGATCTCACTGCAGGAAGACACAAGATATGGAGAAGATCAGTGATGAAGGAGACACGCTTGGTTTGCGGGTTTCAAGTTCATCCATTCAACACTCGATTTCGATTAGCGATGGCACAAGGTATTTTACGATTCTGGGTTATTTCCGCATTCTAGAATTATTGTAGAACTTACATATACATGTCAATTACGCGTATAAAGTGCAAATAATGAGCATTATGTACAGAATTGAAGCATTTCATCCGATTGTGCATTAATTATAATTCATTTGATCACAATAATCTATATTTAAGCATTTTATACAATGGAGAATAAGTTTATGACCTTAAATATTCAAATGGATTGGGTTATACCTGTCAATTACGCACATAAAGTGTAAGTTATTTGAGTTCTAGAAAGAATTGGAGCATTTCAAGCAATAATTTATACTTAAACTCCTTATACGGTGGAAAATAATCTTATGATCTTAAAAATTAAAAAATATTGGATTATTCATGTCAATAACGCACATAAAGTGTAAATAATGAGCCGTCTGGACTGAATTGGAGAATTCAAGCGATTCTGCATAAATTTCAAGTCATTTGATCACAACAATCAATATTTAAACTCCTTACACAGTGGAGAATAATCTCATTATCTTAAAAATTCAAAAGGATTAGATTATACATGTCAATAACGCACATAAAGTGCATATACTAAGTGTTCTGCATAGAAATGGAGTATTTCAATCTATTGTACATTCATTTTATTTTATTTGATCACAATAATCTATATTTAAGCTCTTTATACTGGAGAATAAATTTATGACATAATTATTCAAAAGGATTGAAATATACTTGTCAATTACACACATAGAGTACAAATAATAGAAATTCTGGAAACAGTTGGAGCATTTCAAGCAATTGTACATCAATTTTAACTAATTTGATCAACATAATATATATTTAAACTCTTTATACAATGGATAATAAATTTATTAACTCAGAAATTAAAAAAGATTAGATTATACATGTCAATTACGCACATAAATTGCAAATAATGAGCATGCAAATTTTTTTTTCGAAACCTTATAATGAGCATGCAAATAATGAGTGTTCTGGACAAAATTGGAGCATTTCAAGCGATTGTGCATTTATTTTAAGTAATTTGATCACAATAATCTATATTTAAGCTCTTCATACAGTGAAAAATAAGTTTAGATCTTAAAAGTCTAAAGTATTGGATTAAAAATGTCAATTACTAAAATAAAGTGCAAATAATTAGCATTCTGGAAAGACTTAATGCATTTCATGCGATTGTGTAGACACTTTTATTCATTTGATCACAAAAATCAATGTTTAAACTCCTTATACAGTGGAGAATAATCTTACGATCTTAAAAATTTAAAAGGATTGGATTATACATGTCAATAACGCACATAAAATTGCAAATACTGGGCGTTCTGGACAGAATTGGAGAATAATGTTATTATCTTAAAAATTCAAAAAAATTGAATTATACATGTCAATAACGCACATAAATTGCAAAACTGAGCGTTCTGGATGAAATTGGAGCATGTCAAGTGATTGTGCATTCATTATAAGTCATTTGTTTACAAAAATCTATGTTTAAACTCCTTATACAGTGGAGAATAATCTCATGATCTTAAAAATTTAAAAGGATTGGATTATACATGTCAATAACGCACATAAAATTGCAAATACTGGGCGTTCTGGAAAGAATTGGAGCATTTCAAGCAGTTGTGCATTCATTTTAACTCATTTGATCACAATAATATATATATATAAGCTATTTATACAGTGTAAAATAAGTTTATGACCTTAATTATTCAAAAACTTGCATTAATACCTATAAATTACTCACATAAAGTACAAATAATGAGGGTTCCCAAAAGGGTTGAGCATTTCTAGTGATTGTACATCCATTTTAACTCGTTTAATCAAAATATTCTATATTTAAACTCTTTATACAATGAATAATAAATTTATTAACTCAGAAATTCAAAAGGATTGGATTTAAATGTCAATTACGCAAATAAAGTGCAAATAATGAATGTTCTGGACTGACATGGAGCATTTCAAGCGATTGTGCATTTATTTTAAGTTATTTGATCACAATAATCTATATTTAAGCACTTTATACATTGTATAATTAGTTTGTAATCTTAAAAATTCAACATGATTGGATTATACATGTTAATTACACACATAAAGTGTAAAAATTAAGTGTTCTGAAAAGAGTTTGAGCATTTCAAGCGGTGGTGATTTATATTAAGTCATTTGATAACAATAATCTATTTTTAAGCACTTTATATAGTGAAGAATAAGTTTATATATTAAAAATTTAAAAATGATTGGATTGTAAATGTCAATTACGCACATAAAGTGCAAATAATGAATGTTCTGGACTGACATGGAGCATTTTAAGTGATTGTGCATTTATTTCAAGTCTGTTGATCACAATAATCAATATTTATGCTCTTTATACCATGAAGAATAAGTTGAGATCTTAAAAACTTAAAAAGGATTGGGTTGTACATGTCAATTACGCACACAAACTGCAAATAATGGGCATTCTGAACCGAATTGGAGTATTTCAATCGATTGTAAATCTATTAAGTCATTTGATCAAAATAATCTATATTTAAACTCCTTATACAGTGGAGAATAATATTATGATCTTAAAAATTCAAAAGTATTGGATTATTAATGTCAATTACACATATAAAGTGCAAAAAATGAGTGTTCTGGACTGAGTTGGAGCATTTCAAGCGGTTGTGGATTTAAATTAAGTACTTTGATAACAATAATCTATATTTCAGTACTTTATACAGTAAAGAATAAGTTTACATATTAAAAATTTTAAAAATATTGGATTGTGCATGTTAATTACGCGAATAAAGTTTAAATAATGAGCGTTCTGTACAGAATTGGGGCATTTCAAGAGATTATGCATTCATTTTGAGTCATTTGATCAAAATAATCTATATTTAAACTCTTTATACAGTAGAGAATAAGTTTATGATCTTAAAAATTTAAGAGAATTGGATTAAACATGTCAGTTACAGACATAAAAGACAAATAATCAGCATTATGGACGGAGCATTTAAAGCAATTGTGCATTTATTTTAAGTCATTTGATCACAATAATCATTATTTAAATTCCTTATACAGTGAATAATAAGTTTGTGATCTTAAAATTCAAAAGGATTGGATTATAAAAGTCAATTGCTAACATTGAGGGCAAATAATGTGCATTGTAGACAGAATTAGAGCATTTCAAGCGATTGTACATTCATTTCAAGTCATTTGATCACAATAACTTATATTTCAACTCCTTATACAGTGAAGAATAAGTTTATAATCTTAAATATTGAATAGAATTGAATTATACATGTCAATTCCACAAATAAATTGCAAATAATGCGCGTTCTGGACAGAATTGGAGCATTTCAAGCGATTGTGCATTCTTTTTAATTCATTTGATCACATTAATCTATATTTAAGCTCTTTATACAGTGGAGAAATATTTGATGATCTTAAAAATTTAAAAGGATTGGATTATACAAGTCAATTAAGCACGTAAATTGCAAATAATGAGCGTTCAGGAGAAAATTGGAGCATTTCATGCGATAGTGCATTCATTTTAAGTCATTTGATCACAATAATCTATATTTTTTTTTTTTGAAATTAAAGCCCGTAGGCACAATAATCTATATTTAAACTCCTTATACAGTGGAGAATAAGTTTATGATATTAAAAATTCAAAATGATTGAATTATACATGTCAATTATGCACATAAAATACAAATAATGAGCGTTCTGGACCTAATTGGAGCATTTCAAGTTATTCTGCATTCATTTTAAGTCATTTGATCACAAAAATCAATATTTGAACTCTTTATACAGCGAAGGATAATCTTATTATCTTAAAAATTCAAAAATATTGCATTACATATGTCAATATCGCATACAAAGTGCAAATATTTAGCGTTCTATATAGAATTGGAGCACTTTAAGCGATTGTGTATTCATTTAAATTCATTTGATTACAATAATCTGTATTTAATCTCTTCATACAGTGGAGAATAAATTTATGACCTTAAATATTTAAATGAATTGAATTATACATGTCAGTTACGCACATAAAGTGCAAATAATGAGCATTCTAGAAAAATTGGAGCATCTATTTTAAGTTATTTGATTAAAATAATCTATATTTAAACTCTTTATACAGTGGAGAATAATCTTATGATCTTAAAAATTCAAAAGGATTGGATTATAAATGTCAATAACGCACATACAGTGCAATGACTGAGCGTTCTAGACAGAATTGGAAAATTTCAAGTGATTGTGCATTTATTTTATTTCATTTGATCACAATAATCTATATTTAAACTCTTTGTACAGTGGAGAATAAGTTTATGACCTTAAATATTCAAAAGGATTGGATTATACATGTCAATAACGCAAATAAATTGCAAATATTGAGTGTTCTTGACATAATTGGAGCACTTCAAGTTATTGTGCATTCATTTTAATTCATTTGATCACTAGAATCTATATTTAAGCTCTTTATAAAGTCGAGAGTAATTTTATGACCTTAAATATTCAAATGGATTGTATTATATCTGTCATTTACGCATATAAAGTGCAAATAATGAGAGTTCTGGACAAAATTAGAGCATTTTAAGCGATTGTACATCTATTTTAAGTTATTTGATCAAAATAATCTATATTTAAACTCCTTATACAGTGAGAATAATCTTCTGATCTTAAAAATTCAAAAGGATTGGATTATACATTTCAATAACGCACATAAATTGCAAATCGTTCTGGACAGAATTAGAGCATGTCAAACGATTGTTCACTCATTCCAAGTTATTTGATCACAACAATCAATGTTTAAACTCCTTATACAGTGTAGAATAATTCGATGATCTTAAAAATTCAAAAGGATTGGATTATACATGTCAATTACACAATAAATTACAAATAATGAGCGTTCTGGACAGAATTGGAGCACTTCATGTGATAGTGCATTCATTTTAAGTTATTTGATCACAATAATCTATATTTAAGCTATTTATACAGTGGAGAATAAGTTTATGACCTTAATTATTCAAAATGATTACATTATATCTGTCAATTACGCACATAATGTGTAATGAGGGTTCCGAAAAGAGTTTGAGCATTTCAAGCGATTGTACAAGTCAATGACGCACATAAAGTGCAAATAATGAGCCTTCTGGACTGACATGGAGCATTTCAAGCGATTGTGAATTTATTTTTAAGTTATTTGATCACAATAATCTATATTTAAGCTCTTTAAATAGTGAAGAATAAGTTTAGATCATAAAAATTTCAAAAAAGTATTGGATTATACATGTCAGTTACGTACATAAATTGTATACAATGAGACTTATGGACAAAATTGGAGCATTTCAAGCGATTGTGCATTCATTTCAAGTCATTTGATCACAATAATCTATATTTAAGCTCTTTATACAGTGAAGAATAAGTTTAGATCTTAAAAACTTAAAAATGATTGGATTATACAAGAGAATTACGCACATAAAGTATAAATAATGAGCGTTCTGGACAGAATTGAAGCATTTCAAGCTATTGTGCATTCAATTTAAGTCATTTGATCACAATAATCTATATTTAAACTCCTTATGCAGTGGAGAATAATCTTAAGATCTTAAAAATCCAAAAATATTGGATTATTCATGTCAATAACACACATAAATTGCAAATAATGGGACGTCTGGACAGGATTAGAGAATTCAAGCGATTCTGCATTCATTTCAAGTTATTTGATCACAACTCCTTATACAGTGGAGAATAATCTTATGATCTTAAAAATTCAAAAGGATTGGATTATACATGTCAATAATGCACATAAAGTGCAAATACTAAGCGTTCTGGACAGAATTGGAGCATTTCAAGCTATTGTGCATTCATTTTATATCATTCGATCACAATAATCTATATTTAAGCTCTTTATAGCGGAGAATAAGTTTATGACATAATTATTCAAAAGGATTGGATTATACCTGTCAATTACGCACATAAAGTACAAATAATGGACATTCTGGAAACAGTTGGAGCATTTCAAGCGATTGTACATCAATTTTAACTAATTTGATCAACATAATCTATATTTCAACTCTTTATACAATTAATAAAAAATTTATTAACTCAGAAATTAAAAAGGATTGGATTATACATATCAATTACGCACATAAATTGCAAATAATGAGCATTCTGGGCTATCAAAGAACATTTCAAGTGATTGTGCATTTATTTTGAGTCATTTGATCACAATAATCTATATTTATGCACTTTATACAGTGGAGAATAAGTTTATAATCTTAAAAATTCAAAATTATTGGATTATAATATCAATTACGCACATAAAGTGCAAATAATGAGATTTCTGGACAGAATTGGAGCATTTCAAGCGATTGTGCATTTATTTTTTATGTCATTAAATCACAATAATCTTTATACAGTGAAGAATAAGTTTAGATCTTAAAAATTTAAAAATGATTTGATTATACATGTCAAATTACGCACATAAAATGTAAATAATGAGAGTTCTGTGATGTGTGAGCTTATATACCCAAAAGTAACCTAAAAACAACCGCAAGCGCACGGTAATTCGTTGGTGTACAGTCGGGGTCGTATCCACAGGGACGGTAAGATGAGTACTAAACCTTACTTATTCACAAAATCTAGACGGTAAAAGGATGAGTTTTGGAATTAATCAACAAGTAACAATAAACCAAAGGTAAACAGAACAATAGCAAGTTTTGGTGTTTTAAGAGGTAAAATAAGATATAAAAATGTCCTAGGGGTTCGGTTCCACCTTGGTTAGGCTTCGGGCTGTCAACGGGCGTCGCTCTCGCGCCGCACCGTCGACTCGTGCGTGCCTGGAGATCCTGTGCGACCGCACAGGGATCCCATGCGACCGCACGGCCCTAGGTTAATGCTAAAATGACACGAAAACTCGGTTTCTGACTTGTGTGGGACAGATCTAGCCATACCTAATCTCCTGAACCTCAACTCTCGTAATTTTGGTCACAGAACCTGGTATGGAACCTAGTCTAAAGCCCCCATTAGGTAATTAACCCTCAACTCTCGTAATTTTGGCTTAAATACCTAAGTCCACTTGTTGGTTCTCTAAGGCATCTACTAGACTCTCGCCTAAGCAGAAATTTGTCCCTCTCGGGCTTAAATTGGTCACCTCTCGGCTCCTAACCTACCTCGAGCACTTATTTGGTTCAATTAAACAATCTACACCCTTGCCTAGATTAGATGCGGCCGTTCACCTAATAAGAGGTTCAATCAAGTAATTCAACACAAACAAGCATAGACATTAAGAAACCAAGCAAGTAGTACACAATAAAAACCAAGTATCAAGTCCAAACAACAATCCTAACCTCAGTTTCAACTAGCCCTAGAACATAACTAATCTAACCTAACATGATGCAAAAACAAGTAAAAGAAAGAAAGCAATTTGATACAAACTCCATGGAAACCAAAATGGGAAGAGGAAGGCCAGAGCCCCTATTCAAGCCTCTTCTGACTTCTGGATCTACAAGGAGGAAGCTTGGGTGGAAGGATGAGGTGAAGGAGGTCGAAACGGGTGCTTTCCAAGGCAGTATGGAGGTGGTGCGGTCGCACGGGACCCCTGTGCGGTCGCACAGGGGCCGCAGGAGGTAGATCGGGTTAGGTTTCGGTTGCGGCGCCGCCAAGGAAGAAGGGGGAATGAATGATGCCCTAATTCGGCACTTTGAGCGCCTTATATAGGGGTCGGGATAGGGTTTGGAGCTCCGTGCGGTCGCACAGAAGGCCTGTGCGGTCGCACCAAGGTCATCGGCCCAAACTTGAGTTATGTGCACCTCTCCAAGGCCCAAAGTAGGCCTGTGCGGTCGCATGGCATTCCTGTGCGGCCGCACGGGGTCATCCGAGGCCCGAATTGTGCGTTGGTTTGTGCCGAATGGAGTCGTTTTCGCTACAAATTAGCTCCAAGTCCCTACAAATCAAAATAAAACCCAAGCAGTACCAGATTTCTACAAAAATAAACAGAAAACAAGTAAAACTAAATAGAATCAAGGGTTTTGAGTTAAAGTTTGGGTAAAAGTCCGGCCTAAAACCATATATAAATATGAGATATCATTCTGTACAGAATTGGAGCATTTTAAGCGATTGTGCATTTATTTTAAGTCATTTGATCACAATAATCTTTATTTAAACTCTTTATACAGTTGAGAATAAGTTTATGATCTTAAAAATTCAAAATGATTGGATTAAACATGTCAATTACTAACATAAAGGGAAAATAATGAGCGTTCTGGACATAATTGAAGCATTTCAAGCTATTGTGCATTCATTTTAAGTCATTTGATCACAATAATCTATATTTAAACTCCCTATACAGTGGAGAATAACTTTATGATCTTAAAATTTCAAAAGGATTGGATTATAAATGTCAATTGCCAACATAAAAGGCAAATAATGAGCATTCTGGATAGAATTGAAACATTTCATGCGATTGAGCATTTATTTCAAGTCATTCGATCACAATAATCTATATATATACTCCTTATACAGTGGAGAATAAGTTTATGATCTTAAAAATTTAAAAGAATTGGATTATAATGGTTAATTATTAACATAAAGTGCAAATAATGAGTGTTCTGGACAGAATTGAAGTATTTCAAGAGATAGTGTATTCATTTTAAGTCAACTGATCAGATAATCTATATTTACACTCTCTATACAGCGGATAATAAAAATGCAAAAATTACGCACAAAAAATGCAAAAAACGAGCGCTCTGGACAGAATTGGAATTTTAAGCGATTGTGCATTCATTTTCATTCATTTGATCACAATAATCTATATTTAAACTTTTTATACAGTGGAGAATATGTTTATGATCTTAAAAATTAAAAAGAATTGGATTATACATGTCAATTATAAGCACAAAAAGTGCAATGTAGTAAGTCATTTGTTACCTAACTAGAAATCATGCACGCAGAATGAATTCAATTGAATTCCATGCCTTTTAAGCTTCTATCAATCCGATACGTAGCATGGATTTTATATGAGATTTTTTTTAAAAAAAAAAAAAGAAAGAAAATTTGTAATGCATCGGAGGAAACCAAAAGATGAATTACAAAATAGGCTAATGAATAGTTTCCATAACTAAATTTGATTAGTGAAATTTAGATTTTAAATAAAAATATGACGTAATTAATTTAATCAATAAGTGGGTAAAATTGATGTTATGCTTAGTCGCACACAGTTGGATCCATGACATACTACATTTGTGATGACAATGCTGGTTATGCTCATCCATTTGCTCATTTTTTGCATTAAAGGCACGGAGGGAAATAGCTCAGCAATGGGGATCCACTACATACCAACTTTGCTGCTAGGATTAGCTGGCTTGGGATCTCCTACATCCTAGTCAATTGTTTGCGTTTTTCTCTGAATATTTGTTTCCGACGATCTTTTATTCGTGTGTAAATTCTACAGAACTGTGATTTTTTTTTTTTTTTTGTTGATTTTGGTATGTACTTGGGTACCGGTAATCTGCGACCAGGTCAATTATTCTCACCCCATTTGTTGGTGTTTGCTTTCTGTGAAATATACTTGTACTATTTATTATTAACAATACTTATAGTCTGTATGCCAATTAATGAAGCTGGTGTCTTTTTATGGCTTTTGTCAAAAAGTAAATTCATTTTTTTTCCATTGATATATATAGTGTGTAATAAACTATGGCAACGTTTATACTTCGGTTTTTTTTTTGTGTCAGATCAAGACTGCCAAAAAAAAAAAGAAAAAAAAAAGAAAAGAGAGTGTATTTTGGTAAACCGCGGATACTGTTAAAGATGCAGATGCATGCAATTAGTAAACAACAAACAAATGTGACATTTGTAAAATTTTCAAAATTAAGAAGTAAACAAATATTCCTGCGGAGTCCAAAATTGTGTTTATATTCAATGTAAGTATAAATGTCAGTTTTTATACATTAAAAAATCTTCATTTCACTTGGAACTTGGTGGTTTTTTGTTTTTGTTCGTTTTTCTTTGGGAGGATGTATCATGTTTCCTAGCTTGTTGTGAGCCTGGGATAATTACCCTGTTTCTGGTTTTGGACTATTGGGCTTAAATTTGATTGCAACCATAGGGAAATCATAACCCAATTTTCTCTGACAAATGACTATCCTTATAACTATAAGTGGCCATGGAGAATTGGAGATATTAGCGTTACCCCATGGTATAATTTTAATTTTTTTTGTTCATTCTCTCGTTATTCCGAGTATTTTATATTTGAAAAAAATTATATTTCTTTTTCGATAAGTAGGAAAATAAGTCTGAAATTGGGAAAAAAAAAATTTGGTTGAGTTTAATTTAGATTGTATCATCTTTAATGTACCAATCAATTCATAAAATGTTAGTTTCAATACTACTGGTGACTGGTGAGCAGTTTTAAGTTTTAACTACTATACTCGAAAGTTGAGAGCAGAGTGTTTTATTTCCACAAAATTTGTTTTTCAGAAAGATGCGATGTTTCATGTTTGCCCATAATTACCACAAAAAAAAAAAAAGTTTGCTCATGTTTGCCCATGCTTGCCCACTGTTAGGGTGCTAATATATGTCAGCTTCCCTGGCTAGTTACATATGGCAAAAAGATAAAAAAAAAAAAAAGAAAGAAAGTACCAGCTGCCATATTACCTTTAGAAAGAAAAAAAAAATGCTATCATGTTTCATTTAACAAACAAAATAGAGGTTTGATGTATCAAAAAGTTTATCTAAGCATCAGCCATATTGTTCCAAGAGTCGACTCTGACTTGTGAAGTATCAATTCTAAAGTTGTTCAAGTTTTTTACAACTACTAAATATTAAAAAATAAACCATCCATTTACATTTTACAGTATGTTAACCAAACTCTGAAATTTCAACTATAAACCATATTGAGAAACTAACGCTCGACAATCCTTCACTTGACAAGTATCAACCATGCATGAAAAGAGTGTAAACCAAACTAATTAATTTGTGTAAAGTATGGACCATGCATGCAGTAAATCTAAATGGACACAAAGGGAGAATTTTTTTTTTCTCTGCCCAAAAACCAAAGTTATGTTATTGCAGTTAAGAAACTTCCTATCACAACAATTATCGTAATATTGATCCGTTGTAGAAATAATTTTTGAGTAGTATCTTTTTCTAGTGTAATAAGTGCCAACATCTAATTTGCGTCAAAACAAAATTATAATTGCCGACTATTCGCAATTTTTTTTTTCAATTCTAGAGGAAAAAAAAGAATTATTGAGTTTTAAGTTATGCTAAGTCTATTACTGGATTGTCCTTTCATGCGTGCCAAAGATTTGTTCATTAATACCTAAAGATATGTGATGTTACAATACGGAGGGTTTCGTGCATCCATCTTCAATTCATACTTGGGAAACTTTGCCAGATTTTGAGATGTATCATACAATTGACCAGAAAACTAGCAATTTTGAGAAATGCTGCATAAGCACAAGCATACTGTTCCAAAAGTTTGGATACAAGTACTTGCATATCATCGAATTAAAATTTCTTCGATGTTACATATTTGTAAAAGAATAAAGAAATGAGCAAAAATCTACATCTAAGTAGAATACCAATTCTGTACAACTTAGGCAGGACCTAAAAATTATGAAGGGAAGATTACTTCAAACCAATAGATATGACTTTGGTTCAAGTTCTTCCTTTTCTCCTTTTTTTTCTCTCTTTTTTTCACCGACGTTCTTTTTATGCCGTTGAACGCTCGTTTCATGGCATGTATAAACTCTATAAAAGCTTTTTAAAATATCAAGTACAGAGCAACAAAAAAAAAAAAGGAACTGGTTAATTGTTTCTCAGAGCATTCAGGGGACTCATCATGGGCTTGAGCCCAAGCCAATTGCTTCACTTCCTTTCATTATCCTCAACTTCTTGCAAGAAGTGATGAACATCCTGTACCAAGAAAAAAAAAATTGGTCAATATGCAAGTTAATATTATATATTTATATGTTTAAGCAATTTTTTTCCAATACTAACTATCATGTACTTTTGTGAACTAGTTATGAATAATGGGTAAAGTATACTTACTCCCAAGGGACATCTCCGACGAGCATCAAGTCACCGTCCTTGTCCTCATAGGCAACGGCGAATTCATCTTTTGAGGCAGGAAAGCACTTGAACATAACATCCAAGCCTTCTCTGAGCTCTCTATATCCCTTGTACATGTTTAGATCAACCTTTCTTAGGTATGGTGCACCATCCATGCTAACTTTCACAAACAGCCCTCCTTTTTCATTATTTTGTTCCCCTCCTTTCTTTACCATTTGGATGCTATTTTTTCTATATGATCTAACCGGTGGCCAACCAACAACTTGTGCCCTGTCATGAATAAATATAATATTTTATTAATAAAGATAATATATAATAGAAATATAATATATAATTAAGCTACAAATGGAATTATCAATACTATGTGGCTATAATTGTAATGAACTTTAACCAATTAACCTTTATCTAAATAATTAGCAAACTCGATTAAATTCAAGATCAATTCATAAGATCTTTGCCAAGACAATTAGACAAGCTTTGCTATAAAACTTACTTAGCAGTTGGTGCAGTCTCAGCCTGTTGTGCCTTAACTGAGGACTCAAGGCCTCTCTTTTTGGGTGCCTTCTTCGGTTCTTCATCGCTTCCGGGCAATCCGAGCCTCAACTCGGTATCTTTAAGGGTGTCGACCTCAGCGTCGTAACGTGTCTGAGTTTGACCTTCCATTTTTTCCTTTCGTTGCTTTAACACAATAAATGTTGGATCCTTGCTTTCTGACAAGCTTCTCCGGTGATGGTGGTGGAGACGTAGAGGTTGAGAAGACTTAGAAGTATGAAAGATGAGAATGCTTTGCTTGATTTGGTGGAATGAGAGAGGCCTAGGCAATTCTTATATGGTTGCCAGGACTAGTAGGGTTGGATAGGGATGAAAGATTGAATAGAGCGGGTCTAGTGGACCATTTTGAAGTTGATAATTTGTTCAGTGAAATGGCTTATAATGGACCTAGTGTAGAGTTTGCTTTTTGGTTTCTGTTGCATTATATGTTTTTGGTTTCTTTGTCCAACCTCAGAAGTCTTGTGCCTTAAAAAACGCTGTAGAGCAAATTGACCGTCGTAGATCCGTTTCATGCTTTTTGTCATGCACCGTACAATGATTATCTTGTCTGTTTTTCAAGTGGACTTCTAAAAATGAAAAAAGTATCAAAAATTTTATTAAGACATGATATGCTCAAAAATAATAAAATTAAATTAAATTAGGAGACTTTCTCCTAGCTCCTTATTGCTTTGAATTGGTGATAATAATTAGAATTTTGTAAAATAACGACTGAAAGTTGCATTAGAAAAACTCGTTAGTTTTTTTTAACTAAAAGAATTGAGCTACAAAAAATTATGTACATTTTATTTCATGTCGTCAAATCTTTATATTTGTTAGAAGTCATATAGTAAATTTATAATATGTATTTTTTAGTATATTCAGTTACGAAAATATATAATTCAAATTATACTTATTACGGGACTGTACAAACTAGCAATATTTATTATCAGTGCAAAACCAATAAACCTTTAATTGGTCTATGATAATGATCTGAACCATGTTCAGGTGGCAGCTAAAAACAGGGGAGGCAGGGAAAAGTACAATGCTGGCCAATTGTGCGACAAGTGGGACCGACCAAAGGTGCGTAAGGTTTGGATCCTGTTTGGGCTTGAGATTCCTTCGCCGTTCCAAAGGCGGTGCAAGTGAACCGCGTGCAGGAAACAAGGGCCACATGGGTGGGTCCCTAAAACGATTGACCCGGCATCCGCATGTGATTGGATAACATGGATTAGATTGACTAAGCTCCGCCCCATTTTAGAGCATTAACTATTCATCTTAACGGGTCGGGTCCTTATCTTATATTGAGGATCCGAATCAACTGCATAAATTGACATTTTTATTAAAAAATTTTCTTTTTACGCATTGGCAGTTGCCGCCGTCAGTATGTTATATCATGCTTCTCCACCTCGGAAAAATATTTAAAATAATCATGCATCTCATATTAGTTCCGGAGTAATGGTGGTAAGTATATTATAAATAATAAATGTAAAAATAATGTTCTCGATGCTAATTTATTTGTAATGTTGTTTTGGATTTTAGTTCTTTGCATGTAATTAAGCATCATAGCAAGTTTGCAATTATAGTACTTTCGATATTTATTCACATGTGATTGAGAACTAAGAACATAAGCTTATATAAATTTGGTTGGATATATTAACAAAGTACAAATTAAAATTTTATAGAATTTAAATATCATTTGACAATTGTTGAGCGAAGTTAATTTCACACTGTTGATGTTATTTTGAAACCAGTCGATAAAAAGAAACACATACATCAAATCTCATTTTATTTTATAAGCATGGTATTTCTACATTGTAGATCATGGTTGTATTTTTTTTTACTTAATGTATACATACACATGTACGTAGTTATAAATAAAGGTTATAATGGTTAAGTATGAATTTTTTGTAAATTTGAAATTTTAAAAGGTCGGCACTGCACTTGTATAATCAAGTTTAAAGGACAATAGATGTTTGTAAAGTGTGTATATATATAGTTTTTATGCCTTTTTTTTCCCCTCTTGAGTGTGATAATGTACAAATTTAAATTTGTATAGAATTCATACTTAGAAATGATTGTGTTGGTTAGTTCACTCCAAAATGTCTTCAACGATTTGTAATAGGAGTCTTCAATAAATATAAAACACTATCGCTTCAAAGGGAAAAAACACCTTGAATAAAATGATAAGAGAGTACTATTTGATCGAAGTAATTTCCATTTTTTTTCATGTAAGAAACAATTTGGACTATGCATTTCATTATAGTTTCCTCAACGGATGATTAGGTTTTGATTCTTTAAGCTTAACTTTTTCAAAGATGCTTTCTGGAAAATAAATAAATGACGAAATAAATAATAGATAAATAAATGAAGCTCGTGCAATGATTCTGTTACTTTCAAATTGCAAGAATTGTGCAAAAGATTCTGTAAGTTGCCGGGCAACTGCACTTTCAAAGCTAATGATATGAAATTAGCTCTGTTTTATGTTAGTTGTTTCACCAACAAGGTCTTTTAAATTTTAATTGAACAGAATATATGAGCCCAAAGTTTTTTTTCTCAGGTTAGATGGTTTGCCTGTAGTTTGACCATATTTTATGTATAAGAGATGTTAACGGATACCGTGCCAATTTTCCCCATAAAACTCTTTTGTGAATTAGCATGCTAGACGTATGTATTTATAAAGTGCTCAAGAAGTACAAAAAATAAATAAATAATACAGAAATTCATGTATTTTTGTTTCCTCTTTTTAATTGTGATAGAGGTTCTTTAAAACTCATTGAATTTTTAAGTTATTTTATCAATTATGTGTTGTACTTTTGATACAATCAAATCACTCATCTATACCCAAATCAGAGGTATTTGTATCACTATCTGTATCAGCAAAGCAAAAACTTGTCCACCAAAACAAAATCTTCTTAGCACTTCATTTTTTTTTCAACGGATAGAAGATGAAGTAACTAGAAAATAAAATGTTGATAGAAATATCTACATAGTATTATTAGCTTTTTACTTAACCTTTCTTAAATATTGTCTTATAAAGCAAATTCACCAATATGTCTTATTGGTATGATATTTCTCGAGTTAAATATAATTTAAGTTGTTTGTTTACATAAATATTTTAAAAGTTGATGGTGATAATCTACCGACAATTTCATTAAATAAAGAGCAGAGTGATTAAAATAGTTTTTATTTAAACGATCTACGTTGTAACAAAAGCAACTAAAAACTTCCAACAAGAGAAACAAAAATAATAGAGAAAAAAAAAACTATGAAATAAACTATCATCTAGCAAAGCACCACCCATATCCAAACCTGCAACCGCGTATCTTGAGCTGCACTAATGAAAATGGGTTAAAGCTATTTATCAGCACCAATTTTTAAATTAAGGAAATAATTAGCCTGATGTTCGAAGAACTAATTATTCTAGCGCCACCGGTCTGGTAAATAAAATATCAAGTATTGTGCAGAATCTTTGCAAGTGGGCGTTATCATTAACGGTTTAAACTATAAGCACTAAGATCATACATGTATACAATTAAATAAAAATCTACCCAAATCAAACATAATTATTGTCTAGGAAGTATATACAAGTAAAGAAAAGTTGGTGACAAAATCTATGATGAGCGGAACGGGTTTCAAAGAATCAAGATACAGGGAACTTGGGCAAGCACTTAGGAGACAGTTTTCATTAAAAATTGTTGCTCTGTTTGCATATATGAATGGCGATTCTAAGGTATAAAAAGGCTGCTATTTATTTAATCATTATGATAAATTTAGTTTGTACAAATACTAATCTTGAATATCATTGACGACGAATATATCAATCATGAGCTCCTTATTGGCAGGTTCTTCATTTTAAGTCAAAATTCAACCTTGTCTTGTTTCATTTTTTGTTTCTCATCCAATCAAACCAAACCAGGTAGTTGAATAATCTTACACCATCAATCAAGTTACAAAAATTGCAACGAAGTAAGGACTTTGATTATCTTACACGTGCCTAACAAGTTCGAAAAACTGCATCTAAGGTGAAAAAAGCACACTGTTGTGTATTGTGGGACCAAAAACAGGAGACCGGAACAAGATCCATTAATGCCTAGAAGCCAACCTTACAGCTCACCTGAAAGAGATGCATCACAAACCCAAACCTTCCCAGGTCATAAGTCTAAATCCTCTGTTATCATATATATTTTTTATTTCATTATAATCTTAGTCGATATAAATTTTACGGATATAAAATATGAAAATAATAGGGAACATGGAAATGCTTCGCCCATTCTAGACATGTATGATACGGACCCGGATCCTGTGTCGCACGGCACGCATGTAGCGCACCCCACGAGCCGTTCTATTTTGATCGGGCGGTTCATTTTTTTCGGACCTATCAATCTGGTATTATTCACGGGGCCCCCTTATCCATCAGATTCAGATCAGACGGCCCACAGCCTGCGCTACACGCTGTGCCGCGCGACAGCAGATCTGAATTCGTATGATACACCTCATCTCAAAAATTGTACACCCGCACATGTACACAGCCCCACCATTAAATGGGGCAAACCACACTCCGAAACAGACGTGCCACACGGGCAGCCGCACGGCGGGGTCCACATCGAAAAAGCCAACTCACTTGCCAAATCAAACAGCCCATTTTTTTTTTTTTGGAGAAGTATATCCCATTGCATTGCATCCATGCATGGTCTATTTGAGGTTGGGTTGTCATTTAACAAGACAACTCACACCAGTCGACCCACACACGCACACAAACACAAAGAATGGAGAACACATCAAGTTTATGATACGTCAATTTGTATGACATAAACATATTTAATGTTTCCTCCAAGCTCATTGCAACCACTTTGTATGATGTGTGGCCTTTAGAGTCTCAAAAAACTACATTTGGTTTTGCATATATATATATATGAGGATGGCTAACGTGCTATCCGTGGCAATGCCACCCATTTTCCATCGGATTATTTTTCAAGATCCAAAATTCAAATGATCAATCTAAACCGTTCAAGTTATTCACCATATTGAAATACCTTTGGAGACCAAATTTTACATTTTTTAGAGTTTTTTTGTTATTTATTATGATATTTTCAAAAAAACGTTATAATCAGAGTACTTCAAGCCCTCCAATTTGAAAATATCATAATAAATAGCAAAAAAACTCGAAAAAAATATAAAATTTGGTCACTAAGGGTATTTCAATATGGTGATCAACTTGAACGGTTTGGATTGTCCGTTTGAATTTTGGATCTTGAAAAATGAGTAATAAAAAATGGGTGGCATGTGCCACAGACAGCACGTTAGCCATCTTCTATATATAAATAAGTAACGATCGATAATATAGTTTTTGTTTTGAGTCCCAACAGCATTTAATTTTTCTTAAACTTACTTAGTCTATTAGCTAGTTCTTAGACTCTTATATATTGTTGTACATTTGACAAGGTTAAACCAACAAGTTTGAGCAATTAATGTATTTCTTCAATAATTAAGGTAAGATCGCTCATTGTTGTAGGCTTGTAGCAGTTTTAGCCAATGATTTGAAGTCGCTATTGTCTTATTTGCATAATAATTTATCAAACAGCAGAACTCATGCTTATAGTAAAACTAAGCTTGGAGCAGCACCTATAGTTTCTTCCAAACATTTTATTGAAACCTGGCAAGACTTATATTAGTTATCAATATCCCTACTACTTAGAAGTAGTACGTATTCAAGGACTAAAATAATTAGGTGAAAGGTGTAAATAATTATTTACACTTATATATTCTTAATCAACAAACTCTTCTAATAGAAAAAAAAAATTCCCTAATTAATTGTGCGATGTGTTTGGAAAGAGAGTGCAATACATATGAAAATTTTTCAATACGTATTCAAGGACTAAAATAATTAGGTGAAGGGTGTAAATAATTATTTACCTTATATATTCTTAATCAACAAACTCTTCTAATAGAAAAAAAATATTGTCCCTAATTAATTGTGCGATGTGTTTGGAAAGAGAGCGCAATACATATGAAAAATTTTCTTAAGACAATAATCGTTTTTTTTTATTTTGAAAATAGATCACATATGTAGAATCTTCTCATCTATTATTTTTTAAATAATTTCATTTATTAAGAAATGCGTATTGTTATTAAATTATTTTTTATTGAGATGTTGATTATTAATTTTGTTGAAGTACACATATTTTGTAATTTTTATTTACCTATCCATTGGGTGGATACGTTTGCTAGTCTTGGTTAAAAAAAAAAAAACGTTATAGAATTTTTAGAATTACAAATCTATTAGAAATTTAGAACACTAGCTAGGTGCGCAGCACCCAACAAAAGGGTCGAAACTGAAAAGGTTTATGCTGAGTTGCTGACAGCTGCTTGAGAATTCCTCTAAAGACCAAAATCTTTGTCACTTGATTTGCGTAAGTTGTCTGTTACAGAGTTAAATGAGCTAGCAATACTTTTGAATTGGAAGGGAGACAACCGAATCAAATAATCATGACCAAGTTAAATGAGGCATGGATGCACAGGAGCACAGCTATCTTGTGATCAGTTTGGGATTTTGGGTCCACTAGGAAGCTATGCAGAAGGACTGGCCGTACCCCCGTGCCGACATAAAACAGTGCTATTTCATGCCACGTGGCCTGGTTCCTGCTGTTTTCCACATCTAATATCAATTTTTTAGTTCTTAGGAAATAATATAAAAAAACAGTGATATTACCTAGGTAATTGTTAATTTGTTATAAGCTGCTTTTCCTGCTTGGTTCAGAAACTTGATTTCGGGCAATTTACTGTTCTAATAAAATAATGAGAAATTTAATATTCAGTTTTATTTTTGGTGTTTAATAGTGATCATATAGTTTTGTATTGCTAATTTAAAATGTCAATTAAAAAAAAGTGAATTATTTTATTATTAAATTAACATATTCACGTCAATATTACAAAAATTAATGGATTTGTACAGGATTAAAAAGTATGAAAAGCCAAAAATTTATGTAAAAGCAAAATGTATGAAGATGGCTTATATCGTCAACGTAATTAGTTGACAATAATAACAACCGATTATATAGTTATCATTTTGAAAATAAATAGGTTATCTGTTAAAACGACTTAAGAATAAATGGTTCAATTTTATCGTGTACTTTACTGATACTTAAACGACTTCCAAATTGTTTCAAATGAAATCATCTTTATTAAAGTTTTTTGAAGCTCCAAAAGTTTATTCTTATCAAGATGTAACAGTCTAACTAAAATATCAGTGGAGCTAGAATTAGTATACCTGAACAGTGAAGTAGACATGTAATACTGACTAAGACCTGTTAATCACCTTCATTAAGTCGTGCTAACGTGAACTCTGACAGACATTAACGGCGCAGGTGACGGAGACTCATTTTAAGAGTGCTGCGTGCTTCAGTTCACTGTCTGTAATTAATTCTGGAGGTGTGCAGAGATGGCCCACAACCCACACGAGTGGGCTCCGTGCACAGTTCTCTTGTACCCTTGCCCATTTCTGGACCCAAAATTTTCATTTAGAAATCACTGTTTCTTCTTTAGTACTTGAGATATGTTGAGGCTCTACCTACAGTAAACACAATTGCCATTTGAACTAATCTAATTACATGTGAATATGTGACTTGCTATTTGGTCTTCTTTTCTTTGGTACCTTACCATAAACCCATAACTATTTGGACTTTAGAGAGTTCAAGTCAATAGGTGTTGGTTTTGATTCAAATAATGCGTACTGCATGCCAATTCAAGTGTATATTTGACTTCTGACATATCTTTCGACAATTTTCAATGTCTATTTCGACTCGAGCAAAACATGTGATAATTTCAACTGCTATTTCAAATTAAAATGAGTGTTCATTTTGATTCAGAATTTCAGATAAATGAGGAGTTTACACAGTTGAGTTGAGGGATATTTTAGGTCTTGATCAGAAAGAAGTTCGGAGCTGATTTGATTGGAATTGATTTCAGTGAAAAATAAATGATTTAATTTTGCAATGAAATTTGTTTGATCATTTGAGCTATAAGGAGAATAGATGTTCATCGGTCATCACAAAGAAGGATGATGTTACGTTCTCCATCAATTCTTGCTAATTTTTTGTAGATGAGAATTTTAAATGAAATTTGAGGACGGTGAACTTAAAATTTTATTAACTAAGTCCCATGGTTTAATCTCCTCCATTTTGATCATCTAATTTGGACGGAATAAAAAATTCCAATTCCAAGTAGGTGCATAAATTGCTCCTTTCTATCAGGGTCATAGTATTGTCGGATGTGAAACGTAAAGTACAAAAAATAGCATGACAGATAATTATCCCTAGGGTTACTCCCTACATTTCGCAAACTATGTCAAAAGATTTTCTTTTAACCCTTTTTTTTGTTCTAGTCAAAATGGGATGATAATTGTGCTCGAGTAATGTAGCCAAATGCTATCATTGCTGGAGTCAAAATGAACTGCTATAGTACTATTTCTACCGCCGTAAATGATTAATAAATTAAATTAATAGTATTTATCACCGAAAATGTAAATAAACTTTAAAATGTTAAGTCCATAACTGTTTCGTCAAGTTGCTATTGGAGTGCAATCCAATCAATCAAACCAAATGCCATTAAGAATCTGTGCACCTTGTCGTTTATTCCAACTTGATCAGTGGATGTGGTTTTTCTAAAGATCACTAAAATACAAACGAAAAACTTTTTTCTTTGTTTAATTTTCCTCATGCAAGCTTTGTTGATTGTTATTGGCTGTTTTCGTCACTTGCATGTCGGTTGTGAAATTTCTTTTTCGAGAAAATTGCCAAATGCAGAAATTTCCTACATCGATCGTTGTAGTGTGTAATATATTTTCAAATACTAGCAAATAAGTACACAGTACAAATTACTGAAATAAGTAATCAATAGTTTTCTAGCTTAAGTAATATTATATTTCAAATGTGGAGTCTAATATAGATGATTAAGAGACGAGTTTCGTACTTTACAAGAAAATTTTTTCATGTCAATAACATTGAATCCTCTCTCTCTAAAGAGACTTGTTTATTAAAAGGAAGCAAAAAAACGTAATGTTAGGTTTCAACATTAAGGTAAACAGAGTATAAAAAAAACGCACAATTTTTATCATAAAAGTATTATAGTTATTGAGAAATCCTCTGTTTAATTCTAATCGTAATGTAGTATTTTGTCTCAGATTTCAGTCTTGGTAAGTAGCCAGATTGGCTGGTTAGTCGCTAGGATTTCTAGTTGTGGTGGGTAATCAGACTGGCTGGTCGACTGACTGACATGATAGAGTGAATCAAGACAAAAACGATCTGATTTCAATACCTCTTGATTTCATCTGTTGTTTGCGCATGTTTGTTGATCTCATACCTTATATCGATATCTGTTACGATGAGAGATAGTTTTAGATATTTTACTATCACTCACGAAATCACCAAATAAAGACAAAACATAGAAAACACAAGATAGACCAGTCTAGATCGATATTTTGGGATTAGCCATCAAGTCAAGGTTAGCACATCGATATAATAGTTGTTCCTCACTCTCCTTTTTGCAAGAGAACTGAGTTATGTGAAATTATCTAATTGACAATTAAACGATAGTACCGATGACATTTTTTTGTACCGCTTTATCCCGTAAAGTTCTTATGCGCAAAATTATCAAAAGCAATCATGACATTATTTATGCGCAAAATTATCAAAGCAATCATGACATTATTTAGTTCAATGTACTTTGACTTAAATTGAGGGCAATTCTATTACCGATAAAAAAAAAAAGGCTGCCGCTAGATTCCCATCTTTTTTCTTATCTCAAATTATCTATAATAGTATGAATGACTTAAATTGAGGGCAATTCTATTGCCGATAAAAAAAAAAAGGCTGCCGCTAGATTCCCATCTTTTTTCTTATCTCAAATTATCTATAATAGTATGAAAGAAAAGTTCAATTTTATGTTTATCTTTAGTAATGGATGTTAAATTTCTTTTCCCTGATGAAACGTCGAATAGAAAATCTGCTGCCCCGTTGGTTTGTTTCGAGATGCGTACTAACATATTTCTCAAAAAAACCCACTCCTATAAACCAAGACCGAAATCTGTTTCGACGCCATCTCATTCTTCTTCTAACGCTATTTTCAATTTTAAATTATGAATTTACCCTTGTTGTTGCTTTGTGTTACAATTATTGAAACGGGCTAATTTAATCTCTTTTGTAAAACCCGCATATAGACTGTTAAGTCTGTTTTGACATAGCCTAAAAAATCTACCTTTCTAAGTTTCTAGATCCGGGATCCAGCTTAAACAATAAAACTTAGAATAGAACGGTATTTTAAGGGATTCTGTTTGAGCGAACATATTTTTTAAAAGAAGAAGGAATGAATTTACGTGTCTGAACATTAAGCAAGGAGCGCACGCCCTCTCCAAATCCACATGGTATACTAGTTAATTTGAACACGCTCTGTTTTATGTGTATATGAATTCAACAGTAAGAGTTTTGTCTTTTATAATTTAAAGAAGTGTTCGGAAAAAAAATAATAATAAAAAGATGGGATATTATCCCAAGTATCACTCGTTCTAATACGAGAGAGAGTGATTTTTCCATAATTCTTAGACCATCCTGGCAACTTGCTTATATAACTATTTGAGAGAGACTTTATCATTATTTGAGCTACTGCTTCTTTTCTGGGATGTATATAGGGAACACTTTGTTTCAAATAGTCCAATTTGAAGTATCTTAATGCCGTTTAGAAAATGATTCAGATGGAGACAAACTGACCATTAATTGATATTTTTTAATATTATATGACTACGGTGATATGTGCTTTAGGGTCGTTTTTCAAGATTCGAAATTCAAATGTCCGATTCAAACCCTACAATATGTTCTTCATGTAGAAATATTCTTAGAAACAAGTTTTTATATTTTTTAAAATTTTTTTACTATTTTTTCATATTTTACAAAATCGCTATAAATAGAGGGCCCATAATGTTTTAGATTAGCGATTTTGTAAAATATGAAAAACATAGTAAAAAAATTCTAAAAAATATAAAAATTTGTTTCTAAGGATATTTCCACATGAAGAACATATTGTACGGTTTGGATCGGATATTTGAATTTCGAATCTTGAAAAACGACTCTTTACAAATGAGATAATAAAATTCGTCTTTCTTTTCCTCTCCTCTGAAAACAGAGTACGTTTATTATTATTTTTTTTTTCTGACTATCTACAACACGTGTATCCAGTACCCATCAGAACACATAAGAGGATCTACTATTTTTTCGTTAGAGTCCCATTTTGTTGAGATGGTTTAATATATCGTATGCTCAAACCATAAAATAAAAGCCAGTGATACAAAATCATGTCATATTTTTAACATGCAATCTTGCAAGTGTAAATTCAAATGTTTTAGCTCTATGGATTGGTAGATGCTGTGTAAACCGTAAATTGATTGTTAAATTATTGTGGATAACCATCAGCATCTTTTTTTTATTTTGGTCAAACATTCCCCAAAATAAACGTGACATATCCAATTTTTAGGTTCACATAATCAAACAAAATGATACATAATACAACGTATAATTAATTTATAATTCCTTCTTTTAAAATTTTTATTCATTTTCACAAAAGAAATGTGCAAGGAATCAATCTTGGGGACAGTGAAACTTCCGTATTTATGTTTGTTAATGCTCTTGTCTAAATATTGGAAGCTTTCGGCTGGAGAGCACAAAAGAGGTCAAAACAGGTCAAGTAGGTCCGGTCCAATTGTTCAATCCTGTCCGACCCAATTCAGCAATTATAGATTGATCTTCTCCATTTACAACAAATGGAGAGTACCATCCAATGTAGTTCCCTGTCTATTGCTAACTACTTAACTCTGCTTTGGTTCATTCATATAATATTAAAAAAGATCAATTACAGTATGTTTTGGATTACTCATCTTTCAGTAACAGGATGTGTTTGTTGTAGGTGGCAGCCCATCGTCAACTTGAGAGGAGAAATTTGGACCCGAGCAAGGCACAAACCAGTGACAGAAATTTTGTCGGGTGAAATAATTCTTCGACGCTGCTATGTTTGGTTCTCCTGTGGTGTTACTCGTGTAGTATGGTAGCCTACGCAGACGTGCAACTATTTATTGGTTTTATTTTGTATTGCATTTCTACTTGATTTGTCAAAGATTGATATTATCTCTTTACAAAAATATTATGATTGAACAAAATTATAATATGTGATGTACATAATTGTTTTATTATGTTCATCTAAATTGTACATAAAAATTCATTGAATTTTATGTTTGTGTTGTCACTTCGATATATGTAACAAGGCTATATAATTTTATTTTCACTTCCAACTTTCTATTTCACCATATCTCAAAGTTTTACAAAATCATCACAAACTAGTAGTAGAGCAAAATAACTATGTTATGTCACTAGTAGTGAGAATCAAACAAAAATTATTGATATCGTATTATGTGAATATAAACTTTTAGGGGCGTTTGGTAACACCATAGATTAGTGAAATTAAGGGTCAAAGTTAGTATTTTTAAGCAATTTTTTTTTAACTTTTAGGTTAGCAAATAAGCTTACTAACCTAGAAGTTAGACTAACCTCATGTCAAACCTTCCCTTAAATAATAAATCATAAAATAGAATATATAAATCACAAAATAAAATTATATGTGATGAAACGTGAATATGTAACATATTACAATTTTCGTAAGTAACTACAAAATATATCAGTATTATTAATAATATTTAATCGAATGACATACTTTAATATTCCCTTTCTAAAATTTAAATCTCAATAAAATCAACGAGTCCGCAATCTCCCCCATAATATTCACTATGTACCGTGCCATAGAGGGTCTGAGTTTCTACCATCCCCTGCTTGAATTATTGGATGTCACCACCCACCATACAAGTTACATTCCAGATA